>OX336392.1:538746777-539946777 GCA_946902985.2 Meconema thalassinum
CTGACACACGCACTAAATCTACTATTTACAGGTATCTCTCTCGGGACCCTTATTAGCGCGAAGACGCACTAGACTTTGAGCTGCCAGCAGTGGCCAAATTGCTCAACAAACAAGGAAAAACAGCATAGCATGTGACTCACGGGCCACTGAATGAAATATAAACCAACAACAACAAAAGCCTGACTGGCTGATATTACTTTATATGAACAAACTGCATGTTAAGCTAACGCTTCGGAGATTATCGTGATTCGTAGGCAACTCCCATTTATTAAAACAATATTTATCATTGATCAGTTCTTAATTCTGTATTACAAGTTATTACTGAGCCACACAGGCATTCTCCACTAATGACCTGGCTGGCAATCTTCAGTTCGTCTTGTGAAACATCTCCGCTCTTCCTCGCTCACCTGTCATTGTCCCACTCTAGTGTGTATAAATATAACTGACCAGCTGTGCCGCTATCTCAAGGGATCAACAGCAACAAACTCAACCACTACGGTCAGACATTAATCAAAATATCCAGAATTGCCCTCGCGAGGTCACAATATGGATTTGTTATCAAGCTGCCAGAAATCAGTCTACGCTGAAATTCCCGCTTGTAATAACACAAAATACACACACACACACACACACACTGGGAATGACAATACGTTTTCACACAGACCGGCTGAAGGATGCTCGCCAACAATTAAAAAAATATTAAAACCTACGATAGAGCTGACTGCCCTTCGTCACAAATCACATTGCCCCAAAGGCAATAATTTCACTGAATCTGATCAATAATAAAACAAAAGAAATCAATTACCCTCCAATCTACTGTATAATTATCTTACTTCAGTCCTACTCCTGAAACACAACATATCTCCGAGAGACGTTTTTAACCGCATTGCGTAGCGTATGCAAACACGGCCGTCCACATAGTTACGTTAGTTAAAACAACAAACAAGAAAAGAACCTTCTACTAAAAACAAGTGCGAGCTGTTTCCTTGCAAAAGGTGTGTCAGACCAAAACTAAACAGACTACGTTAATCACACAAGCAAATTATTTACAAAACAAAATATGTCCCATATACCATAAGTTAATTTATCAAATAATAAAAATTATTTTGTACTCAGCCTCAGTCAGCCACCCGTCAAAGAACATCCGCGGCCATCTCCCAACCGGATTCTTCTTATCTCATCTCAACCATCTTCGCGGAGTCTTGATATTTCCAGGCTTCCTCCATGGTCAATGATGTCATCTCTCGTGCTGATTCAAAAATTAAATTATTATACACTTGATGTCTGACTACTAAATTCGCCGTTCGGGTACTTCTTTCCCCAAAACAGTTCGTTGGCGAATTATCGAAGATACTGCCCCTACAAATATAGTACTGTGACTATCTAACACTGAATCTAACACTTTTAATAATAGTTTCTGTGTCCTTCATGACACGCAAAGTATAAAAGCCTGTGTTCACTGACACACAAAATAACAGCCTCCGTCCTCAGACGAACCAAAGTAATCTCTGTCCTCAAACGAACAAACGTAATAAGCAAAGTCTCCTCGACACACCAAAGTAATAATCTGCCGTCCTCAGACGAACAATAATAATAAGCAATGTCTTGGCTCTTCACACCACTTATAAATGAACCAGCCCTAGGTGTAGATAGAGGGGGAAACTAGATAAAAATTTCACAAAATAATAGTGATACAGGAATGAAATAAATATCACTGAACTCGAAAAATAGCGCAGGTCAAGAATATGCCCATTAATCCTAGAATCGATCGTAGAGATTTTGTCTAGGCGATCTCCCGCGTGAATGCTAGCCGAGCGTGCCCACGCTAGACCTGCCGCGCTAAATAAGCATTCTTTTCTCATTGGTTCCCACACTTTCTGTATCTTGGCGGTTTTTATTCAGACCTTGGCTAGTAGGAGTGTCTAGCCTGCTCATCAGCCACTCACGTTACTGCATCATATTTCTTCTATGCGCGAATATTACAATGAACACACCAGAGCCGTGTCTCACTGCGCGTCGCTTCTATTTTGAGGCAGCCACCACCTGTCCTTCTGAATCATAGCTATGGTCATTCTTTTCACATTCCTAAGTATTTAGCCTTTTGTCAAACAGCTTCAGGTATGTCCCTTCTGTCTCCAGTAATGCTTGAAATTTCCTCATCTCCGTCTGGCTATTTTCATGAAGCTTGTAGAAATATTTATTAATTGAAGAAATAAAACATAGAATCATTTATCCAACAGAGGATAAAGGGTTCAGTACCATTCCGGCATTTGCCAGGAGACGAAGTGGGAAATCACGGAAAACCACTTCGAGGATGGCTATACTCATTTGGACCACCCGAGGCTGAGTAGACCCCGTTCCAGTTCTCATACTACTTTTAACATTTCGTGGCGAAGCCGGGAATTGAACCTCGGACCTCGGGATGGCAGCTAAGCATGCTGACCACTACACCACGGAGGCGGCCATTTTTAAAATAATTTCATCAAAGGAGCCAATGGCCAATTTTATTTTATTTCCGTGACGGGAAGGAATTTTTGTATACCGTACTTGACAGTCAGTGTTTGGAAGCTTCACATTCGCTTATAAAGCCAAGCCGTTCATTTTTGCTTGTTTTATTTGCTGTACCCAGCTTTCATTTCTTACTAATACTCCATCTAGGTACGCAACTTCCTTCACTACTTTTCTATCTCTATTTCCCATTAACCTTTATCTTTTTAAGCAAAATAACCTGTGATGGACGAAGCAAAGAGGATATAAAAAGTAGATTAGCACAGCAAGGAAAGCTTTTCTACAGAAAAGGAATCTGTTGACATCGAATATAGATTTAGGTATTTGGAAGTCATTTTTGAAAGCCTTTGTCTGGAGCGTGGTGCTCTATGGAAGTGAAACTTGGACTCTTGGAGCAGCATCAAAGAGGAGAATTGAAGCATTTGAAATGTGATGTTACAGGAGAATGATGAAGATCAGATGGGTAGATAGGGTTACAAATGAAGAGGTATTAAGACGAGTGGGAGAGGAGAGATGTTTCTGGCGAATGCAAATGAAGGGAAGAGATAGGTTGGTAGGACACATACTAAGACACCCAGGAATAGCAATGTTAGTTATGGAAGGAAGGGTCGAGGATAAGAACTGTAGGGGTAGACCAAGGTTAGAATATGTTAAACAGATTGCCTTGGATGTAGGATATGGTAGCTATGTAGTGTACCCTTTCGTTATCATATGGAACATGTGTTCGTATCCCAGCTAGTTCACGGTCTTTCGAGACATGGGGCGTTCAACCCACTATACGAGCACATATTCAGGATTTGAGTCTATCAGGTAACTACTCTACTTGAAAGAAACAACATAGTCCTAAATAACACATTTAATGGTACTAATTCATGGCAAAACACAACACAAAACACAAAAATATTTTACAATTACTTCCCACAACAAAAATCAAAATTACATGTGAGTCTCTTCTCATACAGTTTGGTGCTCCACTACACCCATATCTATCCTAGATATCCTATCGTTGATGCTCTTTGACATTTGCAAGTGCCCATAGTGTTCTTCACGTGGCACAATTTAACACAAATTTGCATATCACAACACAACAAACACAAATTACATTTAAATAACATTACATATGCAATTATTAAATATTTACCCGTTTTGACACGGAGCATTTACTTTAAATGACATTGATTCATTATCTTATGCCTTGCTTAGCATGTGTTGCTTTTCCGCGCGTATCGTCTTCTTTTCCCATAAGTTTCAAACGCTGAAGTGGTACACCTTCCCTTCCAAAATACACATACTGTAGTTATAGACATTTTATAGCTTCACCATACAACACTCTTCTGGGTCTGGTCATATCATTATCGTTACAAACGTGTCATATCATTAAATTACGCTACCCGTATGAATAAATTAGCATGAACTGGGTAATTATTCTTTACAAAAATGCATCTATTTATTTGGTGCAGTTAATTTGTCCTCGGACAATAACTTGGCCAAATCTTATCCAATTACTTCATTCCAACATTCCATATGTATGGAAACAGTACATATAATTCATTTGATACCATCATATCAAGCACATCTTAATTACTTTTCGAAATATCGAGATCCTTCAGTGTCCCACTACAATCTTAAAATAAAAGGATCCGGTCGTATTGACTCCCTTTAGCGTGAACAAGAGATTCGTCATGGACCGTCCTAGGCAAGCTGGCTGCCGGGTCTGTGGATTCTACCTGCTACCCTGACCGACTTCCTGCAATGGCCATGTGCTCACTCAATGGTGCAGCTGTGCTCGGGGTACATGATTGGATTGTGTCATTACGAATTGAGTCGATCTAATTATTTAATACCTACACTTAGAGTATTTAATGGGCTCATATCGGCTCCTAATTAGTAGTCATAGCGAGGGATGGATCACATAATAGCTTCGCCGTTCTATGGACGTAATCAGTGGGTTTGCGCGCGTCCCAGCTGAGTTTCAAACTGTTATCTCACTGGACGGGTACGAATATAACTAGAGGAACTCCACGTTTCCTACTCGAAGAATTTTTGTCTTACCTCTAAGGGCAGATCAATTACTATACTGGCTTACCTAGGGTGTCTAGTGGTTTTCCCTGGCAGCGAAGACTCTGCTAACAGTGGATACAGACAGACTCTTTCCCAACTCTGTTGCGAATACACATGTGTGCTCTAAGGCGATACCATATCGTAGATTCGAAGATTAGCCTTCTAGATTCGTCAACGTACGAACTATTCTCGGATGGTCCCTGCAATTTATTGACGTAAATCTCTTGATTCTACGTTACATGCTCGCTGATCGCGGCTAAAAATTACATTTCTTACAGATGACTCAATTCCTAAAGCTCTCATGTCCTCCATACATTCACTTATAAGCCAAGGTTTTACGTAGCTCCAAAACAAGTATTAATTTACTGTGTCTACCCACATAACCTAACGGCGGTGCTTTTTGAAGATCCAACCAGCCTTCAGGCTGACTACCTAACAGACAGAATGATGAAATCTTACCACTTGTCACTTGTCCCCCATCGCTACAAACATGGTGATTGTAACTCAGCAATCTTTTTAGGTTTATGCCATGTCATGTGTGGGGGTTCACATAGGAACACCAAACTGGCTCATCAGCGGTCTCTTGGTGTCCGTGCCATCTTTTTGGAAGCCTTCATAGGGAGGTTATGGCTGCTTGATCTTTTAGCTCTCGCAGTAAAGAGATGCAGGTGCGCTTCATGAAAAGCGAGGTAGCACGCAGTTCGCTAATCCTGTGGGTGTGCGGGTACGGATACCAATAGGAGCCACATTGGTGTTCCTAGCTGAAACCCCACACAAGACACGGCATAAACCTAAAAAAGAAAATGTTGAGTTTTAATTCACTGGCCGCGAAAGCCAATATACTATCTTTTTATGGTGATTGATTATAGTCTGCGTCGCTTTAAATAAGTTACTAACGATGAAACCTTACCACATGTCCCTTGTCCCCCATCACTACACACATGGTGATCGGTCAGGTGATTGATCAGTGATGAATGCAGTGTGTTTCCACATAACATGGCGTTCACCAGCTATGCTTCAAATCTCACCTTGCTGCGATAGTTAAGTTACTTTAGATTCACGGTTGGCAGCATGCGCTCCGTGTAAAGCGTGGAGGTCAGATGTGATAGTAAGTAGTGAATAGAGTAAAAAACATTTCAGTTTATCAAGACCCACATTTAAACGGCATTCTGTTAATCTTCACAAGGAAATCTTTCAAAGATTTCAGTATTATCCGTTCATTATTTTAAGCTTGAGAAGCATAGACGTGTGCAATAATCTTGCTGCCGCAAGGTCTCGTGGGTATCACCAAATTTTTGAACAGAAAACCAAGTCAATCACTTGGCAATAGGTAGGAGAGGAGACGTTCATTTCTAGGTGTGAGAAACTAACGTGGAGCAGACGTAGGGATTGCAGATATTCGATTGAAGTTGGCAGCACAGATAAACCAAGCATTTGCATGAAAGAAGCGTTTCAACACAGCGAAATTACGAAAAACACAAAACTAAAATGAGAACTGGTTTGAAATCCTCGCTGAACAATCATGTCGAAACGTTAACACAAAATGGAGCAACGTAAAGGAACTCTCTCTTGAAACATGTGAAGAGGTAGTTAGCTACAGAGAACCATAGAGGAAAGAATGGATATGGGATGACACATGAGAATCAATAAAAAAGCAAAGTTAGGGCAAGGTATTGGTCAATTCCAATCCAACAAGAAGCCAAGAATGCAGCAGCGATGACAAAATATAGTGATGCGAACAGGGAAGCCAAGCAGACAGTTTGGAGATATAAACAAGCCAAAGAAATGCCGAACAGTGCCATCCGTTGTCAAGCGAATGACGACAGTGTTCTGGGACACAAAGGCCATCATCCTCATTGACTGGCTGGAATTGGGGGCTACGATTAACCGTGCAGCATATGTGGCAACCCTTAAGCGCTTACGTCATGCCAGGAAAATGGGCTAAAGGTGTGCTTCTGCAACATGACAATGCCCGCCCCCACACTAGCCGAGAGACTAAATGGGATTCACGTTGTTGCCATACCCTCCATAGTCTCCCGACTTGGCACCAAGTGATTATCACCTGCGTGGTCGCCGTTTTGCAGAACTGGACACAGCTGTCAAGGCAGGGGCACGCAGCACTCCGAAAGAATGGTTTCAGGAAGATCTGGAGAGACTGAAACATCGATGGCAAAAGTGCATAAAGTTACAATGACATTATGTTGAGAAGGTGGACGTAACAACTGATGTGTAACAGCAGCAAGAGTGGGTAAGAAGACTCTTCGTTTGTAACCCTATCTACCCATCTGATCTTCATCACTCTCCTGTAACACCACATTTCAAACACTTCAATTCTCCTTTTTCTGCTGCACCAATAGTCTAAGTTTCACTTCCATAGAATGCCACGCTCCAGACAAAGGCTTTCAGAAATGACTTCCTAATACCTAAATCTATATTCGATGTCAACAGATTCCTTTTTTGTAGAAATGCTTTCCTTGCCTGAGCCAACCTACTTTTTATATCCTCTTAGCTTCGTCCATCACTGGTTATTCTGCTTCCTAAGTAACAGAAGTCTCCTACTTCCTTCAGCTTTTCACCTGCCAATTTGATCTCCATAGAGGTTTCTGATTTATTTCGGCTGCATTCCAGTATTTTTGTTTTACATTTATTAATTTTCATCATGAATTCATTCCGTAAGACGGAGTCCATACCATTCAAAAACTCATTCAAATCCTCAGGCTTGTCGGCCTAAATGACGATGTCATCAGCAAATCTCAGAGGATCCAGATATCTCAGTGGAACCACAAACACGGTAGGGGATTACACAAGCAGTGAGTCAAATGAAGAGTAGCAAAATATTCAATATACAGGTGGTTCATAATTCCTATTACAAACTTCTGGGGGTTGTAGAGGGGACTAAGTAGATCACATTTTGATTAGGAACCCAAGTCCGGACATGTACCGTTTCGATACCAAATCAGTTTGACTCGATTGCACATCTCCCACTTCACTACAGAGACGTATGCACTACAAGAGTTGTTCCACGTGCCGACCTAGCTGTTCGTTACACAACGTCTACCTGCGTATCATGATGTCATACACACGTCCCACGAGACCTGGTGTGTGTTCAATTACAGTATCTGCGCTGCCACCTGAACGCGTGCAGCAAGATCTTCTGACTCGACAGGAGTCTCATATACAAGGTTCTTCATGTGGCCCCACAGTAAAAGTCGAGGGAAGTTAAATATGGCGATCGTGGTGGCCATGAAATTGGACTATCTCGCCTTGTCATTACCATTTGTAAACTAACAGACGACACGATATCATTGGACTGCGGTCGCGTCCTGTAGACTGGCCCTGGCTGCATCACAACTGCTGTCAAAGCGGACTCACTGTCGCTACGGTTTGTAAACAAGACATACTGCATGCACTGTTGGGACTGCAGAGGTTGCCCTCAGCCAATGTTATTTTCGTTCCGTGAAGCGGGCGATGTAATATGAAAGTGATCTTCAAATCAATTTGGTATCGAAACGATACACGTCTGGACAAGGGTTCTTATTCAAACTGTGATCTAAGTAGTCCCCTCTAGAACCCCCAGAAGTTTGTAATACGAATTATGAGTCACCCTGTAGATAACATTATCTCAGAGGCCTTAAAGGCAGATCCAGACCTAACAGCAGAAATCATAGGAATACTTCTAACACAAATATGGAATGAAGAACACTTTCCTGAAGAATGGAAGAAGGGAGACTTATTAATCAAGATATCGAAGAATGGCGACCTCTCTGATTGTAATAACTGGAGAGGAATAACGTTGCTCTCATACGGGGGAAAAGTGATGTCAAGAGTCATATTGAATAGAATAAGGAATTCCATTCCGAGGAGACCCGGCGTGCCACGAGAAAGCAGGTTTCAGAAAAACTGATCGGTTTCGGGGGACCATATGCTGGTGGCTGGAAGGAGCTGGTTACCCTACCGCAAGTTAACTGAGCTCAGGAACACTTCCTCGAACTATCCGTAAGGCCTTCTCCTCCTCCATTAGACCGGTGTGTCCCCCTTGCACCTGATTCACCACCGAACGTGTTCCTCATACCGAACGCGCTTTGTCTGTGACCCCCTGTAGTTCTATTATTCTTGTCATGTTACACACCTGATTATCATACACAAGTCTCATTGTTTGTTGTTATCGTCGTCATCGTGGTCATCAGCTCCATGTAACTGTGTGTGCGTGGGATATGTTTCTAAAGGAACCGCTTTTCAATGGGTCAACACAGTAATGTTTCCAATTAAGGGGATACGGAACGGTTAAAATTGTCAAAATCAACATTTTATATTTTTAGCCTAATAACTTCTAAACGGCTAGAGTGATTTTAATGAAACTCGGTAAGTTCATAGTACTATTTTGGCCAACCCTGACTGTGCCCTTCAAATTTTATTACGTCTCACCAATCCAACATGGCGGCTGTGCGAAATATTTCACCGGCGTTCTATATCTCCGAAACTATTACTCATATCACCCTGAACTTTTATACCGTAATAAAGGGCACTATTCGACGTTCACCTATGTGACTTTTAAAAACATGTTAACTGTAAAACGAACATGGCGGCCAAGCGAAGTTGAAACATTTAAATAGACCTTTATCGCGATTAACCACCCGAACGCAATGAAACTTGGTACAGCAAATGACTATACAAATTGCAATGCACTGACTTCTAAATTAGTTCAATTGTTTACATAAGATCAAGATGGTGGCTGTGCGAAATTTTAAAATTAAGTTTTTATTTCTTGTGTTCTGATCATGCGATCGAAATCAACGTTCGAATAATGAACGTACACAATAATCCTCATGTAACAGTACATAACTCTATGACCTACATATATTAAAATCCAACATGGCGACCATCCGAAATATTTAGTCGGTTGTCAATATCTATTAATCTATGACAGCTATCAAACTGAAATGATTAATACAAGGTTTGAAACGGCCCAACATTGTGTTTAGTCTCAAATTCTTAGTGTTTCGCTTTCTTTGTCGATGAGTGTATATAATAAGTAAACACCACTCCTGGAAAGAATTACATGTATTAGTTGAGAGTGGACAGGCGATAGGGTAGCATTGGCTAACGTAAGTAATTAGGCCTATATTACAAAATAGAATTCAAGTGCATGCTCTAATATTATTTATTACATTGTGTTGTTCTAATTTGTATACACGGGCGTAATATTCATACGTAATTCACGAACCCGTACTAATAAAACTAACTAAGCTGACCTGTTTGCCATCTCTTGATGAATGCAGTACATTTGCATTTGTCTGTTGGCACAGGCTAGAGTAAAATGTGGCTTTTCACCGCTGTTTCAGTCTCACTTATGACTGTGATTATATTGAAGCTACTGAGGTGGTGCTTAGTAATGACATTCAGGGCACAGTCAGAACCTGTGGATGCTGTGAAAGGTTCTACTCATAGGGTTATTACTGCTGTATAGCGTGGCAAGTTAGACCTGGCCTGTCATGGCGGAGTCTCGTCTAGGAGGGGAAGTGGTGGGATCACTAGGTGCAAATGCCATTTCCCCTCTTTGGTGCAAGAGCTGTTTGGGGCAGCTCGCTGCTCGTCGTGGTTATATTATGCAAGCATAAAGTATCGAATAGGAGCATTCTCAGTGACATAGCATTGGTATTGGTGGTAATGAACTGAGAGCGCGCCCACTTCACACACTCCTGACAGCAAGCTTGTTGCCGTGCTTGTCAAAGAACAGAGCGGCTCAGTCTTGCTTCGCGTGCCTTGACAGCATCTGTACCCTGCCAAGGTTCTGGGAATAATGACTACTTGGCAACATCTAACCAGCGCGTGATGAAGTATGCGCTCACTGGTTGACAAAGAATCCAGGCGGGGGGATGACGTAATGAAACTGGACGCACATGCGCATCAGAAGGTTCAGATCTAACTTGTTCCGTTATACTGACTCACGAGGGAACGGTACGAAGTCGGACGGCGAATTTTGATTTTATGTGTACATAGTCGTGATGGTCTTTTTACGCTGAAACAGGGAGTGGAGGTCTAATTTTTCGCTGGTCCTTTTTAAGGGCGGATTTGGGAGCCCCTAGTTGGTGGTGCACGCTCTAAATTGTACAGTACATGCCGGCACGCACCGCCAGCGGCTGTCTAGCCTCGCCT
This sequence comes from Meconema thalassinum, assembly GCA_946902985.2. NCBI lineage: Eukaryota > Metazoa > Arthropoda > Insecta > Orthoptera > Tettigoniidae > Meconema > Meconema thalassinum. The sequence continues at coordinate 538,757,503 of OX336392.1, forward strand.
ACCCTCTCCACTCGTTCAGTTCTCCACTATCCCCCACCACATACGGCTGCCTACAGTTGTTGTGTACAGTATATGGGTCGGCGAATCCTATTCTATACGGTCAAGTTCTCCACAACTGATGGCTATTCCACATACGGGCGATCGCATTGGAGTCTTTGCGTTGTAATGACCTCTTGCAACATTATTGCTGCTCTTTTTAATGTCTACGGTGTTAATTCAGAAAGCTACAGAGCTTTCTGATAAAGAGCAAATAATGTAGTCTACACACAAATAAATACAACGTTTGATGCATTCTTTTAAAGACAAATGAGAACTTATTCAGGGGGAAAAAGCCTTCCGCGTTGATTCAGAAGACGACGATGGCGTTGAGGTGGAGACACCATCACTGAAAAATCGTAAACATGGAGATGAGTTTAACGAAGAGAACATGTCGTGTGATGGCCAAGTAAGACATGTATCAAACAATAAATGAACGAGGTACTATGTACTGAACCCTTCAGAATAGCAGTGTTTTATGCAAGAATCTTGATCAAGGGGTCGCGCTCAGTTCATAGTGTGATGTTTACGTCCGCCAAACAACATGCTTTACTGAGGCATGGGTCATAGGATAAAAACTGTAATTAAGAAAGTAAGGAGACAAGACGTAAGATAATAACAAGATTTAATAACTAATTGTGCATAAAAGAAAATAAACAAACAATAATAAAAAAATATCCTCCCTGAATTTTTCCCTGACAGGAATATCTAACACTTTGAGGAGTCAGATGGATCTCCCCCTTTATAATAAAATTGTGGATCCTAGTTCCACTACCTTGCATTTGAGTTTTATGTGCGCGTGATGACTAACTACGAGAAAATGAGTACTTGGATGACCGTTCGTTTACAACGGGTTAACAGCCACGGTGCTCACGAACAATCATCACGTAAATCAACGTTTATGGATATGGGCATGACATTAATAAAAACCCTTAAAAACTCTAATGCTGACACACACTACAAATCTATTATTTACAGGAATCTGTCTGAGATCCTCATTAGCGCGAAGACGCACTTAACAACATGAGCTACCAACTGGCCAATTGCTCAATACACACCAGGAAAGACAGCATTGCACGTGACTCACGGGTCACTGAAATGAAAATAAACCTGGAATAAACCAACAACAACAAAAACCTGACCGGCTAAGATTATTTTATATGAACGAAACTGCATGTTAAGGCAACGCTTCGGAGATTATCGTGATTCGTAGGCAACTCCCATTTATTTCAACAATTCTTTTACCATTGATCAGTTCTTATCTGAAATTCAAGTAATTAGGGAGCCAACGAGCACTCCTCACTAATGACCATGCTTTGCACGTTCAGACAGCCTTGTGAAACATCTCCCCCCTTTCCTCAAATACTTGTCGTGTCCCACTCCAGTGTATATAAATAGCTGACCAGCTGTTCCGTTACCTCACGGAATCAACAGCAACAAAAATCTCATCCAACTCAACATATGGTCAGACATAATCACATATCCACAATTGCCCTCGCAAGGATACAATATGGACCGGGTACCAAGCTGACAGAAATCAGTCTCCGCTGAAATTCCCGCTTGTAATACCACAAAAATACACACATACACACATCTGGGACCGACATGACGCTTTTCACACAGGTCTGCTGAATAGGTGCTCACAAACATTAAACACAATATTTAAAACCTACGATAGAGCTGATTACTCTTCGTCACAAATTACATTGCTCCAATCGGCAATAGTCACACTGAATCTGATCAATAATAAATCTTAAACAATTTTAATTACCCTCCAATCTACTGTATAATTACATTAATTCAGTCCTACTTCTGAAACACAACAGATCTCCGAGAGACGTTTTTAACCGCATTGCGTAACATATGCAAACACGGCCGTTCACATAGCTACGTTAGTTAACACAACACAAAAACAAGAACCTTCCACTAACTACATTCGTGCGAGCTGCTTCCATACAAAAGTGTGTCAGACCAAAACTAAATATACTACGTTAATCACACAAGCAATGTATTTACAAAAATATGTCCCATAAACCATAAGTTAATTTATCAAATAATAAAGAATATTATTTTGTACTCATCTCTCTTGTAGTCACCCGTCAAAGAACGTCTGCTGCCATTTCCCAACTGAATGGTTCTATCTCATCTCAGCCATCTGGACGGAGTGTTGAGAATTCCAAACTTCCTCTGTAGTCGTCGGTGTCATCTCTGGCGCTGCTACAAAAATTAGATTATTATACACTTGATATCTGACTACTAAATTCGCTGTTCAGGTACTACTTTCCCTGTCACAGTTCGTTGGCGAATTATCGACGATACTGCCCCTACAATATAGTACTGTGACTATCTATCACTGAATTTAACACTTTACAATAACTTCTGTGTCCAAGACACACAAAATAATAATCAACCTGTGTCCACGACACACAAAATAGAAGTCGTTCTGTCCGCAGACGAACACAGTAATAAGACGACTACGCCCGTAGACGCACAGAATAATAGTCTACGTCCTCAGACGAACAGAATAGAAGTCAAAGTCTTGGCTCTTCATGCCACTTATAAAAGAACTGGCCCTAGGTCTCGATGGGGGGGGGGAATTTATGTAAAAATTTCTCGAAATAATTGTGGTACAGGCATGAAATAAATATCACTGAACTCGTAACATTGCACAGGTCAAGAATATGCTCATTAATCCTAGAATCGATCGTAGAGATTTTGTCTAGGCGATTTCCCGCGTGAATGCTAGCCGAGCGTGCCCACGCTAGACCTGCCGCGTTAACTAGGCATTCTTCTCTCATTGGTTCTAACATTTTCTGTAATTTGGCGGTTCATTGCAGATCTTGGCGTCGTAGGAGTGTCCAGCCTGCTCATCAGCCACTCACATTACTGCATCATTTCTTCTAGGCGCGAATATCACAATGAACATACTAGCAGCATGTCTCACTGCGCGTCGCTTCTATTTGAGGCGGCCCACACCTGTCCTTTCTGACACATCGCTATGCTATTTCCTTTCACAGCTAAAGTATTTAGCCTATTGTCAACCTGCTTCAGGTATGTCCCCGCTGTCTCCAACCAATGCTTGAAATTTCCTCATCTCCGTCTGGCTACTTTCATGATGCTGGTTGAAATATTTATTAATTGGAGAAATAAAACATAGAATCATTTATCCTACAGAGGATAACAGGGTTCACCACTCTCCCACTCACAAAATTTCGAACTTAGGAATAAAGTCGACAATTTTTAAAAGACTTCCGTAGGCCAAATTGTTTTATTTCAGAATCACCCCTTTTCTCTTACTGGTCTAGTCGCTCCTGTCTTGAATGGCATTTACTCGTTTTCATTTCCTGCTCGTATCTCCCCTCTCAGTCTGCTTGCATGACGCTCTGGTGCCTGAGGCAACACTCTGCTCGTCTCGTTAATGTTTGTCAACAACCACTCTACTTCCTCGTTTACGTGCCGTACTCAACTACTCCTCGTGCACTTTGTTGATAATAGGACGTCCATATATTCAAACTGCATCATTAATTTTGGCGCTCCCATGGCTCACTTCGACGATACTTTTTTTAGGTTGGCAGCGTTGTAGACTGACATTGTTCCTGTGCTCAATTCTTTCACTCCAGCTTGTAACATCTCATCTATAATGACCTTAACTTGACCACGATATTTTTCAGGAATTGGGTATAATCTGCTTTTGAAAGGTGACCAGTCCTCGACTTGCATAGAATATTTGAAATTTAATATTTTTCCAGGTACTGTATCAAATACTGTTTTGTGCTTCCTTAATATCTCTTCCAACTGTTTTCTGTGTTCACCCCCAAGTTGAATGTCATTGAGCCGCTCCTGTAGTAACTCTTCAAATTGTGCATCACTGTCATCTCCTTCTGTTAATAAAGACCATATCTCATGGGATTCACTCTCCTCATCTAGTTCCACAACAGCTCCTTCTATGATGTTATCTTCTGCCTTTCGTACCACCTCTTCCGTCTCTTCCGATATTGCTTCCAATGCCCAAGAATTTACATCTCTTCCGGTAGTGATTTCATCCATATGCAATCCCACATTTTTCAGCTGATCATACTCTCTAAAACTGACAGTATTTTTGTGCAAATCTATCACTGCTTGATAGTCACAAATGAAATTTGCACCAAGAATTATATTGAAATTCATCTTTGCCATGATAATGAATGTTTGCCCAAAAGTGTGTTCCAATATGTTCAGCTCTAAGTATGCCAGACGTTTACAAGTGACGGTGCGTTCAGGAATAACACCCCTCACTTTGAGCTGTGGTACCGGAATTACAGGAATATTCTGACTCCGTCCCAACTCTCGAACCAAGGCCTCCGATACCAGACTGATCTGTGACCCCGTATCCAATAAACATCTTATACTAATTCCACCAATCCTCGCGTAAATAATGGGTAATTGCCTAATTTCATCGTTCCGTGGTTTCACCGTCTCCTCCAGGCAGTCTTCTGGCAAAGCAATCCATTCTTGTATGTTCGCTACTATCCATCCATCTTCAACTTCCGACTGTTGTGTTTGTAGCCTGTCTCCTTTATCCAAATTTAACATTTTTTTTAGCTCCATTGCGACTCCCATCATCCTTCTGTCGCTCATGTCCTTGATATCCCTGTTGTCTCAGTAGACTTCCAGCTTCCTCAGTATGTGTATCAGGATTCTTCATGTTCCCAATGGCCTTTTCCCATCTTCCTATCTCTCCACCTTGACTAGCGTGTAACTCCTCTGAGTAATTTTGCGATTGAGCGTGCCTATCATCCCAGTCATCTCGATAGTTACCTGGCTCTCCTTGATTTTGGTCTCTTCTTCCTTTCCATCGTTGATTGGCATTGTAATCACCGTATCTTCCATAAGGCCTGTCATTCCTTCGATTTTCACGCCATTGCTGATATCCTCTCTGTTGGTATCTATTGTTACCTTGGTATGACCTATTGTTGTACTGATTTTCGTTACGCTGATATGGTCTGTTTTATCCTTCTTCCTGGTTTCGCCTAGGTGTGGAAGTGCTTGTGTTAGTGCCCTGCGTTTTGGTGTTTGCCTGTTTTGGTTTTACGACCTCTGTAGTATTGACTAACTCCAGCTGCCTTCCTCCTCTATAATGACTATGAGATGTAGTCTCATCTATTTGCCGTAGTATCTGCTCTGCATGTAGGGCCGTACTAACGTTCGCTGCGACTAGTACTTGTTGTACGTTTACTGGCATCTGTCTCGCTATAGTCATCACCAGATCGGCTTCATTTAATGGGTAATCAAGGTCACGAAATTTTAACATTTGCATGTTAAAGAAATCTGAGTATTTTGTTTGCTGGGTGGTTTGATACTTCCTAGAGTAAAGCTCCATCCTTAGACTCTGTTGTGTTGCGGGCGACCAGTATTTGCGCAGAAACGCTAAGTTGAAATCTGACATGTTTCCAAATGTATATTTGAAGCTTAAAAACCATGTGAGGACATTTCCCGATAAAAATCTCTCCATCATCCTTAATCTTCGTGCTTCAGGTACCCCAGTGTCATTGAAATGGTCTTCCATCTCTTTGATAAAGGCTTTAGGTGTCACCCCTGAATTTTCCGTGTATTTCTGCGGTTTGTAGTCATTTGAGCGAATTACTTGAATAAGTTGTGTGGGCTGATGACCGTCTTGTGGTGTCGAGCTCCTATCTACATTCTTACGAAATCCTTCCGTGTTTGTTGTTAATGGGCTGTCTGCCTGAGTCTGACTTCCTGCTGTGCTGGACTCTGGACTATTTGAGTTATCCGGCTTGTCTTTCACTGTTCCCGTTCTAAATATAGATGATTGTTCTAATGAGCGGAGTTCGGCTTTAATGATCCTATCCGTCTGCTCTTTAAGTTTATTTTTCACCTCTTGCTCCAAAGCTTGAATACGCGTGTGATTTTCGCCTACTGTTTTAAGAATGGTGGATCTTTCCTCTTTAGAATCAATATTCATTTTCTTCCAATCTTTCCTAATCTGTTCCTTAATCGTGCTTACTTGCCCTTCGATCTGGCTTTTTGTGTCATCCTGATTACTTTCTATCTGGCTCAGCCTTTCGTCTAATGTACTCTTAAATTGCTCTTGCTCTGTTTTTAGGCTTTCCCATTGTTCCGCTGATTTTATCTCGAGACGGTCCATATCTTTAATTATGCCGGATATGTTTTCATCTACTGCTGATAATTGTTGTTGAATGACCCTGCCGCTTTTCTCCATCTCCTTAAATCGTCCTTCCAACTTATCCTGAGCTATTTTGACCTCGCTTGTATTCATTGTGCATGCTATTTCAATTTGTTCTAATTTAGCCAACACCGTTTCATCCAGAATGCTAAGTTTTTGATCAAAAATATCTTCCATTTTTTTAATCTGCTCTAATTGTTTCTCATTATTTTTGCTAACATCTAGGGCCAGTAATACCATCTGTTGATTAGTGTGATCTTTCATTTCTGCGGTTAACGAAGCTAATTGGTTCGTGTTTTTAATATTTTGCGCCTCTAACTGCGAATTGATAGTGTCATTAATTTCACTCTTTAATAACCTAGCTTGTTCCGCCAGATATTAATTTTGTTCAATTCTACTGTTATTTAATTGTGTCCGCAATTGTTCACTTTGTTCTAACAGTTTAGTATTTAGCGATTCACTTTGTTCTGACAGTTTAGTTTTTAGCGATTCACTCTGCTCAGATAATTTGTTTATAGACTCACTTTGTTCTAGCCTACTATTGTTTAATTGTGTCCGCAATGATTCACTTTGCTCTAACAGTTTAGTATTTAGCGATTCACTTTGTTCTGACAGTTTCGTTTTTAGCGATTCACTCTGCTCAGATAATTTGTTTATCGACTCACTTTGTTCTAGCCTACTAGTGTTTAATTGTGTCCGCAATGATTCACTTTGCTCTAACATATTAGTGTTTATAGATTGACTCTGTTCCGCCAATTTAGTATCCAACAATTCCTGTGTTCTCCTCGCCGCACTCTCAATGATCTCCTGGATCTGCTCCACCGTTGCCATAATACACACTTTATATGAGACATAAGGGAAATGGCATAAAGCAATGCCCTTTGACACACACATAAAATCCAATGCACATTTACTTTCTTTATCCAACTCAGTTCATTTATTTTTTTACATTTACTCCCACTAGTCAATTGCATCTCTGAGTGGTTCTAGTTTTACTCAATTTAATTTTAAACCCAAGCACATATTTAGTCATTAAATTGTCATCCTGATCTGATATTAACACTGACTAATTAACAAAGTATTAATTGTCATTTTAGGCTACAGCCTCCTAATATTTCCATGAGTTTGACTTTCTAATAAATCTAGTTTTAATTTTATCATTGGGCGCCCGGTATCACATATTAATTTTACTTTAATTTAAAAGACAAAAACGTGAACCGTATTTTACTTTGCAAACTCCTGATTTTAATTTATTTTTCACACATTTGGCGGTATCCACTTCGCCTCAATTACTTTTAATAAAATATCACTTCCCGGTGATTAAATACTGTCATATCTGCCTGCACTTGCGGCATGTCAGTTTTACTCAAATACGCCACTATTGACATGTGTAATCTCCGCCGTTACACCACAGTAAATGGCCCCACGCTTGGCCGCGCCAGTTTTATCCCTATGAACCCTTCAGAATAGCAGTGTTTTATGCAAGAATCTTGATCAAGGGGTCGCGCTCAGTTCATAGTGTGATGTTTACGTCCGCCAAACAACATGCTTTACTGAGGCAAGGGTCATAGGATAAAAACTGTAATTAAGAAAGTAAGGAGACAAGACGTAAGATAATAACAAGATTTAATAACTAATTGTGCATAAAAGAAAATAAACAAACAATAATAAAAAAAATATCCTCCCTGAATTTTTCCCTGACAGGAATATCTAACACTTTGAGGAGTCAGATGGATCTCCCCCTTTATAATAAAATTGTGGATCCTAGTTCCACTACCTTGCATTTGAGTTTTATGTGCGCGTGATGACTAACTACGAGAAAATGAGTACTTGGATGACCGTTCGTTTATAACGGGTTAACAGCCACGGTGCTCACGAACAATCATCACGTAAATCAACGTTTATGGATATGGGCATGACATTAATAAAAACCCTTAAAAACTCTAATGCTGACACACACTACAAATCTATTATTTACAGGAATCTGTCTGAGATCCTCATTAGCGCGAAGACGCACTTAACAACATGAGCTACCAACTGGCCAATTGCTCAATACACACCAGGAAAGACAGCATTGCACGTGACTCACGCGTCACTGAAATGAAAATAAACCTGGAATAAACCAACAACAACAAAAACCTGACCGGCTAAGATTATTTTACATGAACGAAACTGCATGTTAAGGTAACCCTTCGGAGATTATCGTGATTCGTAGGCAACTCCCATTTATTTCAACAATTCTTTTACCATTGATCAGTTCTTATCTGAAATTCAAGTAATTAGGGAGCCAACGAGCACTCCTCACTAATGACCATGCTTTGCACGTTCAGACAGCCTTGTGAAACATCTCCCCCCTTTCCTCAAATACTTGTCGTGTCCCACTCCAGTGTATATAAATAGCTGACCAGCTGTTCCGTTACCTCACGGAATCAACAGCAACAAAAATCTCATCCAACTCAACATATGGTCAGACATAATCACATATCCACAATTGCCCTCGCAAGGATACAATATGGACCGGGTACCAAGCTGACAGAAATCAGTCTCCGCTGAAATTCCCGCTTGTAATACCACAAAAATACACACATACACACATCTGGGACCGACATGACGCTTTTCACACAGGTCTGCTGAATAGGTGCTCACAAACATTAAACACAATATTTAAAACCTACGATAGAGCTGATTACTCTTCGTCACAAATTACATTGCTCCAATCGGCAATAGTCACACTGAATCTGATCAATAATAAATCTTAAACAATTTTAATTACCCTCCAATCTACTGTATAATTACATTAATTCAGTCCTACTTCTGAAACACAACAGATCTCCGAGAGACGTTTTTAACCGCATTGCGTAACATATGCAAACACGGCCGTTCACATAGCTACGTTAGTTAACACAACACAAAAACAAGAACCTTCCACTAACTACATTCGTGCGAGCTGCTTCCATACAAAAGTGTGTCAGACCAAAACTAAATATACTACGTTAATCACACAAGCAATGTATTTACAAAAATATGTCCCATAAACCATAAGTTAATTTATCAAATAATAAAGAATATTATTTTGTACTCATCTCTCTTGTAGTCACCCGTCAAAGAACGTCTGCTGCCATTTCCCAACTGAATGGTTCTATCTCATCTCAGCCATCTGGACGGAGTGTTGAGAATTCCAAACTTCCTCTGTAGTCGTCGGTGTCATCTCTGGCGCTGCTTCAAAAATTAGATTATTATACACTTGATATCTGACTACTAAATTCGCTGTTCAGGTACTACTTTCCCTGTCACAGTTCGTTGGCGAATTATCGACGATACTGCCCCTACAATATAGTACTGTGACTATCTATCACTGAATTTAACACTTTACAATAACTTCTGTGTCCAAGACACACAAAATAATAATCAACCTGTGTCCACGACACACAAAATAGAAGTCGTTCTGTCCGCAGACGAACACAGTAATAAGACGACTACGCCCGTAGACGCACAGAATAATAGTCTACGTCCTCAGACGAACAGAATAGAAGTCAAAGTCTTGGCTCTTCATGCCACTTATAAAAGAACTGGCCCTAGGTCTCGATGGGGGGGGGGGATTTATGTAAAAATTTCTCGAAATAATTGTGGTACAGGCATGAAATAAATATCACTGAACTCGTAACATTGCACAGGTCAAGAATATGCTCATTAATCCTAGAATCGATCGTAGAGATTTTGTCTAGGCGATTTCCCGCGTGAATGCTAGCCGAGCGTGCCCACGCTAGACCTGCCGCGTTAACTGGGCATTCTTCTCTCATTGGTTCTAACATTTTCTGTAATTTGGCGGTTCATAGCAGATCTTGGCGTCGTAGGAGTGTCCAGCCTGCTCATCAGCCACTCACATTACTGCATCATTTCTTCTAGGCGCGAATATCACAATGAACATACTAGCAGCATGTCTCACTGCGCGTCGCTTCTATTTGAGGCGGCCCACACCTGTCCTTTCTGACACATCGCTATGCTATTTCCTTTCACAGCTAAAGTATTTAGCCTATTGTCAACCTGCTTCAGGTATGTCCCCGCTGTCTTCAACCAATGCTTGAAATTTCCTCATCTCCGTCTGGCTACTTTCATGATGCTGGTTGAAATATTTATTAATTGGAGAAATAAAACATAGAATCATTTATCCTACAGAGGATAAAAGGGTTCAGTACGCTGTACGGATAGATAAGAAGGCTCGGTGACAAATTTACGGAATCGTCAACCACGTTGAACACAATGGAGAAATGAGGAAATGTGCAATGGTTCGAGCTTACTATAATATTTCCTGAATTATTGAAAAAAGAAAATACACAACTGTAGGCAGCCGTATGTGGTGGGGAATAGTGGAGAACCGAACGAGTGGAGAGGGTAGGCGAGGCTAGACAGCCGCTGGCGGTGCATGCCGGCATGTACTGTACAATTTAGAGCGAGCACCGCCAACTTGGAGCTCCCAAATCCCCCCTTAGAAAGGACCAGCGAAAAAGAAAACCTCCACTACCTGTTCAGCGTAAAAAGATCTTCATGACTATGTACAAATAAAATCAAAATTCGCCGTCCGACTTCGTACAGTTCCCTCGTCAGTGCGGAAAGCAATGGCAAACTACCTCACTCCTCTTCTTCACTAGTACGCCTCAATATAGCTCTGTCTTGACTTTTTGTGGGTATCTACCCACATAACCTAACGGCGGTGCTTTTTGAGGATCCAACTAGTCTTCGGGCTGACTACTTAACAGACAGATAGACAGAACCTGACATAACGAGATTCAAACTGCGAATCAAAATATAAACACCAATTGTACGCACTACAATATTTAAGTAATTAGATAACATTGTATGTAAATGTTAATCTCAACTCAGTGATCAGGATGTGATGATGACCACTTGACGGTAGAAACGCGTAATCCTAAAAAGTTGCCCCATTATAATAGTGGCCATAACTAATACAGAGATAACAAGGAGTTCCGTAACGAACTAAAAAGCCTACTTTTCTTAAATTAAGATTCATGCCAATGATTAATCTACAGTATATGAACCTATCTAGAATAATAACGAAATTAAGTTGCTAATATCGAAATGTTTAATTAGTTAGAAATATACCTGGTATAATGTAGCCTAATAGAGCACGCACTACAGTTGGCAGCCCTGGTGACTGATTATATTCTTAGTTCCATCTCTTAAGGTACAGAATACAGAATTTGGTTGAAGTTCAATGGAAGTTACATGCAGTTAGACATTGGATCTATCAGCACGCGTAAAAGCATGTTGGCAACAATGTCATGCGTGTGCTGGTCAGAAATAATCTGAAATATTATGATATCTTGTTGTGCCAATTTTGGACGAAATCCATTTGTTAGTATAGAAGTTACATGTATTTAAAAATTGGACACTATCAGCAGGCATAGAATCATATTGGCAGCACTGACTTATATGAATTATTCCAAATTAATCTAAAATGTCAGGTACTATGCGTGTGCATAGTTTAAAGCTGTCGGCTTGCATACTTTCTGATATATTGGTATTTGGATAAATAATAGAGAGATCAATTATTAACAGTTGGCAGCCCTGGTGGCTCTTAAGAATATGCTCAGTCATATATGTTTAAGTACACATATTACATTCAAAATGTGGTTGAAATCCAATTGATAGTGTAGAAGTTACATGCATTTAAAAATTGGACTTATCAGAAGGCTTAACATTATTTTGGCAACACTGTCATATCTGGCCTCCTGAAAATTAAACTGAAATAGTATTATCTACATGTGTGCCAATTTTGGAATAGCTCCCATGCATACCTTCCAAGATATCCAACATGGAGCTCAAATTTCTAGTGCGTTTTTTTAGCAGTTGGTAGCATTGACATCATTTTCATATATGGGCTTGAGATATTCCGGTATTCATCTTTACTCATACTAAATTTGGTTCCGATTGCTGCAGCCGTTTAGGAGTTGATAGAGGGACACACACACACACACACACACACACACAGCCAGACAGACATACAGACAGAAGGACAGACAGACAGACACACATTTTCCCGGATCGATCTCATAAGTCTACTTTTTCCTCATTTTTGCAAAATGTGAAAAGTAGGCTAAAATCGGAATGCCTATATGCTAGGGGAGGCGGGTTTGAGAGACGCTGAGAAATTCGAAAGAAAGATCCTTCGCAAGGTAATGGGTCCAAAGATTGGGGACGGTCAATATAGGTTGCGAGGAAGGGAAGAACACCACCAGGGCAATGAAAGGTTGATGGAATCGATGAGAAAACGGAGACTCAAATTGTATGGGCATTTATTTCGAATGGATGAGCGGAGACTTACGAAGAAGATTTTTAGAATACTCGGCAGTACACATAAGGTGTCTGACAAATCAGGGAGGTGCAGAAAGAGCTTCATCGTAGGGCCCGGATGTTGATGACATGTCATCTTTTTACTGAGTTGTCTAAAACAATGCTGAAGTACATAGAAACTCCGGACGGGTCACCCCGTCTTCAGATATGCCATTTTTAATTTGCATCTTTTTGCATTTGTTGCTATTTTTCCATTTTAAGAGCATTTTTTAAAGTTTGGTAGATTTTTTGGTTATATTTTATAGAAATCAGCCTTTTAAGGTCTTTTTGTTTCCAATGTAGTCATGTCACAGCTTTATTTGAGGGAGTTACGTCTCTCAGAGTTAAGAAGGAGCTAGTAGCTATGAACATAAACCTTTTGTTAAGTGCTATAAATCTATTTTGATTGACTTTCCAGTTTGAGCTTCAGAGGTCATTTTTGAAAAATTGGTGAGTTAATTATTATAAGATAATGTTCTCCATTTTTATAGTGCATTTTTCGATTTTAAGGTCATTTATTACAGTCATTTTTGAAAATTTTAAGTGCATTTAAAAAAAATACAGCATCAACATCCGAGCCCTATTCATCAGGTTGGACTTAAGTCAGAAAACATTTCAAACCACGCTAAGTTTAGATCAGTTATCGGCAAATCTCAAGGATTCCACGACCGACCAAAAATTAACAGGGATTGGACGGAAGAACGAAGACAGGCTGTCAGAGAAAGAATGCGAAGATTTTGGGTGGCGAAGAAGGCTTCCAATAATGTGTAATTGTACCCTAACGTGGTCTTTAAAGACCGTAAATGAAAAAATATATATCATCATCATGTTGCACAGCTTCCTGCCACTGGCCGGGTCCGTTTGGAACACAAACTTCTCCAACGTCTTCTGTCTTCCCACCACCTCTCAGCCTCCACCCTTGTCCAGTCTTCTCCTCTCTTCTTCACGCTTTCTTCAACCCCCTTCAGCCACCTGTCTCTCGGTCTTTCTCTCGGTCTCTTTCCTTCCCACTTCAACTCGTGTATCCTCCTGGGTATCCTCTTCTCCTCCATTCGTTTTACATGTCCATACCATCTAAGTCTAGATTTCTCTATACCATCCTGTAATGGTTCCTCCTTCATTAATTCTCTAGTCCTCTCATTTCTTATTCTGTCCATCTTTGTAGCTCCAATACTGCTTCTCAAGAACCTCATCTCACTGGCCTGTATTTTGCTCTTCTCCCTTCCTTTCATAACCCAGGTCTCCGAGGCATAAGTTAGGATAGGGACCTAGTACGTCCGATATATGAGCTTTTTGCTGTTCTGAGGGACATCCTTGCTCCATAACATGCTTCTCACACTCCTCCGAATTGCTTCTGCCTGTCTCCCCCGCTCATTTATTTCTCTATCGTTTCTTCCATTATCTTGTATCAGGCTTCTCAGATACTTGAAACTCTCCACTTTCTTCAGCTGTTCCCCACCAATTGTTATTCCCGTTGTGGTTCTGTCCTTCTTCCTTGTTGTGATCACCATCTCAGTCTTATTTATGCTAAATTTCATCCCATATCCTTGTATTATTCCTTCCCACACGTCCAACTGTTCCTGTGCCTTCTCCTCCTTCTTTCCCCAAATCATCAAATCATCTCCAAAAACCATTGCAAACCCGTGGGATTTGTCCCAAATTGTGGGACATTTAGACAAATATTTTTAGGAAAGGGTTAATGGGACTTTTTTGTGTGTAAAAAGTGAGGTGAATTTGGAATATTTAGCCCATGTCATACATCACCAGCGGAGCGGCCATTAATACATAAAAGCTTCTGATTCATACATGCCAATAGAATAAAAATAAACCTGTCACGGAAGTATAGTATTACATTAGAATCGCCAACTGCCGCTTTTGCGATAACAGACAGTTTTGTGTGTTTTGGGAGATTAAAACTTATGTTTTGTGTTTTCGTGAAATGTTCATTAAATAAAACGTATACAGGGAAAGATCATCATCAACAACTAGAGCAGGCTGCTTGGAGCACAAGCCTCTCCATCGTTTTCTGTCCATCCACCACTTCTCTTCTGTCACTGTTGTCCAATTAACTCCTTATCTCTCGACACTTTTCTTCACCCCCTTTATGCACATATCCCTTGGTCTTCCTCTAGGTCTCTTTTTCTTCCACTCCATTTCCAATATTTTCCATGGTATTCTCTCTTCTCCCATTGTTTTCACGTGTCCATACCACTGTAGCCTTGATTTTTCAATCCTATCCTGTAGAGGTTCTTCCTTTAATATTTCTCTGACTACTATCATTTCCGACTCTGTCCATTCTGGTTACACCTATACGACTCCTCTGAAACTTCATTTCCACTGCTTGTATTCTGCTTTTATCTCTCTCCCTCTTCATCCAACTGTCTGATCCATACGTTAGGATCGGCACAAAGTAAGTCTTGTACACGATCCCTTTACATTTCTGTGGCATATCCTTGCTCCATATCAGGCCTCTTACACTCTTGATGAATCCATCAGCACACCTTCCTCTTTCATCTAATTCCAAGGCATTTCCCCCATTTTCTTCAATGACACTTCCCAGATACTTGAAGCTCTGCACTCTCTTCAACTGCTCTCTGCCTAAGATACACATCTCAATTTTTAGATGAATATAAGCATGTATGTTTAATTGTAAGATAATGTTGGTTTATGTTCGACCCTGACTATTATGTGTCAGAAAACTGTAACATAATGAGGCTCATTATAACAATATTTGTCGTTATGAAACAGTTTCCCCCACCAATCAGAGCTCAAGGAACAGTTGTGTGACCAATTATATAAGGATACCTTCGCGCATGCGCTCAAAATCCAACATGTCTATATAAATTAGCGAAAGTGCACCGTCCATATGTTCGCGTAAAATAACTGGTGAATATGAGACAAGAAATAGCACTGTACATTAATATCCCCAAATCCAATTTCTACACAGCGCATAGTTTTAAAGCGACTTCGGTGACAGTTTTACTGAATACTGGTGCACAATCTGAACATATGGCATTGAAGTACACAGAGCGCATGCGTCGGTCTGCCAGAGAGCTTGGAAAACAGAGATATACTACCCAGCGCAGCACCCGATCACAAAATTCTAGTGACTGAACAGATATTTTGAAAATTAATGTTAAAACATATAATAAAGTTATAATTATCGTCGAACATAAACAGTCGTATGCAACTCGCCTATAATGGTAATTAAGACACTCGTATGGAAATTATAAAACTCTCATACGCTCGTCTTATAAACATACTCGTGTCTTAATTACAAGACAGTTTTGTGTGTCGTTAAAATCATTTTTACCGCAATTAGAAACACATTATCGAGACTCTAGAGCACATTTCTTATTCATTATACATTTGTTTTGAACAAAATACATTTTTACGTGGGATATTTCCTATTGATAAGGGAAATTCTGAGTGGGAAGTTAGGATTTTCACGTTTGAGAGGTAGGCAACTCTGAATAACGTATATGTAATTTTTTTCCAGGAGCGTTATTTACTTGTTGTTCATAGACCTAAGGTGTCTGACAAATGGTTCCGGGAGTAGCGGGAATATATTTATCAGGTTGAACCAAAGTCGGAAGACATTTCAAACCCTGTCATTGGGCAAATTCGTGTGGACCGACTGAACAGTTGGTTTTGTTCTTAATATTTTTTAACCGTCGCGTCGACTTGAGCCTCTATGAACTGCGTGATAACAACCACTCACATTCCAGTGTATGCGTCTTGTTAGTTTGCCGGCTTTGACATCTTGCCAGTATCTCTTGAGCCCATCTATCAGCTTGTTCTTCCACTCCTCTGTTAAAGGGCCTCTCCGTCTTCCGGGTTATGCCCCCACCATAAAACCCTGATAGTTTTTCACCAACCTTCTGAAACTATTCCCGTCTTTGATTTTATCCTCCGTAATGCCCACCTGTCTCACACTCTGGGAACCGTTGCAACTTGGAGATCTTCGTTTTAAGAAAATTCCAGACTTGCTTTGTGAGCCGGTCGTTATTCATACGGAAGATGTGTCCATAAAACAGCAATCATCGCTTTCTAATTGTTGTTGTTATCGGTTATTATTGTTAATAATATTTAATTATTTAATTATTCTCATTCTTAGCCCAATTGAATATTGATATGAACACCTCATCTGATTAATCGGACGTGTGATAACCTGTGCTTCCATAGTGAGCACCTCCCCCAGGGGCTCACATCTTGTGGGACGCGGGTTGGTGACCACGGGGCCCCAGCTGAGTCCGGCATTGCTTCCACTTACTTGTGCCGGGCTCCTCTCCGTCTTCTTTCCTGTCGACCTCACTCTTGTTCTCTTCCGACCCCGACGGTATAAGGGTATCGGAGGCCTAGGGTGTCTATTCATTTTCCCCTTAATTGGCCCTTGTCTCATCTTTTCTGATACCCTCCTTCTGCGAGGGGTCAGCCTTCTTTTTCTTTTCCTGTTATCTCCTGCCTTCTGCCCAAGGCCCTCAAGGATGCAGGGTGTATGTAGCCCCACCACTTTTGGTGCACCCTAGATATTGCTACACCCTCAGGGGCTCACGGCTGGTGAGTTCGGGAGTTGGCGACTCCGAGGGCTTCCTGAGCTGGGTCCGATTTTCCCACTTTTTCCATTACCTGTGGGGCGGCCCCTCTCCTCTTTCACTTTCCTATCTGCCTTTCATGGCTCTCCTTCCTTCCAAGTCCCTCAATCCGCATTCTTCGTGGGTTGAGGGCATTTCATTTCCTCCCGTCCTTTATTTGCCTTATTCTCCTTTTGTTTTCCATTTCTTCTTCTAGTATATAAGTTAGTAGTTAGTGTTAGATTTAGTTTACATTTCATTATCATCTTCACGATCACCCAAACCATTAGGGGCCGATAACCTACATGTTAGGCCCCTTAAAACAACAATTATCATCATCATCATCATTGTAAGCACCAGCTCTGTTTGCTGGGTGTTCCCCTCAATATATGTGATGATTTATGAAATTCCCATTGACACACAAGAGCAAAACAATTGAACTCTCCCTACGTTCTTAATCAATGAGGACTGGCGCATGGGTATTATTGACCCGAAGCTTAGATAATGCTCTATATTTTCCTTTTGGTCAGCCCTTATTTCCTGTCGCTTACTCTACCTTCCTTCCTAGCCTTGAACTTCACCCTGAAAAAGAAACATGTCCATAGCTTTTTTGAACACTCAAGTTATTTCTATATTATTTACGATCGGGTCAGATTTACCCATGGCGCCAGTCCTCGAGTGACAATTTTCGGCGTACGTTAGTCGGAACAATCTGTGATAAATGAGGGGGGAAAATCAATCTATTTTTGTGCAGCACAATCGTATAGTTCACGTTCTTGTTGGTCCATTTTTAGGATCTGGGGACACCTTCGTCATCAGCTCGTTTGTTCAAAAAAGATTGAGATGGCTGCTTTATCGCCAATTATACTGTATTGTTAACGAATTTATTGTCATTTTCCTGCATGTTAAATTTGAAAAATATAAATAAACCTCATTTTATCTTGGGAATAGTTCACAGGAAGACACAAGGCGTAAAATTACTTCATTAAAATCCGTACGACCACGACAAAAAGGGAGCGACCCACTGTGGGTCAAAATGAGCCGGCGCCAGTCTTCGTGTTATATATTTTCTCAAGGGTTAAGTTAATTTCTCTGTCTCTCTCTCTCATTTCTTATTTGTGTTTTCCTAATGTCATCCAGGAGGTCCGGATTTGACTCCCACCTCAGCCATCCTACTGTAGAAGTGGTTCCCCGTGGTTTACCAGACAAATACCGGGATGGTTCTTAACTTAAGGCCACAACCGCTTCCTGAATACCAAATAGGCTACACACTACTACAGACACCACAATAACACACACCCAAGTACACGTGGATAAATGACCACGATGTCCAAGCCCCTGAAATGAAACAACAACCTAATAGAAGTGAGAGATGATCAGAATTCATGTTAAACGTTTCAGGGACTTTGCATCATATGTCCGATTTATTAATTAATTAATTAATTTATTTATTTATTTAGCGTATGGATTTTAGTGTCGGGAGTTTACAAGGACATGTTCGGCTTGCCAGAGGCTGTAGCTGCTTCAAGCGGACACCCATGTGGTGAGCTACAAGATCCGTTCAATTTCAAGGAGTTCCAACTTTCGCTACCAGATGTCACTGCCATCTAGTGGTGAAAGTTGGAACTTTGATAGAGCGTTTCAACGAAATCTTACCTAGAAATTTAGCTACACACAAGTTTAGTTTAGTGGAAGGATCTTTTACATGCCATAAATCTATGACATGGGACCGCCGGCTTTACTTCCCCTCCGAAGGAAGGCATACTGAAGGATTTTAACGCTCTTAAAATATCCTACGACTTCGGCCGGGTTTGAACCCGCGATCTTGGGCACAGCAGTTCAGCATCCTACCAACTACATCACCTGCGTCGTTGTGATAACTGCATTATTGTGTACATTTTTGTAATTGAGCCGAGGATGTGCAAGGAGACGGCCGTGGCCTTAAGTTAGGACCCATGACCATGATGATAATTGTTGTTTTAAGGGGCCTAACATCTAGGTTATCGGCCCCTAATGGTGTGGGTGATCGTGAAGACGAAAATGAAATGCAAACTTAAAATTAAAACTAACTACTAACCTACATACTAGAAGAAGAAATGGAAAACTAAAGGAGAATAAGGCAAATAAAGGACAGGAGGAAAAGGAATGCCCTCAACCCTCGAAGATTGCGGATTGAGGAACTTGGAATGAAGGAGAGCCATGAAAGGCAGATAGGAAAGTGAAAGAGGAGACGTTTCCCCCCACAGGTAAGGAACAAAAGGGGGAAAACGGATCCAACTCAGGAATCCCTCGGGGTCGCCAACTCCCGAACTCACCAGCCGTGAGCCCCTGAGGGTGTAGTATTATGTAGGGTGCACCAAAAGTGGTGGGGCTACATACACCTTGCCTCCTTGAGGGCCTTGAGCAGAAGGCAGGAGATAACATGAAAATAAAAAGAAGGCTCACCCCTCGCTGAAGGAGGGAATCAGAAAAGATGAGACAAGGGCCAATTAAGGCGGGAAATGAAGAGACTCCCTAGGCCTCGTATACCCTAATACCGTCGGGATCGGAAGAGAACAAAAGTTGACCAAGTGAGGTCGACAGGAAAGAAGACGGAGAGGAGCCTGGCACAAGTAAGAATTTAGGACCCATCTTCGTAGGACAGCTGTGATAGGAAATGAACCAATCTATTCTCAGTATTGTCTCACAAGGCTAAGTAAAGCCCATTATAACCCTCAGACTTGCGTTTGATTTCTTACCAGAGCCGTGAAAAATAATGTTAAAGACTGAAGGTCCACATGTGTGTTCCCTAGTCTGAAGAGGATAAGGATCTATCAGGCTGAATGGGAAAGGGGTTAACCCCCTCTCGGATTCGCCCCTGCATCGAACTTCGTTACACAAATTGCTAGGATTTTCGGGTACTTATCATCTTCGCTTAATTAAATGTTTAAACTGTTCGATTTATTCTAAAAATCCACTGTTCGAATATACACGTGAGTAGTAAGCGTTTACTTCCCTTTGGATATTGCATCATCATGACCAGAAATTGCGTAATCCTGATGACGTCATGGGATGACGTCATGGGTCCTTAGAGCGAGCACATGGTCCAGGAGCGAGCATGTGCACTGCACGTGTTAGCGTGGGAAGGGGTTGACCTTTTGGCTTGTTTGTGCGATGGTGATAAAAAGTTAATGGGTGTTGACGTCATGGGGGTTGTTTATTAGGATTTTAACTGTCATCTGACACCCGTGCGACTGTGAGCATGTGTGCCAGTGCGAGCAATCCACACATGTGGTGTGCAGCTGTTATGTTTTTTTGCTCGCGATTGAACCCTCGTCGTATCGGTCCCGAACCTGATATCTCGCACTCGTAGTAATGCCCCCCCTCTTTTCCTATAGCCTCATTATTTAAATAAAATACCAAAACAAAAGGTCATTCGCGGGTAGTGGGGTAGTGTATGTTCTCTTGCAAGTCGCGTGTGTGCTTGAATACGTATGGCTATGTTGGGAAAATGTTTGGTGGTGGGCGAGGACTAGGTTTGAGTGAGGGCTCGTTTAAATGCTATTTTTCCCGCTCTATTTGGTGGTGAGGTAATTTTTTAAAATGGGTGGAATTTGGAAACGCAATTTGAGGTAAACCGTAAAATTATGTGTAATAGCTTAAAAAATTCGTTGTGACATAGGCTTTTACCCGGATAGATGATGTCACCCCTAAAACAGTAAATAGTGATTTTACAGTGGGGAAAAAGGTTTTAAACGGGTAAAAATGATAATTGAACCTAAGATCTTTTGTTTTTGATGAAAAATAGCAGGGGGGTGAAAACTACCCCAAAATTGAAAAATCGATACCTTGGAAACTAAGAACCGTAAAATTATGTGTAATAGCTTAAAAAATTCGTTGTGACATAGGCTTTTACCCGGATAGATGATGTCACCCCTAAAACAGTAAATAGTGATTTTACAGTGGGGAAAAAGGTCTTAAACGGGTAAAAATGATAATTGAACCTAAGATCTTTTGTTTTTGATGAAAAATAGCAGGGGGGGGTGAAAACTACCCCGTATATGAAAGGAGTGTAGACTTATTGATGTTGCAGATTGGAAACAGTGAAAGTTATCACTTTTGTTTAATTAGAAATCTTGCTCGCCTTGTGCGTTCAAGCATCACTAGCACTCAGAGAAGGATTTATATATGTAGACGTTGTTTGTCATATTATCTTCTTGAGGATGAGTTAAATGTTCACTTTGCAGACTGTAAACAGTTTCCTGTTGCAAAAAGCATAATGCCGACTGATGAACAAAGATTTGTTAATTTTACAGAATTCCGAGTTAAAGATACAGTTCCATTTATAATATATGCAGACACTGAATGCGTTTTGTCTCCAATTTCCTCCTGTTTTCCAAATAGTGACATTCATAACTCTACTTTAACACATAAACATATTCCTTACAGCATTTCTTTATACCTTCATTGTAATTTCGATAGTGAATTGTGCAGTTTCAAGCTCTTTAGGGGAAATAATTGCATTGAATTGTTTGTAAAGGAACTTTATAGTATTGTGGATAAACTTCAAACATATTACTTATCGGTTAAGCCAATGTTAAAGATGACCGAAAATGAAGAAAGATTATTTTTGTCAAGTAAAATGTGTCACATTTGCGAGAAACCGATTGCAGTTAATGAACTCAAAGTACGCGATCATTGTCACTTAACTGGAAAATATAGAGGAAGCGCACACAATAGTTGTAATTTAAATTACAAAGTAACAAAGGTTTTGCCTATAGCATTTCATAATCTAACCGCCTATGATGGACATTTTATAATTAAAGAAATTTGCGAGAAACGTGATGGAGAGGTGTTACATAATCCTGGTCATATAAAATTGTTAGCGATGAATATGGAACGTTACAAAGGGTTTACAAAGTATGTACGGGCTAAGAATGGATTCATTCAGTTAAGATTTTTCGATACATATAATTTCTTGTCCTGTTCACTAGATCAATGTTCATCTTCGTTAAGCGAAGATTCAAAGCAAATAACACAACGTTATTTTAATGATGATGCACAGTTTCGACTTACTGCGAGAAAAGGTGTGTTTCCCTATGAATACGTCACGAGTATGGATGTTCTTAACGAAACTAAATTACCTGAAATATCCAAGTTTTATAGCAGCCTTAATGATCAAACAATATCGAATGAAGAGTATGAGTTTGCTCAATCGGTGTGGGAAACGTTTTCCTGTCAAACATTAGGAGAATACGCAGATTTGTATTTAAAAGTTGACACACTTCTTTTGGCGGATGTCTTTGAAAATTTTAGATCGAATGGCATGGAAACTTATGGCATTGATGCAGCTCATTTTTACACTGCTCCATCTATGTCTTGGTGTGCTATGAAAAAGATAACCAACGTTCAACTTGAATTGCTTCAAGATATTGATATGTTACACTTTTTTGAACGATCTATTCGAGGAGGAAATGTTCAGTGTATAACACGACATGCGATTGCTAATAATAAGTATATGAAAACTTATGATGAGAAAAAGCAAGAGTCCTACATAATGTACTTTGACGTTAATAATTTGTATGGATATGCGATGATGGAATATCTTCCAACGGGTGGCTTTAAATGGATTGCAAATGTTGAAGGCTTTGATGTTTTAACTATTGATGATACTTCAGAAATTGGATATATTTTGGAAGTAGATTTGACTTATCCTCAAGAGTTACATGACAAACATTCAGATTACCCTCTATGTCCAGAAAAGTTGACAAAGCTAATGGCTACCCTAGATAATAAAGAACGTTATGTTTTGCATTATAGATTGTTAAAGCAATGTATTCAACTAGGAATGAAATTAGATCGTATTCACAGAATAATTGAATTCAATCAGAGCCAATGGCTAAAACCATATATTGATGTGAACACAGAGAAACGAAAACAAGCCAAAAATGATTTTGAAAAGAATTTTTATAAATTGATGAATAATGCAATTTTTGGTCGTTCACTGATGAATGTGAGGAAGTTAAGGGACATCAAATGGGTCACCAAATGGCATGGAGCTCGTGGTGGTAGGTCTTTAATAGCTAAGGCTAATTTTAAACATAGAATTATATTCGATGAACAATGTATGGTCATCGAGATGAGTAGACTAAAGATTTTTCACAATCAACCAGTATATGTTGGTGCATCTATATTAGATTTGTCTAAATGTAAAATGAATGACTTTCATTACAATGTTATTTTAGCAAATCCTGAATCAAATGTGAGGTTGTTATACACAGACACCGATAGTTTTATGTATATATTCTATTATGATATTTATGAGTTCATGAAACAACATTCAAATTTGTTTGATACTGGAAACTATGAAACAAACAATCCTTTTGGCATTGTGAGACAAAATAAAGGTGAAATTGGTTTAATGAAAGATGAAAATGCTGGAAGGATTGTTGAAGAATTTGTGGGGTTACGACCCAAAATGTATGCAATAAAATTGTGTGATGAAATGAATAGCTTGTGTAAGGCTAAAGGCATTAAGAAGAGTGTGAGTAAAAGTAAGAATATTGATGAGTATCGAAAGTGTCTTTATAACAGAGAAAAAGTCAACAAAGTTCAAGTTTGTATAATTTCAAAATCTCATTCTGTATTTACTGTTCGGCAAAATAAGTTGGCAATTTCATCAAACGAAGATAAAAGACACATAACTGAAAACGGAATTGATACTTTACCGTTTGGTCATTTTTCTCTGAAAAATGATTAGAAACAAATTGAGATTAAAGCAGTTCATCTCACTTACTTTATTTCTTTCACACACACACTTTTATGCTGGTAATAATACTAATTTTTGTGTGTTCCTTTGCTTATGAAATCCTAGACTAGGAGTTCCACATTCGACATGATAGCGGAGTTTCATCTCCCATAAACTCGTCTCTGAGGTGGGTGCCAGAAAAGGCATCCAGCTGTAAAAACCACACCCTCACATAGACTTTCATAACTTCTTACGTTGAGGTTCATAACACTACGTTGATTGATTTATCGGTTTCCTTTTCACAATTCCTGTCTATACATTCCTCTTGAAGGTTGCAAGATGCTTGCAAGGTTCCTAAAATGCAATTAAATTTAATAAATACCTTAAGATGGTTTGATTTGTTTAATGATATGGTGTTAATAGTATTTTTAGGTTTTGACTGGCTTTGCATTAAGAATTGACTAACCAAACATGAGTTACCTATCAGGGAAACATTTTGGCCACTATGTTGGCTATTGACCAGTGAGTTTAGCTGTTTATCATTTTTTTAAATCATAAACAACAGAGGGTTAAACGTATAGATAAACCGTGTGACCATGTTTGTTAAACAAGACATTATACCAGAGACAATTAGAATACTTATGTAGAGTTTACCAAAAATAATGTTGTGTAACAGTAAATGCTAGTCAACAGTTATACACTTCTAAAAAAAATCATCATACAATACCTGAGAGCTCTTCTAAAATTATTGATGTGTAACATGATTCCACTAACTTGCTATGTATTTTTTGGCTTGGGGGTGATTTTCAAGAAATGCAAATGGAACTGAAATGCAATACAAACAATGAGCGTGCCTGGTGGCTGAGATTGATACCACGACGTACTGTCGGTTATGTAGCTATGTGGAATGTATATCAAATATGGTTTACTTCAAGGTCTGGAGATCCCTACAATTCCTACAATAAATGATCTTGAAATGGTCATCCTATGGTGTGAAAATATTTATTAGGTATATATATATATTTACTGAAAACAATTATGATTTATTAAATGTTTATATGTTTACAGTATTGTTATTTAATGTAAGCACTTGAGGCACTACCGACCAATGGGAAGCAAAAAGTGGGAGCATATATGGGATGAAATGTGGGAGCAAAGCAAATATAAAAAGTGGGAGCAAATATGCTAACAAATATGTCAACAAATATGCCGGCAAAAGTATATACACAATTCAAGATAGTTGAAAGTAAAGTATATACACAATTCAAGTTAGCATATTTGCTCCCACTTTTTATATTTGCTTTGCTCCCACATTTCATCCCATATATGCTCCCACTTTTTGCTTCCCATTGGTCGGTAGTGCCTCAAGTGCTTACATTAAATAACAATACTGTAAACATATAAACATTTAATAAATCATAATTGTTTTCAGTAAATATATATATACCTAATAAATATTTTCACACCATAGGATGACCATTTCAAGATCATTTATTGTAGGAATTGTAGGGATCTCCAGACCTTGAAGTAAACCATATTTGATATACATTCCACATAGCTACATAACCGACAGTACGTCGTGGTATCAATCTCAGCCACCAGGCACGCTCATTGTTTGTATTGCATTTCAGTTCCATTTGCATTTCTTGAAAATCACCCCCAAGCCAAAAAATACATAGCAAGTTAGTGGAATCATGTTACACATCAATAATTTTAGAAGAGCTCTCAGGTATTGTATGATGATTTTTTTTAGAAGTGTATAACTGTTGACTAGCATTTACTGTTACACAACATTATTTTTGGTAAACTCTACATAAGTATTCTAATTGTCTCTGGTATAATGTCTTGTTTAACAAACATGGTCACACGGTTTATCTATACGTTTAACCCTCTGTTGTTTATGATTTAAAAAAATGATAAACAGCTAAACTCACTGGTCAATAGCCAACATAGTGGCCAAAATGTTTCCCTGATAGGTAACTCATGTTTGGTTAGTCAATTCTTAATGCAAAGCCAGTCAAAACCTAAAAATACTATTAACACCATATCATTAAACAAATCAAACCATCTTAAGGTATTTATTAAATTTAATTGCATTTTAGGAACCTTGCAAGCATCTTGCAACCTTCAAGAGGAATGTATAGACAGGAATTGTGAAAAGGAAACCGATAAATCAATCAACGTAGTGTTATGAACCTCAACGTAAGAAGTTATGAAAGTCTATGTGAGGGTGTGGTTTTTACAGCTGGATGCCTTTTCTGGCACCCACCTCAGAGACGAGTTTATGGGAGATTTATTTTATTTTATTTTCCGTGTCCAAATCAAATTAGTTTTTGCCAGTAAGTAGCAACAGTTATAGCATTAACATTTGCAGCCAAAAGATCGTCTTTTGAACATATGTCCTCCATCAAGGGGCAGATCAGCAGGTGTTCTGGGTCTTGTAAAATGCTGCAGTCACAGAACTCATCATTGTTGACGAGCATGTTCCATTTCTTGAGATTGTTCTTGCAGCGTGAAACCCCCGTCCTCAGCCTGTTCAATGATTTCCAAATTCCATATGGCAAGTTGTGACCAGGTGCCATTTTTTCTGATAGAGGAATAATTGGGTCTGTGATCTCTGTCTTCCATATCTTCACACGGGCAGCTTCTTGTGAGCCTTCGAGGGCTGTTACTTCCCTCAAAAAGCTGTTTCTAGACTTAAGTCTCTGTCGGGCTGGTTGTTGGCCGAAAAGTGGATGCCTTGAATCGGTTTCTTGCCGTTTCTTCTCAGATGCTGCTGCTACCATTCTTCGGACATGAGGTGGAGAAATTCCTATAAGAGGGTAGATCTTCTGAAGTGGTGTTGGTCTAAGACACCCAGATACAATCCTGGAAGTCTCATTCAGAGCTATATCCACCTCTTTGGAATGTGGAGAAGAAAGCCAAACTGGTGCTGCATATTCAGCAGCTGAGAAGCTCAGTCCAAGGGCTGAAGTTCTGAGAGTGGTGGGGTGAGCACCCCATGTCCTTCCTGTTAGGCATCTTAGTATGTTATTTCGAGCAGATACTTTACTTTTGGTGTTCAAGCAATGTTGCTTGAAAGACAGAGTTCGATCGAGGGTGACACCAAGATATTTTGGTGTAAAACAATGAAGGATTGTTTCACCTTGCCACTTAATGTTCAATGTCCTCTTTGCTTCTTTATTTCGCAAGTGGAAAGCACAAACTTGCGTTTTGGCTGGATTTGGCTTCAAATTATTTCTGTGATAGTATCGACCAAGTTCTTCCAAGGCACAGGACAAAGAATGTTCTACTTCTTCAAAGCTACGACCTTGCACGGCTACTGCAGTGTCATCTGCGTAGATAAATCGCCTGGTGCCTTCTGTTCTGGGCTGGTCATTGGTGTATACATTGTAAAGCAGTGGTGCTAAGACGCTACCTTGAGGTAGTCCATTCTTCTGGAGGCGCCAACGACTATTTTTCCCAAGGAGAGACACGTAAAATTATGGGAGATGAAACTCCGCTATCATGTCGAATGTGTGGAACTCCTAGTCTAGGATTTCATAAGCAAAGGAACACACAAAAAAAAAAATTAGTATTATTACCAGCATAAAAGTGTGTGTGTGAAAGAAATAAAGTGAGATGAACTGCTTTAATCTCAATTTGTTTCTAATCATTTTTCAGAGAAAAATGACCAAACGGTAAAGTATCAATTCCGTTTTCAGTTATGTGTCTTTTATCTTCGTTTGATGAAATTGCCAACTTATTTTGCCGAACAGTAAATACAGAATGAGATTTTGAAATTATACAAACTTGAACTTTGTTGACTTTTTCTCTGTTATAAAGACACTTTCGATACTCATCAATATTCTTACTTTTACTCACACTCTTCTTAATGCCTTTAGCCTTACACAAGCTATTCATTTCATCACACAATTTTATTGCATACATTTTGGGTCGTAACCCCACAAATTCTTCAACAATCCTTCCAGCATTTTCATCTTTCATTAAACCAATTTCACCTTTATTTTGTCTCACAATGCCAAAAGGATTGTTTGTTTCATAGTTTCCAGTATCAAACAAATTTGAATGTTGTTTCATGAACTCATAAATATCATAATAGAATATATACATAAAACTATCGGTGTCTGTGTATAACAACCTCACATTTGATTCAGGATTTGCTAAAATAACATTGTAATGAAAGTCATTCATTTTACATTTAGACAAATCTAATATAGATGCACCAACATATACTGGTTGATTGTGAAAAATCTTTAGTCTACTCATCTCGATGACCATACATTGTTCATCGAATATAATTCTATGTTTAAAATTAGCCTTAGCTATTAAAGACCTACCACCACGAGCTCCATGCCATTTGGTGACCCATTTGATGTCCCTTAACTTCCTCACATTCATCAGTGAACGACCAAAAATTGCATTATTCATCAATTTATAAAAATTCTTTTCAAAATCATTTTTGGCTTGTTTTCGTTTCTCTGTGTTCACATCAATATATGGTTTTAGCCATTGGCTCTGATTGAATTCAATTATTCTGTGAATACGATCTAATTTCATTCCTAGTTGAATACATTGCTTTAACAATCTATAATGCAAAACATAACATTCTTTATTATCTAGGGTAGCCATTAGCTTTGTCAACTTTTCTGGACATAGAGGGTAATCTGAATGTTTGTCATGTAACTCTTGAGGATAAGTCAAATCTACTTCCAAAATATATCCAATTTCTGAAGTATCATCAATAGTTAAAACATCAAAGCCTTCAACATTTGCAATCCATTTAAAGCCACCCGTTGGAAGATATTCCATCATCGCATATCCATACAAATTATTAACGTCAAAGTACATTATGTAGGACTCTTGCTTTTTCTCATCATAAGTTTTCATATACTTATTATTAGCAATCGCATGTCGTGTTATACACTGAACATTTCCTCCTCGAATAGATCGTTCAAAAAAGTGTAACATATCAATATCTTGAAGCAATTCAAGTTGAACGTTGGTTATCTTTTTCATAGCACACCAAGACATAGATGGAGCAGTGTAAAAATGAGCTGCATCAATGCCATAAGTTTCCATGCCATTCGATCTAAAATTTTCAAAGACATCCGCCAAAAGAAGTGTGTCAACTTTTAAATACAAATCTGCGTATTCTCCTAATGTTTGACAGGAAAACGTTTCCCACACCGATTGAGCAAACTCATACTCTTCATTCGATATTGTTTGATCATTAAGGCTGCTATAAAACTTGGATATTTCAGGTAATTTAGTTTCGTTAAGAACATCCATACTCGTGACGTATTCATAGGGAAACACACCTTTTCTCGCAGTAAGTCGAAACTGTGCATCATCATTAAAATAACGTTGTGTTATTTGCTTTGAATCTTCGCTTAACGAAGATGAACATTGATCTAGTGAACAGGACAAGAAATTATATGTATCGAAAAATCTTAACTGAATGAATCCATTCTTAGCCCGTACATACTTTGTAAACCCTTTGTAACGTTCCATATTCATCGCTAACAATTTTATATGACCAGGATTATGTAACACCTCTCCATCACGTTTCTCGCAAATTTCTTTAATTATAAAATGTCCATCATAGGCGGTTAGATTATGAAATGCTATAGGCAAAACCTTTGTTACTTTGTAATTTAAATTACAACTATTGTGTGCGCTTCCTCTATATTTTCCAGTTAAGTGACAATGATCGCGTACTTTGAGTTCATTAACTGCAATCGGTTTCTCGCAAATGTGACACATTTTACTTGACAAAAATAATCTTTCTTCATTTTCGGTCATCTTTAACATTGGCTTAACCGATAAGTAATATGTTTGAAGTTTATCCACAATACTATAAAGTTCCTTTACAAACAATTCAATGCAATTATTTCCCCTAAAGAGCTTGAAACTGCACAATTCACTATCGAAATTACAATGAAGGTATAAAGAAATGCTGTAAGGAATATGTTTATGTGTTAAAGTAGAGTTATGAATGTCACTATTTGGAAAACAGGAGGAAATTGGAGACAAAACGCATTCAGTGTCTGCATATATTATAAATGGAACTGTATCTTTAACTCGGAATTCTGTAAAATTAACAAATCTTTGTTCATCAGTCGGCATTATGCTTTTTGCAACAGGAAACTGTTTACAGTCTGCAAAGTGAACATTTAACTCATCCTCAAGAAGATAATATGACAAACAACGTCTACATATATAAATCCTTCTCTGAGTGCTAGTGATGCTTGAACGCACAAGGCGAGCAAGATTTCTAATTAAACAAAAGTGATAACTTTCACTGTTTCCAATCTGCAACATCAATAAGTCTACACTCCTTTCATATACGGGGTAGTTTTCACCCCCCCTGCTATTTTTCATCAAAAACAAAAGATCTTAGGTTCAATTATCATTTTTACCCGTTTAAGACCTTTTTCCCCACTGTAAAATCACTATTTACTGTTTTAGGGGTGACATCATCTATCCGGGTAAAAGCCTATGTCACAACGAATTTTTTAAGCTATTACACATAATTTTACGGTTCTTAGTTTCCAAGGTATCGATTTTTCAATTTTGGGGTAGTTTTCACCCCCCTGCTATTTTTCATCAAAAACAAAAGATCTTAGGTTCAATTATCATTTTTACCCGTTTAAAACCTTTTTCCCCACTGTAAAATCACTATTTACTGTTTTAGGGGTGACATCATCTATCCGGGTAAAAGCCTATGTCACAACGAATTTTTTAAGCTATTACACATAATTTTACGGTTCTTAGTTTCCAAGGTATCGATTTTTCAATTTTGGGGTAGTTTTCACCCCCCCTGCTATTTTTCATCAAAAACAAAAGATCTTAGGTTCAATTATCATTTTTACCCGTTTAAAACCTTTTTCCCCACTGTAAAATCACTATTTACTGTTTTAGGGGTGACATCATCTATCCGGGTAAAAGCCTATGTCACAACGAATTTTTTAAGCTATTACACATAATTTTACGGTTCTTAGTTTCCAAGGTATCGATTTTTCAATTTTGGGGTAGTTTTCACCCCCCTGCTATTTTTCATCAAAAACAAAAGATCTTAGGTTCAATTATCATTTTTACCCGTTTAAGACCTTTTTCCCCACTGTAAAATCACTATTTACTGTTTTAGGGGTGACATCATCTATCCGGGTAAAAGCCTATGTCACAACGAATTTTTTAAGCTATTACACATAATTTTACGGTTCTTAGTTTCCAAGGTATCGATTTTTCAATTTTGGGGTAGTTTTCACCCCCCTGCTATTTTTCATCAAAAACAAAAGATCTTAGGTTCATTTATCATTTTTAGGTGTTTAACACGTTTTTTCCCCATAACATGACTATTTACTGTTTTAGGGGTGAAATGACCAATCCAGGTAAAAGCCTATGTCATCACCTATTTTTAAAGCTATAACGCCTAATTTTAGGGTTCATAGTTTCCAAGATATTGAGTTTTCAATTTTGGGGGGGTAGTTTCACCCCATAAAGGGGGACGTCGCCCCAAGTGCTAGGACCCCTCATACAAGTCCCTAGCATGATTGGTTCACGAGATATTAACAAAAGTGTAGTTAGGCCCTTTTGACAAGAAAATAAATGAATGATACTTTCAAAAACGAGGTGTCACCCCAAGTGCTAGGATACTGCCTATGGGAAAATCCCATCCTGGGTTCAGAAAATATTAACAAATGTGTAGTTAGACCCTTTTGACAAAAGCCACCGGTGTGCATACATACAAAAATTGCTCTTTCACCCCAGGTAAGGGTAGTTTTTATTTTGGGGGTTGACATACCTCATTCATACAAAAGGAGAATTCACTACGAGTCCTATGACACCCCATATGTTTACATCGCATTATTGGTTAGCGAGATACTAAAAATCGAATGACCTATTAGTTTTTTGTTTTTTTAATAAATTTTTTAAAAAGCCTCATCTATAAAGAATCTTTTAAAAATTCCGCTCTCTTACAAAAGCCCTCAAGTGCGCATGCATACAAAAATAACCACTACTTAACCTCCGGGTAAGGGTAGATTTATTTTGGGGTGGATATACTCCCGTCCATAGCAAGGGGTGGTTCACCACAAGTCCTACGACACCCTATATGCATCGTTCTAGCCTTACAAGCTCATTAAATTCGCCAAATTGTCAAAAAAGCACGTTTACCTCAAATTGCGTTTCCAAATTCCACCCATTTTAAAAAATTACCTCACCATCAAATAGAGCGGGAAAAATAGCATTTAAACGAACCCTCACTCAACCCTAGTCCTCGCCCGCCACCAAACATTTCCCAACATAGCCATACGTATTCAAGCACACACGCGACTTGCAAGAGAACATACACTACCCCACTACCCGCGAATAACCTTTTGTTTTGGTGCTCACACTCGCATGGGTGTCAGATGACAGTTAGCATCCTAATAAACATCCTCCATGACGTCAACACCCATTAACTTTTTATCACCATCGCACAAACAAGCCAAAGGGTCAACCTCTTCCCACGCTAACACGTGCACTGCACATGCTCGCTCCTGGACCACGTGCTCGCTCTAAGGACCCATGACGTCATCCCATGACGTCATCAGGATTACGCAATTTCTGGTCATGATGATGCAATATCCAAAGGGAAGTAAACGCTTACTACTCACGTGTACTTGGAATATTTGAATGATTCAAACATCGGACATCCGCATCGTTCGAATAATCGAATGATATATTCCAATTTTCAATGAGAAAATATTCGAAGTACACAAGAACCTCGTTTATCCGGATTAAGTGGGATCGGAACTGATCTGGATTATCAGAAATCCTGATAATCCGAAGAAAAAAAAAATAAAAAGAAATACATGATATATAATCTATTAACGTTGTACAAAAAATATATTATTAAAGATATATCGCACAAATTGTGCATATTGATGAAAACAAACTGTCATTCACAAAACTTCACAATGGATGATCCCCGATTTGCACAAAAAATTACGTGGTATCTACTACATTGCACCCCGCATAATTTACATACGCAGGATTCATCAGGCTCATGAAAGTATTCGGTATTACACAGTTTATGGTGATACCCATGTACCGCCATCGAATTGACAAAGTGTCGCAAGTCTTGATTTGTGTTCATCCATGTCATCATGGCCTCCGTGGTGTAAAACTCGAACCAGATTTCGTCCCTTTTCGTATTCTTTCCTGCATTAGTTTTTTCCAGGCGTCTGTGGATGGTAGCCCTCTCTTCATCCGAAGGTCCTCAATGAAGAAGGTCTCCCTGGCGAGTTCATATGCTAATCTTGATTTTGTATACTTCGATATCCCCAGGGTAGCCTTCAGGAAGCGCGATTTGACTGCTTCAAGCGTCCTCAAGTCTGCCAGAGATAATTTCTCCCATATAAGAACACTTTTCTTACTTTACGACTGTTTTACCCCCCAGGGTCTCACATCTAGTGGGACGTGGGTTGGCGACCACGGGGCCCAAGCTGAGTCCGCCATTGCTTCCACTTACTTGTGTCTGGCTCCTCTCCGTCTTCTTTCCTGTCGACCTCACATGGTCAACTCTTGTTCTCTTTCGACCTCGACGGTATTAGGGTATCCGAGGCCAAGGGAGTCTCTTCCTTTCCCGCCTTAAATGGCCCTTGTCTCATCTTTTCTGATACCCTCCTTCTGCGAGGGGTCAGCCTTCTTTCTCTTTTCATGTTATCTCCTGCCTTCTGCTCAAGGCCCTCAAGGAGGCAGGGTGTATGTAGCCCCACCACTTCTGGTGCACCCTGGATATTGCTACACCCTCAAGGGCTCACGGCTGATGAGTTCGGGGAGTTGGCGACCCCGAGGGATTCCTGAGCTGGGTCCGGTTTCCCCCTTTTGTCTATTTCCTGTGGGTAGGACCCTCTCCTCTTTCACTTTCCTATCGGCCTTTCATGGCTCTCCTTCCTTCCAAGTTCCTCAATCCGCATTCTTCGAGGGTTTAGGGGATTTCTTTTCCTCCTGTACTTTATTTGCCTTATTCTACTTTTGTTTTCCATTTCTTATTCTAGTATATAAGTTAGTAGTTAGTTTTAGTTATAGTTTACATTTCATTATCATCTTTACGATCACCCAAACCATTAGGGGCCGATAACCTAGATGTTAGTCCCCTTAAAACAACAATTAGCATCATCATCAACACAAGAACCTCGCTTATCCGGATTAAGTTCGATCGGACCTGATCTGGATTATCAGAAATCCCGATAATCCGAAAAAAAACCTAAAAAGAAACACATGTTATATAATCTATTAACATAAGTTGTAATACCTTATTTCATTTGTACAAAAAATATAAGAACACTTTTCCTACCTTTACGACTCTGTTTTATGCACTAAAATAATGTGTGAGTTTTTCTGTTTTACATTAATTGTATAGCGTTTGCGCGCAGCACGATCACGAAGACGTTTTACTAACAACAGTTCTCAATTCCAGGCGAATGCCGAGACGGTACCTTTGATATACCTTGGCGTAATTACTTCCAATTCCTGTCCTCAACTATCCTTGGTGGAAAAGACATGAAAGAAGAGTCGACCCCGTAAAAGAAATACTGTACAATAAAAATAATATTTCATTATTTTCGAACCGGATTTCCGGATTAATGAGGGCCGAATAAACGAGGTTCTTGTGTAGTCGAATTAATCGAATATTCATTTGTTATGTATAGCCCCCTGCCGGGCGAGAATCACTTGTTCAGAAACAATCGCGATTGGAGAGCGCTAGGGATGAGTTGGCCGTCCCGACTAAATCTCTCCCAAGAGCCTCAAAGCAACATTATGGATGTGGTGTGGTTTTGACCATAAAGTTGTATTCTCTTTAAAAGTAAGCCCGTTGTATAACAGTTGACATAGCTCTTATTCAGCCACTGGACCGTATATCCAGCGTGTTTTGCCAGTAGTTACATCACCAGCTCTTGGACATATTAGTCGCACATCGGTGAACACTTTGGCTAAACTAATATGGGGTGTGTTATTAACCTAATGCGAATAGCTCACCGCATTATTGAAGTGAGAGCTACCCTCTATGTATGAGGCATTTGCTCTTCTAGGGACATTGAGGTTATTATCTTATTATATAATACGCTAAGGTGTAGGTTTCACAAAACTCAAGCTCCTAAACCAGAGGGAGTTAGAAGGTGTGGTTTGTAGTCTACCAAAACCTTTCAAATCGTACAGTAGTACAGGAAAATTCTTGCATATCTTGAAAAGTCAACGGAAATATATTTTATGTTCGACCCTGACTATTATATGTCAGAAAACTGTATCATAATGATGGTCATTATAACAGTATTTTTACCTACCCTACTTTTCACATTTTGCAAAAATGAGGAAAAAGTAGACTTATGAGATCGATCCGGGAAAATGTCTGTCTGTCTGTCCTTCTGTCTGTCTGTCAGTGTGTGTGTGTCCCCTATCAAATCCTAAACGGCAGCAGAAATCGAAGCCAAATTAGGTATGAGTAAAGACCTATACCGGAACATCTCAATGTCATACTTGAAAATGATGTCAGTGCTACCAACTGCTGAAAAATTGCAATTGAAATTTGAGCTCCATGTTGGATATCTTGGAATGTATACATGGGAACTATTCCAAAATTGGTACACATATAGATAATAATACTTCAGTTTAATTTTCAGGAGGCCATACATGACAGTGTTGCCAAAATTATTCTAAGCCTACTGATAAGTCCAATTTTTAAATGCATATAACTCCTACACTATCAATTGGATTTCAACCAAATTTCGTATGTAATATGTGCACATAAGCATATATGACTGAGCATATTCGTAAGAGCCACCAGGGCTGCCAACTGTTATTAAATGCTCTCTCTATTTTTTATCCAAATACCTGTATATCAGAAAGTATGCAAGCCAACTGCTTTAAACTTTGCACACGTATAGTGCCTGACATTCTAGATTAATTTGGAGCAACTAATGTATGCCAGTGCTACCAACATGATTCTAAGCCTGCTGATAGGATCAATTTTTTAAATACATGTAACTTCTATACTATCAGTTGGATTTCAACCAAATTCCGTATGTGCTATGTGTACCATAACAGATATGACTATGCGTATTCTTAAGAGCAATCAGGGCTGCCAACTGTTAATAAATGCTGTTTATATTTTTCATCCTAATATCAATATATCAGAAAGTAGGCAAGCCAGCAGCTCTAAACTTTGCGCACGTATAGTACCTGACATTCTAGATTAATTTGGAGCAACTAATAAATGTCAGTGCTACAAACATGATTCTAAGCCTGCTGATAGGTACAGTTTAAAAATACCAGTAACTTCTATACTAACAAATGGATTTCATCCAAAATTGGCACAACAATAGATCATAATATTTCAGATTATTTCTGACCAACACATGCATGACATTGTTGCCAACATGATTTTACGCGCGGTGATAGATCCAATGTCTAACTGCATGTAACGTCCATGCTATCCATTGGACTTCAACCAAATTTTGTATTCTGTACCTTAAGAGATGGAACTAAGAATATATTCAGTCATCGGGGCTGCCAACTGTAGTACTCTATCAGGCTACATTATGCCAGGTATATTTCGAACTAATCAGAATTTTCGATATTACCAACTTTATTTCGTCATTATTCTAGATCGGTCCGTATAGATTAATCATTGGCATGAATCTTAAATTTTAAGACAAGTAGGCTCTTTAGATCGTCACGGAACTTCTTATTCATTATGAAGCAGTTTCTCCCACCAATCAGAGCTCAAGAAACAGTTCTTTGACCAATTAGATACCGATAGCATCGCACCTGCGCTCAGTTCCACGGCCTTCTAATTTAAATTTCACTGCCTGGCCTAGTGTCATAGTAGGGTAATCGAGGAGGCCATGGTCAAATACAAGGCATTCTCTGCGTTTCATGCGCTCTGTTCAGTACATAAAACTGACGAAATCTCGAATATTTATGTTCGAACATAAAATAGTAATAATAATTATCGTCGAACATAAGCAGTCGTATGCAACTCGCCTATAATGGTAATTAAGACTCGCGTACGCTCGTTTTATAAACACACTCGTGTCTTAATTATTGCTATTATAGGCTCGTTGCATAATGTACTATATTTGTTTATAAAGTGCTTTTAAACAAATAAGCAAGACGATAGCCCGTGGCAGAACTATGTCGCGTAAAGCCCGCATAGAACTAGAGACGAGCGGGTAGTCTGTACACATGGGGCGCACACAACCCATTATGCGAGAGTTCTCGCACGGGTCCGCTGGTTATTATTATTATTATCATCATCATCATCATTATTATTAGAGGGAGTTGATCGGTCCACCTCCTGTGCTGTTGATGTTTTTTATGTCGAAAACATTTTGTAAATGACACTAAGAGAACTCAAGGGGCCCAGTTTAGCAAAAACTAAAAATTAAGCTACTGTATTTTGACAATTGTTCCAACATTTGTAAAGCTAGAAGACGTGTTTTGAAAAGCTCTATCATATTTCAAAATAACATTCTGAAAAATAAATGATATTTTGAACAAAACAGGCCACAAAAAAAGCGCTTAGTTTTTTAAATGCAACTTGTTCTGCAAATTGAAATGAAATTTAAATTTAGGTTTAAATTTCCCAAAACGGAAGTGGATATTTCAATTTTGATTTCACCATTCATGGGTCAACACTAGCGCTCGTAGTGATAGATTTAGTGAACTACATACGACAAAGAATGTGGTCTAACACTTGGTGTCCATGACTTGTCAGTTTAGTGTGTGTCACCATGTTTACGCTCCTAGCCTCAAGCACTATTCACGATGGACACAATTTAATTAATTTGTATTTCACGAAATATACATTGGACAAGAACAATCTACCTACCAATGAACAGGGAAAGGTTCGAATTTTTTGTTGACCACAGGTTATAAATAGAGCCCTGCGCGGATAAACAAAACGTTATCCACATCCGACCCGCAACCGCACGACCGTTATCCGCATCCGCACGTTTATTTTCCAGTCGACCGACCGGGTCAGGGAATGGAATGAATGAAGCCCCCATCTAGCGGCGAGGATATGAACTGTGCCGGCTGCCGAGACCTGTCACACTCCTCTGGGGCAATGATTAAATGAATGACAGATGAAATGAAATGATAGTGGAGAGTGTTGCTGGAATGAAATTGTAACAGGGAAAATCGGAGTACCCGGAGAAAAACCTGTCTGCCTCCGCTTTGTCCAGTACAAATCTCACATGGAGTGACCGGGATTTGAACCACGGACCCAGCGGTGAGAGGCCGGCGTGCTGCCGCCTAAGCCACGGAGGCTTCATGAACTTACAATAATGGTTTTAATTTATTAGGTAAAGTATTAAAGCAACACCTTTAGACATTTGAGGAGAATTTCGTTCCCCTAGGATATGTGTGAATCGCAAGAATATGTCGACTGAGTTTCGTCCCTCTGAGTAACGGCATGTAAAACAGCGGGAGGCTATTATTATAGCACTTACTTAGTGGTCGCATATACCCACGCAGGCAAGCTCAGGTATAAAGAACTTCTTTATTTTTGGCAAAAGTCAACACCAATGGAGAGTATTTCCACTACTGGTTTCTCTGACTACTCTATTATTCTCACACAATCCAAGCGGAAGCAAATAGGGAAAAACAAGAAACGTGAAAGACGCAGATCTTAGCAAAAACTACAATTATTTTAAAACACGAAGTTCCGTGACGAACTAAAGAGACTACTTTTCTCAAAATTTAAGATTCGTGCCAATGATTAATCTATATGGACCTATCTAGAATAATGACGAAATTAAGTTGGTAATATCGAAATTTCTAATTAGTTCGAAATACTGTATACCTGGCATAATGTAGCCTAATAGAGAACTACAATTGGCAACCCTGGTGACTGAATATATTCTTAGTTACATCTCTTAAGGTACAGAATACAAAGTTTGGTTGAAGTCCAATGGATAGAATGGACGTTACATGCAGTTAAACATTGGATCTAACAGCGCGCGTAAAATCATGTTGGCAACAATGTCATGCATGTATTGGTCAGAAATAATCTGAAATAATATGATCTATTGTTGTGCCAATTTTGAATGAAATCCATTAGTTAGTATAGAAGTCACATGCATTTTAAAATTGGACGTATCAGCAGGCTTAGAATCATGTTGGCAGCACTGACGTATATTAGTTACTCCAAATTAATCTAGAACGCCAGGTACTATACGTATGAAAAGTTTAGAGCTATTGGCTTGCATACTTTCTGATAAATTGATATTAGGGTAACAAAAATAGACACAGCATTTATTAACAGTTGGCAGCCCTAGTTGCTCTTAAGAATATTCATAGTCATATCTGTTATGGTACACATAGCACATACGAAATTTGGTTGAAATCCAAATGATAGTATAGAAGTTACATGTAGTTAAAATTGGACCCCTTAGCAGGCTTAGTATAATGTCGGTAGCACTGACGTATGTAAGTTACTCCAAATTAATGTAGAATGTCAGGTACTATACGTGTGCATAGTTTAAATCTGTCGGCTTGCATACTTTCTGATATATTAGTATTTGGATAAAATAAATTGAGAGCATTTATTAACAGTTGGCAGTCCTGGTGGCTTTTAAGAAAGCTCAGTCATATCCGTTTATGTACTGTGCCCGTTGGACGAGGTTAGTTATCTGGTTACCATCAACCGTAACGTGGCCTCCCAGATGACCTCTACCTCGAGACACATTGCCGGAGAGGATCGGAATGCACTTCTTATGGGACTAGCCGACACAAGACTCTGCTTCCCTAAGGATCAGGTTCCCATCACAGTGATTGGCATAGACACCCAAAGAAAATGCACCCCCGAAAGGTCAAAACTACTAAATAATTACATCCAGACTTAAGACATACTCATGGTGTGTTTATTTGACATGTCAAACCCCTGTCCTACGGTCGTAGGGTTTGGTAAAACGGCTATTCCGTAGCTAATAAACAAAGAAAAAAAAACAACACCTAAAGTTAACGTAGAATCCCCTCGACAGGTCCTAAATACAGCAAAACAAAAGCAAAGCTGGGGAAATGGTACCGCAAGAAAAATAGTTATACAAGAAGAAATGATGCTTCTAGGAAGAAGGCATCATGTCATCAAAACATGTCAAATATGACAGCAAAGTTAAAGGACTGGTACCATGCCATATTTACATTTATACTCTAATTAATTTGAACTAAACCTGCTTTAAGCTGATCAACGGCGTTAGACGTCCGTGATGAACAAACTAAACAAAAACTAATGATTGTCAGTCATCATTTACAGTACAATGGTACAATTATATACAACAACAAAGATATTATATTACAAGAGACAGTAGGGTAACAGTGGGAAAACATATCAGAAAATTAATAAGTTGTACACACAAATAATCATCTTATTATTCCTGCCTACAACAGGTGAACAACTGTTTGTTGTCCACCGTCATCTATCAGTGTATTTAAACTTGAGAATCCAACTGTGCAAGAACAGCATTCTCCCGATCGGATCACGACCCACGAGTTCTGAACTTTGGGTTCGTGCGATCTCTGTCAAAAGTCTATCAGTGTTAGCTACTAAACTTACTAGTAAGAACAAACGAAATCTCAGTGCATTGGTCCGCTCGACTAAAGAAACAAGATCAAGATTTAACAACGATTAAAGTTTAACTGTATTATTAGCATCGTAGGTTTAGGAAATAAATTGATGGTTCATGATTTAGTCCTAAGTTTAATGCCGTAGATTTATGAGTCCATTATTATTAAGATAGTTGACCAAATGCAAGGCTTCACAAGAGCGTGCTACCAACACGTGGTACACCTCAACAAAGAATACGTGGCTCGCACGTTAACAATAACACAATCGGTACTCGAAAGAGACCATACCTTTCCTCCCCGGTCAAACTTGTTCTGTAACATAGATTTGCCGGCATTCTCTAATAAACATGGTAACCAACCCGATGACGTGTATTAAAACACGGTAAATAATCATTCACTTACAAGTGAGAATACACAATAGCCTTAAGGGTCCAACCTGTCAAATGGTTACTCAAATGAAATATAAATCATGACAAAACATATTAGGGCTCGCTCACAAATACCTGTGAGTATATTAAATATTTAGCATTACTTATTATTACACCTGTACCAGAACAACTTTACAAAAATCGATACTTAATCAAGGTCAATAGCATGAGCATAAACAAAGCATGGCCCGTAAGAACATTCCTAGCTAGGTCTAGAAATAAAAATAAAAATGAATTCGTTAGTCAATTGTCTCACAAGAGAGATCGTAAATAACCTTGGGCAATGTCATCGGCGTGAACTGGACAAGCACCTGTCATTATGCTCCCAGCGCCCTGCGCTACGCGTTATAGCGTGTCAGTGAGTTCTCAAAGAAAATGTCTATCACTGATATTTAAAACACATTAAATTCACAATAAATGTAGGCTGAGTGTTCTTAGCAATCACTCCATAAGATTATACACATGTAAGAAAGGTTATGATGTCGTTAAAGACGAATAAATTACAATAAGAATGATATGTTTGGCTTCTAAAAACCAAACAGACGTAACGGAAAGATATCTCTCTCCTTCTGAAAGTCGTTGACATTGTGTAGCACCACTGAAGCTCACAGCAAAGGGGTGCTGCGTACAAAACACGTTTAAATGAGAATAAATACTGGTTTCACACCTTAACCTTAGGTGGAAATAATCAAAATGATACTTTTTTTTATCGTATGGCCTCGGATGCCTGGTGCAAGCTTTGTTAATTGACACCCAGAGGGTAGCTTGCATGTCGAAGTTCGTCGTTCCTTTGAACGCTATGAAAGTCAAGGAGGTTAGATATCTAAACTCCTTGACACTACAGCGCTGTCAAGTAGAGAATGGAGGAACTTTGTGTTGGCGGAAAATCCCGAGATTAATTTTGCCATTGAACACGGCCTACTGAATTCAAATGGGTTCTTTAACATGCCAACAACGTATGACAAGAGTGTCGTGATTTTTGTCGCCTTTCAAAAATCACTTACCATGGTCAGGGGCGAACCTGCAATCTTGGGGTTGGTAGTCCGACACGATAACCACTCACCCACCGTGGCAAGCTGATACTAATATCATGCAACAGAAAATTTATGAGTAAGTTCAAAACATTACTTGACTCATGTACAGCGATGTGAATTACCTGAATTCTGGTGGCAAACTGCTCACTCTTTAAAAATGTACATTACAATAACAATTGGGCTGCATCCTTTCCATGCCTAAACGATACGCCTTAATGTTAAATAATAGACGTCAGTGGCGTACGAAATAATAGAAAAATGGGAACTTCAGAAACTTGGACAAATAATCAGCTGGATCTGAATTAAAAATATGCCTCTGTCACAAATTGACTAAATGATCTTCCGTCATGCGGAATTATCTTTCAAGAACAATATTGCACCGTGCGAACGCACACAATCAGGTGACTAACTCAGTGTCGAGTAACGAAATGCAAAGAAGCATTTAGAAGGTGGTCAAAAGAATGAAAGAACCCTACCTTGATGACTGGCAATAAGTTACGGATGCTACAAAATAATCCTACCATGACCATCCACCGTAGAGAAATAGATTAAAAAATCATGACTCACAGCTATTGCCGTTTATTATCCAGACACGAGGATTGAGGATTTTTTTTTTTTTTTTTTTTTTTTGCCTTTCGTCCTGGCAATCCACAAATATCTTCTCTGCTTGGCCATAAGCATGGTTATCCACTGGTGGTTCTCCATAGTCGTAGTGCGGCTTAGGTGTTCGGTATTCCTCCCTTTTGGATGTTTAAGCCATAGTCATCTTCTTCTTGAGTATCGGACTATTATGCCTCAGCACATGGTTAAATGAGGGCATCTTGTAGAATCGTAGAAATTTGTAGAATAGTAGACACTGCTTCTAGCGTATTTTAAATTCACAGCTTTTACACTTTTTAGCCAGCAGACTATATTAAAAAATGACCTTGTCTGCTAAGGTCACAGAAACTAGCTTTGACACCAAACACGTGTCTTTCCACTGAAGCTAACAACTTCACACGTTGTCGATATCTTATCTAAGTGTATCAGCTCAATCTTATTCGTTTTACATTCGGCCTTTGCACGGCTCGTAAATATTTCACTGAAACTGCTGAATATTTTGATCAGATTCTCCACTCGTGTATTACCGGTACACAAATCACTTGTCACACTGGTCAGCCATTAAGCATGCTGCAACCATGTGGTCAATCACTTCACTGAGTGGAAATATAACAAAATTCAAGATATTATTATTATTATTATTATTATTTATTTACCAAAAATTGTGCCTACAATTTATGGACGGCAGATAGAGAAAGGGCAAGCCCCACATACACATCAGTGTCTCCATCTCCGTTCATTAAATCTAAACAAATCTCAAATGTTACAATATACAATTTACACCTTTACATTTGCTATATACACATAATCTGCTGTACATGACGTCTATATCATACAATTCATAAATAAAAGGGAAGACACAGGCATGCACACACACATACACACGCTCACACACGCATACATACATACATACATACATATATACACGCACGCGCCCACTCCCAATCACTCACAAAGTTACATTATACAGTATATAATTCAATTTACATGGGGTTTTAGTCCCTTTAGAGCCTTCACTTTGCGGCAAAATTGTCGTGGAGGAAGGTCTTTTATTTCACGAGGCAGGTCATTCCAAAGTCGAGCAGAGCGATTGTAGAATCCAGATTGATAATCTGTTGTCCTAGCAAATGGAGGAACAAGTGTGACACCCTGTGCTCTACGGACTGAACGATATGACAGCTGAAGGCGGTGAAATGGGTACAGTATAATGGTGCCAGCTAGAGATTTTCGGATAAAGGTGAGATCTATTTGGCTACATATGTCATTGATGGATGTTAGTGGTTTTGTCAAAACTTTGTTACCCTGATTGTAAATGAGTCGCTCTGCTCGACGTTGGACCGCACTTAACTTCCTCATGTTTTCCTCGGTAGTGGGATGCCAGGCAGGAAGTCCGTGCAGAAGAATGGGCCGTATCGTGGAGAGATACACCGCTCGGAGTGCACGGCTTCTGAATCCCAGAAGATTACGTCTTGCAAATCCTAGAATTCTAAATGCCTTACACCTAGATTCCTCAACGTGTACATTCCACTTCAAATTGCTGGAAATGTGTATTCCCAGCATTCGCAG
The DNA here is from genome assembly GCA_946902985.2 of Meconema thalassinum. Taxonomy (NCBI): domain Eukaryota; kingdom Metazoa; phylum Arthropoda; class Insecta; order Orthoptera; family Tettigoniidae; genus Meconema; species Meconema thalassinum. The sequence continues at coordinate 538,801,620 of OX336392.1, forward strand.
TGAATTGCACATGGGAAGAACTTTGCCGCTCGGTGAAAGGCTATGTGCAATAGGCTGTCTGGCCCTACTTACCCGAATATATTTACACTTGTTTACATTCAAGGTCATCTTATTTACATCACACCACAGTGCCACACTGTCCAGATCTTCCTGTAGTGCTTTGACGTCATCATTATTTTTTATGGCTCTGTAAATTATTGAGTCGTCTGCATACTGCGCCATCGTGGACGTCACACAGCTTGGAAGGTCGAGGGTAAAAACCATGTACAACAAAGGCCCAATCACCGACCCCTGTGATACTCCCGAAGTTACCACTATGTTCGGCGACTTGGCCCCGCCAAACACGACACACTGCGTTCGACCTACCAGGAATGACGTCAACCATGTAATCAGTTTGCCTCCGATGCCATATTTGCCAAGCTTTAACAAGAGTCTTTGATGAGGCACCTGATCAAAAGCTTTGCTTAAGTCCAGGGCCACACAGCCCACTTGGGAGACGTTAGTCTGATCCAAAGAGTTCTGCCAGTCATCAATCACTTTTGTCAAAAGAGTTGTACAAGATCTCCCCGGAACGAAGCCATGTTGGCTTGGATTTAACAGGCCTCGCTCACTCAGGAATTCCAGTATGTTCTTAGCAACCAGGCGCTCCATACATTTACAGATACCAGACGTCAGAGAAATCGAGTGGTAGTTGTCCATGTCTTCCTTGTCACCATCTTTGAACACAGGGACCACGTTAGCATGTTTCCACTCTTGTGGTAGAGTTCCGGTGTTAATGGACTGGTTGAAAAGTGCGCACAATGAGGGTGCTAGGGCATTTGCACAGTAATGAAGGATCCGAGCAGGGATTAAGTCTGGTCCTGTCGCGGCATGGGGTCTAGTTCTCCGTAAGCTGTCTCGAACTTCCTGTTGTGTGAAATATAGACTGGCTAGGGGAAAGAGAGGGGATGATGTCCTTGGTAGGAACATTCCTTCACTGGTGTCAGGTGGAGAGAAGTTACTTTGGAATTTACAGTTGAATGAGTTGGCTATGTCTAGTGGGTTGGAAATAGAAAGTCCGTTATGTTTAAGCTCTGTGGTGCGGTGTTGCCACTTTTGCTCCGAATGAATGTCCACATTGCCTTGGGATTAAAGCTTAATTTGTCCATATACGTACTGTAGGCTTCACGAATTGCAGATTTGGTACTATTTCTAGCCAGCCTATACTTTTCCCACCTGCTGTCACTTGGGCACTGTTTCCACTTGTTATAGAGCTGATTTCTCTTTCTTATTTTGGATATTATGTCCTTTGAGATCCAAGGTGTTTTTTTCTTATTTTTAATTGTAACCTTAGGGATCACTTCATCGACGCACTGAAAAAAGATTTCCTTCCAAGTATGCCAGGTACCATCTATAACTACACTGTTGGTGACTGAAGGTGTAATGACCGGTAATCTGTCAAGTAAGATGTCAGAAAGGAGTTTCCAGTTGGTACGGGAGTAATTGTAAACTGTTCTGGTTTGTGTAATTTTGGACTGTTCTTTTTGTGGGTAAATATAGCTAGGAGGGCTTGGTGATCACAAAATCCAGGGATGACTTGTAGCGACTGAATTGAGGATGGAGAGTTTGTTAGGAAGAGATCGAGGGTTGAACGGGAGGTCTCAGTGATACGGGTAGCTTCAAATATGAGTTGATGGAGGAATAGATCATAGAATGCTGTAAGGAAGTTGTTGGATATAGGATTATTTGGGATAGGAGCGGCATTTCTATTCCATGTGATTTGTAGGTTGAAATCACCAACAATGTAGACAGCGTCATAATTTTATTGAAGGTTTTTCACCCGTTTGAGGGAGAGAATCAGCTCATCATTCATCAGCTGGGACGATTTCGGAGAGCAATAGACTGATCCGATCAGATATTTACCGTTACTGCATTGAACCTCAACCCACACGGCCTCAGCGTCAGTTTCCAGCTGATGGACGCGAGTTGCATTGTACTCAGGTTTCACAGCAATGAGAACCCCGCTCCCTGAAGTCCGTGGTCGGTCCTTCCGGAACAGCTGGTATGTGTCTGGTAACTCCTTCCGATCACCTACCACCCCAGAGAGCCACGTTTCACTGCAACACACAATACTTGGATCTAGGGCGGTCACTGTAGCATGAATGTTTTGTTTCCGTCCCGGCCGCGTGATGCTGCGGGCATTGAAGGCGAACAGTGATAAGTATTTACAAGTGAACTATTCAGGTTATTTACACTATTTACAGAGTCACTGGGAATATCACTGGTATTGTTGCACAACGAGTCGGTAAACGGCGGCATAGCACATTGCCAACATGTCCACGTTCGCGTGCCTTTTTTAATGCACCGGAACTCAGAGGTACTGATTTTAGCACACGTCCTGTGACTCGACATGTTACAATTACTGCACTGAATATATAATTGATTTTTTCGGCCGATTTTTTCACATATTGCGCATTGCAAAGGTCCAGGGTTGAGTTCTATGTCGCCGCTTAGAGCAAGCGCTAGACAGCAGAGCGAGAACCCGGTAGCAGGTAGCCTTGCGACACCTTCCCCTCCCGCTCGGCGTGGCCGGCTAATGGTGGCCAGCCCCAGACCTTCACTGCCACACCATGTCCAGGAATGTATTGTGCATTTGTCACTCACCAGAAGTTTTTCCATAAGGGGTTGATTCTTCAGATCCTGTTCACCATTAACGGTCACAGAATGAACACGTCTTGCCACAGTCACTGCACATTTTACCATTACAAATACTAAAATCACACGGAGCACACTTCTCTTGATGCAGGCACGCGCCGCCATCTTGTCCTGGACGGACTTTTCGCGTCACCAGCACACTTCATGCTATAATCAATACTTTCAGTCGTATTCACTTCACAAATTTGAATATCGATGATACTAATACTCGGTCACCTTGGACCTTCACAATTTAACGTCTGCCCGCCATGCGAGCACGGATTAGAGTCGTTCCTTCACGGAAGTAGGTGTGCTCAGTTCGATCACTTCCGAGTCATTTAGCGACTAAGTTCATTCCTTCCGTGTGTCTGCGGTGGTATACCTTCGGTTGCAAACCATAAATAAATATTATCAGCCCATGAAAGTGTGGCTAATTGAGCTGAATGACTTCTTATTATAAATTCTAGATTGCACATCAAGGAAAACTTCTTTGATCATGTAGGGTAATTTTTAATAGCTTCTTAATGAAGTCAAACGGACATCTGATGTAGTGGCATACATCTGGAACATTATAAATTCCATGGTTCGTGTACAAGATATCACCAGCATGAGCTATTCGGGCTCAGTACACATAGCACATACGAAATTTGGTTGAATTCCAATTGATAGTGTAGAAGTTATATGCATTTAAAATTTGGACCTATCAGCAGGCTTATAATCATTTTGGCAACTCTGCTATGTATGGTCTCCTGGAAATTAAACTGAAATATTATCATCTATACGTGTGTCAATTTTGAAATAGCTCCCACTGCTACCTTCCAAGATATCCAACATGGAACTCAAATTTCAATTGTGATTTTTCAGCAGTTGGTAGCACTGATATCATTTTCAAATACGGCATTGATATACTATATTTTGTTTCGATTGCTGCAGCCATTTAGGAGTTGATAGGGGGGAGGGGGGACACACAGCCAGACAGACAGACAGACAGACAGACAGAAGTACAGACACACATTTTTCCGGATCGATCTCATTTTTGGAAAATGTGAAAAGTAGGCTAAAAATCCAGTTCAACATTGTATTCTAAAAACTATCCGCAAATTTACTCTAAATATTATCCGCAGCTTATGCGCTATCCGCAGAGCCATGTAAACTATATCCGCATGGAGTAAAATGTTGCGAATATCCGCGGATATCCGCATCCGCGCAGGGCTCTAGTTATAAATGTTCAATGCGCTGCACGGCTAACATCACGTAAGTACATGTAAGACATATAAAAACTAAAGTTAAATTATGAAAAGGTGAGAGGATATGGGACGTTCTTTCCGTTTCCACTAAATATAAAAACCTCTGTATCTCGGTGACATTCCGCTTTATTTGAAAATAATTTCAACTGATCCACCAGAATGCGCCATAAACTCATTTCCGAAAAAAACTGGATTTTCCCCGTTCTTTCCGCGGAGTCTTCAAGTGGTATTCCCGGCACATTATCGTGTTCACCGATAGTAAAGCAATTATTTAACTACCGTAGATTACGAATGCAACACTCTGAGAAACGGTTCAATAACAAAGTTACGTTTCAACTACTGCGTTTTAGAAAAATGGGATCTTTAACGTGCCAGTAAATCTCGCATTCAAGCACTCTGCACTCAGCTTGGAATTGATTCCGCAACCTTGGGCACAGCAGATGAGAACCATACCGTTGCACCGCGCAAATAACGAATCTCAAATGTGCTTACAATCGTCATGTTCAGTCCAAAAGTCACTGGATCATTGAATATTTAAGTGGGTGTAGATATTTTCAAAAGTCTTCAAGAACAGAATAAAATATATATAACTTGCAAATCGCTCCATGTTGTATGTCACTTTATATCCAATGTTGGTATCCAGTTTTTGTCCTACTTTTTTCATAAAAGAATGAGCAAAAATAGTGCTATTTAATACATTTATCGCAACCAAATAGCGAGATGAAAAGATAAAAAGAGATTGGCAATCTATCTTATTTTATAAAACGCTAAGGCGTATGTTCCACAAAACTCAAGAAGGTGTGGTTTGTACAAAAATCTTCCCAACACTCTCAATGGTTCAGGAAACAAACTTGCATTTCTTGAAAAGTCAACGGTAATATATTTATTTGTTTAAAAAGTGTGTTTAAACAAATAACAAGACGATAGCCCCTAGCAGAACTGTGTTGTGTACAGCCCGCATAGCACTAGGGCCGGGCGGATAGTCTGTACACATGGGGCGCACACAGCCCATTATGCGAGAGTTCTGCTCGGGTCCGCTAGTATTCATAAATTGATAAAAATATATAGCACTCGCACATATTCACTTATTGATCGTTTCCTTTTTGTGTCGAGTTCCATTTGGTATTGATCACACATCTGTTGGCATAGCTTACTCTCACACTTGTGTTTGGTTCAGATGGGCGGCTTTGGTGGCCTAGTCGGTAGCATGCTGAGCTTCTGTGCACAAGATAGTGGGTTCAAACCTGGCCGAAGCCGTCGGAATTTTGAGAGCATTAAAAATCCCTCAGTATGCCTTCCAACTTAGTTCAGATGCTGTAGGTCAGATGGTGGAGGTCATGAACTGAGAAAACATGTTGCATTTGGAAATTTTATTTTGCCCATGCTCGAACTGTCAAAGCTCGTGTGCCGTAAAAATCTATTCTTTGTTTAATGTTGCTAGTAGTTTTTCTGATGTGTTGGTGTAGGAATGGAATGGAAGGGTGGACACAGACCCTGTTCAAGAAGCAGGAGATGTGGGTATATCGGCGGATGATACGCATCTCGTGGACCGAAAGCATGAGGATTGCTGGTTGGTTGGTTCCTCAGTTTAGGGGCTGCGATAACGCGGTCATGTAGCCCCGTGTACTTTGGATGTGTGTAGAATCTGTCTGATAACCGGTATTAATTGTGATAGCTGTATTAGTGTGTTTTAATTCAAGTAAGAGCTGCAGACGATAATTTCAATTAGTTCCTACTTTCGCTACCAAATGCTACCGTCCACGACACCTAGCTGTGAACTTGGCTACTACTAGATGCCGTCAAAACCAGAGCCTGGTGACGAACGTTGGAAATTAATAGCATTTATCAAACCTTAACTACAAAATTTGCTTCACACGAATTTAGTTAGTGGTAGATTCTTTTAACCCCTTGCACTACAGCCCATGAAGGGCCTAGGCCTACCAAGCGACCGCTGCCCAGCCATTTGGCCTGCAGATATTGGGATGACGCGTGGTCAGCGCATCGGGTCCCCTCGGCCGTTCATCTTGGTTTTCGTGACCGGGGCGCTGCCTCACTGTCAGACAGCTACTCAATTGTCCTCACGAGGCTGAGTGCACCTCGTTCCAGCCCTCACGTCAGTTTCTAAAATCCCTGATGGAGCCCGGAATCGAACCCGGGGCCTCCAGGTGAGAGGCAGGCGCGCTACCCCAACACCACGGGGCCGGCGGAAGGTTCTTTTACATGTCATAAATCTATGACATGGGTCCGCCGGCTTTACTTCCCCTCCGAAGGAAGGCATACTGAGGGATTTTTAACGCGAGGATTACTGAGCTAATAAGAAGATTAAACAAGAAGACTGAAATGCTCCTTTCCATCAAGAATCGGAAACTCGCACACGTGATGCGTAATTATAAATACAAGATCCTACAGTTGGTGATGCAGGGGAAGATCTCAGGGCAGCGTCTCCTGGCTAAAGAACCTCAGGAACTGGTTTGAGATGAACACAACAAGCTTTTCCGTGTGACAGACTCCAAGACTAGAAGACGGCACGGCAACAAGAAGAATTATTGGTGCTGGGCAGTTGCAAGTTTATCCGCAGGTCTTCGATGAGGAATAAGATCAATTAAGGGGTAATAATAATAATATCTTGGAGAATGGATCCAGTCGAATGGACTTGATAAAGAAGCAAATAGAGGAAGAGCTAGAAAGATGGAGCTAGCCTATAAATTAGTACAAAATAGATACAACAAGAGAACTATATCCTACAGGGCAAAGATAAGACACTATACCACGGTTGTCAAGCCAGAGGGACTCTATAGCTCAGAATTGAATAAGAAAGGGGAAATCAAGGATTTAGAGAAGAAGGAAAGGAAAATCTTGAGAAAGATCCTAGGACCTGAAAAACAAAAAGATGGTACATGGAGGAAGAGGAGAAATGAAGATCTCTACAGACAGGCAGAGAAAATCACAGACACCATCCGTAAGAGGAGATTGAAGTTTTATGGACACCTCATGAGAATGAGCGAGAGCCGACTAACGAAGAGAATCTTTAACTACATCACCAAGATCAAGGCAACTACATTATGGATAGAGGAAACGAGAAAAGACATGGAGGAAGTGGGGATAAATCCCGAAGACATTTGGAATAGAGATGTGTTTCGAGCTAAGATTGATAAATTCAAGGGGTTCCAGGAAAAGCAATGTAAAAGGGCCAAAAACACCTGGTCAGATGAGAGGAGGAGGAACCACAGCGAAAGGATGAAGAAATTTTGGGAGAAGAAAAAAAGACTAACCAACAAATCAGTTGTTTTCCGTGGTCCACAGTAGGCCAAAATCGAAGGAAGAAGAAGAATATCGTATGGCCTCGGGTGCCGTGTGCAAGCTTTGTAATTTGACACCCAGAGGGTAGCTTTCATGTGGAATTTCGCCGTTCCTTGAAACACTATGAAAGACAAGGAGGTTAGATACCTAAGCTCCTTGAACACTATAGCGCTTTCTAGTAGAGAAATGAGGAACTGTGTTGGCGGAAACTCCCGAGATTAATTTTGCCATCATCAACACGGCCTACTGAATCCAAATGGGTTCTTTTACATGCCAACATCGTATGGCATGGTGTCGTCATTTTTGCCGCCTTTGAAAAAAATCACTTGCCACGGCCAGGAGCGAACCTGCAAGCTTGGGGTTAGTAGACCGACACGTTAACCACTCACCCACCGTGGCAAGCAATTAAGGGGTGATATACAGTATATGTGTCTGTCGCATGCTCCGATCAAAACCAAATTTGTATGATGGTAACATTTCCACCTTAGATCAGCCTTTCACAATATTTCATACTTACTATCACTGTACAGGGCATTTAAAAAAAAAAAAAAAAAAGATCACGATCTTGCAATTTTCGGCAATTTGCAGAGTCCGGTTATTAGGTTGCATTCGGTTCATTTATTTGTGGTCAACGTTTCAAGGTGGCAACTGCACTCGGTATTTCTAATCATTTTACATTTTGAGAAATGAAAATCCACAGCCTGCTTCCAGTCGACCGACCGGGTCAGGGAATGGACTGAATGAAGCCCCCATCTAGCGGCGAGGATATAAAGTGTGCCGGCTGCCGAAGCCTGTCGCACTCCTCTGGGGCAATGATTAAATGAATGCCAGATGAAATGAAATGATAGTGGAGAGTGTTGCTGGAATGAAATTTTGACAGGAAAAACCGGAGAAAAGCTGTCTGCCTCCGTTTTGTCCAGCACAGATCTCACATGGATTGACCGGGATTTGAATCACGGACCCAGCGGTGAGAGGCCGGCGTGCTGCCGCCTAAGCCACGGAGGCTCTACATTTTGAAATGAAGTGAAATAAATATAAACACTGTGATATTGTCTCATTTTGCTGTCCTGCTTACAGTAAATTCCACACTGGTAAAAGAGGCTGATCACTGCCATCTTAATGCTTCCTGTGCTTGATTTCGTGTCGGTAATTTACAGTGTTGAAAATTCTTGCTACTGTCTTCAGATGTAATGATGGATGCTCCTGTTGGAGTCATGATTGAGTTCATTTGTTTTGATCTTCTTATGCATCACCACTGAACGCTGTTGGCGTTTCTCCGTTGTTTATGTTCGAAACATTAACTTTCAGCTTTTTCGGTGCCTGGGTGGATGTTAAATAGTTTGTTATTTTCTTCAATCCTCAAAACTAACCACACGCACAAAATAACAACCGACCCCACCTCCAAACACTAGCCTGCCTGCTTATAAGAACGGAGTGCCGAGTTGCCGACCAAAACAAACTGATTCGATACATCGATTAAAATCGAGGATTACTCGAAATCTCCTCCAGCTGTTGTGAACAGTGTGTTGACGCCAGCTGATCGATGAACTTTCCAGTTGGAAATTATATTTACCGGACTAGATACAAATGTACCAATATTCTTTCATAAACAGTTTTCAAATATTTAAGGGGTACCCCCGCGTTCCCCCTGAAAAGAAAAAGCACTGGTAATAGATAATACCAAATTTACACATACTCTTGAAGAAATTGGAAATAACTTACTCAATATTGTACAATACCCAAGGGGTATGCACCCCTTAGAGATCATCCCCCCCATCATCTGTCTAAATCTCATAAAAGGCAACCCTTTAAAAGCCTACCCAATATCCATCAATACTATAAGGGCAGCTGGCTACTCCATAAAGCAGCTCAACCCTTGCGTAATTATGACACACAGCGACATACTACAAACTGGTTCAACTATGCCACAACGCGCTGACAGAACAGAGGCTAAAGGTATAAAAGGTGCCTTAAGTGGGTCACGAGAATCTCTCCATCACCAGTGCTTCGACGAGACAGCCGGAGGCTAACGACAGTGTCAACCGAGGTGAGTCAGTCAGTCAGTGTTCAGAATCCTATTTTTGTAACCTAACACCCACAGTTTGTACTCACATTATAACATCACAAGATCCCTTAAAAGGGACTAACAGTTACTCATTGCTGACCAATAAACACTTGGTCAGTCTCTTACACTTGCATTACTGATCTACACTCTTCTTCACGTCCCCACGTCCTTCCTTACTCCCGTCACAGTCGGACGTGACACACCGTAGTAATAACGCCAACTCAGACGTCCTTGTATTCCTCACAGCGGCTCGCGTGCTCAAGTGAAGTGCGTGCCGAACCGCTGACACTAGCAAGGTGATTATATAATAAGTAGCCGGCTGGGCGACTAGTACACCGACCCGCGTGCTAAGGCTACATCCCTTAAACCACATTTACAGTCTTTATAGGAACGCCCCCTAGTTCCTAGCACACCACAACACACTACACTGGTCAGCTTGCCCTGTCAAGGGGAGCTACCCTTATTTAGGCACAAACTCATAAATTAGTACAGCAACTCTCCCTTTTAGATCCACCCCCAAATAAGGGATCTAAAACACTGGTGGAGGCGGGGTCCTACGCATAGAGAAAAGGGACTCAACCAACGAGCCCTCGTAGGTAAAACGACCCCTTCCGTACCGCAAAAAGCCAAGCAAATTAGTGAGAAAATTTTTTCCCCCAAATAAAAAGCACCATTTTTTTTTTGAGTGCTCCAAACTAGCTACACAGGGGAAATTCTTAACAAACCAACCCCCCAGCCCCATACAGAATCAGAGAAATATAAGAATACACTGTCAAAACACGCACAGATTTTTTTTTTTATTATTTTTTCACATACACTCCATTCAACATGGCCCCCCTATACCGCCTAGCTGTGCTAAGGAGCATTGGGGAGTACCAGGAATTAATTGCCTGGCATAGAGTTTTTGAAACTAGGCAGGACTACCTCAGAAGGTTTCAGCAGCTCCTGCACGCCCAGTACATGCGGATCATAAGAGCCCTTGTCCGGCCACTCCGCAGTGCTAAGAATCGCAAGATTCGAGCGAAAATCCCCACCCTCCGCACACAAATCATAAAAGCACACTGGCAACTACACTGTCGACACGAGTTTATGTTCCAACAATGGGAAACACTCATCACGGAACACAGACGGATAGGGACTCAGGACACCAAAGTCGCTGAACTGGCCATATGCCTCAATAGGCAGTACACCCAAATTTGGGACGAATACCGTGAACTCCAAACCAACAAGGCCATTTTTGAGTTCATGGTAGGGCCACCAGCCCAGCCGAGAGAGGACATAAGCGTAGATACGCTAACTCGACAATTTGCGAGGATGTCCCTCTCGCCACGTACTGCCACAGAATGGAAGGAGTTCGCCGTGGCCACAGTCCGGGAGACGGCCAGGTTAGGCTCCAACATACTAAAGAATACATCCTACACAGACACACGTCCTTCAGCTCCGGATCGGAAGGCAATTTTGCCAAGCCGAGGGGAAGAGCCTAGAACAATCCCCTCGGACCGGATGAACGAGAGGGAGTTGAAGCCAGGACCTTCAATCACACATAATACGACAGAGGGACAACAGGAGGTAACCTCGTCATGGGCTGACGACGTAGAGCCTGACCTACCACATATAAAGCCTACATACACTCACACAGATAGGCTAACACAGTGGCAGGAGTCTGCCGTGGCCACGGGCCAGAAAGCGGACAGGCTACACGACACCACATTGGCAGGACAAAAACAGGCACTTAAGCGGCCTTCACCGCCAGTTCAAAGGGCAAATTTGCCAGAACGGAGGCGAACACCGGCATTAGTCCCTCAGGATGCACGGTACACGCACATACAGATTAAACAGGCATTACCATACAATACACGGGGATTAGGAAAGGTATTATTACCCACCCCACAAAACCTCGCAGTCAAACATACATACACTCCCGTAAAATCTGCTAAGATAGCGCCAAGCGCAATAACGCCCTTAAATACAGGTACACTTAGACCTAGAAACACGCGCTACGGTGGAAGTAGGGCAAGGCTTACTTTGCTAGAAATTCCGCCGGAAAACAGCAAAGAAACACCTCAATGGATTTCAGAGGCCTATAATATCGTAACAGGGCAAAACCCTTCACCTTTCTGAGCACTGAAGCTCGAAAGACGATAACGACTTCCACCAAGGCCAAAGAAATAAAATAACATCACTTCCCCCATCATAAATGGCCACACAAGTTCTTTCACGCGGGAGATATCAGAAAATAGACCGACAATTACATAGTAAACATAAACTGCGCATTTTTTTTCTTTCTCGTATTTTATGTATATACAGGGCAACATGGCCAAATTAGAAGTGAGTAATTTTAAATCCTTCTGTGTTTTTTTTTGGGAACCATGGCATCTTTCTATCAGGCCATCACTAAGCCAAGTGAAAGCCCATCAGGCTTAAGGCCGGAAAGAGATATTTTGAACACAACTTAGGCATAAAATCACAGCATAGAGCTTAAGGGAGTCTTTCTAAGTAGAAATGACTAGACGTTCTACATTATGGTTCCACAGTTTGACAGATTCTCTTGTTGCGGGCAAAAAAAAAAAAAAAAAAAAAAAAACGTAAGCATGGCAAGAATTAAGAATCTCAAACTAGTTTCAAAAAAAAAAAAAAAAAAAAAATTTTGGGAGGTGTGCTTTAACCAACTAAAAAGCCCAATTGCACACCGGGATGAGACACTGTCATTTTGGTGAGTTACAATTACTTTGATAGGCAGGTTTGACTCCCACAGTGCACTGGCTTTGCTCGGGACGTGGATACAAGGGTATCAGTTACGTCTGGCAATGGCCTTCCTAAGGTGTACTAGACAGTGTCGGTAGATTCCCCTGAGACGTAACCAGATTACGGTAGTACTCACGTTACCAAAATGGTAAATACTACACTCAGGTCCCAATCACCATTTTTTTTCAAAAACATAGTGCTCACGACATAATTTTTAGAGACTAACGCCACCTACTATTATTTTCTTTCAATGTGCTCTCTTAATGCAGAGCGGGGCATAAATAATTTTTTTTTGTTTCACACATTTAGCCCAAGAAAGAAAAATGGCCAAATAAACTATATATATATTTTATACATAGGTATACATAACACAACACTCGGGGACACAAGTGTAGGCAATGGAAGGTTCTTTTGCAGACGGCCAATGCATATGAGATTTCCGAAGTGAAATGCCATGGCCTGTGGTTTGGATTCCAAGTAGAACGGAAATCCCGTGGCACACGATCTCTAGAAATGGTCACGTTAAACCACAAAATTCCCCTCTTGCCTTTTTATAATGCGAAGAGCACTAACAGAAAAGCAGGCTGATTAAGAACACATGTTCGGATACACAGCGTTATCGAAACAAGTAAACAAGCGACCGCGCAAGACATTGCAACCCGACACCCTCATACTCAGCAGTAAAGCAGACCTCAATGATAAACTGCGAGCCTTACAGACGACAGTTCCCAAAGCACACTGCACGGAATCATTCATAGCCAACCTAAGAACCCTATATCTTCAAAATTTACACTACGAGGAGAGGGCAAAAATAAGCAAACTCCTCGCAGGAAGGTATACTAGGGGTTGCGCATAGAAAAACACACAGCCCATTTGCCATAGTGTAGGCGGCACAGAAATGGCCACCAAATCTTTACAGACAACCGGCTTCGAACCCATGTCCACACACAAAAACCTCGTACCGAAAACTAACTAAACAACGGTATTTTCGGTACGAGAAACACAAACAAAATACAGGCAGAATGCCCGCAGAACATGAACAACGCAGACATATAACACAGAGAATTACATAGAACACGGGTTCGAACCCCAGAGAAAATTGCACGCCAGGGAAAAACAAGCAGACGGCCTTCCAATCACACCAAAATTGGCCCATATAACGGCTTAGACAGATAATACTACATTCCTGCGGCCAAATGACAGGCATAAAATTCCAGAAATACACTTGACAGGGAAAATGGACTTTCCAGACAGAGACATATAAATTTCGTAAGACAACGGTCTTACGGAATAATGGCCACACAACGGCAATAGTAGCAGGGCGGATTACCACATCGGGCCGCCAGGAATTTAACACAATGACCACACTGGCATACGTGCAGAAAAACACGCAACAGTGGTTAACCTACATAAAATCCCGGCCCGAAGTTACACACACAAACTGATGACTTGCAGACTTAGCCACTTTGCAACACTGTCGATGACAAAACGCGATTGTGTAGTGGCAGTGACCATGAATAAACAAATGCAGAACAATCATAACACTATACATTTTTCAACACTGCGAAAGCATTTATCAACAAGCAGACGTCACAGACCAAAACTTGTCGCAGGCCCAGAGTAGCACGTTCGTAAAGACGTTGGCAGGCCACGGGCGCTTCCTACCCATACACAATATACACAGTAGGACTTAGCTCTACAGCAGACCAGGCGTCCGCGTGGTGTAGCGGAGCGTAGTCACACACACACACACAAACGCGCTCACCAATCAGGGGCGAACATAGGGACTTTGAGGAAACGGGACCTCCCCTTAACAACTTCTTTTTGCGACCCTAGTCCCGAAACAAATCATTCCAGGCGACTAGGACTTAGCCCTATAACGGACCAGAGTAGGTCGTGAAGCTTCGCTATCCCAAAGCGCGGATAGAAAACCAACATGGACCAAGGGAGGATGACAAGAGAACATGCTAACAGCGTCCCACTCTACTCCCTTCCCATAACCTTTTCACGTCCAGACATAAACAACGCAAACACATCTACACGACCATAAACAGCTACACTACACTACAAAGTATACATAAGGGTTGGTAAACTTCATGTGTTTACAGAAAGGGCATGCTACGCCCTGAGCCCCACCGCTATCACCTGAATGAGAGGGGTGCATCGGCCAACAACAACTAAGCGTAATGCACATCTCCATCTGAGAGATGAGGCCATAAGTAATAAATACTAACCATTTTTTTTTTAAATTTAAATCATCCCGCATGAGAGGGAAATATATTAGTATTATGCCTCAACCTACACCTATCCATACATGAGTGCAAACGCCTCATATCCAGACGCATGCATGTACATCCCATCCATTCACCAGGGGATATTGATATCAGACCGGCATGGATTTTTATTTTATTTTTTGCAACCCCGGGAATTACCTGCCCCGTTCCACTCACTGTAGGAGCATCCCAGCACAAAAACCGGTTCCAGGCCGCCACTAACGCGGAATTCGGAAGTGCGCAACCTCCTCCTACCCTGCTTTAACCCACTCTACAGATAACTACCCCCAGATCACAATAACAGGGTACCTGACGCCACAGACCCTACTAACACCTCCATCAAGGTTAAAAAAGAGCATTATCGCTGGAGAAGCTGATATAGCACAGGTAGCCTAAAGTAGTCTACGTATGTAGAGGTTTTACCAGCCCACCACACTGGAAGTATTTTACATTTGACACTTTTTACACAGGTTACACCTATATTTAAAAAAAAAAGGGAATCTGAAACACCCTGGCTGATGATACCGGCGTTAGCCAAAGGTCAAAAGCACAACACTAGGGGCAGAACTGGGGTAGGTAATGACAACCCTTACCCCAGTTGGCTCGACAAATCAAATTACTGACGACTAGACCAAATAGACGAACCACGTAAGGTCAAAGCATTCGCGGCCTGGTCGGGCAAGCTCTGGAATCCTAGGTGCGCATAAACCGCCCCTGGGAGGAAGGGATGCTAAACCCACTTTGAGCCACGGTCGTCGAAGCCAAGACCTGCAGGGAGACTTTCTGAGAATGGCGGGAGAAATAGCTCACTCCGCGTCGGCCTCGGGAGCTATCCCTAGAGACGACCATATTATGACTAGACTGTTAGTTAAATTTACGTAAGTAGGACTTCCATGGCGGGGAGTCAGACTCCTATTCGTCAGGAGTGAAGCAGGATCCAAGGGTTCAGCAGGACCAATCCTAGATCCGACAAGTCCTTACCCCGCGAGGTGAAGGTGAAGACCACGACGGTAATCAATAATGCAGAATGAAATATGAATATATATATATGGAATGTACGCGCTCATTCGGTCCTGCGCCCACGTAAATGGACGACAACGGGTCGCCAGAGTTCTTAAATGAGTAGCATAGCGGGCACTCAAAAGGGTTCAGTGGGCCAACCCAGCAATGCCGATTAAGGCGAAGAGGACTCCCCGGACGCTCACTTCCCGGAGGACATACGAATACAAATATTGCGGCCGAAACAGGCGAAGAGGACTCCCCGGACGCTTTCTTCCCGGAGGATATTATGCCATGGGACCACACTGTCCAATGCCCACATAAATGACGACGCATCGGGCAGTCAGAGTGCATTAAGAGATGGGGCATTGCGCGCCCCTCACAGGAGCCAAGTGGGCGGCTCACCTACGACTAATCGGAACGGCAAAACGAGCACGACAAGGAAGTTACAGCGGGCGGAACGGTTAGCTTAGTGGCACCGTAAGCCGCCCGCGGATAGATTAATCCTAGTAATAGACGTCGACACTAGACTTAAGGGGACGGAATCTAGCGACCCTAGAGACAACCGGTGTTTCTGGGGCTCGTGCGGGTGGTGATCTGGGGATTTAATTGCCCCAGGCGATCGTCCTAGGCCAAATTTAGTTATAGACGGTTGCATTTGACACGCAACCTAGGATTAAGCAAATTTAATGAACACTGTTGCAATTCAGCACAGCATCTTTCGGCAATAGATTAAGGCAACCCTCTCGGCTTAGATGTAGTTTTTTTTTATATATACCATAAGTAGAATAAGTAGTATAAGAGAACGCCGTTCGGCGCCTGATGACCCACAAATCCGTCATCAGGGTAAGTCCGATAATTCATGATAAGTTATTATAATGTAGCATAGTCTTACATTTAAGACAATTTTTTTTAATACATATATTGAGGTAAAATTTCGGCGCCTGGCGGCCCAAATTCGTTGCCAGGGTAAGCCCAATACTACAACACATTAGGAAATGACGTCACGGCACCATATAGGGTAAGCCCGGCCATATATCGAGTAATAATAACCATGCCATTCTTTTCACAGGTAAAAAGGGGCTTCAGACTGTGGCAACGCTGCCACAGGAAGCGGCATATGGAATAGGGAATTTCAATGTTTTGTTAACCTCTCCATTTTTTTTTTGCAGGCATTGTCACCTAGAATATGACACGTGTAATTATGATTTTGCTGCCAGATAGCAGCAACATGCTATTTAATGCCCCCTTATTGTAGTATTATACCTGTGCATACTAACCTCCATTTAACATTCATTCTCACTTACACACTCACTACATTTTTTTTTACAGCTACACGTCAATAATCTGCACAGCGGGAATGATGCCTGTGGGGCATCAAGCTTGCTGGCAGATCTACATAAAACAAAAACACTTGAAGCGTCAAAATGCGACGCAGCTTACGGCGATGAGGGCGCAACCGGCATGTGGCGGCGACCCTCATGGCCAAGTGTGCAAGCATTCACCCACAGAGGATGCTTCACAGACTAGGTATTAAGAATACACTGCAAGCGGTACGACCACTCAACCGTGCCAAGAGGTGGCCGTATAGGATCAGCCGTGATACGGCAAGCGTACGTACAAACAGGTAGCGTGCACGCGAGGATCCAAATAAAAACTAGAATTATAAGGGTTTAGCGCGCTTAAGTAGACATAAGGTCATTGTAGTTCATAATTTTAAAGAGTAAACTACATACATATTCATGCGCCCACGGGCAATTATTCCAATGGAAATTCCTAAATGTCAGCATCGCAACATAATATTTTTGTCTGTTTATCAAGTTCACGTGTACACGATGTCTATATTTTTGTTTTGTTTTGTTTCGTTTGCTAAGGTAACACGTAACCAATGTCTGTGAATTGTTTTCTTTCATTTTTCTCTCTTCTAACTTCCCCATTTGTCAGGGTGTTCCGTTTTATCCCACACCAATAAATACATTTTAAATATTTCCTTTAAATTATACCCTGGAACACCCATTTTTTTCTATTCTCTCCTATCTTCTTTATTGCGGGGAGCACTTTTTCCCCAAGATAGGGCGGACGACGCAATCATCCGTTCGGCCCTGGGTTTTTCCTCCCTGCACAACTATGTAACCATGTATAACCATGTTTTTTTTCTTTTTTATGCCGACAACGGCAATGGCGATTGTGCCTCAATAGCAATTATTTTCTTTATTCAACAATGTTAATGCACATTTCACCATGCAATGTAAAATTTATATACATATATATCTATGTACACCCCATAACCCTCCCCTCTGAACACGGGCTGACCGCACACCTACACTTCTGCACGACGACACCCGTTCCATACGACGACGCTTACGACGCCACCACCAGAAGAGACGAGGGGGATTCAAAAACTACTACGACAACATCCCAACCCCAAGTGCCCTTCCCGGTCGCGAGGACGCGACCAAATGGAGGAAGAGGCTTGTACAATACCCAAGGGGTATGCACCCCTTAGAGATCATCCCCCCCATCATCTGTCTAAATCTCATAAAAGGCAACCCTTTAAAAGCCTACCCAATATCCATCAATACTATAAGGGCAGCTGGCTACTCCATAAAGCAGCTCAACCCTTGCGTAATTATGACACACAGCGACATACTACAAACTGGTTCAACTATGCCACAACGCGCTGACAGAACAGAGGCTAAAGGTATAAAAGGTGCCTTAAGTGGGTCACGAGAATCTCTCCATCACCAGTGCTTCGACGAGACAGCCGGAGGCTAACGACAGTGTCAACCGAGGTGAGTCAGTCAGTCAGTGTTCAGAATCCTATTTTTGTAACCTAACACCCACAGTTTGTACTCACATTATAACATCACAAGATCCCTTAAAAGGGACTAACAGTTACTCATTGCTGACCAATAAACACTTGGTCAGTCTCTTACACTTGCATTACTGATCTACACTCTTCTTCACGTCCCCACGTCCTTCCTTACTCCCGTCACAGTCGGACGTGACACACCGTAGTAATAACGCCAACTCAGACGTCCTTGTATTCCTCACAGCGGCTCGCGTGCTCAAGTGAAGTGCGTGCCGAACCGCTGACACTAGCAAGGTGATTATATAATAAGTAGCCGGCTGGGCGACTAGTACACCGACCCGCGTGCTAAGGCTACATCCCTTAAACCACATTTACAGTCTTTATAGGAACGCCCCCTAGTTCCTAGCACACCACAACACACTACACTGGTCAGCTTGCCCTGTCAAGGGGAGCTACCCTTATTTAGGCACAAACTCATAAATTAGTACAGCAACTCTCCCTTTTAGATCCACCCCCAAATAAGGGATCTAAAACAATATATTACAACAATATCCACTTTACAATACAAAAATATTTTTATACGATGTCTTCTACACTCTCTGATACATGTTTCGGCTCTGTGAGCCTTCTTCAGTCAAACACATTCTCAATATGACACTCTATGTGTTAATCTTGTTAAAAAAAACTTTAAAAAAATCTTTTTACAATCGTCAAAGTTATTTAAAAATGGACATAAAATACTTAAAGAATTCGACTATGTGCAGAAGTTCAGGTCATAGGCCCTTCGTCGTTGAAATCCCAATTCAAACACAGGACCCCATTATAGATACTTGTACAAGATTAACACATAGACTGTCATATGAGAATCATTATTGTGTTTGACTGAAGAAGGCTCACAGAGCCGAAACATGTATCAGAGAGTGTAGAGGACATCGTATAAATATATTTTTGTATTGTAAAGTGGATATTGGTGTAATATATCATAATTAATACGGGAAAATCTAGAATAATGACAAAAGTCATAGATATTCATAACTTATTCAATTTCGACTAAAATATGTACGAGCATAGTACGCAGCACATACACACGACTTCATTTCATTCATTTGATTCCACTGTTGCCAACTGTAAGCAATATGTGGTACTAACCTTACAAATACAATTGTATGACTCACAAACGAATAATGGAATTTTGACCGAGATTTGTACGAACGTAGTAGAAACCATTAATATATAACTAACTACGATTTAGGATGTTCCTGTGTTGTCAACCATTAGTAATAAGTGGCACCAACCTTAACATTGCCCTTGAAAATGAATAACTCAATTTTTGTCCAAAATGTATAGCACGCACCGCAATTATACGTTTTATAAAATGTTATTCGACTCCAAGATTGCCAACCGTTAATACTAGATGGTGCGAACGATATGGTTACCTCTTAAATAAAAGTGGCTTCGGTGCCATAGTTGGTAGCATGCTGTGCTTCTAAGTCCAAGGTTGCGGGTTCAAACCCGGCCGAAGTCGTCGGATTTTTAAGAGCGTTAAAAATCCCTCAGTATGCCTTCCTTCGGATGGGAAGTAAAGCCGGCGTGCCCAGGTCATAGATTTACGGTATGTAAAAGAACCTTCCACTAACTACAATTGTTTGAAGCTAAATTGGTAGGTTAGATTTGATTAACACTCCATTAAGTTCCAACGTACACGGCCAGGTTTCGGTTGCGGTGGCATCTAGTAGCCTAGTTCGTAGTTAGTTCTCGTTGAAGGTAGCACTTGGTAGCAAAAGCAGGAACTTCTTGGAAATTGATCGTCTGCAGGCTTTACCTTAATTACAGATAACACACACTAATACAGCCATCACAATTAACACCGTTTAACAGACAGATTCTTCACACACCCAAAGTACACGAGGCTACATGACCGCGTTGTCACAACCCCTAAACTGAGAAACCAATCAACCTCTTAAATTACTCGCAAAGGACTAATTGCATTTGGACTAAACTTTTTCTGAACAAAATACGCAGTAACCACTTCAAGCGGTTCCAGATCTGCCAACTGTTACTAATATATGGTACCAACTTTACAGTTGCCCGCCAAAGACTGACAATTCTACTAGTAGCATGTTTTATAGTACTAAAATATCCGGACAAGGAGGACAGGGAACTAAATCTTCTTTCAGCCTTGGTAATGGTGTTGCCCCCACACAAAAGCGTCATTTCGTTCTGTTGGTGTGCAGTCATGTTTGTTGTGAATGCTAGAATCATTCGATTTATCATCAATAGGAAAGAACTGATTGTGGTTAAGTGAATTTGATCACTCGAAGCAGAGATTTCTATCGTAAATGATAATGAGTGTGTTTTCTTTATGAATGGTCTACGTGTGCAAGCATACGTGGCCTTTTGATAAGGTGTATCTGTAGTGGACATGCACTTGTATATGAAGTATTAAGAAGGCCACATTCTCTTTGGTACTTGAGACTACTGTAATAAAAGAGAGAAAAGATGAGTTTGTTGATTTAGAAGAATGTTAAATGTAACCAGAAAAGCCGGCATATGATGTAAAATGGGATAGTTGCACTATCTGACGCGTTTCTTCATGAAGTGACGGATCGATTTAGGTAGATTGTGTAAGAAATGATTTAACTTTATCAGCCAATGCACTTCTAAAGATCCGGTGTTTGTTGATTCAACTCTTCACGAAATGACTGACGCAATGGAGTCGTACGTTAAATATTCCAAGAAATAAATTAATGCTTGTTTATTATTGTTTAAAATGAATTTTAAACAATAATAGAACAACAGAACTATATTAATGGCGGCTAGGTGGCGTAGTTGGTAGCGTGCTGAGCTTCTATGCCTATGATCGCGGGTTCAAACCCAGCCGAAGTTGTCGGATTTTTAAGAACGTTAAAAGTCCCTCAGAATGCCTTCCTTCGGAGGGGAAGTAAAGCCGGTGGGCCCTTGTCATAGATGTATGGCATGTAAAAGAACCTTCCACTAACTAAAAATGTGTGAAGCTAAATTTGTAGGTTAGATTTGATTAATGCTATATTAGTTCCAATGTTCGCTGCCAGGTGCCAGTTGCGGTGGCATCTAGTAGCCAAGTTCAACGTTAGGTTTCGTTGACAGTAGCATTTGGTATGAAAAGTAGGATCTACTTAAAATTGATCGTCTGCTGTCCTTACCTGAATTACAATAACACACACGAATACAGCCATCACAATTAACACCGGTTATCAGACAGATTCTACACACACCAAAGTACATGGGGCTACATGACCACGTTGTCGCAGCCCCTGAACTGAGGAACCAACCAACCTAACTACATTAAAATGTGTGGAATGAACAAAACAAATACAGGAATCGTTAATTGGCAAAAAAACTCCTCAAGAAACAACAGCCCTTGAACGTGCTCACTGGTTTCTATACCGCTGGCTATATTGCCACTATTAATTCTTGAAAAGATCACTTGTCACCAGAGGACTCTGCTATCACTAGGCTACTTCATAAAGCGACTGGCTAGACTTCCTGTCAGATAATGTACAAAACAAGTAGTTTCGTGAAGAACTAGATAGCCTATTTTCATATACCCTACTTATGTTAATTGCCTCAATCAACACACAAATATCCAGTTTGATTGTTGAATTAGATTCGTAGATATTGAGAACCGTCTAAATATTTCGAATGGTCACCATGTTGGATTTTTATACAGGGTGTCATTTATGTACTTGAGTACCCTTGAGGGGCGTGTAGGGGATGGGTATAGGATCAATTTGAGATAGGGAACCTGGAGTCGTAACGGCCTCCTAACCCCAAAAATCATCGCTGTCATCGGTATTGAAGCGACCACCGCTCAACGCTGCGTTAGCCAAGGGTATAGCCGCGAGGCGTGGTTCCCCGGTGGTCCCGGGTTCGTTTCTCCTGGGGTGCTGAGGCTTCATTTTTTATTTTTCTTTATTTTTAGAGGGGAGAGAGGGGACGTAGTCACAGTGCGTGTTTATTCTGGGTTGATTTTTTAAAACTATCGTTGATTCTGTAAATTAATTGCCTTTTGATTATTAGTATCAATACGTTACGTGTGTTTCTGTAGTAGTTACAGACGACGGAACTATCGATTGGTAAGAGGAATGCAGCTTTATTTAGTACAAACTTCGTAAGCTTACCTAAAACTCTTGAAACCAATGTAATTCAGTCAAAAAATTTTCTTCACTTGTCATCAAAATGTAACTAAAAACAAATTAAAGCTCAACAACCAAACGTACTCCGTCCAAAAATGGCTTTCAGCAAAATTGAAAACAGGAAACTAAAGCTTAACAACAAACATAATAATTAGTAAAAAAAAAATGTGTTTATTGGCCATCAAAAACGAAAGCATGACTAAAAGTCAAACCAGTTTTCTGGGGTTAGGAGGCCGCTACGACCCCAGGTTCCCTATCTCAAATTGATCCTATATCCATCCCCTACATGCCCCCTTAAGGGTACTCAAGTACATAAATGACACCCTGTATATGTAGGATCGGAGTAACAAGAAGAGACAGGGTGAGGAATGAAAAGGTCAGGGAAATGGTGAAAGAGGAACCCTTGCAAGGTAGGATTGAGACATCAAGACTGAGGTGGTATGGACACTTAAAGAGAATGGAAGAGAAGAAGATTTCCAAGAGGATACATGAGATGCAGATGCAGAAGAAACGACCAAGGGGAAGACCAAGAGATAGATGGTTGAAAGGAGTGGAGGAATGTGTCAAGAAGTGAGGCGAGGACTGGACCTGAGTGACAGCGGAGAGGTGGTGGGAAGAAAGGACTAAGTGGCGAGGCTTGTGTTCCAAACAGACCCAGCCTGGGGCTGGAAACTGTACAAGATGATGATGATGATGATATGTAGACCATAGAGTTATGTACTATTACAAGAAGATTATTGCGTAGGTGTATAATTCAAATTGCAATCGCTTCATGAATGTGTGTTCGTATGCATTATTAGTCAAGGGCTCTTTCGGTTTGTGGTGTATGATTTTTAAGTCGGTTTCAATTTTAATGGAACTGTGTCCGCGTCGAATATGTGTTCACATACGGCCTAGTGTGTTCCGTATTTTATCGCATTTCTGTGCTCGTTGTATCGTGTGCCCATTCTTCTACCACTTTGGCCAATGTAATTTGCTTCATACCCTGTATTATTCGAGTACGGGTCTTTTTATCATTTTAAATAATCCTGTCGACTTCGTCGTTACTCTGAGGTCTGGCGTTACGTTACGGTGACGAGACGAAATGTACCTAGAATGCACTGACAGTGAAGCGTGTGACGTCATAGTACGATGTGGCAGCCGAGTACAGGCCGGACGTTTGTTTCAGACGAGTGAAAAATCATAATGGAAGCCTGGAGGCGAGTTACTGCAGTACCTGTGTTGTTATCAGCTGCCCCAAGCGGTCCGATGATTGATAAAGCTGTCTGACACTACTGCTGAAGTACAGTCATTGGCAAATATAATGACGTTTCGTTCGTAACTACGTAACGTGTACTTCCAAGTCACACAATACTTCAACGTGGACTGTACTGTCTCCAAGGCGATGTCGCCACGTGCTCAAGTCTGGAATTCCATTACATCAGATCGGTGGTGACAAGTGTGAAGCGATAGGGTGAGAGAGTGACTGTGTGCAGGCTCACCTGCAGGCTTCAAGATCAAGGACAATCGTCTAAAACAAACGTCCGGCCTGTACCAAGAAGGCAGTGCGAGAACAGAGTTTCAAGAAGGCCGTGCGAGAACAATAAAGTAGGCAGTGAAGAAACAAAATAGTATCTTGAAACTCTGTTCTCGCACTGCCTTCTTGGTACTCGGCTGCTAGCATTTAAAATTATATAAAGTCCAGTCTTTCAGACTGACTAACCGTGTCTTTTTTATTTAAATTACTGTTTTGCAGATTCTTGCCAGTTGTGTTTTGTTGTTGTTGTTGTTGTGAATGCTATTTCAATGCCTTATTTCTTGACTCAATTGGTGTTTTTGTTTGTATTCGCATTCACGTAACTAAACCGCGTGTATTTGTTCTCATTATTGTCCGGCTTTTGAGATGTTTTATTTATATGCCTGGCTACAATTTGATCGATTTTGCTGGTTGGAAAATTATTTTCTTTAGCTTTTTGCTTGACTATTATGATTGCATTATTATAGTTGTCTTTTGACATAGATATGCTGAATGCCCTGTGTACCATTGAATCGAAGCATGTTTGTGTTTATTTAGATTTAGGGTTTGTTTCAGTTCATTTTCTTGATTGATTTTTAAAGGGTGTGCTAGTTTTTAAAATCATTAGCCTATTTTCATTTTTGAAAAAAAAAAAGGCTTATGAGATCACCTTTCGTCCGTATGTCTGTGTGCGTGTGTGTGTGTGTGTGTCCCTTAATAACTTCTAAACGGCTGGAGCGATTTCAATGAAACTCGGTAAGTTCAAAGTACCATTCTGGGTGACCTCGACCGTGCTCTTAAAATGTTATTGTGTCTCACCAATCCAACATGGCGGCTGTGCAAATTATTTCACCAGCATTCAGTATCTCCGAAACTATTACCGGTATCACCCTGAAATTGTGTACGGTGATAAAGGGCACTACTAGAAGTTCGCCTATGAGACTTTCAAAAAACCTGGTAACTACAAAACCAACATGGCGGCCAAGCGAAGTTGAGACTTTTAAATAGACTTTTCTCGTGATTTAACCATCCAAACGTAATGAAACTTGGCACAGCAAATGTTTATACACATTGCAATTCACTGGCGTCTAATTTAGTTAAATTGTTTACATAACCTCAAAATGGCGGCTGTGCGAAATATTTCACTGACATTCCATATCTCCGAAACTATTACAGACATTACCCTGAAATTTTGTACGGTAATAAAGGGAACTGGTACACGTTTATCTATGTAACTTTCATAAACCTGCAAAGTAAAAAACGAACATGGTGGGCAAGCGAATTTGAAATATTTTAATAGACTTTTCTTGTGATTTAACTCTCTGAGCGCAGTGAAATGTGGTACAGTAAATAATTATACATATTGTAATTCTCTGGCATCTAATTTAGTCCAATTGTTTACATAACCTCAAGATGGCAGCTGTGCGAAATTTTAAATTTAAGTTTTTATTTCTTGAGTCGTAATCATACGATCGAAGTGAAAGTTTGAGTAATGAACCTACGCTATAATTTTCCTTTAATGGTACATACCTCTATGGCCTATACATATAACAATCCAAAATGGCGAGCATCGGAAATATTTAGACGGTTCTCAATATCTACGAATCTTTTACAGCAATCAAGCTGATTTTTTTTATGTTCATAGAAGCTATGAACGTAAGTTCACCTATAGGACTTTCAGTAACCTGGTGAGCACATATCAAACATGGCGGTGACGCGATGTATAATTATTTAAACGGACGTTTCTCGCGATTTAACCATCCGAGTGCAGTGAAACTTTGCACGTTATATGCTTATACAAATGTTAATCCACTGGCATTTATTTTATTTCAATTGTTTCCATAACCACAAGATGGCAGCTGTGTGAAATTTTTAAATCTCGTTTTTACTTCTTGTGTTCTAATCATGCGATTGAAGTTTGAATACCACATGTACACAATAATCTTAATATAATAGTACAAAAATAAAAATCCAACCTGGCGACCATCGGAAATATTTAGACGGTTCTCAATATCTACGAATCTATCACAACCTTCAAACTTAAATTTTGTATGTTGATAGAGGCAATTAACATGAGTAGGACATATGAAAATAGGCTGAATAGTTTTTCACGGAACTACTTGTTTTTGTTTTGTACTAGTTACTCTTAGAGAATAAATTCACTGTTTTATTAAGATACTCTGACCCTGACGTGTGATTCCATCTCCGAAGCCCTAGGTTGGCAATGTAAGCTAAATATATGGACTGAGCGCGTCTCCCAGAAGACCTAGGTTTGAAGGGTACATTATATTGGCTATTTTTCAAAATATCCGGTTATTATACACAGTGACAAATTGAACAGCCCCAACACAAGAACATTTTATTTGTTTTCACAATCACACCGTCCATCTAAAGCAGAGATCCCCAAACTGGGCGAATTCGCTCAGTAGTGGGCGATTTTAGCACGCCAGTGGGCGAAACTGACAGAATGTGAATCCGATTGGCGATTCGAAAAAACTTGGTGGGCAAATAATTCAGTATTTTATATATACAACATGACCGAGAAGTTTTTGACTATAAAAACAAGGAAAAAATTAAAAATACTAAGAAGTAATTTAATTATATCAAATTACATTAATTAGACAAGTGCGTCAGGCGTCGGCAGCCGGCACAGTTCATATCCTCGCCGCTAGATGGGGGCTTCATCCATTCCATTCCTGACCCGGTCGGAGACTGGAAGCAGGCTGTGGATTTTTTTTTTTTTTTCATTAATTAGACATTAGGTATTCATAAAACTCAGCAATTCTTCTAGGTTTGTGCCGTGTCTTGTGTGGGGTTTCGCCTAGGACACCAAGCTGGCTCATCAGCGGACTCTTGGTGTCCCCGTCCGGACCCCCACAGGAGTGACCTTCATAGGGAGGTTAAGGCTGCTTGAGCTTTTAGTTCTCGCAGTCAAGTGGTGCAGTTGCACCTAATATAAAGGGAGGTGGCGTGCAGTTCGTCACTCCTGTGGGGGTCTGTGCGCGGACACCAAGAGCCCGCCGATGAGCCAGCTTGGTGTCCTAGGCGAAACCCCACACAAGACACGGCACAGACCTAGAAGAATTGCTGAGTTTTAATTCACCAGCCGTGAAAGCCAAAATACCACCTTTTTTTATAGGTATTCATGTTGTTTAATTAATTACATATAACAATTCATGTAGTTTTATTTTTATTATTTTCTTTAATTCATTTCATTAATTGTTATTCCTTTTTAGACGTACGATTTGCAAATTTTTAATGCACACAATTATACCTAAATAAACATGATGTAGGCCTACCTATTAAGGGAAATGTCTCAACTTATATGTAGGTATTTGAATGTATGTATTAGAAATTTAAAGATTTGTGTGTTTTGGAAATGAGGTGGGCAAAAAAAAAAAAATCTCGAAAGTGGCCGATGGTCAGAAAGAGTTTGGGAAACCCTGATCTAAAGAGTGGTTGAGGAGTGACGTAATCTGCGAGTTTAAGGCAGCCAATGAGAAGAGATTACTACAGACACACCTCTGGATCTGACGTCACGCCAAGTGACGTGTAATTAAGTCCCAGGACAAGTGGTTCTGGTTTGCGCGTCGTCATGGTTTCGCTTTCTTCAGATACTGAGAACCAGGTCACATCCACTTCCCTCCAGACATCTCGGGATCGTCATGTGAGGGTCTGAGCAGACACGCTCGACTGTAATCCACAAGAACGGACATCCAAGATCCGAATACGGGGTCACCGGGACGATTGGGTACGGTACAACAATATCTTGAATGGCCACTATCCGTAGCAGTGCTACCAATTTAAAGTTATTATCACTAGGCCTAGTGAATTGTGTCTAAAGTTGGCACCAATGATCCTAGGGGGTTACCGGGACGATTGGGTACGGTACAACAATATCTTGAATGGCCACTATCCGCAGCAGTGCTACCAATTTTATGTTATTATCTCTAGGTGTAGTGAATTGTGTCTAAAGTTGGCACCAATTTAGAGTTACCGACACTAGATCTTGTGATTTAAAAATACCTTTATGCGACATTTTTTTAAAGTTTTCCGTTGTTTAAACAGGATTATGGGGATTGTGGTTTCAAGAGGTGGTACATTGAGGTCATCAGCCGCTATGATGTAGTTGATTGGTTCCTCAGTTTAGGGGCTGCGACAACGCGGTCATGTGGCCCCGTGTACTTTGGGTGTGTGTAGAATCTGTCTGATGACCGGTGTTAATTGTGATGGCTGTATTAGTGTGTGTTATCTGTAATTCAAGTAAGGACTGCAGACATTCGATTTCAAGTAGTTCCTACGTTTGCTACCAAACGCCATCGTCAACGACACTAGTTCTGAACTTGGTTACTATTGCCACCGCAGTCGGCTCCTGGCAAAGAACGTTGGAACCTAAGAGCGTTAGTTAAATCTAACCTATAATTTAGCTTCACACAAGTGTAATTAGTAGAAATTTATTTTACATACCATAAATCTATGACATGGGACCGCCGGCTTTACTTCCCCTCCGAAGGAAGGCATACTGAGGTATTTAAATGGTCCTAAAAAATCTGACGACTTCGGCCGGATTTGAACCCGCTATCTTGGGCACAGCAGTTCAACATGCTGCCAACTACGCCCCTAATGAAACATGATGACATGAGAACTACAACTGAAACTAACCACGGACTTAACTAACTTGCTGGAAGAAGGAAATTAAATTAATAATTAAGGAAAATGGGAAAAAATAGGAAGAGAAGAAAGAAAGAGACAGGGAAAAGAAATGCTGTCAACCCTTGAAGAATGAGGATTCAGGCACTCAGTAATAAGTAGACCTGTCAAAGGCAGATAGAAGAGGGAAAGAGGAGAGGGTCCGCCCTAAAGGCTTGGAAAAGGGGGAGAAACCGAACCTTTGGGATCACCAACCTTGAGTCCTTGAGGGTTCACTATCCAGTGCATCACAAGTAGTGGGGCCTTCTGTAGGGCCTTGTGCAGAAGGCAGGAGGTATCATGAAAAGCGATCTGACCATCGAACAATGAGGTTATCCGGTGGGTGAGTGGTCAGCGTGTCGGTCTACTAACCCCCAAGCTTGCAGGTTCGCTCCTGGCCGTGGAAAGTGATTTTTTGAAAGGCGGCAAAAATTACGATACCATGTCATACGATGTTGGCATGTCAAAGAACCCATTTGAATTCAGTAGGCAGTGTTCAAAATGACAAAATTAATCTCGCGATTTTCCGCCAACTCAAAGTTCCTCATTTCTCTGCTAGAAAGCTCTATAGTGTTCAAGGAGCTTAGATATCTAACCTCATTGTCTTTCATAGTGCTTCAAGGAACAACGACATTCGACATGCAAGCTACCCTTTGGGTGTCAAATAACAAATCTTGCACCCGTCACCCGAGGCCATACGAAATTGTTATTATTACTATTATTATTATTTATTATTATTATTATTATTATTATTATTATTATTATTATCAGGACAGATGAGACCATGGCCAATCAAGGCGGGAAAATGAAAATACACCCTAGACGTCGGATACCCTAATAGACTACCGTCGTGCTTGGAAGAGAACAAGAGTTGACCAAAGGAAGTCGACAGGAAAGATGACAGAAAGGAGCCCGGCACAAGTAAGTGGAAGCAATGCCGGACACAGAAGAAGAAACTAAACATTAATTACGTAGGCTTCGTCAAACTCATCCACGGCCTTTCCCATTCGATGCAACGTCTGTGGAGGCATGTTTCATTCAAGGATCGGCCTGAGACACGTTCATAAATTAAGATAAGATTGGAAAGCACCAACAGGAAGAACATTTCTTGGGAACGAACCGAGTATTATTATTATTATCTCTACGAGTATATAGGCTACGTTACGTGGTAGCTTGTCTGTCTGTATGTATGTCCCGTACCATTCAACCGATTGCGATGGAACCAGGGCTGGCATGCGAAGCGAAATGCATTATCAATTTAATTTAGCGTCGCGAAATGAAATTGTTCAATGGAATAACATTTCGCTCCTGGCGCGAAATGATATTTGCTTCAGACTTTTAATTTCGCTCCTGGCGCGAAATTATATTCATTACGGACTTTTAATTTAGCTCCCGGCGCGAAATGAAATTCGTTACAGACTTTTAATTTCGCTCCTGGCGCGGAATTTAATTCATTACGGACTTTTAATTTAGCTCCCGGCGGTAAATGAAATTGTTACAGACTTTTAATTTCGCTCCTGGCGCGGAATTAAATTCATTACGGACTTTTAATTTAGCTCCCGGCGCTAAATGAAATTCGTTACAGACTTTTAATTTCACTCCTGGTGCGAAATTAAATTCATTACAGACTTTTAATTTCGCTCCTGGCGCGAAATAAAATTTGTTAACGACCATCAATTTCGTTCCCGGCATTTAGTCCCCCCCTCCAGCCTGAAATTAAAATGCATGGAACATTTCATTTTGTTTCTGAAATGAAATCTGTTTCTTTTCTTCCCCGAAAGCCTTATTTGTTCCTGCGTCCTACACCTAGCCACCATCTACATTCGTCCCTACCACCCCATCCCCAAAGACTGCATTACCCACGTGTCTGAAGTCTTCCCCCATTTAATTCTAATGGCCGACCTTAACCTTCATTCCCGTTCGGCCCTAGAACTTCATAGCCTAGACATCTACCTACGTCACATCGACGCCACCATCGTCCTTCTCCCAGAATCTACCCGTCCTTCCTCCAATACCACCCCGACGCTGTCATTGCTCATAACTCCCTCCTCCATCTGTTTGACGTGTCTGTCCTGCCACTCAAAGGAAGTGATCATGCCCCCGTTTTACTCAACTTCCCTCTTCCCCCACTACCACCTCCCAGGATGGTCCAGAATTTCTGCACAGCAAACTGGCAGGAATACCGCGCCTACGTCAACAATCACCTCCGTGCGGACCATCTCCCACTGGATAACCCGACGACGGTCGATGCATATACTGCACACATAGATACTATACTACGACAAGCCTCCCAGGTAGCCATGTCCCTCATCCCAACGACCCCGTGCAGTATATTTGAGTCGTCCAGTTGCCGAAATCGTTTAATCCACTTGTGAATAAGGATCATGTCGTAAAATTATTTATTTAATTATTTTATTTATTTTACCTCATTTTATTTCGTTTTATTTTATTTTGCTTTTTTTTGTTTTACGTTATTTCGTTTTATTTTGTTTTAAATTGTCTTGTTTTATTTGTTTTATTTTGTTTTTGTTTTTATTTTGTTTATTTTGTTTTATTTTGATTTCCCAGAAAGCAAATACAAAACCAAAAACACAAAACACGAAGTAAAATGCAAAATTTAAACACAAAAGCAAAAGCAGAATAAAAAAGAAACACAAAGCAAAAAGCAAAATTCAAAAACAGCAAAAGCAGAAAACAAACACAAAATCAAAACAAAAAAGACGAAGCAGAAAGCAAAAGCAGAACACAAAAAAACAAAAGCAAAATCAGAAAACAAGAAACATAAAGCAAAAAGCAAAATTCAAAAAAGCAAAAGCAGAAAACAAACACAAAGCAAAAACAAAAAAGACGAAGCAAAAAGTAAAATTCAAAAACAAAAGCAAAAGCAGAAAACAAAACCAAGAAAGAAAAGCAATAAGTCAAATTCAAAAGCAAAAGCACAAAGCAAACACAAAAACACCAACCAAAAGTAGAAAACATAAAACACAAAAGATACGTGAGGCAAAGTCCAGAGAAACGTTTCTCATGAAAATGATCCTTATTAACAAGTTGATTAAACGAGTTTTGTAACTTGACGACTCATTTGCATTTGACTGTTGGCACAGGCTACAGTATCACCGATGTCTCAGTCTCACTCATGGCTGTGATAATATGGGAGCTACTGAGGTATGGGTGGTGCTTAGTAATGAAATTCGGGGCAGTCAGTGCCTGTGGATGCTGTGAAGGGTTCTACTCATTGGGTTAGTACTGCTGTTCTGACTCAGTGAGGAAAGCAATGGCAAACTACCTCACCCCTCATCTTGTCTAGTACGCCTCACTATATCGCTGCCTTGAGTTTTTGTGGGTATCTACCCACATAACCTACCGGCGGTACTTTTTGAGGATCCAACCAGCCTTCGGGGTGACTACCTAACAGACAGACGTCAGGACTTTGAACATCGTACAGAACATTATTTAACTCTCGAAACGAATATACTGTATTTTAATTTCAACAACGAAATTAAATGTTTCATGCATTTTAAATACACGTCGGAGAGCGAAACTTAATGCCGTTTGGGAATTTTATTTCGCCTCGGGAGCGAAATTATAAGTCTGGAACGAAATTAATATCGCGCCTGGAGCGAAATTAAAAGTGTGGAACGAAATTAATTTCGCTTCGAATTAAGTTTCGCTTTGATTTAATTACGCGCCGACAATCATTATTATTTCGCTCCCGAATAACGCGCTCACGGCGAAATTAAATTATTTTCGCCCCCACAGCCATGAATTTAATTTCGCATGCCAGCCCTGGATGGAACATAGGTGAGTGATTTTGCGCACTCTCGAAAATATTTCTGAGACATTAAATCCATTTCACAATAGGTGGCGCACGAGTAGTTTCAATAAATTAGTGTTGGCACGCGAATCGTTTCAACAAATGAACTTTGGTTAGTTGTCACCACGCCCGCGAAAGCTTCTGAACAAGTAAATCCATTTCACAATAGGTGGCGAGCGAGTCATCAACAAATTTGTTTTGGTGCGCTAATCGTTTCAACAAATCAACTTTGGTGTGGAGTTGTGCGCACGTCTGCCATGGTGTCTGAATTAGAATATCCATTTTAGAATAGCTGGCGCGCGAGTCGTTTGAACAAATGAACTTTGGTCAGCTTTTGTGCAATCTCGCTAAGATTTCAGATTTAGTAAATCCTTTTTACGATAAATTGCTTATAAGACGTTACTAAAATGAGTGTATTTCATACATACTGGCAGTTTTTGTTTGTTTCCAAACGTTTGCAGTTTCCGGTGGGACTCGCATTTGCGATGACCATCAACAAAGCACCGGGGCAATCCCTACGAGTATATGGACTAAATTAGGAAAATCCATGTTGTTTGTGGTCTGCTCACGCGTCGGGAAACCTTCTGATGTATTCATGTACGCTCCATACGGAAAACATAGGACATTTTGTGTCCAAAAACATTTCAATAAACAAAATTACAACACAAACACGTTCTTTCCTTGAATGGCCTTGCAATGCATGCCGGGTACAGCTAGTTGCGCCCAGAATTCCCTCATCCTCTGGGAATGAACCTGCTTGGCGGCTTCTGTGGACTAGTCGGTAGCATGCTGAGCTTCCATGCCCATGGTTGCGGGTTCAAACCCAGCGGAAGTCGTCGGATTTTTAAGAGCGTTAAACATCCCTCAGTATGCCTTTCTTCGGAGGGGAAGTAAAGCCGGCAATCCCATGTCATAGATTTATGACATGTAAAAGAACCTTCCGCTAATTAAACTTGTGTGAAGCTAAATTATAGGTTAGATTTGACTAACGCTCTTAAGTTCCGACGTTCGTTGCCTGGAGCCGACTGTGGTGGCATCTAGTAACCAAGTTCACAGCTAGGTGTCGTGGACGGTAGCATTTGGTAGCAAAAGTAGGAACTACTTGAGAATTGATCATCTGCAGTCCTTACCTCAATTACAGATAACACACACTAATACAGCCATCACAATTAACATCGGTTAACAAACAGATTCTACACACACCCAAAGTACACGGGGCTACATGACCGCGTTGTCGCAGCCCCTGAACTGTCCAAGGGGACAGGCAAGATTCACTTAAGCCCGTTCGTCACTATCTACTTTCTCTTTTCGGTCGAGATCCATGTCCAATGCGTCGTCGGGATCGTTTTGGAGCATTTGGAGGACTTCCTTGGTGTTTTTGAACCAGGGCAGGTGCTTTTGTGGTTGGAATAAAAAAAAATGAAATATATTCTTTTTCAACCTGTTGCCGTCCATTCGTCTGAGGTGGCCATAAAATCGTTATTATTATTATTATTATTATTATTATTATTATTATTATATATAATTCGTTGAGGCCATCTAGGACCACGTTAAGTCTTGCTACACTTGGCAATTTGTTTCGCCTTCCTCTGAGCCCAGAATTCCCTCATTCTCTGTGAGTGGGCCATCTTGCGCTCCACTGTCCAGGTGGTACATTGTCTTCTTTTCGGGTTCGATGTCTCGTCTCGGGTTAGCCCTTAGTCAGTATCTTTTTGCGGAAGAGATCTCTATTGAAGGCGACGTCGGGTTTTAGATGCAGCATTTTGAGGTCGTCTTTGATATTCATAAACCAGGGCATTGTGGTTTTCGGTTTGGAGTCAAAGAAATGAAAAATCTGTTTAGTCAGCCTGTTTCCGTCCATTCGTTTGAGATGACCGTAATACCGTGCCCGCCTTTTGCGGATCGTTTCTGAAATGTTCTCTATTTCACTGTAGACTTCTTTGTTGTTTTTTTTATAGTGGATGCCATTCTTGTAATTTGATCTCATTATACCTCTGACGATTTTGCGCTCTTTTTTCTCCAGTTCTTCAAGGAGTCCTTTATTAGCATTTAGGGATAGGGTTTCGGCTGCATACATAACTACTGGTTTCAGAACATTATTATTATTATTATTATTATTAAGTCACGGGAAGAGTAGTTCTCGTTTGAGCTCGTCATTTTTCCGCTTGCTTTCGATACTGAGAACCAGGTGAAATGATGACGATTATCCACTCCTACATTAAGTTCCTTCCAGATATTTCAGGAGGCATTATTTTTTAAAATCTCACACGCACCCAAGTCCCTAAAATTTTGCGGTACGCTACATGTTTAACAACTAATTTTAGGCCTATGTGCAGTCTTCTCCCGTGGAAATACCGCTGTAACGTGATGGTCGGATTAATGCAGATTACAGTAATCCCAGACAACCACAAGCCATGACATCACTTCCTCCCAGCTGATGCAACCAGGACCAGAGGTGTGTCGCTTGAAATCGCTTTTCATTGGCTCTGCCTCTTACTCCAACCTGACGTCACCACTGATCTTG
Organism: Meconema thalassinum; assembly: GCA_946902985.2. Taxonomy (NCBI): domain Eukaryota; kingdom Metazoa; phylum Arthropoda; class Insecta; order Orthoptera; family Tettigoniidae; genus Meconema; species Meconema thalassinum. Next base: position 538,836,431 of record OX336392.1, read on the forward strand.
CCCAAGCACCGTTATCTTGTGATGAAGCATTATAATACTGCTCGAGTCTAAGCTGCGTGAACCTGAGATGAATACAATGGTCGGCAGTAGAGGATCCAGGCCTTGCGGGGTCCTGGGGGGCCCACAACAATATGAAATAAAAAATATATCAAATCAAATGGAAATTAGTTTGGTAATAATAATAATAATAATAATAATAATAATAATAAAATAAAGAATAGTTACAATATTTTGAATACACTACAGTACATTTTCTTAATAATATGAAAGAAACCTTTAAATCCCATTGAAGGAGATTATGTAAACTATGAGATATTAAAATATTACTTTGCAACTTTTTTCCCGCCTGAAATCTTAACTTGCTCAACGGTCACGGGAGTCATAGCTGCACTGAAAAAAGGAATATGAATCATAAATTAGTTTGAAAAAGTATAATTAATTAATCAAATTAAAAAGTCCATGGCGCGGGGCCCCTGGACCGCAGGGCCCAGGGCGGTCGCCCTTCTCGCCCTCCCCTAGATCCGCCCCTGTTGGTCTGTGACTCACTGACTTATTCGTAACACCACACTGGTTTCAGAAAAGACCCATGTTAGCAGTATTGGAATAGACGAGAATGTCAGGTAACACGGCGGGCTGTCGACAGGCTTCTCAATTCTCACCTGCCTCTTCGCTGCCTCTGCCCTTCATCCCGCAAGTTCACAGAGCTTGGAATCGAGCAGTACCCCCAGCAATGCCAGGGTGTCGTAATAATCGCGGAAATTTTAGTGATGGAGTTCGTGCTTCAATCACATTGAAATTCACCAGTTATACTTGCAGGTAAAATACGGCACGTCAAAAGTAGACTTGAGATCGATCCGGGAAAATGTGGGTGTGTCTGTCTGTCCTTCAACCTGACTCCCTGTCTGTCTGGCCCCCAATGTCAACTCCTAAACGGCTGCAGCTATCGAAACCAAATTTGATAAGAGTACAGATTTATACCTGAATATATCACGGCCATATTTGAAATTGACGTCAGTACGATCAACTGCTGAAAAATAGCTATTGAAATTTGAGCTCTATGTTGGATATCTCAGAAGTTATTAATGCGAACTGTTCCAAAATTGACACACATATAGATAATAACATTCCAGATTAATTTTCAGAAGTCCATACCATTGCCAACATGATTCTAAGCCAGCCGATTAGTCCAATTTCTAACTGCATGTAACTCCTGTGCTATCGATTGGATTTCAACCAAATTTCGTATGTACTATGTGTACTGCCACAGATAAGACTGCGCGTATTCTAAAGAGCCACCATGGCTGCCAACTGTTAATAAATGCTCTCTCTATGTTTTAACCCTAATATCAATATATCAGAAAGTATGCAAACCAACAGCTCTAAACTTTGCACACGTATAGTACCTGCCATTATAGATTAATTTGTAGTAACTAATATATTTCAGTGCTGCCAACATGATTCTAAGCTTTCTGATAGTTTCAATTTTTAATTATATGTTACTTCTATACTAAGAAATGGATTTTATCCAAAATTGCCACTATAATAGATCGTAATATTTCAGATTAATTCTGAGCATCACATACATGACATTGTTCCCAACATGATTTTACGCGCATTGATAAATCCAATATCAAACAGCATGTAACGTCCATACTATCCATTATACTTCTACCAAATTTTGTGTGTGCATTCTATACCTTAAGAGATGGAACTAAGAATATATTCAGAGTCACCAGGGCTGCCAACTGAAGTAAGTTACTCTGTTAGGCTACACTATTTCCGATGTATTTCACACTGCAGTACTTAGAAATGTTAGTATTACCTAGTTGATTTCGTCAATATTCTAGATAGGTCTATAAAGATTAGCGTGAATCGTGAGTTTTAAGAAAAGTAAGCTCTTTAGTTCGTCACGGAACTACTTGTTTTATTTTTTATCCGTTGTCGTGCAACGGTGGAAGTGGTACCAGCTGACCGACAACACATCCCACATCGTTCAAACAATTCCAACCTGACCATTCAGTAACAGTAACACGTCAACAACCACTAACAATATCTTAATAAAACATCACATAAAATAGACAATTCTTGACAGGCTGTGCTAGTTTCTTTTCACTGTATAAGTTTACGCTTACATTGGAGGACTTTATTCAGTCCATATAGGCCACTGTAAATTAGAGATTCGGCTTCTCAGCTTCTTCTGCTGCTCCCAAAATTTCTTCATCCTGTCTGAGCTGGCTGCCCTTAGTTTGTAAGTTAAGATGTAACCTTTTCGTTCAAATGTTGTTAGCTTGAATCGTAAGTGTTTGTTCCTTAGAAACCCCTTCTCTTCTCTGCCTTCAATTTGGAGCATTGTTAAATTTAACACTTCTAGATCATTCTGGACGTCTTTGAACCAATTGGTCTTCGTTTTACTCTTCTAGAAGTAGCTAAATAGCTTCCAAAAATATGGTACATTTGCTTTCACGGCCAGTGAATTAAAACTCAGCAATTCTTCTAGGTTTGTGCCGTGTCTTGTGTGGGGTTTCGCCTAGGACACCAAGCTGGCTCATCAGCGGGCTCTTGGTATCCCGACCGGACCCCCCACAGGAGTAGCGAACTGCGCGCTACCTCCCTTTTTATGAAGCACACCTGCGTCTCTTTACTGCGAGAACCAAAACCTCAAGCAGGCGGGGACAGCAAGAGCCCGCTGATGAGCCAGCTTGGTGTCCTGGGTGAAACCCCACACAAGACACGGCACAAACCTAGAAGAATTGCTGAGTTTAAATTCACCGGCCGTGAAAGTAAATATACCATCTTTTTGGAAGCCTCCATAGGGAGGTTAAGACTGCTTGAGCTTTTAGTTCTCGCAGTGAAGAGGCGCAGGTGCGCTTTATATAATGGGAGGTAGCGCGCAGTTTGCTACTCTTATGGGGGTCCGGGCGGGGACACCAAGAGTCCGCTGATGAGCCAGCTTTGTGTCCTAGGCGAAACCCCACACAAGACATGGCACAAACCTAGAAAATTTGCTGAGTTTTAAGCTAAATAGCTGTTTCACTAGCCTGGTTTCAGGCAGTCTGGATACATGGCAGAAAGAAGCAATTCTCATTTTCCGGATTGTATCTAGTATTGACTCACTTTCTCGATATGCCGATTCATTAGGCAATAATCTCTATTGGCCATTTACTTCGTGTTTCTTGATGTTGATTGTTCTGATGATTCTTCTATCTGCAGTTTATCAGTTGTTGCAGTGTGTTTCACTAGCATACAGTAAGTTGCTTCGGTTTTAAGAATGTTTGAATTTGCCTTTCATTGAGAGAGATTTATTTTCGTAGGTTGGCCAGGTGATTCATTGTGTTTGATTCAATTTAGATGCTCTGCTGTCTATCGATGTGTTCTCGGCTGAGTTTCAGGTTATAATATCCCAAAGATATTTGAAAAAATACACAATCTAGCCACGGTGGGTGAGTGGTTATCATGTCGGACTACCAACCCCAAGTATGCAGGTTCGCTCCTGGCCGTGGTAAGTGATTTTTTTTTGAAAGGCGACAAAAATCACGGTATGCATGTCTTACGTTGTTGGCATGTTAAATAACCCATTTGAATTCAGTAGGCCGTGTTCATAATGGCAAAATTAATCTCGGGATTTTCCGCCAACACAAAGTTCCTCCTTTCTCTACTAGAAAGCGCTATAGTGTCTAACCTCGTTGACTTCATGGCGCTCCAAGGAGCGATGAAATTTGACATGCAAGCTGCCCTCTGGGTGTCAAATAACAAAGCTTGCACCCGGCACCTGAGGCCTTACGATATTATTATTTATTTATTTATTTATTTATTTATTTATTTATTCGTTAATTCCCCACAAGGAGAGCGTTACAACACAATCAATTTTCATGTTTCATTCTGGACCTTTCTTCTTTTTTCCCAAAAACCTCTCATATACACACTATGTTTCCTCTTTCTCTCTTCTGTCCACCTCTTTGCTGGTTGTCTCTCTTTGGGAGTTTGCTCAAACTTCTGTAGTCTAAGTTTTTCTCTGTATTTGCTCCTGTCTGCGATGTCTTCTGTAGAGATGTTTAGTTTCTTAAGGTCTTCCATTGTTCCCTTTACCCAATTGGTTTTTAGTGTGCTATTCGTAACTATATTAAAAATTTTCTTGGTCAGTCTGTCTTCGGTCATCCTATGTATATGTCCATAAAATTTTGCCCTTCTTTTCCTTATGTTGTTTGTAATCGTCTCTGTCTGTTTGTACAGTTCTATTGTCGGTCTCTTCATCCATATTCCCTCTTTCTGAACTGGCCCGTAGATCTTTCTCAGAATTTTTCTCTCTTGTTTTTCTAATTCCTTGATTTTTGTTCGCCCCTTGATTGCTGTCGTTTCTGAAGCGTATAAGGCCTCTGGTACGGTAGTGTCGTAATTTGACATTGATGGAAATACTTTTTTTTATTGTAGTGGTTCTGCAATTTAGCGATCCTGTCTTCATTGGATGCCAAGTTCATTCCTGTTTTCTGTAAAATCTCTCCTAGATATTTGAAACTTTCCACTTGTGTTATTTTTCCATACTTGGTTTCCAGTGGGTGCTTGTCTGTAGATTTTGTGTCCATGAACTGTGTTTTTTAGTATGAGATTTGTAACCCTGTTTTGGCAGAGATTCCATGTAGCGTCTCTAGAGCTTCTTTGGCTTCTTTTCTGTTATTTGTTACAATCGCTACATCATCGGCAAAGGCCAGACACTTAATGTTGACTGTCCTTTTCTGGTGTTTTGCCATTTTTATGCCTTTGACTCCTTTTTCCCATGTCTTGATTATTTTATCCAAAACTGAGTTGAATAGAATGGGTGATAAACCATCACCTTGTCGCACTCCTGTATTAATTTTGAAGGGTTCCGAGATCTCTCCCATGAATTTAACTTTGGATATTGTATTTGTTAATGTTTCTTGGATTAGTTTTCTGGACTTATTGTCGACCTTCATTTCTTCTAATGTGTTAAAAAGTGTTTCTCTATCTATGGAGTCGTACGCTTTTTTGTAGTCGACAAATGTGATTGTTGTGTTCCTGGTTTTTCTCGTTGCTAGTATTGTTCTCAGGCACCAAATCTGCTCACTGCACGATCTTCCCTTCCTGAACCCTCCTTGGTATTCTCCTATCTGTGGATCTATCTGAGGCTCGATCCGTTTTAACAGGGCTTTGGAGAAAATTTTGTATGCGACGGGTAATAGTGAAATCCCTCTATAATTATTAGGGTTCGTTTTGTCTCCCTTCTTGTGGAGGGGGTGTATTAGAGCTGACTTCCATTCTTCTGGTACCTTCCCTGTTTCCCAGATGTTTTCGATGATTTTGTGTATTTTTGGTGTAACATTTTCGTGGTCTAATTTCCAGATTTCCGAAATCAATCCGTCTTCTCCAGTCGCTCTATTGTTCTTTAGTGATTTTATTATTTCCACGATTTCTTCAAGTGTTGGAGGTTTGGAATCAATGTTAGGTTATGGCTTTTCGAACTGTAATCTGTGTGTTGGTTTATCACAGTTAAGCAGTGAGTCAAAATATTGTGCCAGTATTATTATTATTATTATTATTATTATTATTATTATTATTATTATTTGTTTGCTATTGTTTAGTTTGGCTGGTGTTTCGACCCTGAAGATTGGCATCATTTAGTCTGTATTTTGCTGCAATATTTTTGAGCTCTTAGATTTGAAACTGCTGTAACTAAATAAACGTACATATTGTAAATACCATCATCCACATACTTGTAGACATAGATTTAGCGACCTAACTGTAATGGATCTGATGATGATCGCTTGACGATCGAAACTGGTCATCCAAGTGTATTTATTTACTTGTAAATTTCTTTCAGATTTAGGCAAACACACATTACAGATGGGTACAATCGAGTTGACCAACTGAAAAGCATTATTACGTGAACACAGACCACATGAAAGCAGTAAAAAGCCACTATTGTTTCTACTAGCTACGCATTTCTACAGTCGGGATGGAGTCGCTCATTTTCATGTCTTCCACGGAAGAATACGTTGACGTGCTGTTTAATTACGGGGAAACAAGACAAGCACAGGGCCTTTATCAGGACAGGCGACATCCGCTTACAAAGACGTTTAGCAATGTTGAAAGTCGTTTAAGAAGAGGCGTATTTCTGGTGAGATACCACCTGTCTGATAAAAGCCTGTGACGTCTGCTGAGAATGAGGAGGCTGTTCTGGACACAGAAAAACAAAAAACTCAAACACGAGTGTGCGAACAATTGCACAACAATTGAATATGAACCTCCTTTGGGGCCTCTTTAATAGAAGGTAGGGGATATCGTGAACTTTTAAGGGTGTAGTACTATCCAGGGTGGACCATGTGTAGTGGTCTACACACACCCTGCCCCTTTAGGACAACTCACTGTACAGTGATCAGGGGACATCTTAAAAGAAGAGGTCTGAACCCTCGACAAATTAAGGTATCTGGAAATATTTATTTATTTATTTACTAGCAGAAGTACCCGTTCTTCGAACGGTGTTCGGTGTTAACACCAGACATTATAATAATAATAACAATGTTATTGGTGTTACATCCCTTTTAAGTACTGTTGCTTTTAGAGACGCACCAGACATTACCAATTGAGCTACTGTTGCAATGGTTAGCGGCTTGTAATTCCTTCATAAGTTTATCAGAACGAAGTTAATTTTCTGGGAATATCACACACACTGTTAATTTAAGGGCCTTATAATGTGGTTTTCGGAGATCCTTTATAGACTCGCGAATTTTTTGTCTCACATTGAGAAGTGCAACATATGCTTTGGTCGTCCTTCTAGGATAATTTTTATATTTCGCCTATTTTAGCATGCATTTTGAGAAGTTTTTCCCTATATCCACCCTTCTACTGTATGAAAAGTACGGTGAAGTGTTTTATAAATGATTGGTGTATTGACTCATGTTTACCATACCTAATTTTACGATGCACCAAGCATCCGAACATGAGTTATAGGCGTACATAAGGATACACAGAAAGACAGACCGACAATTCTATTGTCTACAACATATCACCCAGAAATCCAAATATGGGTATATCTACCACACAGTATCAAAGAAAATCATCCTTACGATGAACCCGTATGTCGACAAAAAAAAGGAAAGAAAAAAGATTAGTTGAAATGTGCTCTCAAACTAAATTCACCTAACGTGTACTTTCTGACATGAAATAGAATTGAAAGCCTTGTAGATGAAACGCAATACACGTCACATAAAAACTGACCCTCTACGTTGTGTTAGGTCCCCATACACAGGAAGACCTCTATCATAAATTATAAAAGCTTGTGGTGTATGAAAATTCAGGTTCTTTAGTCTCAAATGGCCCAAATTCCTAAAAGCCGCAAAAAATGCTGATTCAATTCAGGAATTTTTGAAAATAATGTTGTTGTTTGGAGATATAATAGACCTTCTGTACTATATGTCGCACGTGAAAATTGCATGAAAAAATCCTAGATTACCCCTTGACCCCCTTAATTGCATTGGTGAATTTTACAGTCTACGTTGGTTCCGTGATAACCTTATATTTGCAAACTTTCACAGAAATGTAATAAATGTAATAAATTGCTTCTTACTGAAATAGATGGAAAGTTGGATGCCACCCCTTGAGATAATGTTGTCATGGTTACGGATTTGCATTCCTTCATTAGTTTGTTAAATTAAATTTAATTAGTTTTCTGGGAATGTTTCAGAAACTGTTGGTTTAAGAGCCTTATAATGTAGTTTTCGAGGACCCTAGAGTTTTATTTCTGGCACAGAGGGGCTTTGTCTCGTCGTTGTACACCATAATATAATACTACTACTAATAATATAATATAGGGATAGGAATATAATAGACCTGCCATACCACACCCGCAGGTGTAAATCGCGTGAAAAAATTCTAGACTACCCCTTGACCCCCTTAAGCGCATTTTACATATTGATGAAATTTACAGCTTAATTTGGTTCCATAATAACCATCTAGCCGTTTGCAAACTTTCACACTAATGTAATGAATGGAATTGCATTGCGTCTTACAGCAATAGATGGACCTCTGAGAATCTGTTGCCATGGTTATCGGCTTGCATTCGTTCAGTAGTTTATTAGATTAAATTAGTTTTCTGGGAATATCTCAAAAACGGTTGGACGTAGGACATTAAAATGTGTTTTAGGGCCCCCGAATGTTATCTCTCACATTGAGGGGCTGAAAATGGGCTTTGTCTCGTCCTTCTACTCCTATTTCAGCATGTATTTTAAGGGGGTATGCCCCCTTTTATGATAGGTACAGAGAAGAGATACATCAATGATTAGTGTCGTGCCTCTGATGGATATCTGTACCAAATTTTGCGTTGATACACCCAGCCGTTCTCGATTTATAAGGGAAGAAAGTTGTCCACAATCAAACAAACAGACAGACAGACCAAAACATTATTTTCGAGCGCATCTATCATAAAACAGTCTAAAACGTGTTAATAACTCAAATTTCCGTAGAAATTCAGAAAAAAACAGACAAATTTTCTATTTATATATGTAGAGATATACTGCACGGCTCGGTGTTGACCGTGTTTTATTGCACAAATTTAGGATTTACTCGCTAACCGTTGGAGATACACGAAAAGTGTTAAGGACCTTTTGGATAGAAAATTGAATGTTAAAGCTCATGTATGCCATCAAAAGGTTGCTATTTCTTAGCGTTCTCTTTTTATTTGAAATGGAAATATCAAATTTTGAAACCAAAGGGTGTAGTGTTGTCATAAATGTGGGTTTTACTCGCTAACCGTTGGAGATAAACGAAAAGTGAAGCTCGTATGTACCGTCAAAAGTTTGCTATTTCTTAGCGTTCTCTTTTTATTTGATAAGGAAATATGAAGTTTTGATTAATGTGTGTAGTGACGTCACTAAAATGGTCGCCATTTTTAATAGTGCAAATTATCGAAATAAAATGTATCCTATATGTAAACCTGGTAAATCAGCTACATCCATGCAAAATTTCATTTAAATCGGACCAGTGGTTCTTGCGTTATTGAGTAGCACACAGACAGACAGAAAGACAGACACACACCATCTCATTTTTATATATTAGTATAGCAGAAGTACCCGTCCTTCGAACGGTGTTATATATTAACACCAGACATTATCAATTGAGCTACTGTTGCAATGGTTAGCGGTTTTTCATTCCTTCATAAGTTTATCAGAACGAAGTTAGTTTTCAGGGAATACCACACACACTGTTAATTTAAGGGCCTTAAAATGTGGTTTTCGGAGACCCCATATAGACTCGCGAATTTTGTGTCTCACATTGAGAAGCGCAACATATGCTTTGATCGTCCTTCTAGGATAATTTTTTATATTTCGCCTATGTTAGCATGTATTTTGAGAAGTTTTTCCCTATATCCACCCTTCTACTGTTTGAAAAGTACTGTGAGGAGTTTTATAAATGATTGGTGTATTGACTCATGTTTACCATACCTAATTTTACGATGCACCACGCCTACGAACACGATTTATAGGCGTACATAAAGATACACAGAAAGACAGACAGACAATTCTATTGTCTACAACATATCACCCAGATATCCAAATATGGGTATATCTGCCATACAGTATCAAACAAAATCATCCTTACGATGAACCCGTATGTCGACAAAAGAAAGATTAGTTAAAATTTGCTCTCAAACTAAATTCACCTAACTTGTACTTCTTGACGTGAAATAGAATTGAAAGACTTGTAGACGAAACGCAATACACCTCACATAAAAAATGACCCTCTACGTTGTGTTAGGTCCACATACACAGGAAGACCTCTTTCATAAATTATAAAGGCTTGTGGTGCATGAAAATTCAGGTTCTTTAGTCTCAAATGGCCCAAATTCCTAAAAGCCGCAAAAAATGCTGATTCAATTCAGAAATTTTTGAAAATAATGTTGCTGTTTGGAGATATAAAGGATGATTGTAGTTTTACGTGACCATTAATCGCGAGATCATAAGCCACGGGACCTCCATTTTACGTGGAATCTGAACCACAGGGCATGGCATTTCACTTTGCAAATGTTTGGAGATATAATAGTCCTTCTGTACTATATGTCGCACGTGAAAATTGCATGAAAAAAATCTAGGTTACCCCTTGACCCCCTTAATTGCATTGATGAATTATACAGTCTACGTTAGTTCCGTGATAACCGTATAGCCATTTGCAAACTTTCACAGAAATGTAATAAATAGAGTGACATTACTTCTTACAGAAATAGATGGAAAGTTGGATGCCACCCTTTGAGATAATGTTGTCATGGTTAGCGATTTCCATTCCTTCATTAGTTTGTTAAATTAAATTAGTTTTCTGGGAATATTTCAGATACTTTTGGTTTTAGGGCCTTATAATGTAGTTTTCGAGGACCCTTTAGGGCCTCCAAGTTTTGTTTCTGGCACCGAGGGGGCTTTGTCTCCTCGTTGTACGCCATAATATAATAATAATAATATAATATAGGGATAGGAATATAATAGACCTGCCGTACCACACCCGGAGGTGTAAATCGCGTGAAAAAATTCTACTGTACCCCTTGACCCCCTTAAGCGCATTATACGTATTGATGAATTCTACAGCTTAATTTGGTTCCGTGATAACCTTCTAGCCGTTTGCAAACTTTCACACCAATGTAATTAATGGAATTGCATTGCGTCTTACAGCAATAGATGGACCTCTGAGAATCTGTTGCCATGGTTACCGGCTTGTATTCGTTCATTAGTTTATTAAATGAAATTAGTTTTCTGGGAATATCTCAAAAACGGTTGGTTTTAGGGCCTTAAAATGTGGATTTCGGGGACCCTTCAGGGCCCCCGAGTTTTGTCTCTCACATCGAGGGGATGAAAATGATTTTTATCTCGTCCTTCTACTCCTATTTCAGCATGCATTTTAAGGGGGTAGGCCCCCTTTTATGAGAGGTACGGAGAAGGGTTACATCAATGATTAGTGTCGTGCCTCTGATGGATATCTGTACCAAATTTTACGTTGATACACCCAGCCGTTCTCGAGTTATAAGGGAACAAATTAGTCCACATACAATCAAACAAACAGACAGACCAAAACATTATTTTCGCGCGCATCTATCATAAAACAGTCTGAAACGTGTAAATAACTCAAATTTCCGTAGAAATAAAAAAAAAGACAGACAAATTTTCTATTTATATACGGTATATTGAGACCGTTTAGTTGATGTCAACAACCACGATGACTCAACTAACGACACATAAATCGAATAAAAAAAGTACCGTGAGGATCAGGTGACCTTCCATAAAGGCTAAAGCGGCACGAGAGTCCGTAGTCCACAGGGATCGTGGTACATGGTGACGATGGTCATAGACCGCCTAAGGAAAGGTTCACCCTAAAACTAGACTGAGAAAATAAACATCCAGACTCATGTAAAACACCGTGAAAATTTATTAAAATTCACAAGCCCCTAGCCTAGTTCGGAGGGTTATAATCGGCTAGTCCGCAATTTAATAAATAAACAAAGATAAAGAACAGGTCCCCTACCTGAGAAGTTACTGAAAACCCTCGCGAAAGATCTAACTCACAATGATAAAGCAACAACAGCAACGCTAGGAATATGGTACGACGCAAGTCCCTAGTTCAAGTTACAAGATCAAGCTAATATCTGAATTTACATTTAACAGGGTAGCAAAACAAATCTAGGTTAGGATGGTACCATTTCGACATTTAAATTTAACATTAATTCAACTAGCTAAGTCCTATCAATTAACAAAATTTACGGCGATGACGTCCGTAAAAGAAAACAATCACATCCAAAAGCTAAGTGTACAGCCATGAAAAACAAACAATTTAATTATGCTTAATAACTATGTGCTAACAGCACACAATAAAGTAACATGTAGGGTTTAATACACTTGACATCATAAATTAATAACGAAATAGACACAGTAGTTTTATTAAAAATTCCTGCCTACACCTTGGTTTACTCTTTGTAAACCATAGTCATCTAATGTGTATAGTTACGGTGACGAATGCGCAGTTGAGACCACGTCTGACATCGCATGGCCTGAGCTCCACAAGCTACGAACTCTAGGTTCGCACATGCTTCAGGTCGCTACAAAAATGTCAACTGTCCTAGTCATTTCCTCACAAGGAAATTATCTTCGACTGCACGGCTATGTCAACAGTTCCAGAATGCAAAGAACAAAGTTAGATAGAAAGAATCGTTAGTTAGGCTTGTTTTACAACAATTATGCGTCTTATTATTAGAATGTCGGTTTATAGGTTTATCGTAGGTTTATGGCGAATAACATTGACAATAGCCTGGGCACGGAGTGTCTCCAACTGAGATCATTCTCCACCAAAAAGCCTCGACTCAACAGTCGGAATATAATCAACGAGTATAACAACTCGGACACACAATAACACGGGTTACCGGCGGCGCTAAGCTCGCGTTCAATAACTCTGGGATAGGCCTGTACAACAGTTACCTTCCATTAACATCTGGTCAACGGGATCATCCCCGGACAAAGCATACAATAACATCCTGCTATAACAGGGTAGACTTCACCATCCTATAGAAAACCTTACATAACTGTACCTGTCATACGACAATACACGCAACAGAGCGTTAAACTAACAAAAACCGATCCATAAAACAAGTGATCAAATACAAGAGTGGAAACTGATTTCCATAAGCAAAATAGCAATGAAAGGAAAAGCGAATACAAATTGTACTCTGTCCTCGTCTATAGTAGTTTTGTCTCACAATAAAGCAGGCGTGCCCTAGGTCACTGGGTTACATAACCAGTTTATTCAAGGCCGGCGATTTAATCAATACAAAACCTGCACTTGGCCGGTTCATAAAAAACTTTACCATAGGTTACGGATCTCTACAGAGTCCGTGTATCAAACGCACGCTATAAATCTGAGTATAGTAATACACTTCCGTCTTTCTACCAAAGACGTCTAAATGAAAGTAAACTTACAATAACTGAAGCTCTTTGCTTTAAAAATGCAGCTCAGTAGTTGCTAGAACATCAAATAAAAACGTGTCTCACAAGACACAAGCAAAAATTATGATAAATGTGGCACAGATTCACACACTAGATCTGCTTAATGATACGTTGGGAACCGCGTTCGATGCTAGGCAACGAAACATTCCTTCTAGTTGTTAGGTTCAAACATGACCAAGAATAGCTTCTGAGCTTATTCAAAATGAAATCTAATGCATTTACAAACTGGTAGTTACTGTCGACTACCTAAATGATACGACCGTTCTAACGACAGTCAGGGGTGTAACAAAGGATGGCTGCGAAGAATGCAGTCAATTAATAACCAAGGCATCTGATTGCCATAACTACAGTCAGCAAAGACTTGAAAATTACCCCAAGTAGGGTTGAACAAAATAGCCTCAAAATGACTACGATCAGGTTCAGCAAAAAGGTAGGCATTGACGTTCCACGACGTTCACCAAGCTGCACCAGGGCTGACCAAAATGTCTGACCCCAAGGGTGTCTCACTCTAAACTGAAATAAATGACATCTAACTAATCTAGTTACATCCCTACCTAGAAAAAATGGCTGACACTGAGTGTGGTTGATTCACAAACTACATTAAAACTACTATACCACCAGAAACTAGAACAAAGAAGGGGTGTGACAAAAACTCACGAAATGGAGGAGCTCTCACTCAGCTCTCTATTCCACAACAAGGGTTGTACATAAACCTCTCTGGCTCTCTGGATCGGTATCCTCCTCATCAGGATTCCCATCTGGACTCCCCCAAAGACCAGGGTTCGATTTGTCCCTGTCGACATCTTCGTGGATATGCCTGGAAATGGCATTTTGGCTCCTTCCCTCTCGTTCATCGTTCTGGAAGTTCCACCATCATGCGGGTTCTTGTAGAAACGTCACCCCCCCATACCGGGATGGTATTAGCCCATGGTGACTGCTTCAACCATGGTGAAGAAAAGTCCAATCACGTGGGTAGCGAAATAAGTTGCGTGATTATTCATCCTCTCACTTCCAAAATTATAATGTCCGTCGTGACTATTATAGGCTTCAATTATAAAATACGACACAGCCTTAATCTTGCAGATGTGGATTAGCATGTGAGCTAACTCTATTTTATAATGCTTCACGTGCTAGTGACGCTACTTTTGTATCACGCAGCATCCGTGAATTATACGACGTTTCAAAGATGAAATTTCCACTTTGGCAATTTAAATATCTCATACAATTATAATCACACTTATTCAGGATAATTGTAACACTATTACCTGTATATTTCCACTAGGCATCTGCCCTCCACATACGCGTGGGTAATATGTGATGTCACAGCAATGTTGTGCAATACACTATACTTGCCAATAATTATTTTCCAAGCTTCTTATTTAATTCACTGGACTTCATCGACAGTGGATATTAGTATTTGCTTGCTCGATGGCACCTTATAATCACTTTTAACGCTAAACAGCGGATATTCTTCTACGTCTCGTAGGACAAATGTAATTCCACGCCTACACAAGGCGGATTCTCAAGACGCAGTGCTCCGGTACTGGGTGTCTCTAGAAAGTAGGTCGTCAAAACGAAAACGTTGAGCGACTACTTACGTTCCTTTTTGCGTATCTGCAAGGGTATTACCTTACCTAAAGTAAAAATAAACATTCCCCAAAATGTTTTAATAATGCAGCATGACGAAATGGAATATTCTGAGTCTCGTAGGAAAGATAAAAATAATTAATAAGACCTCAGATAATAATTAGCAGTTTACACCAAAGTCAAAAGTGCGATTCACCGCTACTTCAAAGTATCGCGTGATCTCTCAGCTTCACGTGGCTTCCTGGGTGTGTTCAAAAGTACAACATCCCATCATAAATGCTCTGTCATAAAAAAAATATCACATGAACCATAGCTCAGCGGGTTCAATATAGAGATATACTGCACCGCTCGGTGTTGACCGTGTTTTATTGCACAAATTTAGGTTATACTCGCTAACCGTCGGAGATACACGAAAAGTGATAAGAACCTTTTGGATAGAAAATTAAATGCTAAAGCTCGTGTATACCATCAAAAGTTTGCTATTTCCTAGCGTTCTCTTTTTATTTGAAATGGAAATATGAAATTTTGAAACCAAAGGGTGTAGTGACGTCACAAAAGTAGGTTTTACTCGCTAACCGTTGGAGATACACGAAAAGTGATAAGGACCTTTCGGATAGGAAATTAAATTTCAAAGCTCATATTTGCCATCAAAAGTTTGCTATTTCCTACCGTTCTCTTTTTATTTGATATGGAAATATGAAATTTTGAAACTAAAGGGTGTAGTGACGTCACTAAAATGGTCGCCATTTCTTAATAGTGCAAAATATCGAAATTAAAAGTATCCTATATGTAAACCTGGTATTTCAGCTACATCCATGCAAAATTTCATTTAAATCGGACCAGTGGTTCTTGCGTTATTAGGTAACAGACAGACAGACAGACAGAAAGACAGACACACACCATCTCATTTTTAGCCTATTTTCAATTTTGAAAAAATAGGCTTATGAGATCACCTTTTGTCCGTGTGTGTGTGCGCGTGTGTGTGTGTGTGTGTGTGTGCGTGTGTGTGTGATTCGTGTGTGTGTCCCCCCCTAATAAAATCGAAACGGCTGGAGCGATTCCAATGAAACTCGGGAAGTTCATAGCACTATTCCCGGCGACCTCGACCGTGCCCTTCAAATTTTGTTACGTCTCTCCAATCCAACATGGCGGCTGTGCGAAATATTTCACTAGCATTCAATATCTCCGAAACTATTACCGATATCGCCCTGAAATTGTGTACGGTGATAAAGGGCACTACTAGAAGTTCACCTATGAGACTTTCAAAAACCTGGTGACTACAAAACCAACATGGCGGCCAAGCGAAGTTAAGATATTTAAATAGACTTTTCTCGCGATTTAACTATCTAAATGTAATGAAACTTGGTACAGCAAATGATTATACACATTGTAATGCACTGGAGTCTAATTTAGTTCAATTGTTTACATAACCTCAAAATGGCGGCTGTGCGAAATATTTCACTGACATTCTATATCTCCGAAACTATTACAGATATCACCCTGCAATTTTGTACGGTGATAGAGGGTACTGATACAGGTATACCTATGTATATTTCATAAACCTGTAAAGTACGAAACGAACATGGCGACCAAGCGAATTTAAAATATTTTAATAGACTTTTCTCGTGATTTAACTCTCTGAGCGCAGTGAAATGTGGTACAGAAATTGATTTTGCAGATTGTAATGCAATGCCATCTAATTTAATTCAATTGCTTACATAACCTCAAGATGGCGGCTGTGCGAAATTTTAAAATTAAGTTTTAATTTCTTGTGTCGTAATCATGCGATCGAAGTGAAAGTTTGAATAATGAACCTAGGCAATAATTGTCCTTGAATGGTACATAACTCTATGGCCTATACACATAACACTCCTAAATGGTGAGCTCCTGAAATATTTAGACGGTTCTCAATATCTATGAATCTTTTACAGCAACCAAACTGAATTTTTTAATGTTCATAGAGACTATGAACATATGTTCACCTATAGGACTTTCAGGAACCTGGTGAGCACAAATCCAACATGGCGGCGACGCGAAGTATAAATATTTAAATGGACGTTTCTCGCGAATTAACTATCCGAGTGCCGTGAAACGTTGCACGTTAAATGCTTATACAAATGTTGATCCACTGGCATCTAATTTATTTCAATGGTTTGCATTATCACAAGATGGCAGCTGTGCGTAATTTTAAAATCTCGTTTTTACTTCTTGTTGTCTAATCATGCGATTGAAGTTTGAATACCACACGTACACAATAATCTTAATGTAATAGTACAAAAATAAAAATCCAACCTGGCGACCATCTGAAATATTTAGACGGTTCTCAATATCTACGAATCTGTTACAGCAATTAAACTGAAATTTTGTATGTTGATTGTGGCAGTTAACATACGTAAGATATATGAAAATAGGCTGTATAGTTCTTCACGGAACTACTTGTTATATATTAGTATGATTTATTTATCGTATGGCTGTTAGTGCCGGGAGTGTCCGAGGACATGTTCGGCTCGCCTGAGTCTGTAGCTGCTTCCAGCGGACACCGTAAAGGGTGAGCTACAAGTTCCGTTCAATTTCAAGTAGTTCCAACTTTCACCACCAGATATCAATGATATCTAGTGGTGAACTTTAGAACTTTGATAGAGCGCTCTGGCGAAATCTAACCTAACAATTTTTGCTTTACACAAGTTTAGTCTGTGAAAGGATCTTGTACATGCCATAAATCTATGACATGGGACCGCCGGCTTTACTTCCCCTCCGAAGGAAGGCATACTGAAGGATTTTTAACGCTCTTAAAAAATCCGACGACTTCGGCCGGGTTTGAACCCGCTATCTTGGGCACAGCAGTTCAGCATGCTACCGACTATGCCACCGAAGACATGGGATAATTAAGACATGAAATTGAAAGACACCTTAGGCTTCGGATAACTTAATATCGTCGAAGTCGGAAAACGACAAGGGAGGTGGACAGAATATTATTATTATTATTCTCGTAACAGAAACATACATTTTAAACATATAACACAGTTATTATATTATCTTTGCCCAAAACTTGGCCACTCCAGTGCACTCTGTGCTTCAACAAACTACCAACTTAACTACAGCAGGAGTCTATAAACATTTTCAAAGCTTCCATTGAACGATGGCTCATTAACAGCAGTATTTATACTTTGGTCGAATTTGAAGAGAAAATTACACTCTACCCAGATGTACTATAGAAGATCAACTTCTTCTTACTGTATTCGTGTTATTTTATTCTTATTTTATTTTATAGAATTCATTAAGCTGGTAATAATACTTGTAATATATTATACATACCTTTGTGATTTTATTGTAAATTGAAAATGTATTTTAAACAATGTGACGTAGTCTAATACAACGATATGTTGTTAAATGACAATAAATATTGATTGATTGATTGAAGATCTTCTTCCGTGCAGGATGCTGGGCACAATCGACACTCAATCATATGCTGAACAGTCTGGTCTTCTCCACAATCACATTGCATAATTATCATCCTGGTCAATGTAACCCCATCTTGCCATATTAACCCTTGATCTGCCTACTCTAGAGCGCAGTCTATTCAGGGACTTCCAAGTCGTCCATTCCTCGTAGGAGGTAGAGTTTCAGAAACATTTTCCCAACCCGGGGAAAGGTTGATCGTAACCCTCCACATTTGCAACCTAACTTTTTCAGCAGTGGTTCTAAGTTCCTCTGATGTTCTAAGGAAACTCTTCCTCGACTTCAGTCGTTACGTCTGCGGTTCGTGTCCATATAGAGGATGAGTTCTTTCATGCTCCACTGTATTTCGTTCCTTGTCCGCAGCTATTTCTCTTCGAACAGGGGGTGGTGCTATTCCTGCGAGGAGATAAAGCCATTCGACTGGAGTTAATTTCAAGCAACCTGTTATAATTCTGCAGGTGTCGTTGAGAGCTACATCCACCTATTTGGCATGTATTGAATAATACCAAACAGGAGAAGCATACTCTGCTGCAGAATAGCATAGTGCCATTGCAGAAGTTCGGATCGTTTCAGGTTGACTACCCCACTGTGATCCAACCAGTTTGCGTAGGAGATTGTTCCTGGAAGAGATTTTCGACTTGGAGTTCATGCAGTGCTTCTTGAAAGTAAGAGATCTGTCAAGTGCCACTCCTAGATATTTTGGAGTCTCTCAGTGTTCCAGTTCGACCCCTGACCATACGATCTTTAACTTGCGACTAGCTTCCCTATTTCTCAAATGAAAAGCACACACTTGTGTCTTTGAGAGGTTTTCTGGTGTGACAGAATAGATGAAACATTCTGGTACGCATCTGGCGTCCCGTGGTTACCAAGTCACGTTCTATTACAGTAGTTGTGAGCCACGGGGGTCGAACCAGTTATCATGAGCGTGAAGGGCAACGCCTAGCCCACTGCGCCACTCATTGGGGCACCACAGTAAGTGCTCTGACAGTAATTGCTCAAGTTCTGCGGACGTTATGACGTCATCCCAGATCTCAGAACTCACAAACTCATTCAACTTCATATAAATTGTTTCAAAATTATAATACCACCTTTTCAGTACAAAATCTGAAAACACGACCTTCTCGGGTATTGGCCTTTCAGGATACGACTGCCGCTGAATTTGGCTGCGCCAGCGTTTGTTGATAATAACGGTGGAGCTTAGAGTACAGTCTGCACATAAGTCAAGCAGCATTGCGCGCGCTACTTGTGTTAGACAGAACTTATATTGTGAACGGAAAAAAACATATTGTTTGTTCGTTCCTCAGTTCAGGGTCTGCGACAACGCGGGTGTGTGTAGAATATGTCTGATAACCGGTGTTAATTGTGATGGCTGTATTAGTGTGCGTTATCTGTAATTCAAGTAAGGACTGCAGACGATCAATTTCAAGTAGTTCCTACTTTTGCTACCAAATGCTACCGTCAACGACACCTAGCGATGAACATGGCTACTAGATACACCGCAACCGGCACCTGGCGACGAACGTTGGTACTTAATAAAGCGTTAATCAAATCTAACCTACAAATTTAGCTTCACTCAATTGTAATTAGTGGAAGGTTCTTTTACATGCCATAAATCTATGACATGAACCCGCCGGGTTTACTTCTCCTCCGAAGAAAGGCATAATGAGGGAGTTTTAGCGCTCTTAAAAGCAATCCGACGACTTCGGCCGGGTTTGAACCCGCGATCTTGGGTATAGAAGCTGAGCATGCTACCAACTGCGCCACCGAAGCCGACGAAAAAAAGAAATGGGTGAATTAAGAGGCGTGTTTCAACAGCACAGCGAAGCTTAATAGAAGCTCATGTCACAACGGAGAGTGAAACGATGAAAGAAGACTGGACGAGTGTTATATCCTACCCGCGCGACTGTACCTGTCAACTAAACTCGTAGTCACCCTGCCTGTCCACGCGCCGCGCCGAACCCAGGGCTTTCAGTGAAAGCTCGCTACTACCTTCACACAACACTCCGTGGCACAACACTCACTGACACAGGCGTACTGGCTCACTATTAGCTCCACTGCTGGTGCTAGACTAGATGGTTCTTGAATACCAGTTAACGGGATCTCTCGCGGCTTTTGGGCTACGGCAGACCTATTGGTTGATGTCACTGTGTCTCGTACTGTCTGACGCCCAGACTTTTCCAGAAACAGAACAATCCAGCAATATTAGGTGCGACAATGACCTCACGTGACTCACATTGACCTTTCTTTAGAGACGACTGTCCCGCGGACAACATGAAGGCTGCGGTTCGGGAGACTCCACCCTTTGTCTCACCAGCCAGATGGATATGTTGCAATACTATTTTTAGCCTACTTTCGATTTTTGCAAAAAAATGAAAGTAGACTTATGTGATCTACACAGGACCAAAAATTGTGTGTCTGTGTGTGTGTCTGTGTGTCTGTCTGTGTGTGTGTGTGTGAGTGTGTGTGTGTGACTGAGTGTGTGTACTCTGAATGTCTTCCCCCCCCCCACTATCAATTCGATCACGGTGAAACCGAATTGAACGAAATTTGGTACAGAGGTAGAACTAGCAAAGGGCACCTCAGTGTCATGTTTTATATCGCCGCCATCTTGACGGAAACGTAATGGCGGCCATCCACATGCTCAAAGCTTAAATCAAATTACGAGTAACCTAATCATCCGATCTGTACCAAATTTTGCAAAGAAATATATTTATATAGCGAGCGTCTTTTGACTAAATTACAAGGTCATCAGCGCAATAGTTTGCAGATGGTGGCTATGTATGTGTGCAAATCGATTCCTCCTGTCAATTCAAACACGATGAAAGCGAATTGAACGAAATTGGGTACAGAGGTAGCACTAGCAAAGGGCAACTCAGTGTCATGTTTTATATGGCCACCATCTTGACGGAAACGGAGTGGTGACCTCCCAAATGTTAAAAGCTTAAATCAAATTACGACCAACCTAAGCATTTCATCTCTTAGAAATTTTGCAAGAACATACATTACCTTTTTTGGGAAGCATCTTTTGACTGAACTACAAGGTTATCAGGCCAATAGTTTGCAGATAGTGGCCATGTATGTGTGCAAATCGATTCCCCATATCAATTCAAACACTGTGAAACCGAATTGAATGACATTTTGTAGAGAGGTAGCACTAGCAAAGGGCACCTCATATTCATGTTTAATATCCGTATAGCACGTTATATTTCAACAAGCTACTACAACCAACATCCAATTATACTCCTTGAAAAGGACAAAGAGTTATAACAATACCCATGCATTTAGGAGAAAGTAGGCTCTATGTTCTTTACTGAACATCTTGTTTCATTATCATCCCTTCCACCACTTGATTGTAAGTTGGCTGTCCGATGGGGGTGGTTGTTGCATTCAATGGTGGAAAATCGAGGTCATCTCCCCCCACCGCATGACACGCTTCAAGTTGCCAGTCACATTGAAAGTAGCAGTTCCGTGGACCTTCATACAGCCCCAATATGGAAGTATCCAACGCAATAAAGTGCCTACTATTATTGACATTATGATGGGTCTAGCGAGCAACTTGCGGCCCGTGAGATATGATTGTACACCCCTTGTTTTTCCCGGATGCAAAGCTTGCATATCTTGAATAATTTACGACCACTGTCAATGTTAATCTGTGGAAGGAGGGTGTGTGCCAGGATTTTTAGGCCACTTGAAAGTTGAGGTCAATGTGCCAGTTGACCACAATAAACACTGGGCAAGGCCATCTTTATTTCTATAGCGTTAATTGCAAACAAGGGGCTCTGCCACATTATTAAGAAGCTTCATTCTTTATACGAAATGAATAGCTGTTTAAGGACTACCAGAAAGTGTTCGATTCGCTTGCTGGGCGATCAAGGATGCTATATCGATTGCTGTTTCAATGTTAGGAGCATCGATTAATGAATCGTCTTTGCACTCCGCGGTAATGGTTTGTTTACATTAGGCAAGGGCTCTTAGCCATTTCAATCTGTTATTAGCCTAATTTTCGCATTTTGCAAAACTGAGGAAACCGGGAAAATGTGTGTCTGTCTGTCTGTCCTTCTGTCTGTCTGTCTAGCTGTGTCTGTTTCCCCCCTATGAACTCCTAAACGGCTGAAGCAATCAAACCCAAATTTGGTGTGAGTAAATATCTATAGCTGAATACCTCACTGCCGTATTTGAAAATGATGTCAGTGCTATCAACTGCTGAAAAATCACAATTAAAATTTCAGCTCCATGTTGTATATCTTGGAAGGTATCCATGGGAGCTGTACCAAAATTGGCACACGTATAGATAATAAAATTTCAGTTTAATTTCCAGGCGGCCAAACATGTCACTGTTGCCAAAATGATCCTAAGCCTGCTGATAAGTACAATTTTAAATGCATATAACTTCTACACTATTAATTGGATTTCAACCACATTTCGTATGTACTATGTGTAGATAGACTTATATGACTGAGCGTAATCTTAAGAGCCACCATGGCTGCCAACTGTTAATAAATTCACTCTCTATTGTTTTTATCCAAATGCCAATATATCAGAAAGTATGCAAGCCGACAGCTTTGAACTATGTACACGTATAGTACCTGACATTCTAGATTAATTTAGAGTAACTAATGGACCTCAGTACTACCAACATGATTCTAAGCCTGCTGATAGGCCCAATTGCAAATACATGTAACTTCTATACTATCAATTGGATATCAACCAAATTACGTATGTGCTATATGTACTATAACAGATATGACTATGCGTATTCTTAAGAGCAACCAGAGTTGCCAACTGTTAATAAATGCTGTCTCTATTTTTTACCCTAATATCAATATATCAGAAAGTATTCAAGCCAACATTATGCCAGTTATATTTGGAACTAATTAGAAATGTCGATATTGCCAACTCAATTTCGTCATTATTCTGATTAGGTCCATATAAATTAAGCATTGGAATGAATCTTACATTTCGAGAAAAGTAGGTTCTTTAGTTCGTCACGGAACTTCTTGTTTTAATGCAGTTTTAGCTTTTGTAGGCTTGATGTTTGGAATAATTACCCAGGCCGACACCGAGTAAGAATTGCCAGTTTACGAAAACAACAAAGAAAACGAATAAATAAGCACAAACGTACCAACAAGAATGGTGAAAATTAATTGGCTTCTGCAGAAACATCGAACTTAAAATAATTAGTAGACCAAATTTCAAAATCCCCACACAAGTTAAACACATGCTTCGGTGGCGCAGTTGGTAGCATGCTGAGCTTCTATGCCCGAGGTCGTGGGTTCAAACCCGGCCGAAGTTGTTGGATTTTTAAGAGCGTTAAATATCCCTCACTATGACCTCCTTCGGAGGGGAAGTAAAGCCGGCGGTCCCATGTCATAGATTTATGGCATGAAAAACAACCTTCCACTAACTAAACTTGTGTGAAGCCAAAATATATAGGTTAGGTTTGATTAATGCTCTTAAGTTCCAACGTTCGTCACCGGGCGCTGGTTGCGATGGCATCTAGTAGTAGCGAAGTTCACAGCTAGGTGTCATGGACGGTAGCATTTGGTAGCGAAAGTAGGAACTACTTGAAATTATCGTCTGCAGTCCTTACTTGAATTAAAACAGATAACACACACTAATAAAGTCATCACAATTAACACCGGTTATCAGACAGATTTTACACACACACAAAGTACTTTGGGCTACATGTCCGCGTTGTCGCAGCCCCTAAACTAAGGAACCAACCATCCAGTCTTAGACAGGGTGAATACCAAATTGACCATTTCGCATTTTCCAAGAAAAACACAAAAATTTCTAAACGTTAGAGCTCGTAAAGGCGCCTTGAATCAGACCAAATAATGACGAAATTCCAACACAATAGAAAGCAAAAAGGCCCACCCAAAAATATCAAACCAGATCCAGAGTACGGTACCTGAAACTCAACAAAGAAATAATCACCATGCAAATTAATCATGAGAAATCAACTGGTTTGCAGAAAATAACACAGGAAATCCAGGAAGTCATGAAGCTAGGACAACCCCCTTTCTTAAAACTCAAAAATAATTAGGAAAGAAAGTCGAGGATATGACAACAACAGACTCCACGAAATCCATCAGGATTTCACCAAACATAATACAAGAAATTTCTACAAGATATTTAGAGAAAACCTACAGGGATATCAAGCGCCCAACCTATGCTTAAAAACTCCGATGGCACGTTGGAAGCTAACACAAAAGATAACTGTAAAATCTTAGCCCAATACTTCTTAACTGCCAACCACCCCAAGAAAAACTTGACTTCACCCCTCCGGTATTCACACACCCGGACTCACGAGCAGGAGATCATCAAGCAGCTCAAAAGCAACAAAGCACCAGGAGAAGATGGGATCATCGCTGAATACTGGAAACTGAACGATCCTACACTTACGCAGAAATTTCATCACTAAATTTCAGACATATGGATGACGGAGCAAATACCAGTCATAAGTGTTGTTTTAAGGGGCCTAGCATCTGGGTTATCGGCCCCTAATGGTTTGGGAGATGTGAAAATGTAAATGAAAAGAAACTAAACCTAATACCAACTACACACTACGTACTAGAAGAGGAAATGGAAAACAAAAATAAGAATAAGGGGCAAAAAAGACAGGAGGAAAGGAAATGCCCTCAACACTCGAAGAATGAGAATTAAGGGACTTGGAAGAAAGGAGAGCCAGGAAAGGCAGATAGGAAAGGTAAAGAGGAGAGGGTCCGCCCCAAAGGCAATGGAAGAAGGAGAAAAACCGGACCCAGCTGAGGAAGCCCTTGGGGTCACCAACTCCCGAAATCACCAAATGTGAGCCCTTGAGGGTGTAGCACAATCCAGGGTGCACCGTAAGTGGTTGGGCTACACACACCCTGCCTTATTTAGGGCTTTCAGCAGAAGGCAGGAGATATAATGAAAAGAAAACAAGAGGTCTGACCCCTCGAAGAATGAGGGATCAGGAAAGATGAGAGGAGGGCCAATTAAGGCGGGAAAGTGAAAGACTCCCTAGGCCTCGGATACCCTAATACCGTCGGGTTTGGAAAAGAACAAGAGTTGACCAAGGGAGGTCGAGAGGAAAGATAACAGAGAAGAGCCCGGCACAAGTAAATGGAAGCAATGCGGGACTCAGCTGGGGTCCCGTGGTTGCCAACCCACGTCCCACAAGTTGTGAGCCCCTGGAGGAAATACCAGAAGACTTGAAATGTGCTATAATTCTCACAAAAGGGTGATAAGACGGACATCAACAATTACAGAGGAATCTCGCTGCTCCCGGTTGCTTACAAAATCCTTTCCAAAGCGCTTTTAATCAGGACAGAACTCCTTTTTAAAATCATGGAAGAAATCGGGATGGACAGAAAGACCTTAAACAATGGTGATCGATGATCATTCCAAAATAAAGAACATAGAAATGCAGGATCAAAACATTCTCAGAAACATTTACGTGGCAATGGATGAATAGACCTCAGAACGAACTCTATCAAAAGAGCAACACAATAACGGAAGTTATCAGAAAACGCCGACCAAAGTTTTACACACACATCTACAGGTTGGAAAGCTCTAGAACGGAAAAGAAACTAATCAACAGTAGAGAGTACAAAGCCTGCAAAATGTTTAGGGACAGGTCTAAATTTAGTTTGATGCACTTTTGTTCCTAAAGTAGCAGCATTTCAGTCATTGTTTTACACGATGTTATTAGACATGTATATGAGGGGTTTTAATATACAATTTCGCTGCTCTAGAACTAATACTTTTCGAAATGGAATGTTTACCTTTTTAAATAGGTAAACTGTTTTTTGTACTCAAATATTTTCTTTTCTCAAAAACTGCATTTCTATGTCCTTAATTTTGGAATGATCGTCTATCACCATTGTTTCGGCTGCGTAAGTTGCTTCTGGAAGAATCACTGTTTTATAGTTTTATAAAATTGGTCAATTTCGTTCCGCGATAACTTCTGATTGGCAACACTTGGGACCTACAACAGATCAACATAGAAAATCTCGAGTACCGCACCGAGTGCCCGAATAAAATCAACAAGAAGTTCCGTGACGAACTAAAGAGCCTACTTTTCTTAAAATTTAAGATTCATGCCATTGATTAATCTATATGGATCTATCTTGAATAATGACGAAATTAAGTTGGTAATATCAAAATTTCTAATTAGTTCGAAATACTGTACACGTGGCATAATGTAGCCTAATAGAGAACTACAGTTGGCAGCCCTGGTGACTGAATATATTCTTAGTTCCATCTCTTAAGGTACAGAATACAAAATTTGGTTGAAGTCCAATGGATAGCATGGGCATTACATGCAGTTAAACGTTGGATCTAACAGCGCGCGTAAAATCATGTTGGCAACAATGTCATACATGTATTGGTCAGAAATAATCTGAAATAATATGATCTATTGTTGTGTCAATTTTGAATGAAATCCATTAGTTAGTATAGAAGTTACATGCATTTTAATATTGGACCTATCAGCAGGCTTAGAATCATGTTGGCAGCACTGGCGTAGGCCTATATTAGTTACTCCAAATTAATCTAGAATGCCAGGTACTATACGTGTGCAAAGTTTAGAGCTATTGGCTTGCATACTTTGTGATATATTGATATTAGGGTAACAAAAATAGAGACAGTATTCATTAACATTTGGCAGCCTTGGTTAGTCGCGAGAATCAGCATAGTCATATCTGTTATGGTACACATAGCACACACGAAATTTGGTTGAAATCCAAGTGATAGTATAGAAGTTACATGTATTTAAAGTTGGACCTCTCAGCAGCTTTAGAATCATCTTGGTAGCACTGACGTATATAAATTACTCCAAATTAATATAGAATGTCAGGTACTATACGTGTGCATAGTTTAAAGTTGTCGGCTTGCATACTTTCTGATATAGGCTATGGGTATTTGGATTTAAAAAATTGAGAGCATTTATTAACAGTTGGCAACCCTGGTGGCTCTTAAAAATACGCTCAGTCATGTCTGTTTATGTACACATAGCACATACGAAATTTGGTTGAAATCCAATTGATAGTGTAGAAGTTATATGCATTTAAAATTTATACCTATCAGGAGGCTTATAATCATTTTGGCAACACTGCCATGTATGGCCTCCTGGAAATTAAACTGCAATATTATTATCTATACGTGTGCCAATTTTGAAATAGCTCCCATTCATACCTTCCATGATATCCAACATGGAGCTCAAATTTCAATTGCGATATTTCAGCAGTTGGTAGCACTGACATCATTTTCAAATATGGCCGTGAGATATTCAGGTATAGATCTTTACTCCTACCAAATTTTGTTTCGATTGCTGCAGCCGTTTAGTAGTTGATAGGGGGAGAAACACACACACAGCCAGACAGACAGACAGACAGAAGGACAGACAGACAGACAGACAGACAGACAAACACACATTTGCCCGATCTCATGTCTACTTTTTCCTCATTTTTGCAAAATGTGAAAAGTAGGCTAAAAATGTTACGTTTGAGCAAAGAACCTCACGACAACCTGGAAAAAATGAACAGCTGAGCAGAAGAAGGAGCATTCCCAGAGGATGAAGAGATTTTGGAAAAGAAAGTGGGAAAACGCCAGAAGATGAAATCGTGCTCTCCTAAAGGGGAACAATCGATTAAATAAATACATAAATAAAGTGATGGTGAAGCTTTCGAACTGTTTGCCTCTACCGAGAGAGACCGGGTTGAGATCTTTGCTAATGTTTGTGAGCTTTTCGATGTGAAAAGCCATATTCAGTGGTTTGGATTTCACATAAAATTAATGTCCAATGGCTTATGATAGCGAGGTTTAGAGTAACGTAAATGTTCAAGTTTGCTTGCTTCATAATGAGGCTGAAATCGCGTTCCACGGCAAAAATGGTAATAGTACATTATGCAACGAGCCTATAATGGCAATAATTAAGACACGAGTATGTTTATAAAACGACCGTAGCGAGTTTTATAATTTCCATATGAGTGTCTTAATTACCATTATAGGCGAGTTACATACGACTGTTTATGTTCGACGATAATTATTATAACTATTTTATGTTCGAACATAAATATTCATAAATATCTGTCGAGATTTCGCCAGTTTTATGTAATGAACAGAGGGCATGAAACGCAGAGAATGCCTTGTATTTGACCATGGCCTCCTCGATTACCCTACTATGACGCTTGGCCAGGCAGTGAAATTTAAATTAGAAAGCCGTGGTACTCAGCGCATCTAATTATCTAATTGGTCAAACAACTGTTTCTTGAGCTCTGATTGGTGGGAGAAACTGTTTCATAATGAAAAATAGTGCTATAATGAGCCTCATTATAGTACAGTTTTCTGACATATAGTCTAATAGTCAGGGTCGAACATAAATGTGATATTTCACGCTGCACGTATTTTGTAATGCCCCACCAGATCTTCGTATGTGTGGGACATTATTATTATTATTATTATTATTATTATTATTATTATTATTATTATTATTATTATTATTATTTATTAAATCGTTGCAAATACACACATTTTACAAAATTCATAATAACTGTACACATTTTATGAATTTCCATACACTTCCTGCAGCCTCCGTGGCTTAGGCGGTAGCACGCCGGCCTCTCACCGCTGGGTCCGTGGTTCAAATCCCGGTCACTCCATGTGAGATCTGTGCTGGACAAAACGGAGGCAGACAGGTTTTTCTCCGGGTACTCCGGTTTTCCCTGTCAACATTTCATTCCAGCAACACTCTCCACTATCATTTCATTTCATCTGTCATTCATTTAATCATTGCCCCAGAGGAGTGCGTCAGGCCTCGGCAGCCGGCACAGTTCATATCCTCACCGCTAGATGGGGGCTTCATTCATTCCATTCCTGACCCGGTCGGAGACTGGAAGCAGGCTGTGGATTTTCATTTTTCATACACTTCCTACTCATTGTTTGACCTGTAAATTTACAATTATTAAATTATATTGTTACAATATGATAAAGACAGGTCGAAATAGGATATCAAATTCATACAGAGCAGGAAGAGATATCGCATATGCCACTAAAAGGTGCAACTTGTGTGTGGCATGTATATCATTGATTACTATTTCAAAATATTGTATAATGGCTTAGCCGAATAACACGTTCTATGCAAATGATGCTGGCCAACATGCTTCAGTTACCCGCAACTCAGGAACAACTGACCCGTGCAGTGCATCAAGTCCGGTGATCAGAGGTTCGGATCCCGACGCTGACGGCGGCTATCCTGAGTGTGGTTTCCCCAGGGTTTTCCACACTCCCTCCAGGAAAATGACGGGATAGCACCTCATTTCACAACCTGTCCCTAATACAGTCATTACAGAAACACAGGTTTCCAGACAAGACATGACCCACCCAAATACACTGGGTTGATGACCATGATGTCCCAAGCCTCGAAAATGAATTAACAGCAACAACTACAGCAACAATAGTTTGTGGTCCTTGTGCTTTGATCATCAATTCGGTGGATATATCTTAATTTTAGTCGTCTTATTAAATTAAAAGAATGAAAATGGTTAAAGAAAACAATTATATTGAGGGCTGGAACGACATTCCAGGCAAATGCTGGGATGGTTCCTAACCTAAGGCAACACAATTCTTCATACACCCAAGTACACGTGGGCAAATGATCATGATGTTCAAGCCCATCAAATGAAACAACAACTCCTGATCGCATAGTAATTCAGAACCTCTTCCCTTAACGCTAGGTAGAGATGTTACTAATATTGAATCATTTTATTGGTTATCTGCTTCATGTAATTGAGTGCGTGTTGAATTAGTCTGATAACCTGTGTTGCTGTTGTGTCTTTAAGAGTGAGTTGGGGCTGATCCCCGAATGTAACGCGCACCGCTACCTTGTGGGGTTGAAGTATTTTCTAAACTTAATTATAGCGGCTTCGGTGGCGTAGCAAGCTGAGATTCTATGCCCAAGAGCACGGGTTCAAACCTGGTCGAAGTCGTCGGATTTTTGAGAGCGTTAAAAATCCTTCAGTATGTCTTCCTTCGGAGGGGAAGTAAAGCCGGCGGTCCCATATCATAGATTTATGACATGATAAAGAACCTTCCACTAATTACATATCACCGGCCGTGAAAGCCAATATACCATCTTTTTGGAAGCCTTTATAGTGAGGTTAAGGCTGCTTGACATTTTAGTTCCTGCAGTTAAGTAGTGCAGTTGCACCTTATATAAAGGGAGGTAGAGCGCAGTTCTTTACTCATGTGGGGGTCCGGGCGGGGACACCAAGAGCCCTCCGATGAGCCAGCTTGGAGTCCTAGGCGAACCCCACAAAAGACACGGCACAAACCTAGAAGAATTGCTGAGTTTTAATTCACCGGCCGTGAAAGCCAATATACTTTTTTTTTTGAAGCCTTCATGGGGAGGTTAAAGCTGCTTGAACTTTTAGTTCTCGCAGTAAAGTAGTGAAGTTCCACTCTATGAAAGGGAGGTAGCACGCAGTTCGTTACTCCTGTGGGGGTCCAGGCGGGGACACCAAGAGCCCGCCGATGAGCCAGCTTGGTGTCCTAGGCGAAACCCCACACCAGACACGGCGCGAACCTAGAAGAATTGCTGAGTTTTAATTCACCGGCCGTGAAAGCCAATATACCACCTTTTTGGAAGCCTTCATAGGGACGTTAAGGCTGCTTGAACTTTTAGTTCTCGCAGTGATGTAGTGCAGTTGCACTCTATATAAAGGGTGGTAGCGCGCAGTTCGCTACTCCTGTGGGAGTCCGGGCGGGGACACCAAGAGCCCGCCGATGAGCCAGCTTGGTGTCCTAGGCGAAACCCCACACAAGACATGGCGCGAACCTAGAAGAATTGCTGAGTTTTAATTCACCGGCCGTGAAAGCCTTTTTGGAAGCATTCATAGGGACGTTAAGGCTGCTTGAACTTTTAGTTCTCGCAGTGAAGTAGTGCAGTTGCACTCTATGTAAAGGGTGGTAGCGCGCAGTTCGCTACTCCTGTGGGAGTCCGGGCGGGGACACCAAGAGCCCGCCGATGTGCGAGCTTGGTGTTCTAGGCGAAACCCCACACAAGACACGGCACAAACCTAGAAGAATTGCTGAGTTTTAAACACACTTGTGTGAAGCCAAATTATAGGTTATATTTGACTAACGCTCTTAGGTTCCAACGTTTGTCGTCAGGAGCCGACTGCGGTTGCATCTAGTAACGAAGTTCAGAACTAGTTAGTCGTTGACGGTGGCGTTTGGTGGCAAAAGTAGGAACTACTTGAAAATCGAATTTCTGCAGTCCTTACATGAATTAAAAACAGATAACACACACTAATACAGCCATCACCATTAACACTGGTTATCAAACAGATTCTACACACACCCAAAGTACATGGGGCTACATGACCGCGTTGTCGCAGACCCTAAACTTAGGAACCAACCAACCAAACTTAATTATCTCCGTGAGGAAAATCAATCGTTTCTCCTTACATTACGTCGAAACACTCAGCTTCGTAAACGAATATCAACGACTGACTGCCAATGGAAGAATGTTCACGCCTACATACGACCAACTACTGTCGACCAAAGTATTATGTGTACTCGAGTTTGAAGGTTGTTTGTTAAGTAACCAATAGACCTACATAAAATCCAATACCATCAACATTTTCGTCGTTCTATTTTACGTTAGTTCATGTAGGTTTGGATTTTTAAAATTAATATTTTAATATTTTTTATCGCAGTTGGAACACAAAAAGTGCACGTTTTTAAGCATGTTTCAACCATGCGTCACATTTAAGAATTATTATCTCAAAAGCCCGTCATCAGATCGAATCCAAATTTTAACACAATATACATTGGAATGTTGTATAACTGGTTTATTAATTTCACAATTTTGTGTGTCCACGAAACAAAGTTGTTATCATTGTTGTAAGGTAACTTTTTCTCGGCTCGGGGTGGTTGGAAAATGTAGTTCTTGGTTGCGTTGTAATCGTTATACATCAAAAGGTTATGCTGTATGACTGTGAAATACGTAAATTAATTCACTTATTTTATATCGGCTTGTGTTTGTACCAGGAAATAACACATGGTTCACCTGCTAGCCTCTCCAGGAATTGCTGTACAGCGTTGCTGATATGGAGCCCATCAATTCCGAGCGAGACGCGCCATGATGCGTGTGGGCACCATTGCGGCAACGCTGTACATTTTTTCCGGAGAGGCTAGCAGGTGAACCATGTGTTATTTCCTCGTACAAATACAAACCGATATAAAATAAGTGAATTAATTTACGTATTTCACAGTCATACAGCATAACTTTTTGATATATAACGATTACAACGCAACCAAGAACTACATTTTCCAACCACCCCGAGTCGAGAAAAAGTTACCTTACGAAAATGATAACAACTTTGTTTCTTGGACACACACATTTTTTAAATTAATAAACCAGTTATATAACATTCCAATGTATATTGTGTTAAAATTTGGATTCGATCTGATGACGGGTTTTTGAGATAATAATTCTTAAATGTGACGCATGGTTGAAACACGCTTAAAAACGTGCACGTTTTGTGTTCCAACTGCGATAAAAAATATTAAAATATAAATTAAAAATTCCAAACCTACGTGAAATAACATAAAATAGAACGACGAAAATGGTGATGTTATTGGATTTTATGTAGGTCTATTGGTTACTTCACAAACAACCTTCAAACTCGAGTGCACATAATACTTTGGTCGACAGTAGAGTGCATTTGTCACACCCCTGCGTCATACGACACGAGAAATAATTTTTGCTAACGAATGAAAACAAAACCACTTGTGAGGAATCCTCAACGGAAAGTTACTCAAGTGTTTTAAAGTGCTGGTGGCATAACAGGGCTTTCGAGTGGGGCCATTCCTCTTCATCTGTGTACATCACGTGACATCTCGCCCTAATTTGAATATCCGCAGTTCAATGTATAATAGGGTCAAGTAACAGGGCAACACCACTGACCATGGCAAACTTTCCATGATGCGAGATATACTGTACTAATTTACTTGGTGCATGATAACATCCATCTCCAGCTGTGGACTTTAGATATTTAATTAATTAATTAATTTAATAATTGCAGCCAACAGAATAAATAACCGTATTCAGAAATCTAGTCAATTCCATCAGCAAGTTCGATATCTACTCTGGAATAAGCAAGTGCCACTAAGATCAAAACAAACTCTGTTTCGAACATACTTTGTCCCTGTATTGACTTATGGGTTGGAAACATGCACAACTGCCAAAAAAGATGACAGCAGACTTCAGGCTTCAGAAATGAAGTTTCTAAGAAGCATGCTTAAAAATTAGGAAGGACAAAGTAAGAAACGAGAAGATTAGAGAACAAGCTGGAATAAATCAGTCCCTGAAGGAGACCATAACTAGGGCACGTTTGCAATGGTTTGGTCACGACAAACGTATGACAGAAGGAAGAATTGCAAAACAATGGTTACATACTGAGATTACTGGAAAGAGACCTGTTGGAAGACCTAAGAGGAGATGGCTGGACCAAGTGAAGGAAGATATCACATCCAAGGGAATCAACTGGGATGAAGTCTTGAAGGAGCAGTGGTACATGAATCGACTAAAATGGAGAACGCTCGTAAACCACACCCGGGAAACTGGAGTGGAAACTTGATGATGATGATTTGCAGCCAAGTAGAATACATACATAATTTAAAATACACTGAATTCAGTCACTGGTTTTGGGCATTTCTTACAATGTAACACATGATATTTATCACTTTGTAGTTTACAAAATTTGCATAGACACTTAATCGTCACTATACAGGGAGCGGCAAAAAGATCTGACGGTTTTTAAATCACGACAACACAAACATTTTAAATGATACAAACTCTTTTATTACTTATAACAGCAAGGTAGGAGCCTCCGTGGCTTAGGCGGCAGCACGCCGGCCTCTCACCGCTGGGTCCGTGGTTCAAATCCCGGTCACTCCATGTGAGATTTGTGCTGGACAAAACGGAGGCAGACAGGTTTTTCTCCGGGTACTCCGGTTTTCCCTGTCAACATTTCATTCCAGCAACACTCTCCACTATCATTTCATTTCATCTGTCATTCATTTAATCATTGCCCCAGAGGAGTGCGTCAGGCCTCGGCAGCCGGCACAGTTCATATCCTCGCCGCTAGATGGGGGCTTCATTCATTCCATTCCTGACCCGGTTGGAGACTGGAAGCAGGCTGTGGATTTTCAACAGCAAGGTGTACATGTCAATTAAGGGAAAACATGCATGAACAATAGATTTTAACTTTTAAGATTTGAAGATAACGTCTTTCAAATGATGCGCATCTTTTGCCATGCATTCTTCCAGTCTTGCACTGAAGCTTTGCTAGTCATTAGGCTTCAACTGCTGGACAATAACCATTTTATACGGATGAAAATGCAAATCGAAACGCAATATTCGTCTCACTGTTCGATCAGACATTTGCCAAGCAGCAGCTTGTTTACGAGCCGGCCGCCGTGGACTAGTTTCCACAGCTTGTCTCACTCGCTCAACATTTTCTGGTGTCCTGGCTGACCTTGGACGGCCTGTCGACGTACGTTTTAATGCTGAACCTGTAGCTCTAAAATTACTCACCCATAACAAAATTGTGTTACGAGATGGAACGCGTCCTCTTCGACTCGCTCAGCTGTACAACGACATGAACCGTCAGATCTTTTTGCCGCATGGCAAAAGATGGGCATCATTTGAAAGACGTTATCTTAAAATCTTAAAAGTTAAAATCTATTGTTCTTTCATATTTTACATTAATTGACATGTACACCTTGCTGTTTTAAGTAATAAAAGAGTTTGTATCATTTAAAATGTGTGAGTTGTTGTGATTTAAAAACCGTCAGATCTTTTTGCCGCTCCCTGTATGTAAACTATTTATGGAACACACTTTATGGTGAAAACCATGTACTGCCAGCCGCGTTACAACATTCCTCGTGCTTCTATTCGGTCCTGTCCAGCTCCCGTCTAACATAGCAGCTGTTGCATAGAAATCTTCTTCAATTTCTCCTCTCTTTTGATATTTTCCGACATCAGCTCCCTATACGCCACTGTTTCTGGAACCCCCCAGGGGCTCACATCTAGTGGGACGTGGGTTGGCGACCACGGGACCCCAGCTGAGTCCGGAATTGCTTCCACATACTTGTGCCGGGCTCCTCTCCGTCTTCTTTCCTGTCGACCGCCCTTGGTCAAATCTTGTTCTTTTCCGACCGCGAAGGTATTAGAGTATCCGAGGCCTAGGGAGTCTCTTCATTTCCCGCCTTAATTGGCCCTTGTCTCATCTTTCCTGATTCCCTCCTTCTGCGAGGGGTCAGCCTTCTTTTTCTTTTCCTGTTATCTCTTGCCTTCTGCTCAAGGCCCTGAAGGAGACCGGGTGTATGTATCCCCACCACTTCTGGTGCACCCTGGATATTGCTACACCCTCAGGGGCTCACGGCTGGTGAGTTCGGGAGTTGGCGACCCCGAGGGATTCCTGAGCTGGGTCCGGTTTTCCCTTTTGTCTCTTACCTGTGGGGACGGACCTCTCCTCTTTCACTTTCCTATCTGCCTTTCATGGCTCTCCTTCCTTCCAAGTCCCTCAATCCGCATTCTTCGAGGGTTGAGGGCATTTCTTTTCCTCCTGTCCTTTATTTGCCTTATTCTCCTTTAGTTTTCCATTTCTTCTTCTAGTATGTAGGTTAGTAGTTAGTTTTAGTTTTAAGTTTGCATTTCATTTTCATCTTCACGATCACCCAAACCATCAGGGGCCGATAACCTAGATGTTAGGCCCCTTAAAACAACAATTATCATCATCGTCATCATGTTTCTGGAAGGACTCCCTCGTCAAGATGCATAGATATTTTGATGGGGTGTATTTAGACACCCCAATTTCTCGCTTGAGAAATGTAGCCTTTACTTTCTCCCATTCTTTTAGGCAATTCTTTTTTAAGAATTCCCATACTACGTGTATGCAAAGTGTTTGAATCTACCGTACATTTTGTAAGCACCTTCAATTTCAATTGCATTTTGTAAGTATTTTGAATTTCAATTGCACTTTGTGAATAATTTGGATTGGAACTGGGACATTTCAATCTGAATTGCTTTGTGTATTTTCAATTTCAATTGCATTTTGTAAGTATTTTGAACCTCCAATTGCATTTTGTACGTATTTTCGATCTCATTTGCATTTTGTAAGTATTTTGAATTTCAATTGCATTTTGTACGTATTTCGACTCTACATTGCATTTTGTACATATTTTGAACCTAGCCTACATTTTGTGCGTATTTTTCAATCTATTCTTTTTGCGAATCTTTTCGTTCTATATTCCCTTTTGTAATAACATTTTGTGAGTTGTTTCAAACTGAGTTCCTTTTTGCAAGTATTTTCCGTCTCACTTCATTTTCGTTCTGGTTTCCATTTCATTAACATTTTCGCTATCACCCATATCATTAGGGGCCGATAACCTAGATGTTAGGCCCCTTAAAACAACAATTATCATCATCATTTTATGGCAATTATGGCCTTCTCTTTGGCATGTATTCGAAATGACATCGCGGTTGTTTGCAAGGTTCCTCCTAAGTATTTATAGGCGTTCGTTATTGTGAGCTCTTCTCCCTTCAACACAGATTGGAGCAGACTTTTCACATTAGCTCAGCACTTTCCTCCAGGGACTAACAACTAGAGGGGCGTGGGTCGGGAACCACGGAACTGGAGTAATAATAATATCAGCAAACAGGCCGGACGTTATTCTTATTGATAACCAGCTTCGCTCGGGAACAGTTATGAATACATTCCGTGATAAGCGCTTTTTAGCCTATTTTCAATTTTGAAAAAATAGGCTTATGAGATCACCTTTTGTCCGTGCGTGTGTGTGTGTGTGTGTGTGTCCCTAATAAAATCTAAACGGCAGGAGCGATTTCAATGAAACTCGGAAAGTTCATAGCACTATTCCCGGCGACCTCGACCGTGCCCTTCAAATTTTGTTACGACTCACCAATCCAACATGGCGGCTGTGCGAAATATTTCACCAGCATTCAATATCTCCGAAACTATTACCGATATTACCCTGACATTTTCTAATGTGATAGAAGGAACTACTATAAGTTCACTTATTTGACTTTTGAAAACCTGGTAACTACAAAACCAACATGGAGGCCAAGCGAATTTGCGACTTTTAAATAGACGTTTCTCGCGATTTGACCAACCAAACACAATGAAACTTGGTACAGTATATGTTTATATACATTGTAATGCACCGACATCTAACTTCGTTCAATTGTTCACATAATCACAAGATGGCGGATGTGCGAAATATTTCACTGGCATTCTATATCTCTGAAACTATTAGCGGTATCTCCCTAAAATTTTGTACGGAGATAAAGGGCACTACTAGAAGTCCATCTATAAGACTTTCAAAAACCGGTTAACTACAAAACGAACATGGCGGCCAAACGAATTTGAAAATTTTAAATAGACCTTTCTCGCGATTTAATGTTCCAAGCGCACTGAAACCTGGCACAGGAAATATTTATACACATTGTAATCCACTGGTATCTAATTTAGTTCAATTGTTTACATAACCTAAAGATGGCGGCAGTGCGAATTTTAAAATTAAGTTTTTATTTCTTGTGATGTAGTCATGCGATCGAAGTGAAAGTTTGAGTAATGAACCTACGCAATAATTTTCCTTTAATGGTACATGACTCTATGGCCTATACATTTAACAATCCAACATGGCGACCATCCGAAATATTTAGAAGATACTGAATATCTACGAATCTATTTATCAATCAAACTTCATTTTTTAATGTTCATAGGGGCTATGAACTTAAGTTCACCTATAGGACTTTAAATAACCTGGTGATCACAAATCCAACATGGCGGTGACGCGAATGATAAATATTCACATGGACGTTTCTCGCAATTTAACCATCCGCGTGCAGTGAAACTTGGTACAGTAAATCCTTATACGAATGTTAATCCACTGGCATCTAATTTATTTCAATTGTTTCCATAACCTCAAGATGGCAGCTGTGCAAAATTTTAAAATCTCCTTGTTTTTTCTTGTGTCCAAATTATGCGATTGAATTTTGAATACTACACGTTCACAATAATCTGCATGTAACAGTACATAACGCTAGGACCTACATATATAAAATCCAACATGGCGACCATACGAAATATTTAGTCTGTTCTCAATATCTACGAATCTATTACAGCAATCAAACAGAAATTGTGTATGTTGATAGAGGCAATTAACATAAGTAGGATATATGAAAATAGGCTGTATAGTTTTTCACGGAACTACTTGTTTTTATATATAATTGAACTACGACCTATATCCATTTTACGTCTCGGCATAATGGTTAAAATCACTGACTGGACTATTAATTATATTATCATGGAGATGCATGTGCAACAAATTCATGTCAGACGTAATTTAAGAATGGCGAAGTGCATGAAACACAAATCCACCTTCCGTCCAATCTTAACTTGACTGTGTATTTTTAGGAACGAAAAGTTCACAGGCGAAGTAAAGAAAAGCCGAGTTGCACTCCAAGCTCAACCACTCATCTCTGAAGTCTTAACTAAACATGACTCGACAGTTTGCTGCTGGCTGTAACTGGGGCAATAGGCTCGCCCGCTAGCTAGGTTGTAACTGGGGTGATAGGCTCGCCCCTAGCTATCTCTTAAAGTGTCGCCTCAGTAATTGAATGGAGATTGTTGGAAGAAATGAAAACGTAAAAACAGGTATAGTGGGCGATGTATTTAAGATAGAGATATGCTCTCCCTGACTTTTTTCTAGATCTTTTCATGCTGAACAATTCTTACACTCATAGTATATAGATGTTTTAACGGTTTGTCCAGCGTAAGCTTAAAAAAGCGCACGGACGCTAGTTTTTTTTCGATGTTTTCACTGAAATCGTTACTGCTTGGCTTCCTTTGATCATAAATAAATTATATTCTACAGAAACCTTCCCCGAGATATCCTTTACAAAATGGTGGAAACCGCACCAAAGTCCATCCAGTGGTTCTCGAGATTACCCATGACATCCAAGAATCGGAGACTAGGTTTTATAATAAGTAGAGATGTGCAGAAGAGAACGATTCTAATCGGCAACGCAATCTCTAACTCGCTGAGAAAGTGACCGAAAACATACCACTGGGTGAAGAAATCCGATAGATGTGGTGATAGGAATTAGTCACTGTATTGACTATCATAATCTCTTCCACAGGGATCATACCGAAGTCGCTGAGAGCCTACCTCAATAAACGGGGGCTCCACCATAATCTGCAGACCAGTATGTAGAATACAGTCACTTAGAGACCTGCTCCATAGTTCGCGAAGCTCCTTCACTTTGTTGGGTTGGGGTTGCAAAATATTAAAATTGAAATATAAGGGAGAGAGAGCATGAAAGGAATACATTGCGGTAGCCCTGCTGCTCTCGATACTTCGTCGCGTCGTTTGTCCCCACTACACTCTTTCCTCCACTTTCCCCTCGCCCAAGTCAGTCGCGCTTCGTCGGGAATCGAGCTTGTTCAGGGCCAAAGCCGCTCCACATGCACCATCCCCCTCGCGTCCCCTTTCCACCCGACCGTGTTCGGTTCGTCGAAGTTTTGCTTCGTGTACATTCGGCATAGCACCTATGCTTGATCTACTAATAAAGAGATGATAGCCGAAAATCAGCTCGAACGTTTTCTCATAGGCCTAAGACAAGTGTACGATGGTGTTCAATCCGAGGGAGGATTAGGTAAAGTGACTCACCAAAAAAATGCTCGTTAAGGCGAGGCACGCTCGTTCAGAATATGAAAATGCGCGTAAGGAGAGGGCAGCCAAAACAAAAAGAAAAAGGAGGCCAAAGAAAAACAGAAGAGAGCATTTGTAGACGAGGCAAAAGAGTTGAAAGCCAAAAGAGTCAAAGTAATGTTAGAAAAATAAGCCGAACAAAATGATAATGAAGAACGTTTAAAAGAGCTAAACAGTGGGTACTTTTAGAGAGCATGCAATGAAAATTTTAAAGCTAGTGTGTACGCTTTTCAAAATGTGATCGCACTTACTTTTGCTAACAATGTAGTAAAAAGGTGTATACTCCAAGCCAAATGTGTTGACTTCCTGTTTTAGTCCATCGATTTGTTTACCGGTACCAGTCACTAAATTTACAATTCGTTCCTCAACCTACCAACATGGAGACCTCCACTCCATCTTGCAACAATTGCCGATGAAATGGTGAATTGTACCCAATGACTTGGTGAACATATGAATAGTAATAATAATAATAATAATAATAATAAATAATGGGTGTGTGCAACTGCGATGCGTGACGATATTTGAGCGCTGCAACGTATTCTCGGACTGATTTGTTTAAACAGTCTCTCTTGCGAAATTTAAGCTTCGTATATTTTGTATTAATGTATTTTGCGGAACGAAAAGTTCACAGGCGAAATGAAGAAAAGCCGAGTTGCACTTCCAGGGAAACTCCAAACACAACCACTCTTCTCTGAAGTTTTAACTCAACACGACCCTACAGTTTGCTGCTGGCTGTATCTGGGGCAATAGCCTCGCACGCTATTTAGGGTATAACTGGGGTGATAGACTCGCACCTAGCTAGCTCGTAAACTGTCGCCTCAGTATTTGAATGGAGATTGTTGGAAGAAATTCAAACGTAAAAACACTTACAGCGGGCGAAGTATTGAAGATAGAGATATGCTCTCGGAGACTTTTTGTAAAACTTTTCATGCTGACCAATTCTTAAACTCATAGAATATAGATAGCCTATGTTTAAGGGTTCGTCCAGCGTAAGCTTAGAAAGTGCACTGACGCCATGTATATTTTCGACTTTCTCAGTGAAATCGTTACTGGTCGGCTTCCTTTGATCATAAATAAATTATTTCCCACCGAAATCTTCCTTGAGATACCCTTTACAGAATGGTGAAAACCGCATCAAAATCCATTCAGAGGTTCACCCGTGACATCCAAACACGACAGTAGCGACACTCGAGCGCAGCAACAGAAGAGAGATAAAACAATATCATCACCTTTCACTGTAACACTTATTCACGAACTTCACTGTATTCCAACAATTTATTGGACGTTCTCACGTAATATAATTGAAAATGACTTTCAAGAAATCAACGTAGCAGGCGAAATTTTATGGGATAGGCCCAGATTCAGATCGTTGGTGAAGAAACATCATTTTGCTGCAAACCGACGGAAGAGAGACACCACTGCATGGACGGCAAAAAGGAAGAAAAATCATAGCGATAGAATGAAATGATTTTGGGGAAAGAAGAATGTTAATTGAAATTCATCTGTGAAATAGGTTCAATCGCACTCCTTAGTTGGGCAAAACGCCGCAAAGAGAATAGCAATAAGATCCGTTTGTTTTACAATAAAGCTAAATGTGACGCGATGGGCGCCAGGCTACATACTGGTTCCTACTGCAGTTGAATATGTCTTGACGAAAGAATGTTCACATGATTAGTCATGTGCCTGTAACGCTCACTGTTTTCGACAAAACCGTTATTTTTCTGAGGCTTAAACGCTTCACCTTCCTCAGCTCAGAAGCTCGTACGCAGGTGGTCTGCAAGTCAGCCGGCTCTGTTGTGGCCAGCAAATCAGCACTTCAAAACTAAGTACACACTTCCCATGGAGACAACAGCATTCAAAGCACGTCGCTATGTTCTTCACGTCTCCCTCAATACCCACTGGTTTACTTCCACGACACGTGACACTTCGCAGGGATGGAAGACGTTAACGGCCTTGAATATCCACTGGTTTGCTTCCACGACACGCGACACCTCGCAGTGATGGAAGACGTTAACGGCCTTGAATATCCACTGGTTTGCTTCCACGACACGCGACACCTCGCAGTGATGGAAGACGTTAACGGCCTTGAATATCCACTGGTTTGCTTCCACGACACGCGACACCTCGCAGTGATGGAAGACGTTTAGCAGCCTTGAATACTCTCTGGTTCGTTTCCACAACACGTGACACTTCGCAGTGATTTAAGACGTTTAGCGGCCTTGAATACCCACTGGTTCACTTCCACGACACGTGACACTTCGCATTGATGGAAGACGTTTAGTAGCCTTGAACACTCCCTGGTTCGCTTCCACGACACGTGACACTTCGCATTGATGGAACACGTTTAGCGGCCTTGAATATCCACTGGTTCGCTTCCACGAAACCTGACACTTCGCAGTGATGGAAGACGTTTAGCGGTCTTGAATATCCACTGGTTCGCTTCCACGACACGTGACACTTCGCAGTGATGGAAGACGTTTAGTAGCCTTGAACACTCTCTGGTTCGCTTCCACGACACGTGACACTTCGCAGTGTTGGAAAACGTTTAGCGGTCTTGAATATCCACTGGTTCGCTTCCACGACACGTGACACTTCGCAGTGATGGAAGACGTTTAGCGGCCTGGAATACCCACTGGTTCACTTCCACGACACGTGACACTTCGCAGTGATTTAAGACGTTTAGCGGCCTTGAATATCCACTGGTTCGCCTCCACGACACGTGAAACTTTGTAGTGATTTAAGACGTTTAGCGGCCTTGAATATCCACTGGTTCACTTCCACGACACGTGAAACTTCGCAGTGTTGGAAAACGTTTAGCGGTCTTGAATATCCACTGGTTCGCTTCCACGACACGTGACACTTCGCAGTGATGGAAGACGTTTAGCGGCCTGGAATACCCACTGGTTCACTTCCACGACACGTGACACTTCGCAGTAATTTAAGACGTTTAGCGGCCTTGAATATCCACTGGTTCGCCTCCACGACACGTGACACTTCGCAGTGATGGAAGACGTTTAGCGGCCTTGAATACCCACTGGTTCGCCTCCACGACACGTGAAACCTCGCTCCCAGGGATGGAACACGTTTAGCGGCCTTGAATATCCACTGGTTCGCCTCCACGACACGTGACACTTCGCAGTGATGGAAGACGTTTAGCGGCCTTGAATATCCACTGGTTCGCCTCCACGATACGTGACACCTCGCTCCCAGGGATGGAAGAAGTTTAGCGGCTTGAATACCCACTGGTTCACTTCCACGACACGTGACACCTCGCAGTGATGGAAGACGTTTAGCGGTCTTGAATACCCACTGGTTTGCTTCCACGAAACGTGACACTTCGCAGTGATGGAAGACGTTTAGCGGTCTTGAATATCAACTGGTTTTCTTCCACGACACGTAACACCTCGCAGTGATGGAAGACGTTTAGCAGCCTTGAATACCCACTGATTCGCTTCCACGACACGAGACACCTCGCAGTGATGGAAGACGTTTAGCAGCCTTAAATACTCTCTG
Source organism: Meconema thalassinum (assembly GCA_946902985.2). Lineage (NCBI taxonomy): Eukaryota > Metazoa > Arthropoda > Insecta > Orthoptera > Tettigoniidae > Meconema > Meconema thalassinum. Next base: position 538,879,765 of record OX336392.1, read on the forward strand.
ATTCGCTTCCACGACACGCGACACCTCGCAGTGATGGAAGACGTTTAGCAGCCTTGGATACCCACTGGTTCACTTCCACGACACGTGACACCTCGCAGGGATGGAAGACGTTTAGCAGTCTTGAATACCCACTGATTCGCTTCCACGACACGTGACACCTCGCAGGGATGGAAGACGTTTAGCGGCCTTGAAAACTCACTGGCTCACTTCCACGACACGTGACACTTCGCAGTGATGGAAGACGTTTAGCAGTCTTGAATACCCACTGATTCGCTTCCACGACACGTGACACCTCGCAGGGATGGAAGACGTTTAGCGGCCTTGAATACTCACTCGTTCGCTTCCACGACACGTGACACTTCGCACTGATGGAAGACGTTTAGAAGCCTTGAATACCCACTCGTTCGCTTCCACGACACGTGACATTTCGCACTGATGGAAGACGTTTAGCGGCCTTGAATACTCACTGGCTCACTTCCAAGACACGTGACACTTCGCAGTAATGGAAGACGTTTAGCAGCCTTGAATACCCACTCGTTCGCTTCCACAACACGCGACACCTCACAGTGATGGAAGACGTTTAGCAGCCTTGAATACCCGCTGGTTCGCTTCCACAACACATGACACTTCGCACTGATGGAAGACGTTTAGCGGCCTTGAATATCCACTGGTTCACTTCCACAACACGTGACACCTCGCACTGATGGAAGACGTTTAGCGGCCTTGAATACCCACTGGTTCACTTCCACGACACGTGACACTTCGCACTGATGGAAGACGTTTAGCGTCTTTGAATACTCACTGGCTCACTTCCACGACACGCGACACCTCGCAGTGATGGAAGACGTTTAGGCCTTGAATACCCACTGGTTCACTTCCACGACACGTGACACTTCGCAGTGATGGAAGACATTTAGTTGTCTTGAATACCCACTGGTTCACTTCCACGACACGCGACACCTCGCAGTGATGGAAGACGTTTAGCAGCCTTGAATACCCACTGGTTCGCTTCCACGACACGTGACACTTCGCAGTGATGAAAGACGTTTAGCGGCTTGAATATCCACTGGTTCACTTCCACGACACGTGACACTTCGCAGTGATGGAAGACGTTTAGCGGCTTGAATATCCACTGGTTCACTTCCACGACACGCGACACCTCGCAGTGATGGAAGACGTTTTGCAGCCTTGAATACCCACTGATTCGCTTCCACGACACGCGACACCTCGCAGTGATGGAAGACGTTTAGCGGCTTGAATATCCACTGGTTCACTTCCACGACACGTGACACTTCGCAGTGATGGAAGACGTTTAGCGGCCTGGAATACTCTCTGGTTCGCTTCCACGACACGTGACACTTCGCAGTGATGGAAGACGTTTAGCGGCTTGAAAATCCACTGGTTCACTTCCACAACACGTGACACCTCACAGTGATGGAAGACGTTTAGCAGCCTTGAATACCCACTGGTTCACTTCCACGACACGTGACACCTCGCAGTGATGGAAGACGCTTAGCGGCTATGTTTCGTATTATTTATGGCTATACACATTAGTTTATGACAAAAAGAACCAGTCGATAATTTTCACATGTATTTTGCTTATCTACTGTGCCAGTTCGGTCATGCATCACGTGTCGTGGGCCATTAGCGCGATATTTCTATCACTGCAGACACTATGCTTCACCGGAACAAATGTTCCCGTGGCTCATGATCTCAAGATTAACGGTCACGTTAAACTACAAGCTTCCTTTTTTGGAACAAATGTTTGCACATACTTCATGACGAGGGGTGTTGGGAAAGAGAGGTTCATCAGAGGAGCTTTATTACGGAGGGAGAGAAGCAGTAATTGTTATCACAGTTACTAAATATTCTGACGTTTTTTTCTTTGTTTATGGAGGGCAGAGACTGCCTGTGGGTGTCATTGTGGGTTTGGTAGTGTTTTGCAGAGCTAATTGTGTTGTAGGTTTGGTTCTGATGATGCTCGCTTGACCAACAAACATGTCATGCCTTAGTTTTCACGTTCTTGAATAGTCCATATCTTAACCACATGTAATTTATTTCTTGTGTTTTTTGTGTTTTTTTTCCAGTATTTAAATTATTTTGTGTTGACGGACTGGAAAATATTCCCCTATTTATTCTGTAAAAATCACTGTCACTGTTTAAAATCCAGAATCGCAAGCTTTATTTGCAATAAAATGCACGGAACAGTAATTTTTGAATAACAACATGTAGTTCCGTAAAGAACTAAAGCCTATGTACATATATCCTACTTATGTTAATTGCCTCTATCAATACACCAAATTTCAGTTTGATTGCTGCCATAGATACGTAGATATTGAGAACCGGCTAATTATTTCGGATGGCCACCATATTGGATTTTGATATGTAGGTCTTTGACTTTTGTAGTATTACATGAAGATTATTGTGTAGGTGTTTTATTCAAACTTCAATCGCATGATTATGACACAAGAAATGAAAACGAGATTTCAAAATTTCGCTCAGCCGCCATCTTGTGGTTATGGGAATAATTTAAATGAATTATATGCCAGTGGATTGAAGTTTATATAAGCATATACAGTACCTGTGCTCGGATGGTTAAATCACGAGAAACGTCCATTTGAATATGTAAATTTCGCGTCGCCGCTATTTTGGATTTGTGCTCACCAGGTTATTGAACGTCCCATAGGTGAATTTATATTTATAGCCTCTATACACATAAAACAATTCAGTTTGAATGCTGTAGATTAATAGATATTGAGAACCGTCTAAATATATCGGACGGTCGCCATGTTAGATTTTAATACATGTAGGCCATAGAGTTATGTACTATTAGATGAACATTGTTGTATACGTTAATGATTCAAATATTGATTTCGATCACATGATTAGAACACAAGATATAAAAACTTAATTTTAAATTTTCACACTGCCGCCATCTTGTAGTTATGTAAGCAATTGAACTAAATTAGAAGTCAGTGATATTTGAGCTCCATGTTGGATATCTTGGAAGGTATGCATGGGAGCTATTCCAAAATTGGCACACATATAGATATTTCAGTTTACTTTCCAGGAGGCCATACATGGCAGTGTTGCCAAAATGATTCTAAGCCTGCTGATGTGTTCAATTTTTAAATGAATATAACTTCTATACTATCAATTAGATTTCCACCAAATTTCGTATGTAATATATGCATATAAGCAGATATGACTGAGCGTATTCTTAAGAGCCACTAGGGCTGCCAACTGTTATTAAATGCTCTCTCTATTTTTAACCAAATACCAATATATCAGAAAGTATGCAAGCCGACGGCTTTAAACTATGCACGCGTATAGTACCTGACATTCTAGATTAATTTGGAGTACCTTATATACGTCAGTGCTACCAACATGATTCTAAGCCTGCTGATAGGACAAATTTTAAATACATGTAACTTCTATACTATCAATAGGATTTCAACCAAATTTCGTGTGTGCTATGTGTACCATAACAGATATGACTATGCGTATTCTTATGAGCAACCAGGACTGCCAACTGTTTATAAATGCTGTCCCTATTTTTTACCCTAATATCAATATATCATAAAGTATGCAAGCCAACAGTTGTAAACTTTGCACACGTATAGTACCTGGCATTCTAGATCAGTTTGTAGTAACTAATGTACGTCAGTGCTGCCAACATGATTCTAAGCCTGCTGATAGGTCCAATTTGAAAATACGTGTAACTTCTATACTAACAAATGGATTTCATCCAAAATTCGCACAGCAAGAGACCATAATATTTCAGATTATTTCTGACCAACACATGCATGACATTGTTACCAACATTATTTTACGCGCGCTGATAGATGCAGTGTCTAACTGCATGTAACGTCCATGCTATCCATTGGACATCAACCAAATTTTGTATTCTGTACCTTAGGAGATGGAGCTAAGAATAAATTCAGTAAATACGGCTGCCAGTTGTAGTACTCTATTAGGCTACATTATGCCAGGTATATTTCGAACTAGTCGCCACCGTAGTGTAGCGGTCAGCGTGGTTAGCTGCCGCCCCGGAGGTCCTGGGTTCGATTCCCGGCTCTGCCACGAAATTTGAAAAGTGGTATGAGGACTGGAACGGGGTCTACACAGCCTCGGGTGGTCCAAAAGAGTAGAGGGGGTTCGATTCCCTATTCCGCCATACTCGAAGTGGTTTTGCGTGGTTTCCCACTTCGTATTTGGGCAAATACCGGGATGGTACTGTACCCGTATCCACATGGTCTTACCTGTTGAAATCCGATGGAACAGCTGGATCGTAGAATCTGGACTTACCCGGCTAAAATAAACCTCCAAAAATTCTACCAACATGGATAAACCTGGGATAAGGACACGTCAATAAAATATAATGTATTAAGAAAGTCCCAGTGGTAAAAGAACAAATGAAAAACTAGCTCAAAGTGAACTCGAAAAACTCTAAAATAAATCTCGGGCATATGGCTGATGTTGGAAATATTGCCCCACTGGTTCTCCTAACACATCCTGTTCTTAATATAAATCACTAAATCATTGAATATTTAAAATGTATGACTCAGTTTATTGACCAAAGTCTACAATTTGCATGAGCAAAATATAAATGCTTCGTCTTATCTCTGACGAATATATCTAGTTATTGCATCGATTTGCAATGTTCCTATTCATGGAAATGCTGATGTACGATTTTACAATATCGCATAAAAATATATACAAATAGCCTAGAAAAATCTTAAACACCTATTATGTACAAGAAATTACAGTATTATCTTTTCATCGAATCTCGCTATGATTCTCATTATCCATTGACATTATCCTTTTGACATTTTCTCTAACCATAATCTGTCTTATTTGACAATCAACAAAGTTCATCAAACGTAGTGTCTCCCAAGGAAATTTCAAATGTTGCTTCATTTAATTACAACATTATCATCTTAATTCCAATTATTGTTTCACACTGGATATTCTTTAAGTTTAACAATCTAATTCAAGATAAATACATTTTCATTTAATAAACATTTAAATGGTGGGTGATAATTAAATTCCAGCATTGTGACTTCAATGATCGTGCTCTATTCACGAATAATACTCATTATTATATAATTCAGCGACGGCTTATCAGCTCGCGTAATCCGCAAAATTCCATTACATAAATGGCAATCTCTCCACGATACGAGATTCCTCATACAAACTTCATACTATTTCCGGATATCCACTGATATCGAAATATACTTAAATAACTTCATTAATACCAGTAATGGTTCATTCAATACGAAAAATAGCTTTCAATATCTGTATGTAATTTTCCTCACCTAAATTAAAGTTATATAAATTTCAATTAACTATCAAGAAATGTCATGCTTCACAATTAACATGATTAGCATAGTGTTAATCCACTCTTGGAAAAATTATCACAATAGTTCCATTATTTTCAATTTAATTCATTTCATTTATGAATTCCAACAATGTTATATTTATTCATGACAGAATATACTTTACTTGATATCGAGATTCAATTCTCAATTATAATTCATTTCAACTATGAATTTCAACAATCACAAAAATATTTAAAGAGATTTCAATTTAATAGATATCGAGATTTAATTTAGATCCGCAAAATAAATTCAAAATACTGTAGGTCTGCCTCTTAAGAAAATCGTACAACTCTACACCATGGAAAAATGCCTATTATTAATTGGATGCGATATAAGCCATTAGAATTATACGAAATCAGAAAAGACTAAACCAAATCGAACTATCAAAATCGAAAACTGAACTTACTCTAATCCAACAAAAATATCTCTACTCAAATAACTTTACTCGAAAACTGGCTATAATTGCCTAATCCATAAATGTTGCAAAGATCCACTTTAAAAATGTTATTAGATTTCAATGCAAGTATCTAGCTTTACGTAGAATAATACAGTCATTCGAAATGCAATAAAGTATATAATGACGAAATAATTCTGTTTTGTAATCCACGAAGTAACAGAATAAATGTGTAAAATGTTCATAAATTCGTAGTAAATTTTATTCTTCCTAATAAATATTCTTATACAAAGATATCGTAGTCTTCTTCCTAAAAACGCTTCTTCTTGATAAATATTTCTTCTCAGCTAATTATAACGCTCGTAGTTTAATTTCAAAAATTTAATATCAATGTTGCAAAACTAAAATAACAAAAGCGACTATCTACTCAAAAAATGACTCCGTATGTGCATTCGTAGTCGAATCAAAACCTAAAATAGACTATCAGACAAAAATGACAGAAGCGTCATGTTTAATCTTCAAATCCATTTTCAACATACTAAAGAAATATGGTGAAAAAGGCAATCTACAGATATAACATGATTCATACTGTCTACTAATAAAGAAATCTCGCAGCTACCTTATGATGTCTTGAAGTAGGTGAATGCATGTAAGAACACACATTGTTCCTGGATCGAACCATCATCCTGGGTGTCGAGAGGTTGAAGCAAGGTCTGGAACTTAGCGATCGAACCCGTCTCTTCTCCTGTCTGAAAAGGCTGTTCGCGACGCAAAGCCTGTCTCACGTACAAGCCTGGATGGGCTGAAGCGAAGTGTTTGTTGACACCTCCACTCTTGTTTGTAGATTCATTATGTAGTAGATGTAATTATCTCAGTATCATTTCTAGAGAATATTTCAGTCTCTTCTTATATAGACGTCTGCTTATGTATTCCATTTTCAAGCGTCGGTTACTATTAGATTCTCAATTCTGCATTCCATCTGTTAGCTTAGCAACTCATTACTACTTGTAAATGTGACTGGTTGACAATTTCTCTCAACTCAGTACCGTATAACATGGCGGTATAGCTCGTAGAGAACTCGATAATAATGTAAGTTCACTCGTTATAGTAATCAGCTTACTAAAAGTTAATCAAAAGCTAAAGTTCGTTCACGACACATTTATAACTGTAACACGCCAACACCGGGTTACGAGACTGACCTGTGTTCTCCGTGGTCGTGCCTGCCTGTATGCAGGGAAAACACCGCTCCCGTGCCGAACTAAAAAAGATACAGTCAGTCTGAGAGACTAGACTTTATATAATTTCAAATGACGCATGCTACAAATGCTACACATGTTAGAAAGGCTCTTTCAACAGACTCCATTACCCATTAACTTAGGCTTCCCGCGCGGGCACCTCTTTAAGGGTCTCCCAGTATTTGAGTCTGACATCTTTTGCAACTCTTTAAGGGTCACCCATTATTTGAATCTGATATCTTGCTAACCTCTTTAAGGGTCGCCCTGTATTTGAATTGAATCTAACATACTGTACACCTCGTTAAGTGTCACCCTGTATTTTGCTCTGACATCCTGCTCACCCCTTTAGGAGAGACACCCTGTATTCTTATCTGGCATCTTGTTTATCTCTTTAGAAGTCACCCTGTATTCTTGTGTGACATCTTGTGCACCTCTTTAGGAGTCACCCTGTATTCTTATCTGACGTCTTGTATATCTCTTTAGGAGCCACCCTGTATTCTTGTGTGACATCTTGTACACCTCTTTAGGAGTCACCCTGTATTCCTGTCTGACGTCACGCACTCGCCGTCTCCCAGGAGTAAACTCAGACTCGGTGCATATGCACTGAACAACATGATGACGTCATACACGCCGTAACCGTAAACGTAACGCATAACGTTAGACCCAAGCATAACGACGAAGTCGACAAGATCATTTGAAATGATTAAAAAAGCGCACTATTACGATGAATGTTTGAGACTTGTTGACCGGACAGTATCAAGATGTGAGCGAGTGTCCTAATCCAGAGCTCAGGTCATCTGTGCTGGATTCTTCCCAGGATTCACCGCTTTCCGATCGATAAAAATCGAAGCTGCATGCCGTTGGTGCTATAAACACATATCAACTATTTTAAATGCATATATATCTCCGTAAATGTCTTCAGAATACTCCTTATTATTTCATTATGATCCCATGTTGTAGATCCTCTCTGTGATCTCTGTAAATATCAATATCTGTTGGTTTCATGTCGCGGTTGTATAGCAGCCATCTTGCGTACATATGCGAGTTGGGTCATCGTGGACGGAATAGAACGTCACCGAACCTGCAAAGCAGGGTTGCCTAAGCGATTCCCCTAAGCTCGCGTCTTACTTGCTGTAATTCTCAACTGGAAGTTGAAATCTCCACATTTAAGTGAAATAATCGCTTCTTATAAATACATGTAATCTATTGATACAGAGAATACTGGTACAGTACCTCCTGTAAGGCCACGGCCACCTCCTTCCCTCTTCCTTGCCTATCCATCCTTAACCTTCCCCTCCCTTCCCTCACGAGGTCCCTGTTCGCTTTGCAGGTGAGGCCGCCTGGGCGTGGTGCTGATCACACCTCACCAGTTGTATCCACTCCGACCAGATGTTCCCAGCTCTAGGACACTGCCTGGAATGGCGGTAGGGGTGAGTTCCCTCGCTGAGTCCGAGGGAGCCACCACCCTGGAGGGTAAAATTGATTTTTAGCCTACTTTTCACATTTTGCAAAAATGAGGAAAAAATAGACTTATGAGATCGATCCGGGAAAATTTGTGTCTGTCTGTCTGTCCTTCTGTCTGTCTGTCTGTCTGTCTGGTTGTGTGTGTGTCCCCCTATCAACTCCTAAACGGCTGCAGCAATCAAAACCAAATTTAGTATGAGTAAAGATGTGCACCGGAATAGCTCACGTCCATATTTGAAAATGATGTCAGTGCTACCAACTGCTGAAAAAACCGCACTAGAAATTTGAGCTCCATGTTGGATATCTTGCAAGGTATGCATGGGAGCTATTACAAAATTGGCACACATGTAGATAATACTATTTCAGTTTAATTTCCAGGAGGCCATACATGACAGTGTTGCCAAAATAATTTTAAGCCTTCTGATAGGTCCAATGTTTAAATGCATATAACTTCTACACTATCAATTGGATTTCAACCAAATTTTGTATGTAATATCTGTACATAAACAGATATGACTGAGCGTATTCTTAAGAGCCACCAGGGCTGCCAACTGTTAATAATTGCTCTCTCTATTTTTCTTTATCCAAATACCAATATATCAGAAAGTATGCAAGCCAACAGCTTTAAACTATGCACACGTATATTCTGACATTTTAGATTAATTTGGAGTAACTTATATAAGTCAGTTCTACCAACATGATTGTAAGCCTGCTGATAGTACCAATTTTTAAATACATGTAACTTCTATAATATCAGTTGGATTTCAACCAAATTTCGTATGTGCTATATGTACCATAACAGATGTGACTGTAAGTATTGTTAAGAGCAATCAGGGCTGCCAACTGTTAATAAATGCTGTCTATATTTTTTACCCTAATATCAATATACCAGAAAGTATGCAAGTCAACAGCTCTATACTTTGCACACGTATAGCACCTGACATTCTAGATTAATTTGGAGTAATTAATACAAGGCAGTGCTGCCAACATGATTCTATGCCTGCTGATATGTCCAATTTTAAAATACATGTAACTTCTATACTAACTAATGGATTTCATCCAAAATTGGCACAACAAGATATCATAATAATTCAGATTATTTCTGACCAGCACACACATGGTATTGTTGGCAACATGCTTTTACGCGTGCTGATAGATCCAGTGTCTAACTGCATGTAACGTCCATTGGACTTCAACCAAATTTTGTATTCTGTACCTTAAGAGATGGAACTAAGAATATATTCAGTCACCAGGGCTGCCAACTGTAGTGCTCTATTATGCTACATTATACCAGGTATATTTTGAACTAATTAGATATTTCGATATTACCAACTTAATTTCGTCATTATTCTAGATAGGTTCATATTCTGTAGAATAATCATTGGCATGAAAAGTAGGCTGTATAGTTCTTCACGGAACTTCTTGTTAAAACAATATTTCGAACTAATCAGAAATTTCGATATTATCAACTTAATTTCTTCATTATTGTAAATAGGTCTATAGGATTAATCATAGTCTTGAATCTCAAGTTTTAAGAAAAGTAGGCTGATTAGTTCGTCACAGAACTTCTTGTTTCATAAATTTAAGTAGACTAAAAAAGTAACCACTTTCCCTCATGAACTGGATGACGAGGTCTGTTGACGCCCGTCATCATGTAGAATAAGGGAGAGGGTATTAGGTAGTTTGAGAGACCTGCGCACATCGGCTAGATCCACACACTCCAAGAGAATGTGTGCTACAGTACGGTACACACAAGGTGGGGAGTGCGTAGCAAACCCGTGGCCGATCCTAAGTCGACAGAGTACCACAGCTTCCTTCCAGATAGATCGGAAGGAAGATTTCCACACCTTCGCTGTCTCCGTGATGACTCAGTTTGTTGGGCAGAGGCGTGGTGCACCACGTTTCCTCCCAATGCAACAGGTGACTGGAAAGAGCTCCACCACACGCGAGTAATTCCCTCGATCGCTCTCAGTTTAACAGGCATTGGGTCAGCTAGCCATTGGACTTTCCTGGCGGATGTGTTTCTAATTTGGGCTAGGATATGGGAAGAAGTTGCCATCTTGGCATTCACCAGAATTAGAAATGGGAAACCACGGGAAAGCCATCTCTATGTTGGCCTCTGCATCACGAGGCTGTGTTAAACCCCATTCCAGCCTTTAGAACACAATTATTTCTTAGTAAAGCTAGAATACGGACCTCCTCGGTGATAGCCAAGAACGCCAGCCACTACGCCACTAAGCTACGAGGTGTTTCATGAACGTCGAACAGGCAGGTGAAAAGCTAAAAGAAGTAGGAGACTTCTGTTGCATAGGAAACAAAATAACCAGTGATGGACGAAGCAAAGGGAATATAAGAAAGGAGGTTGGCTCAGGCAAGGAAATCATTTCTACCGAAAAGAATCTGTTGACATCGAATATAGATTTTGCTATTAGTAAGTCAATTTTGAAAGCCTTTGTCTGGAGCGTGGCGCTCTATGGAAGTGAAACTTGGACTGTTGGTGTAGCTGAAAAGAGGAGAAGAGGAACGTTTGAAATGTGGTGTTACAGGAGAATTATGAAGATCAGATGGGTAGATAGGGTTACAAATGAAGAGGTATTAAGGCGAGTGGGAGAGGAGAGATGTTTCTGGTGACTGCTAATGAAGAGAAGAGATAGGTTGGGTGGACACATGCCAAGACACCCAGGAATAGCAAAGTTAGTTATGGAAGAAAGGGTTGAGGACAAGAACTGTAGGGGTAGACAAAGGTTAGAATATGTTAAAGAGATTGCCTCGGATGTAGGGTGTGATAGCTATGCACAGATGAAACGATTAGGTCAGAAGAGGGAGCCTCGGGGAGCTGCACCAAACCGGTCAAAGGACTAAAGACTCACACATAGACATCTTTCGTAACTTGTTCTGAACGACTTTGAATAGCATAAACATATTTTACCGGATCTGATCGATGTATTTTTATGTTAAGATTCCGTTCTAGCTACACGCCACTACATATCCAAGTACACGGGGCTGATGTCTAAGATGACTCAAATCAATAAAAAAATTTAAAACAAACAAATATTGAAATAATCTGCCATCCTTGCATTTCTCTGGAGACCAGCACCTCTAAGCTCCACAGTGCAGTCCCGGAGCGGGGCATAACGCGTTAGGCTAAGCTTTTTGCTGTTTAGAGAGACGGAAACTGAGGGTTGACGTCACAGGAAGAAGCCATCACGTGCGCTGACACTAATGGTGGCCCGGCAATGACTTTGGCTCTTCACCAGCTGTGTTGACAGCTCCACAGACATGTTCTAATGACTGACAGAGCCTGCCTCCATCCCCGTGCGTGTTGGGATGACAGCTCCACAGACATGTTCTAATGACTGAGAGAGCCTGCCTCCATCCCCGTGCGTGTTGGGATGACAGCTCCACAGACATGTTCTAATGACTGAGAGAGCCTGCCTCCATCCCCGTGCGTGTTGAGATGACAGCTCCACAGACATGTTCTAATGACTGAGAGAGCCTGCCTCCATCCCCGTGCGTGTTGAATTGACAGCTCCACAGACATGTTCTAATGACTGAGAGAGCCTGCCTCCATCTCCGTGCGTGTTGGGATGACAGCTCCACAGACATGTTCTAATGACTGAGAGAGCCTGTCTCCATCCCCGTGCGTGTTGAGTTGACAGCTCCACAGACATGTTCTAATGACTGACAGAGCCTGCCTCCATCCCCGTGCGGGTTGAGATGACAGCTCTACAGACATGTTCTAATGACTGACAGAACCTGCCTCCATCCCCGTGCGTGTTGAGATGACAGCTCCACAGACATGTTCTAATGACTGAGAGAGCCTGCCTCCATCCCCGTGCGTGTTGAGATGGCAGCTCCACAGACATGTTCTAATGACTGAGAGAGCCTGCCTCCATCCCCGTGCGTGTTGGGATGACAGCTCCACAGACATGTTCTAATGACTGAGAGAGCCTGCCTCCATCCCCGTGCGTGTTGAGATGACAGCTCCACAGACATGTTCTAATGACTGAGAGAGCCTGCCTCCATCCCCGTGCGTGTTGAATTGACAGCTCCACAGACATGTTCTAATGACTGAGAGAGCCTGCCTCCATCTCCGTGCGTGTTGGGATGACAGCTCCACAGACATGTTCTAATGACTGAGAGAGCCTGTCTCCATCCCCGTGCGTGTTGAGGTGACAGCTCCACAGACATGTTCTAATGACTGACAGAGCCTGCCTCCATCCCCGTGCGGGTTGAGATGACAGCTCTACAGACATGTTCTAATGACTGACAGAACCTGCCTCCATCCCCGTGCGTGTTGAGATGACAGCTCCACAGACATGTTCTAATGACTGAGAGAGCCTGCCTCCATCCCCGTGCGTGTTGAGATGGCAGCTCCACAGACATGTTCTAATGACTGAGAGAGCCTGCCTCCATCCCCGTGCGTGTTGAGTTGACAGCTCCACAGACATGTTCTAATGACTGACAGAACCTGCCTCCATCCCCGTGCGTGTTGAGATGACAGCTCCACAGACATGTTCTAATGACTGAGAGAGCCTGCCTCCATCTCCGTGCGTGTTGAGATGACAGCTCCACAGACATGTTCTAATGACTGACAGAGCCTGCCTCCATCCCCGTGCGTGTTGAGTTGACAGCTCCACAGACATGTTCTAATGACTGACAGAGCCTGCCTCCATCCCCGTGCGGGTTGAGATGACAGCTCTACAGACATGTTCTAATGACTGAGAGAGCCTGCCTCCATCCCCGTGCGTGTTGGGATGACAGCTCCACAGACATGTTCTAATGACTGAGAGAGCCTGCCTCCATCCCCGTGCGTGTTGGGATGACAGCTCCACAGACATGTTCTAATGACTGAGAGAGCCTGCCTCCATCCCCGTGCGTGTTGAGATGACAGCTCCACAGACATGTTCTAATGACTGAGAGAGCCTGCCTCCATCCCCGTGCGTGTTGAATTGACAGCTCCACAGACATGTTCTAATGACTGAGAGAGCCTGCCTCCATCTCCGTGCGTGTTGGGATGACAGCTCCACAGACATGTTCTAATGACTGAGAGAGCCTCTCTCCATCCCCGTGCGTGTTGAGTTGACAGCTCCACAGACATGTTCTAATGACTGACAGAGCCTGCCTCCATCCCCGTGCGGGTTGAGATGACAGCTCTACAGACATGTTCTAATGACTGACAGAACCTGCCTCCATCCCCGTGCGTGTTGAGATGACAGCTCCACAGACATGTTCTAATGACTGACAGGGCCTGCCTCCATCCCCGTGCGTGTTGAGATGGCAGCTCCACAGACATGTTCTAATGACTGAGAGAGCCTGCCTCCATCCCCGTGCGTGTTGGGATGACAGCTCCACAGACATGTTCTAATGACTGAGAGAGCCTGCCTCCATCCCCGTGCGTGTTGAGATGACAGCTCCACAGACATGTTCTAATGACTGAGAGAGCCTGCCTCCATCCCCGTGCGTGTTGAATTGACAGCTCCACAGACATGTTCTAATGACTGAGAGAGCCTGCCTCCATCTCCGTGCGTGTTGGGATGACAGCTCCACAGACATGTTCTAATGACTGAGAGAGCCTGTCTCCATCCCCGTGCGTGTTGAGTTGACAGCTCCACAGACATGTTCTAATGACTGACAGAGCCTGCCTCCATCCCCGTGCGGGTTGAGATGACAGCTCTACAGACATGTTCTAATGACTGACAGAACCTGCCTCCATCCCCGTGCGTGTTGAGATGACAGCTCCACAGACATGTTCTAATGACTGAGAGAGCCTGCCTCCATCCCCGTGCGTGTTGAGATGGCAGCTCCACAGACATGTTCTAATGACTGAGAGAGCCTGCCTCCATCCCCGTGCGTGTTGAGTTGACAGCTCCACAGACATGTTCTAATGACTGACAGAACCTGCCTCCATCCCCGTGCGTGTTGAGATGACAGCTCCACAGACATGTTCTAATGACTGAGAGAGCCTGCCTCCATCCCCGTGCGTGTTGAGATGACAGCTCCACAGACATGTTCTAATGACTGAGAGAGCCTGCCTCCATCCCCGTGCGTGTTGAGTTGACAGCTCCACAGACATGTTCTAATGACTGACAGAGCCTGCCTCCATCCCCGTGCGGGTTGAGATGACAGCTCTACAGACATGTTCTAATGACTGAGAGAGCCTGCCTCCATCCCCGTGCGTGTTGAGATGACAGCTCCACAGACATTTTCTAATGACTGAGAGAACCTGCCTCCATCCCCGTGCGTGTTGAGATGACAGCTCTACAGACATGTTCTAATGACTGACAGAGTCTGCCTCCATCCCCGTGCGTGTTGAGATGACAGCTCTACAGACATGTTCTAATGACTGAGAGAACCTGCCTCCATCCCCGTGCGTGTTGAGATGACAGCTCTACAGATTAAGGATGGCACTATGCTTCTCAATGACAGTTGCTCTATCAAAAATCGCTGGAAGGAACATTTTCAGGAACTTTTGAATAGGGACGTCGATGAAGATATATTTTCTACACTACCTCAAAAACCAATCCAGGACCATCTTGGCTGAGGTTCCCTCTCTTCAAGAAGTCAAGCATGACATCTGCCAGCTTAAAAACAATAAAGCAGCGGAGCAAGATGGAATTCCTACTGAGTTCTTCAAAGAAGGAGGTCACACCCTATGTAAACATATGCATTTACTTATCACTAAGATATGGACCACTGAAACTATCCCTGCTGATCTCAGACATGCATTAATTGCTACCATATTCAAAAAGGGGGACAGATCTGAATGTGGTAACTATCGTGGGATATCCTGCTTTCTGTCGCTGGTAAAATTCTCGCTAGAATTCTATCCAACCGCTGAGAATTCTTTACTTCAAACACAGTGTGGTTTCAGACCCAATCGTGGAACCATCGACATGGTTTTCAGCGCCAGGTTAGTACAGGAGAAGTGCACCGCCCATTGTACATGGCCTTTATAGATCTTGTCAAGGCCTTTGACTCAGTGCAGCGGGATGCACTCTGGAGGATTCTAGGATCCATTGGCTGCCCACCAGAATACATAACGATTCTTCGACTGCTGCATAACAATATGAAGATTACTGTTCTGTCCAGCAATCGATTAGGACAACCATTTGACATCATCACTGGTGTTAAACAGGGACGTGTAATTGCCCCCACACTATTCTCATTATTCGTTCGCTTAATCATACATCTTGTCAAAGAAAAACTACCACCGGGTGTTGAAATAGAATACTGAACTGATGGAGGATTATTCAACCTAAGAAGGCTGAGGGCTAGGAAAAATATATCTTCAACTAGTGTTATTGAACTTCAATACGCTGATGATAATGTTGTAGACCATAAACTCCCAGGTGAACAGTTTGGATTCCGTAAAGGACGAAGCACTCTCCACGCCATTAACAACCTACTCAATGACATTGAAGAAACCCTAAGGCATCCAAGTGGCAAATTTTACGTAGTGTTTGTCGATTACGCGAAAGCCTTTGATTCGTTAAACAGGTCGCTAATAATTGCGAAACTGGTAGCCATAATGGGCGAAAACAACAAGCTCACGACACTGATAAGCAACATTCTGACCACAAATTATATACAAATTGATGACCGTGTCGCAACTCCGAATTTGATAACACAAACCATCGGTGTATTGCAAGGAGACCCACTTAGCCCCCTACTGTTCAACATTGCAACGTTCGATGTGGTGACGGCAACTAAGCTAGGAACGGAAAATGTTAAAATATACCTATACGCTGACGATAAGGTCATTGGTTCGAGTTCCGTACATGAAGTGCAAAAAGCTATAACAAATCTCGACAGTTGGGCAAAGGATAACAAGATGAAAATTAACACAGAGAAAACAGTAAAAATGACGTTTCGGAAAGGTGGCAGAGAGGCCTCGGGAGACAGGATATACCTAGGATTGAATCCCCTCAAGACAGTAAATACATTCACATTCTTAGGATTGACATTGCAAACAAAAGCTAGAGCCTACAGAGTCCACATCAAGTCTCGTGCAACGGCGCCAGCTAAAGCCATATATGGCATTAAATCACTCACGAAGCTCTCTATGGGAACTGCTATGAGATTATTTGATGCGAAAATAGCGCCCATCGCCACATACGAAATTGAAATGATCTGGGCGAAACTGACCCTGGCGGACTTGAGCACGCTCGAGGCTGTGAAGTCGCGCTTCCTAAAAGCAACCCTGGGATTATCAAAATATGCACAATCTAGACTAGTGTACGAACTTGCCAAGGAGAACTTCTTCATTGAGAACCTACGGACGAAGAGAGGACTACCATCTACGGACGCCTGGAAAAGACTAATGCATGAGAGAGTGAAGAAGAGAGATGAAATCTGGTTCGAATTTTACATAACGGAAGCCATTACGAATAGGGTATGGACTGACACCAATCAAGACCTACGACACTTCGTTAACTCGATGGCGGTATATGGGTACCAAACAATGTAGTCGGTACCACGTAATCACATGTAAGAACCGGGGTCCTTCCATTGTGAAATTTTGTGAAGGTGAAAGGTGAAAACACTAATGTATATTCACATTTATTAACCCTATACACATTTTGTGCTCTGTGTTTTCTTTCAATAATAATAATAATAATAATAATAATAATAATGTTGTCTTGGCCAACTCCGAAGATGATGTACAGATTATTCTGAATGCTTTTAACGAAGATTATAAGAGCATTGGCCTCGATATCACCATTATGAAAAACCCACATTCTGTATCAACCTTATTTGTGCTACTCAAGCAATGCCTCCTACCATTGCTCCTGCAGATCACAGAACATGTTCCGTATCTTGGAAGCCACCTGTCTTCAAGTGCAAATATTGATGCTGAAATTCAGCACCGACTCAAATGTGCTAGCATTGCTGTCGGTCGTCTACGAGATAATCACAATATCAGCAATCGAACTAAGCTGTACGTATACAAATCTATCGTAACACCAAGCCTTACTTACGGCTGTGAAACCCGGACCACTTACAGGAGACACATAATCTGCTTGGAGAAAAATCACCAACGATGTTTGAGAATAATCTTGTGAATAACAAGGCAAGACCAGCGTACCAACATCAGCATCCACGAAGAAGCCAATGCTACAAGCATCGAGGCCACAATAATTGAACATCAACTTCGATGGACTGGTCATGTTGTCCGTATGCCCGACTCGCGTCTCCCTAAGCACATCTTGTATGCTCAACTTACGAATTGGCACCGTACTCAGGGAGGACAGCGCAAAAGGTAAAAAGATGCCCTGAAATCTCACATGCAGAAATGTATGATCAACACCGAAAACTGGGAGACCACAGCTTCTAACCGACAAGTATGGCGTCGGCTTGTTCACGGAGGTCCACAACACTTTGAACACGAATGTTGAAGGCATGCAGAGGTTATGCGACAGGCAAGGAAAGGGAACAATCCTCAGAGAGTTGTGGGTGAAATATAATTATGTTTGTGAACATTGTGGAAGAGTTTGCGGCACCAGAATTGGTCTACACAGTCATCAGAGGACACACAGACTTTGGAGTCTTATAGTCCCAAATAATAATAATAATAATAATATCGTATGGCCTCGGGTGCCGGGTGCAAGCTTTGTAATTTGACACCCAGAGGGTAGCTTGCGTGTCGAATTTCGTTGTTCCTTGAATCACTATGAAAGTCAAGGAGGTTAGATATCTAAGCTCCTTGAACACTATAGCGCTTTCTAGTAGATAAATGAGGAAGTGTTGGCGGAAACTCCAGAGATTAATTTTGCCATTATGAACACGACCTACTCAATTCAAATGGGTTCTTTGACATGCCAACATCGTATGACATGCGTGTCGTATTTTTTCCGCCTTTCAAAAACCACTTACCACGGCCAGGAGCGAACCTGCAATCTTGTGGTTAGTAGACCGGCATGCTATCCACACACCCACCGTGCCATAGAAGACATCATACTCGTTAGCGAGTGATAGCCCATCATCAACAAATAAGAACACAATTTTTAAATTTCGCACAGCTGCCACGTTGAATTTCTATATTAATCTTTGTATAAATATTTACCTGGTTCATTGAACTGGATAAAGAACAACCAACAGACATTCAGGAGCGCGCCCCGCTCAAAAACTTCAAGCTTGCAAAGGTTTCCAAGAAATACCGAAGCTGAAAACGGAAAAGATTTGGACCCAGGAATGGAAGGAAGTCCACCGAGAACGAATGCGGGCGTACTGGACAAACATCAAAGCCAGTAGGAGACAGTTGGAATGACGCGGTCCATAGATGGCCTATACGAAATGAATGAATGAATGAATTTACCGTACCAAGTTACACTGCGCTCGAATGATTAAATAGCAAGGCAAGTTCATGTAAGTATTTGAAAAAGATGATATATTGACTTTCACGGCCAGCGAATTAAAACTCAGCAACTTTTCTAGGTTTGTGCAGTATTTCACTGGCCGTGAAAGCCAATATACCATCTTTTTGAAGCCTTCATAGGGAGGTTATGGCTGCTTGAGCTTTTAGTTCTCGCAGTAAAGAGGCGCAGGTGCGCTTCATAAAAAGGGAGGTAGCGCGCAGTTCGCTACACCTGTGGGATTCGGACGGGGACACCAAGAGCCTGCTAATGAGCCAGCTTGGTGTCCTAGGCGAAACCCCATACAAGACACGGTTAAGCCGAGAAGAATTGCTGAGTTTTAAGTATTTGAACTTTGCACGACCGCCATGTTGGTTGTATCCTTATCAGGTTTCTGAACGTCACATTTCTGATAAAGTTATTTTATATGTCTGTATGTAGTTTTGCCGCGATGTTGTCTTGTGTTTGTAAGTTCTTTTTTAAACCCGTGAGGACTGGCGCCTGGATATTCTTGATCCGAGGCTTATAAAGCTCTATATTTTCGTTTTGGTCAGCCCTCATTTCCTGTCGCTTACTGAACCTTCCTTCCTAGCCTTGAACTTCACCCTGCAAAAGTAACATGTCCATAGCTTTCTGAACACTCAAGTTATTTCTATATTATTAACGGTCGGGTCAGATTTACCCATTGCGCCAGTCCACGCGTGACAATTTTCAGCTTAGGTCAGCCGGGACAATCTGTAAAAAATCCACCAATTTTGGTACAGCACAATCACATAGCTCACGTTCTTGTTCATCAATGTTTAGGGTCTAGGGACACCTTGGTCATCAGCTCCTTTGTTTTAAAAAAATAAGATGACTGCTTTGCCACCACTACCAACGCCAATGATACTCTTACGAAAATTGACATTTTTCTGAATGTTAAATTTGAAAAATATTAATAAACCTCATTTTATATCGGGAATAGTTCATACAACACGATGTTTCCCAAAAGAGATGGGTTATTCCCTAATCCTAAAAAGAAAATACATGAAATTAACAAATACACTTGGATGACCAGTTTCGATCGTCAAGCGATCATCATCAGATCCATTACACTTAGTCCCTAAAATTTATATCAGAAAGTATGGGTGAAAATATTTGCAATATGTACACTTATATACAGTAAACTCTCGATTATCCGCGGGCGGTTTATCCGCTGTGCGGATTATCCGCGGTGCATGTAGGAGAACATTTTTATAAAAAAGGAAGGTTATGAAATCGAAAATTATTTCTCAAAAATTGAAATAAAGTTACTAAATACATAAACGTAATAAAAATCGTAAATCGCAATTACAGTGCAGTACACTTAATAGTGGAGTTTTTGCCTCCTAACGTCACGGCCCTTATTCAACCCATGGATCAAGGTGGCATTCGATGAAGAAGAAATACAGGACGGGTTTGCTGAAGAAAAGGATCGATGAAGGAGATGACCTAAAAACGTTCTTCAAAAACTACACGGTTTTCGACAGCATTTATGAGATTAGCAATGCTTGGAAATCTGTCAAGCAGTCTAATGAAATCCTGGCGGAAGATTTTGCCGGCTGTAGAGATCACTCAAGAGGGAGAGGAAGACGAAGACGACGTTCCACTCAGCATCCTAGCTGACGTAAATGAGGAAAATATCGTTGAGTGGATCGAATGTGATCCAATCAACCAGGCTTTGAGCACCTCACCGATGAAAACATCATCAATCAAGTACGAGGGATTGAATCTGTTGAATCGGAAGACAATGAGGAAACGCAGATGCAGAGGACCGTTACTCATGATGCAGCATTAGAACACATTGACAGGATTCTTCAGTACCTTGAAGAGCAAGAAAACGCATCACTTTGTGACAAGATGCTGTTGAGAAAACTCAAATCACAGTAGGGGGGTAGTGGCGCTTCTGCCCCACTTCAGAACATACATGTCGTTACTACTAAGCCTCAGCCATGTAATATTTGTTGATATCTCGCGAACCCATGGTCGGATGTTGACATATGAGGTGTCGTTGAACTCGAGCTGACGTCCTCTTTCCTATTGACCATGTATTATATTTTTCAAAAATTCTTTGAATTTTTTGTTTTCGAAAGTTGGTGATAGTTTGAAAACCAAAAATGATAGAACGTTGTTCCATAGCTCAAACGAATGGTCTTTACGACCTTAATTTTTGTAATAAAACTTTTTTATTTTTTATATTTTTTTGAAAACACTCGAATTTTGAAAATTCTATGTTTTGGAAACTAGGAACTCTACAAAAACGTTTATTTGACATAAATGAAAGGTACCTATGCCCTCTACCCCCAAAATAAATTTCAAGTCTCTAGAGAAAAAAATGTGTTTTGTAAGTAGTGGGATGGGGATAGAGCTGCTTACAAAAGCAAGTGGTGAGCCCCTGCGACCTTGGAATGGAAGGAGCCATGCTAGGAGGGCGTGCTTGGATTCGTTTTTTTTCGTCTCGTCGTGCTCTTTACGGGAATGTAGGTGTCGAAAAGGTGAAAATCTGGAAACACGTTTTTTTTTAGGGTAAAACCGTGATTTTAAACTTTTTGCTATATTTCGCGAACCAATCATGCTAGAGGCATGAACGAGGGGTCCAAGGACTCGGGCTGACGTCCTCTTTGCTATGGACTACTAGTTATATTTTAAAAAAAATTGGAAACGCGATTTTGGGGTAAACACGTGCTTTTTGTGATTTTTGCTGATATCTCACGAACCAATAACGCTAGAGACGTGTACGAGGTTTCCTAGGACTCGGGCTAACGCCCCCTTTCAAATGTGGTAGATATTTTTTCCAAAAAGATAATTCACAAAGGGCCTAACGCCATACATGTTGAAATAACGTTTTCTTTTTCTTTGCCTGTTTATAATGTCCATGAAGCGTGGCGGTTGAGAGAGACGATACGGCTGGATGTGTGTTTTTCAACGAACCTGTCGCTAACCACAAGGACCATGCTTAATAGAACAATCGCTATTTCGACGGGTCGGTTTATGACAGAGCGAGGGTGCGTTTTTCTGATATTTTACCTTTGACGTGTAAACGGTGATGAGAACTTGATTCTATGTTGGTCGAAGCGAGTACAGAAAACAAACTTGCCGAGGAGCAGGAGGTGAATGTCAATTGAGCTTATTGGAAGGCATTGATCTGACTTGACAACAAGTGCAATGGAAAATGACCATGACGCTTGAAGGTGAAATAATCTGACCATCGTGGTGGCAGGGGAGTGTGAAAGGCATGCACACACATTTGTGAAACCACATGTATGCTAAACCAGTGACATCCTGTTTTGCTTCGTACGTGACAAAATGCAAGTCCATGTGAAATTTGATCTTCCACAGGTGTTCGCTTGGGTGTTATCTGTCCACGTGCGCGATAACTGTTAACAAGTCACATCCTGTTTTGCTTCGTACGTGACAAAATGCAAGTTGACGTGAAATTTGATTCGCCACAGGTGTTCACCTGGGACGTTAGCTGTCCACGTGCCTGATAACAGAATGTTCAAAGCGTGGGAAAAAAAGATTATACATGCAACGTAGCATATATAAAGACATGTCGTTATCATTTCCACGCTCACTTAGGTGACTACCTTTGAACACACTGCGTTTATCAGTTTTGGTGTTGGTGGAAAATATTTAACCTTGTTGTGGGGTAGGTATATATTTATTTATTTATATATTTATCGATTTTTATATAAATACATGCAATTATTTATTGATTAGGTAATTAATGATTTTATTTATTTATTTGTTTGCAGATAACGTGTATAGCCTACCTGTCGTGTGTCTGTGGGAAATATATTAAAGAAAGAGAAAGACAGACCGATAGAAGGGGAAACCATTTCCACACTAGCCCACGAGACGGGAATATAGCAAAGCATTACACGTGAAGGTGAGATATTTTTTTAAAATATATAACCTGTTTGATTTTGTTTTGTTTATGAAATGCATAAACTATATGGAATGGATATACTTATGGTGGTTTATTTTATTTCTTTTTAGATATTTGGAAAAAAAAGGGTTCACTGCTATAGCAAATACAGTTGAAAACCAAGTGGCTTTAGAGTGGAACCATTGTCAAGCAGTCTACAGCTGAAAACTCAGGTGAGAGTGTTCTTTCAAAATAATGTCTTTTACTGCTGCGGATACGTTAACTTGGGAGCCCCTTGAGTCTTGTTTCAAATCGCGTGTGTGCTCTGGCCGCATAGTGAATGTTAGAAAAAGTTTGATTCCCAAAGAATTTTTAGAATCTTGTTTTGAAATTTTTAAAATTGAAATTTGTACAGCGCAAAGGTTGCATACGGCTTTAAAGGTGAATACAGAACTAGTGTGCGATTTCGTATATAAAAAGAAGGACGTGGAGCATAAAGAGACATTCTATATTTGCAGTAAAATGCAAGAGCTATTCATAGCCCATAATTTGGAACAGTGGTATGAAACCCACGTGGTGAATGCCTTGCTGTCAAAATTTGATAAACTGCAACAAGGACCGAGTGGTCTAGCCTTAGACAAAATTCATCATTTACAAATCAACATTTGTCATTTCAACCCGTTGAATGCTGGGTCTAGCTATATTAAAACACCGCCAGCAATAGCTTCGAAAAAGGCTGTGGTGAATATTGAGAACCATGACAATGATTGCTTTCTGTGGGCTGTGGCTGCGTACTTGCAGCCAGCTCAAGATCGTCATGTTAACAGACCAGCAAAATACAAGGCCAAGTTTGATGAATTAAAACAAACGTTAAATTTAACTCGAGTATCGTTCCCTATGGACTTAACCGAGATCCATAGGTTTGAACAAGATAACCAGGACTTTTCGTTCATGGTGTATGGCCTTGATGGTGATGAGATTGTGGGTCCTTTTTATGCCACAAAAGAACCGAAACGACACCACATTCATCTTTTATATTTATCTGTAGGAGAGGGGAATCACTATTGCCTAATTAAAAGCCTGAGTAGATTGCTAAGCAGACAAGTGTCTAAGCACACTGGTGTAAAACATATTTGTGATCGATGCTTGCAATATTTTAAAACCCCTACTCTTTTGGAACGTCATAGGGTGGATTGCGTTTCTCAGGAAGCGGTGAGATTGATATTGCCACAAGGGGACAAGGCTGTGTTAAACTTTAAAGACATTCATAAGCGTGACACTGTTCCCTATGTGGTATATGCAGATTTCGAAGCACTCACCACACCCATGGCGGGATGTGAACCAGATCCCACTATCAGCTCAACCACACCCATTCAAAAACATGAACCCTTTGCCATAGGATTTAATGTGGTGTGTGCCTATGACCCAACACAATCCGTTTACAAATACCTCGAGGGGCCAGATTGTGCCAAATGGTTCTTGGATGAACTTGTCAAGTTGGTCGATCATGTACAGGAATTACTAAACCACCCAGTACCCATGAGCCTATCTCCAGAACAGCAGCAGCAGTATGAGCATGCCACGACATGCCATATTTGCGAAAAGCCTATTTTAAGTGGAGAGAAAAAAGTCAGAGACCACTCGCACTTTACGGGGGAGTTTCGTGGAGCTGCACATAGTAAATGTAACTTGAACTTTCCAGCTCCTCGCTTCATCAGTGTCTTTTTCCACAATCTGGCAAATTATGACATTCAGTTTTTGATTCGTGAATTGGGTCATGTCAACAAGGGCTCGTTTACCATTATTCCCCAAAACCATGAGCGTTTTACAGCCCTGACATGGAGGTTGAGCGACTTTAGCATTCGATTTTTGGATTCCTTTAAGTTTATGGCATCCTCGCTAGACAGCCTTGTGAATGGCTTGAATGAGGAGGAATTAAAAAATACTAGAATGCATTTTAATGATCCTGAGCAATTTCAATTGTGCATTCGGAAAGGTATATTCCCGTATGATTTTTGCAACAGCTGGGACGTGTTAAAGCAAAGAAAACTCCCACCACAAGAGAAATTTTACTCGAAACTAACACGCAGTACCGTTTCCGATGAAGACTATGCACATGCATGTCAAGTTTGGCGAGTGTTTGGCATCAAGACGCTAAGTGAATATGCTTTGCATTACCTAAAACTGGATGTATTGCTGCTCACTGATGTGTTTGAAAAATTCCGTAACATGTGTCAACACATTTACGGTCTTGACCCGGCTCACTATTATACGAGTCCTGGGCTCTCGTTCGATGCCGCTTTGAAATACACTCAAGTGGAATTGGATTTACTCACTGATGTAGACATGGTTCTATTTTTTGAAAAGGGAATTCGTGGCGGCTTTGTGTCGCTTAACCAACGCCATGCTGAAGCGAACAATGTCTACATGCCTGATTATTCACCAGACAAACAAGAATCATACTTAATGTACTATGACGTGAATAATTTGTACGGTTACGCCATGAGTCAGCCTTTGCCCTATGGGAAGTTTGCTTGGCTGACAGACAAACAAGTGTCAGAATTTAATGTGATCAAGGCTAGCCAAGAAACAGGCCGTGGATATGTGCTAGAAGTGGATATTGAATATCCCTCATCCTTGTATGATGAACATGCCGATTTCCCATTCTGCCTTGAGCAAATGGTTCCCCCTGACAGTAAAGTGAAAATTGAAAAACTCATGGGCACACTTTACAACAAAAATCGGTATGTGCTACATATCCAAATGTTGGTGCAATGCCTCGCCCAAGGCTTGGTGTTGAAGAAAATCCACAGGGGTATTTCTTTTGCTCAAAAAGCATGGCTTGAGCCATACATGCGACTCAACACAGAGCACCGACAAATGGCAACACAGCAGTTTGAAATTAATTTTTTTAAATTAATGAACAACTGCATCTATGGCAAGTCCATGGAGAATGTCCGCAAATACCGTGACATTAAATTGGTGAATGTCTGGGAGGGGCGGTGGGGTGCCCGGCGGTACATTGCCAAGCCAAATTTCAAATCGATCAAAATTATCGATGAGGATTTGGCTACTATTGAAATGAGTAAGACCAGCGTGACCATGGATAAGCCCATTTACTTGGGTCAAGTCATTTTAGACTTTTCTAAATCGGTCATGTATCGATTCCACTATGAGTTTTCCAAACGCCATTTTGAGGACGTCTCTCTTTTGTATATGGACACGGACTCATTCATTTACCACATTCGCCACTGCAACCCCTATGACGTCATGAGGCAACATAGTGACTGGTTCGACACCTCTTGCTATAGCGCTGACAACGTGTTTCAGCTGCCCATAAAAAACAAGAAGGAAATGGGCGTTTTAAAAGATGAATGCGGTGATTCCATTATGACGGAATTCGTAGGTTTGGCTTCGAAAATGTATGCTTACCGCACACTCGACTGTAAGGAAGCCAAAAGAGCAAAAGGTGTAGGTAGAGCAGTGGTAAAATCGCTACGTGTAGACGATTACCTAGCGGTTTTACGCACTGGCAAAGCTATGTCTCATACACAGTGCAGGATACAATCCAGCAACCATCATTTGTATCTTGTGGAACAGAGAAAACGCACCCTCGCCTCCATGGATAACAAGCGTGTGTGGGCTGATGACCTGCTCACTAGCCTGCCCTGGGGTTATGATCGCAACGAGGAGGAGGTGTGATTTCACTGTTTAATCGTTTATGGGACATGGCTTTTTGTAACTTGTAGATTTAGAATTTTGTAAATATTGGTTTCTGTCATTGTAAATAGTAGATTTTGTAAATAGTGACAACCCACTTCGACCTTTTGCTCTTTAAAAAGTTCTATGCAACCTTATTTTTTAAATTTTTGATTGGTAATTAGTTTGATTCTTTTAACGCTGTACAAAATTGAGTTTTTTTGTAAATATGAAATAAGTAAGATTTTTAGTAACTTTAATAACTAGTATTTAATTATTTTTCGTAATGTAAATGATAAACTAAAAAGTTCTTTTGGGATGAGTGAGCATGTCGAGAATGTGCTTTTGGGAATAAATAAGGTGGTTGTGTTTGTTCCCAAAGACAGGTGTGAATGTATGAGTGGAGAGAGAAAACTGGTGTGTATGATTGACCAGAGCAAACACGGTGAGGTAGGGTGGGTGGGTGGGGAGGGGGTAAATGGTCACTTATATACTCATTTTGTTTTCAATAGTTTTGTTTTTTCATTGAAATGTGGCAGACAATAGACATTATTTTTGTAAAAACAGTCTTACCTGCAGTAGTCGTAGACCTCGACGTTTCTCCAAACACGCATCAGCACATTGCAGTATTATCAAGGTCAAGCACTTGCATCAACATCATTGTCAAATCTCAACTTTCGACATACACCAAATGGAAAAATGTGAAAACAGCAAAATGGAAATTCCATGTTTCCATATCACCAAAAACGCAAAACTCAAAACGGACATTTTTAAAAACTGGAAATGGCCATGTGTGAAATTTGAAAATTCAAAAACTTCAAACGGTCATTGTTTAAAAAGTGTCATCAGCAAAATGGAAAAATCCATATCATCAAAAACGTTAGACTTGAAACGAACGTTTTCAAAACCTGTAAATTGCAAATTGGCAAATGACAGTGTGTGGAATTCATTATGTGTGAAATGTGTAAAATGAAAAAATCAGCCATCAACATCACGATTTCTTAAAATTAAAAATAACAAATCGTTGTGCTCTGGTAAACCTTTGTTTTTATTTCATAGTCATAGTGAATTGACAAAAGAAAAAATAGAAGACAAACAAATCCCAATTCCTCACTCCTCAATGTTTATGTCCATGCATCATCCACTTTCCTTTCATGGCACTCATGACAATCAGGGCTGCCATCCTTTCACCCACTGAGGCATCACTGGATGTGAAACGTTGTTTAGCTTTCTTTAATAACAATTTATCTGCCACATCTCTTAAACCAGGATGACTATGGCGATAAGAAAGGTCATGTTCCTTGCATGCTTGATCCAAAAGATTAATGGGTACATCACCACGTTGTAAACGTTTTTCGAGACGAGTTCCAGGGCCGCAAAAACGATAACCTGGAAGATGGATTTCGAAAGGTAAGTATTGAATCACTTTGTCAATGACGCCATTGCCGGTACAGGTCTGGCATATCCTTTTCCATTGATGGTAAAAAGGTTTGGTCTTCCTCCTCCTCTGTGGACGATGTTTGTGTTTGTTGTTGTTGTTGCTTTTTCTCGCCATGACACCCGTGGAATGATTCAACAAAGTCTTTACACGGACTTTTATGACCGTGATACAGTTTCACTAGCTGGCAAGTCGCACACTGACGCATAGACGGTATTTTTGCCATGGCCACTTGCTTATGGTGATCGTAATCCGTACAGGGTTGCAATTCACTCAACACAGGGTCTTGAGTCCATGATTTTGGTACATGTTGCCAGATTTCTTTCACTGCATTGGCGGCCACATAATAAATGAACGACTTGGGCAGCGCCAAGAGTTCCTCTTTGGTAAAACTGTCTAGTTTCTTTTTGCACACAAAGAACTTACCGATGGCTTTGTCCGTAGCATTGCCTTTCTCCATGGTATCACGTGCTGTAGATGTTTACACGTCGCTTGTAGAAATCTCACTGACGTCATTCACAGGTAAATCTTGAGTTATAATTTTGTTCAACAACTCCCAGCAGGCATGAGTGGTTAACCAATGAAAGAGATGCCACGCATGTGATAGGGCTGTATGGGTAATATTGCCACAGGAACAAGTATCCATGAGCGTTTGCAGGGAGGGGCAGCCCAACTCCATGAGGTCGATACATTGGCAGTAAGACGCCAAAAATGGTTGCAACCATTGACGTTTTTCATTACCTTTCACAAATACCACATTGGCCGAGGACAAGTGTGCTTTCATGACCACGTCCAAATATTTATAGGAAATGGTTCCCTGATTCCAGTCTAGTTGCCTATGATTTTCAATCCACTGGGTTTGTTTACGGTCTTTTTCACACAACAAATCAAAAGCATGGGGTGGTTTAAATAGCAAATGCGTAGCTTGCGATATCCAAAACGTGGTACAATCGATCATGGCCACTTGTTTAAATATAAATTTGTTGTCACCAATTTTAAACCCTTGGCAATCCACAATGAGTGTGCGCAACATGTTGACGCTTGCCTGTACCAAGTTCAACTGACGACTGACTGACGATCAGGTGTGATCATGACATGGACTTACCTGCCATGCTAGTTTCAAAATTGAGGTTAGGGTAGGACAGTGGGGGCATGCAAAAATAAGAATTTAAGAATTACATCATTTTATTATCATAACACGTCTTACAGGCTTTTCTCATTTTAGGATAAGGACGATAGCAACTGATACAACAATATAGTCTCTTGTGTTTGTAACGTCCATAACACCGATGATGTCCCAATGTCTCTAAACTAGGCGTTTTTGATGGTGAGCTGCTCACCGAAGCACCATGGATACCATACGGCCCACACGTATCGTAACTTGTTTTTTTTTTTCATCACCCAGAGACACAAGTGATGGATAGCTTGAATGACAGGGTATATTTCCCACTTTCATTCTGCACAGGTAGGGGCAGGTGGGTGACCAGCGTTGATGTTCCTGCATGGGTTCATCGCCCTCCTGCCATTGGTCTATGATGATGGGACAAAAGGCACATTTCACTTCATCTCTTGTTTTTAAATAGTAGAATCCAGCGGCCGCCAAGGCTTGAGGGTTTATGAAAGGCACTGGCCATGTGGCAAACGTCTTGAAACGTTGTTCCTCAGAGTTTAAATTCATGGATGTAACGTCTCTTGAGGCTTTAAAGCAAGACATGACTGAGCGGCTTGACGTGGGTTGAGCTGTTATTTATACACTCGTCACTTGGTTGGATAGTGGATAATAGTTGACTTGTTTGTGATGAATAATCAAACAATACTCCGTCGTATTGGCTGGTACATTGTCATGCGTTTCAAAATCTAGTCGAATGTCGATATTGGATGGCTTGACAGACTCTTCCAGGTAAGAACAGTCAAAAACAATCAGTGGTGCTCTTGCCTTAAACGCTTGGGGTAGTAGCATGGGGCCGTTCTCTTTTTGATAATACGACCATCGAAATTTAGAAAACAAGTCGTACAGGGGGCCAAACTTATTTTTTGAAAAATCCAAATCCAGTCCTTCATAGGGAAACACGGCTCCGTTGAGGAAAAGACGTGCATTTCTCAATTGCAGGTGATCAAATTGTGTGGCATCTTTGGTTTGTTGATACTTGCGATTCGTTTGAAAACCCACGATCAGGTAGAGAGGTCTCTCTGTATAGCGAGCTGTTTTTACAGACCAACTGTGTGTGTTGGTGGTGGGCAATAACGGATACTCATGGAGTGCCCAGCTTCTAAATTCCATGGGTAGCGGCATATCTCTCTTTACCATTTTGAGTATGTCCAGTTTTTTGCTATCTTCAAGGGTCACATGGGGGACTTTCCATAGCAAGCGTTGTAGTTGAATTTTTGAATCGATGGGGGCATTGTCGGCTCCCTTGAGTGCATTATTATCACTCCTGTCTCTCACCAGATAAAGCACTTGCCTTGCGTTAACCACAATGCGTTGGTGATCTTCAGCAAAGCCTAGAACCAGTTTAAGAGGTAAATATCCAGTAAAGGTCCCATCGGTGTGTACCATCCAGTCATTGGTCGAGTCAGGACACCAACCTGCCATGCAAAGTGTTTTAGCTTCTTCCTCACTATAAGAGGGGTATAGTTTCATGACACTGGAAATGCCCACATTTCGAGTGCTATCCACCACGATATCGTTAATGACATACCGCACTTCAGAAAACAGAAAGGCCAAACCATGATTGGCCAACTTGGATGTGGTGGGTGTAGAGCCATCGGCTTTGGTGAGCCGACCTTCAATCTGAATGACACTTTCATGCGGTAGGGTGTAAATATCTTGGTTGTTGATAACAAATTGAATTTCATCATTGTTATTGAGTCCAGGTGTTTGAGCTTGATAGGAATGGAGATCAATTCTTACCACTCCTGGTTGTTCCTCGATGCGGTTCGCTATCTCTAGGATAGAATTCATTATGAGGGTTGACGTGGTAACCCAAATGCTGTAAAATCTGCTTGCCTTGAGATGTTAACGTGTATTCACGTGGCAAACAACTAACACCATTCCTAGACGGTGTTGTTGCTTTATACACAAACTTCATAGTGGCTTTAGCACCAATTTGTAAGTCACTGGTGTGGTAGAATCTAGATCAATGAGTTGTTGATCTCTATTGATCAGTCTTAATGTTATATTACTAATACTATCGACAGCCACAGCATGAAAAAGCACCACTGGAGGGTTTTCACGAATAATATACCCATTGGGCGATGTCACAATAAAGTCATAAAGCGAATGCGATGGTTCTTGATTGGTGTACACTTGGCTAATAATATTACACGTCACCGACACATGATGGTCCTCAATGAATTTCACTTCATGGTCCGATTCATGTTTTTTGTTGGGCTCCAACACATGTGGTTTAAATCCTAGTAATGGGCCAATGGAATCGGGGTGTGTTTTAAAGTCAATGTTGAAGGTAGAGAAAATACTGCAGCGATGAGTGTTAGTATTGCCTACAAGTTCAAACTTGTGCGTTCCATCGAGAAATGACTTTAAACCATACTGATTGATCAACACCACATAAATGTGTTCATAAATGTCATCGATCGTGTATCCACCAGAGTTCAAGGTGAGCACAGAATCATCATAGTAAAACTTGTTGTTCACATTTTCACGTATGTTGTATATTCGATTGTACGTTTCAACAGAAACAAGTCCTAAACCATAGGGTTTTTCACTCAATTCGATAGGCGGGTAAAAGTCTAGGCTGACTTCAGGTCCACGTCCATGCACTGTAAACGTTTTACTTTCTGCCGACATACTGGTGGCGTTTTAGCTTATGCAGCGTCTTATATAAAAAAATTAAACACAAACGTCCACACTGTTGGCTGTTAAACGTTTGCTCACGTTTCACATTATAATATATCTTGATCCTGTTTCCAAAATAGGTCACTAGTTCCATGGGCGGAGGCAAATTCCCAAAACTGTCAAAGTACCATACCGTGGATCCCTCTTTGACATAAGCTACATAATGCGTTCCTGGTCCTCGGTGATCATCCAAATTGACAACAGCACATTCCTGTTTCCAGGGTCGTGGGGGTAATTGGTTTCGCATAAACACACCTCGAAAATGAGAAAGCTTTAGTTGTTTAGCATAGCTTTCCACTTGTTGATGCGTCGGGGCATGTCTCGCTATGGCTGAGGTTTTTTTTTTTTTAATATTTCGACATGGTGAAATCCCAAATCCTTGTTGATAAAAGGCTGGCTTTAAATTGGCATTTCTAGCCCCCATGGCAATCGCTTCCATCGTTTCATTGTGTCGCTGACTTTCTTTGAGTTGTTGCTTGCCCTGCTGCGTGGCTTTAATGGTTTTCGCCACTGCACTGGCACCGCCCAAAAGTGAACCCAGAGCAGCCAACCCGGCAAATAATGCAGGTAAAAATCCCGCTCGTTTGGGGACGGGAATCACTCGCCCTTGGTTTGAAACCTGTCGCCGACGTTTTGGAATAACATGTCTCTGTGCTGCTCGAAGGGCTTTCCTTATGGTCAATACATTATTTTTTCTTTTTTTCTTTCGCAAGGGCTTGGCCACGAATGTTGAAAACCCAGGCTTTGCCAAGGAGAAAGTCCTTTTTTTAGTCTTTCTCACTGCATACCTTTGTTTCACCATGATGATAATGACCAACAACCTTTCACAAGAAAGTTTAAATCACAACTAACGTCAGGTGGTTATTTCATGGCTGTATATTCCAATTCCACATAAAGTGGGAAATCGTTTATGGTTTTTCCCGCTTGCTTTTCATTCCATGTCAACATGAGGTGAAAGGATAATTCGTCACCAGCATTGACCATTTCATGGTTATGGACCAACATCCTATGACCATTTATCTTTATTTGTAAATGGTTCTCATCAGGTATGGCATATTTGATGTGAATGGTTCCATCATAGTGTAATCGATAGTGGCTTAAACCCGAAGCAAGCACATAGGTCAAGTGTTGATCATGGACTAACGATAAATGGTTTCTGTCATTCACAGGTTTTTCATTTGTCAAATACACTAAAAATACAGATGGGATAAATTTATAAAGCCTTTCCATTTCATAGGTCATGTAACGCTTGGTACAAACATCGTCTTCGTCTTGTGGGTCTTCCACGTGAATAATCCGATGGTGATTAGCGCTATAGCCATTCACCGAAAGCTGGGGCACTTTGTCATAAAACTCATACACTTTGTTATCCACATACTTTTTCGTAGTAACGTCTGTAGACACTTGAGGATGTTTTACATGGGTTAACCGCTTTCCCTTAAAGTCATAATCTCCCTGTTTTGTGCGTGGCACTACTGACCTATCCACATAGTGTTTATTAGCAGGATCTGTTTCTTGTTTAGGATCATGTATGGAGACAGGCCTAGCTTTGGCCATGAACGCACGTCCAAAGACATCCATCGTCAACCTTTAGTACCAGTCTACTGTTTCTATGACAAGGCTCGGTGTCCTGTATATAGACAGCCTGCTAGCCTGTCTAAGCCTTAGTTGAAATGAAGATTATTAAGCAGCAAGAGTCATTCCCCGTGGGGGACATGGTTTCCCATCTCTGTCCCTCATCACGTGAACAACGCCATGGTTCACTGTTTCCATCTTCCATTCGCTGCATCATTGTGGGGCCTTCCGGCTGTGGAAAGACTAATCTTTTGCTAACGCTCATCACAGCGCCCAATGGTCTGCGTTTTCAAAATATTTATATTTTTGCAAAATCTCTCTACCAACCCCTCTACGTGTTTCTGGATCAAGTCATGTCTGGATTACAAAAAGAGAATATGGGTTATTTTACATTTTCCATGCAAGAAAATGTGATTTCACCGGATGAGGTAAAGCCTGATTCACTCATGATTTTCGATGATGTATCCACTGAACGTCAAGGCATCATTCAAAGCTATTTCAGCATGGGTCGTCACAAACATATCGATTGCTTCTATCTTGGACAAACGTATTCAAAAATGTCCAAACAGTTGATTCGTGACAATGCCAATGTCATTGTTTTATTTCGTCAGGACGAGAGGAACAGTCGTCACATTTATAATGAACATGTGAATCCGGATATGACCTTTCAAATGTTTACAGAATTGTGTGCCAAGTGCTGGAACACTCAACGTCATGCCTGTTTAGTGATTGACAAACAAAGTGAACTCAACCAAGGACGGTATCGCTTAGGGTTTGATCATTTTATTGCTATTTAAGACCCTGTCTCATTCCCCGTCAAGTCATTTGTCAAGACACCATGGCGTTAGCAGAGAGTCAATTGAAAAAGCATATTATTAGAGCAAAAAATACTATTCGCCAAAAGTTTCGTCAATTGAAACAATCACGTGCCAATCATGCTTTGTTTATTCAGCAACATTTAGCACCTCCACTAAAAGCCATGTTGAAACCCTCTTTCAAGCCATCTGAAACGCTACCCACCGTTTCACAAGCCACGCAGACACTGCACGAGGACCCTGAGGAAGAGGAAGAGGAACAGGAAGATTTGACTAGTGTTAGTGAAGTTGAGGATGAGGAGGAACAAGTGTTTACGCCTCAAAAAAAGGCCGCACCCCTTGCAGAGTTTTTGAGAAAAAAGAAATCCTTGGCCATGGTCGAAACACCTTGCCCTTCCAGAGCGTCTCCGTTTTCACAACTCTTGGCCACCCCTCAACATAAAGCACAACTGAAAACCATTTTAATAAAATATTATGGATCAACATTGGAACCCTATTTCACCGATCTATTTATTGGAAACACAGATACCACGTATGGTGTTCGCTATGAGGATGATAGTTTTAAAATTTGGTGATTCATCCATTAAATTTGCTCGTACTAAAGCTGTCATTAAAAACATCAACTATAAATTAATGCCAGGACTGTTAAAGTTGCTCTTTTCTCGGACCCCCTCTCCCCATGATTATACGTCAGAGGACCTTGACAAATATAAATCCATTTTATTGGATACCCATGCCCATAAGAGACAGTATGATCCCACACAACAAGTGAATGCCAATATATCTCAAAAATATAAAACCATCATTGCAAAAATGTTTCCCACCAGTCAAAGTACTCGTCGTAAAGCGTCCGCTTCGGGAGTGACATTTAAACCATTAAAACCCCTTGTGGATGTTACCTACTGGCACAATCCCAATAAGCTCGTCCAGCGGCTACAGTTGTTGCATGATTCACGTCAAGCTGGCCATACCGGTCACGATTGGGAAATTCAAGAAATTGAACAAGAACTTCGAAATGCCAAAATTATTGTTTAAGCCCTCACCCATTAAAATGGGTATTGCTCACGAGTTGCATCGCCCAGCTAGGCGTCACTATCCACGACTCAAGGTGATTTCACGAGGTGTGGATGAACTTTGGCAGGCTGACTTGGTTGAAATGATACCCTATGCTGGCGTTAACGACGGTGTACGCTATATGTTGACCGTCATTGATGTCTATTCCAAAATGGCCTTTGTTGAACCTGTGCGTCGCAAGTCTGGTCCACTAGTTACCAAGGCCTTTCAACATATTATTCAACACTCCCAACGTCAACCTCAGCTGCTACAAACCGACCAGGGGAAAGAATTTTTCAACAAGGACTTCTCCAGTTTTCTCAAATCTAAGGATATTCACCATTACACCACGTACAGCAATCTCAAAGCCAGTGTGGTCGAGCGGTTCAACCGAACATTGAAAACCCATATGTGGAAAGCGTTTACCGCTCAGGGCAGTTATCGCTGGTTGGACATGTTGCCAGAGCTAGTGTCACGTTACAATGACACCAAACATAGAACGATTGGGACCAAGCCACGCCTCGTGACTAAAAATATTCAGCGATTGGATAAACTGTTTAACCCCATAAAAACAGCCGATCCTAAACGTCACCGACTGAAAATTGGGGATTTTGTTCGTGTGAGCAAATTTAAGTCTGTCTTCAATAAGGGTTACACGCCTCAGTGGGGGACTGAACTATTTCGAATTCGTCGAGTCAACTTGGACACTCCAGTCACCTATTTACTCGAGGACCTCAACCATCAACCCATAAAAGGTAGATTTTATCTCCATGAACTTCAGAAAACAGCATTTCCTCAGCATTATCTTGTGGAAAAAGTGTTGAAACAAAAAGGAAATAAACTCTACGTCAAATGGTTAGGGTTTAACTCTACGTTTAATTCTTGGATCAATAAATTACATGTTGTGTGAACCTGTGTACTTTTTATTTATTCACACATGTTGTACACCACCTATAGCTCTATGTGTACAGTCCTCAGCTCCACATATTTCTTTCTCTTTCCACCTGTGTTCTCTCTTACATTACCCCTCCCCCTCTCCCCCCTCCACCTCCCACCACTGCTGTTCGCAGCTCTTGCCTATCTATTAGTTGTGACATCATTCCCACAAGTTGCATCATACTTTTTACTGATTCAGCGATTCCCACGCTTTGAACATTCTGTTATCAGGCACGTGGACAGCTAACGTCCCAGGTGAACACCTGTGGCGAATCAAATTTCACGTCAACTTGCATTTTGTCACGTACGAAGCAAAACAGGATGTGACTTGTTAACAGTTATCGCGCACGTGGACAGATAACACCCAAGCGAACACCTGTGGAAGATCAAATTTCACATGGACTTGCATTTTGTCACGTACGAAGCAAAACAGGATGTCACTGGTTTAGCATACATGTGGTTTCACAAATGTGTGTGCATGCCTTTCACACTCCCCTGCCACCACGATGGTCAGATTATTTCACCTTCAAGCGTCATGGTCATTTTCCATTGCACTTGTTGTCAAGTCAGATCAATGCCTTCCAATAAGCTCAATTGACATTCACCTCCTGCTCCTCGGCAAGTTTGTTTTCTGTACTCGCTTCGACCAACATAGAATCAAGTTATCATCACCGTTTACACGTCAAAGGTAAAATATCAGAAAAACGCACCCTCGCTCTGTCATAAACCGACCCGTCGAAATAGCAATTGTTCTATTAAGCATGGTCCTTGTGGTTAGCGACAGGTTCGTTGAAAAACACACACCCAGCCGTATCGTCTCTCTCAACCGCCACGCTTCATGGACATTATAAACAGGCAAAGAAAAAGAAAACGTTATTTCAACATGTATGGCGTTAGGCCCTTTGTGAATTATCTTTTTGGAACAAATATCTACCACATTTGAAAGGGGGCGTTAGCCCGAGTCCTAGGAAACCTCGTACACGTCTCTAGCGTTATTGGTTCGTGAGATATCAGCAAAAATCACAAAAAGCACGTGTTTACCCCAAAATCGCGTTTCCAATTTTTTTAAAAATATAACTAGTAGTCCATAGCAAAGAGGACGTCAGCCTGAGTCCTTGGACCCCTCGTTCATGCCTCTAGCATTATTGGTTCGCGAAATATAGCAAAAAGTTTAAAATCACGGTTTTACCCTAAAAACACCGTGTTTCCAGATGTTCACCTTTTCGACACCTGCATTCCCGTAAAGAGCACGACGAGACGAAAAAAACGAATCCAAGCACGCCCTCCTAGCATGGCTCCTTCCATTCCAAGGTCGCAGGGGCTCACCACTTGCTTTTGTAAGCAGCTCTATCCCCATCCCACTACTTACAAAACACATTTTTTTTCTCTAGAGACTTGAAATTTATTTTGGGGGTAGAGGGCATAGGTACCTTTCATTTATGTCAAATAAACGTTTTTGTAGAGTTCCTAGTTTCCAAAACATAGAATTTTCAAAATTCGAGTGTTTTCAAAAAAATATAAAAAATAAAAAAGTTTTATTACAAAAATTAAGGTCGTAAAGACCATTCGTTTGAGCTATGGAACAACGTTCTATCATTTTTGGTTTTCAAACTATCACCAACTTTCGAAAACAAAAAATTCAAAGAATTTTTGAAAAATATAATACATGGTCAATAGGAAAGAGGACGTCAGCTCGAGTTCAACGACACCTCATATGTCAACATCCGACCATGGGTTCGCGAGATATCAACAAATATTACATGGCTGAGGCTTAGTAGTAACGACATGTATGTTCTGAAGTGGGGCAGAAGCGCCACTACCCCCCTACTAATCACAAATAAAGAAAAAGTGTTTCACTACGACAAAGCAAAAGCAAATGACCGATTTTTTTTGTTAAACAGTAAACTAGACTTTTTAATAACACACATAACATGGACTGAGTTTTGTTATCATGTACGTCCTTTTGTTGTGTAATAAACTTATTTAAAGCACTTGTGTGTTGTTTTTAGTGCCTTCGACCTATGTTTAACCATTACCAGCAATTTTGCGGCTTATCCGCGAAATTCGATTATCCGCGCCAGTCAATACCGCGGATAATCGGGGGTTTACTGTAGTTAGTTCACCCATACTTTCTGACATAAATTTTAGAGCCTAAGTGTAATGGATCTGATGATGATCGCTTGACGATCGAAACTGGTCATCCTAGTGTATTTATTAATCTCAAGTAATATTTTTCAGGATTAGGGGGTAACCCATCTATTTAGGAAAAAATCGTGTTGACCGACTGAAAAGCATAATTTTCATCTATAGCATTTTCAAAATCTCGCCACGGTACTATATACCAGCGTTTCTCAAACTGTGGTACGCGTACCACTGGTGGTACACTCGTACTGCTGCAGTGATGTTACGAAAAATATAAAATATATAAAATTTAAAAATACAGTGGAACGTGGCTAATTCGAATTTCTATAATTCGAAATCTTTTTTACTTCGAATTTTTCTCTTGGTCCCTAGCAATTTATATACAATCAATGCTAAAAAAAATCGTGGTTAATTCGAATTATATTTTGGATAATTCGAAGTTTTTACGTTTAAAAAGCCGACCGGACGTAAATGTGTTAGTTTGTGGTTAGCTGACCGACGCAGAAATCATCGCCGATGTACTGAACTCCGAAAAACAAGATGGTGATGACGCATCTGGCGATGAACTCGTGGAGGAAGTTCCCGAAAAAACTGTCCCGAGCAACAAACCACATCACAGAATGTAGGCGTTATTTTTTAAGTAGAAATGACGTAAGTGATTCTGTTTTCCGTTCATTAAATTTGTTAGATTCTTTTGTGATGGCCGCGAGACTTAATTGTAGGAAACAGGTAAAAATCTCAAACATTTTTGAAAAACAGTAGATTTCTCCAAGACGTAACTACATTGCTGGATTACTACTGTCGTTAAATAGCTGAATAGCACATTTTGGTTTTATTTTATCATTTGAAACTTTTGAGGTTATTCACGGAAAAGGAAGGAAGCTTGTAGTTTAACGTGACCGTTAATCTGTAGATCATGAGCCACGGGACCTCCTTTTTACGTGGAATCCGAACCACAGGACATGACATTTCACTTCGAAAATCTCACATGCATTGACCGGGAATCGAACCCGCACCGCCTTGGACCGATGTTATTCACGATACAGTCATTGTACAGAACCGTTTTCTATTAATCTGCTTTGTTGAACGTAAATCATTATGTAAACGTAATACAATATCTTTTCTCTACCCTTTTCAAAGAACTTTCTTAATTTTTGGATAATTCGAATATTTTTACTGGTCCCTTGAGGTTTGAATTATCCAAGTTCCACTGTATAATAACATTGATAAGTTGCCGGAGGACTTTAAGCCAAAGATGAGGAGCAGTTCTATGAATTGAATTATGATTCAGAACTAAGGCAAACTTAAAAAAAAAATGGCTCATGTGAACTTTTGGGTTGAAAAGCGAACTTTGGTTTTTATGTTAAATTATTAAGAGTTCTTTTATTAATATTATTTGTACAGTGTCATTTCTCAATGTTTGAATTGCATACTTATTGTAATAAATAATGAAACAAGAGTTCCGTGAAGAACTATACAGCCTATTTTCATATATCCTATTTATATTAACTGCCTCTATCAACATACAAATTTCAGTTTGATTGCTGTAATAGATTCGTAGATATTGAGAACCGTCTAAATATTTCGGATGGTCGTCATGTTGGATTTTATATGTGTAGGTCCTAGAGTTATGTACTGTTACATGAAGATTCTTGTGCACGTGTAGCATTCAAACTTCAATCGCATGATTAGGACACAAGAAGTAACAAGAAGATATTAAAATTTCGCACAGCTGCCATCTTCTGGTTATGGAAACAATTGAAATAAATTAGATGCCAGAGGATTAACATTTGTATAAGGATTTACTGTACCAAGTTTCACTGCACTCGGATGGTTAAATTGCGAGAAAAGTCCATATGAATATTTATACTTCGCGTCACCACCATGTTGGATTTGTGATCCCCAGGATATTTAAAGTCCTATAGGTGAACTTAAGTTCGTAGCCCCTATGAACATAGAAAAATTCAGTTTGATTGCTATAATAGATTCGTAGATATTCAGAGCCGTCTAAATATTTCGGATGGTCGCCATGTTGGATTGTTAAATGTATAGGCCATAGAGTCATGTACCATTAAAAGAACATTATTGCGTAGGTTCATTATTCAAACTTTCACTTCGATCGCATGATTACGACACAAGAAATAAAAAACTTAATTTTAAAATTCGCACAGCCGCCATCTTCAGGTTATGTGAACAATTGAACTAAATTAGATACCAGTGTATAAACATTTCCTGTTCCAGATTTCATTGCGTTAGGAACATTAAATCGCGAGAAAGCTCTATTTAAAATTTTCAAATTCGCTTGGCAGCCATGTTCGTTTTGTAGTTAACCGGTTTTTGAAAGTCTTATAAAGTGCCCTTTATCTCCGTACAAAATTTCAGGGTGATATCGCAAATAGTTTCAGAGATATAGAATGCCGGTGAAATATTTCGCACATCCGCCATCTTGTGGTTATGTTATCAATTGAACGAAGTTAGATGTCGGTGCATTACAA
Source organism: Meconema thalassinum (assembly GCA_946902985.2). Lineage (NCBI taxonomy): Eukaryota > Metazoa > Arthropoda > Insecta > Orthoptera > Tettigoniidae > Meconema > Meconema thalassinum. Next base: position 538,920,489 of record OX336392.1, read on the forward strand.
TGTGTATAAACATATACTGTACCAAGTTTTATTGCGTTTGGTTGGTTAAATCGCGAGAAACGTCTATTTAAAAGTCGCAAATTCGCGTGGCCGCCATGTTGGTTTTATAGTTACCAGTTTTTCAAACGTCACATAGGTGAACTTCTAGTAGTTCCCTTTATCACAGTAAAAAATTCCAGGGTGATATTGGGAATAGTTTCGGAGATATTGAATGCTGGTGAAATATTTCGCACAGCCGCCATGTTGGATTGGTGAGACTAACAAAATTTGAAGGGCACGGTCGGGGTAGTCCGGAATAGTGCTATGAACTTACCGAGTTTCATTGAAATAGCTCCAGACGTTTAGAATTTATTAGGGGGACACACACACATACCTCTCTCTCTCTCTCACACACACACACACACGGACAAACGGTGATCTCATAAGCCTATTTTTTCAAAATTAAAAATAGGCTAACAACTGGACACACATTTTATTATTTGAACTTTAACAGTCTAACCCTAACAAACACAATTTACAATCCGTATTTTGGTCTACTACGTAGTGGTGGTGGTGGTGGTGGTGGTGGTGGTGGTGGTGGTGGTGGTGGTGGGGATTATAGTAACTATATCTCCCAACCAATAGGTGGTACGCGAGAGATTCTCATCCCTTAAAGTGGTACACAAACAAAAAAGTTTGGGAAACACTGCTCTATAAAAAAAAAAGCCATCCAACGTTTAGAATGAAGCACTGGTTAGATAGGCATTATTTTTTCTCTCTTTCTGTTGCACGTGAGACATGTATGGCGCTGTCATTTTCTAGCAATCCACTGTTGCCATATCAGTCGAAATTTTTTATTTGTCAAAAAAACAGCATATTCGGGTAGAACTATGTTTTGCCGATCTTTTTTGTCCTATATTAGAACCACGTAAACTTGATATAAATGCTAAAAAATTAGATATCCATATTTAAAAAACGATAAACTGTGTCCCCTTTTTAGTAAAATCGATCTTATATCATGTTGCATTGATTTTGTGATGCCTATTTTTCACACACGTGTAGCTAAATGTGCCGTCTTGATGATGGATTATTGAAATATTTTATACTGGCAATATTACAATTTTCATGTAGGTAAAACTTCTGAATATTCTCTCATAACCGCATAGCAGCATTGAAAAAGTTCGTATGCTGCCAACTTTTCTATTTTTAAAGGTACCCATGTCGTGTCAGTTTGAGAGTTGTAGAGGAATGTTGGAAGAAGTTTTCTACCTGCATACCCCGAGTGTAGGTTTAATTGTTTACACAGGCTGGGCTGTTCATTGACCGCGGATTATATGGATGAAGTTTCGAAGGACAGCGGGGTGCAGCTTGCTACTCACAGCTTTATTACTGTGCCCTTCGAGCTTGTATTTCAGTTGTTCAGCTGTCTCTATCTTGAGTGTGTTTGCAGCAGTTCTGTTAGATTCAACGTGTTGTATTTTACGTATTTCACGTACAACAATGGATAGTTTTGTGAAAAGAAAGCGTGGTCAAGTGCTCAGAAAGAGGGAAAAACAGGTCGTAATTAATGTGTTCAGTTATTTTAAGAATCTTAAACCTAACGAAAGTATAAATAATTTAATCAATGAAACTGCTCTGGCCACAGGAATATCAAAGACTACCGTTTTTAAAATACGTAGTGAGAGTGGACAGGGTCCAGTACTGTCGCCACGCAAAAAAAGAGGCTAAGTAATACGCTTCGCAAGAATAGCAGAAATGTTAAATAAAATGACTCTATAATGACATTAGAGTTAATTTAATTTCGTTGTATGTGTTTTGTTAGCCTACTATTAGTATAATTATACAGTACTTAATTCAAGTCTTCGTCACTGCACAATCGCTGAATGTGCGGAAAGTGTACGCGAAGCGCTTTGTACTGCCTCCTCTCTTGGAGTGGCAATCCTGTCGCAATGCTTCATTCTAAACGTTGGATGCCTTATAGATGATTTTACAAGTACTCGTTACATTATATATTGTTGATTGTTTCCAAGATCTAGGTCATCGGCCTACAGTGTGATTAAATTATAGTCTATAGTCTAGCCGACCCGACAGACGTTGTTCTGCCCGAATATATAGAGTGAGTTCAACAAACATATTTGCATTGTCGATGAACTATATACTATGTGACATTTGACATTGATTATTAAAGAAACTCAAATCATTTCCATGGAAGCCTACGTCAAATTCAAATAATTCGACTTCACCGCCACCTATGGTACAGAAACATAACTATGAATTATCCTCAGAAAATCAATTACTCATGAATTTGTCAGAAGAAATCACTGCCAAGGGAACGGGCTAGGGAGAATTAGTGGGGACAGAAGACCCTGTTGAGCTGAGACTTTAGTTTTCACTAAGGCTAGCGGTTTAAATGACGACAGTATTTGTTATGTTGACTGTCTCTTGTGGTTCATCCTACATTTAGGTCGCTACACCACCTGCCGGGTCAAATTGTGAATCTAAACCATACAGGGACCCACTCAAACATACATAATTTTGTATCATTTCAAATGATCTTGTCGACTTCGTCGTTATGTTTGGGTCTAACGTTACGCGAGACGGAGACTGTGACGTCATGCAGCCGCGCGGGAAGCCTAAGTCAATGGGTAAAGGAGGGCAAGTGCGTGACGTCATGCAGCCGCGCGGGAAGCCTAAGTCAATGGGTAAAGGAGGGCAAGTGCGTGACGTCATGCAGCCACGCGGGAAGCCTAAGTTAAGGCTGTGCGGTCAAAAATTAAAATTTTATTTTTATTTTTATTTTTATTCTTAATCTCTAATATAGGTCTTTGTGAGACATTATATGCGTTTTGCAGAAAATAACGACGGCTCGTTTGCTGAGGACATGGCTTCAAAGTGGCTATTTTGAGCGTTAAAGGTACGATCACCACGACGAAACTAATAATCGGAAGACACCGAAATTTCTCTACAACAACCCCTGTAGTAGTACCTGCAATAGGAACAATTCTTATTTCGAAATTCAAATTTTGTATTAACCTCTTCAGATTTGAATACTATTTTTAGTGAGAAAAAATAGTTATATTAACTTCAAAATTATATTAATTTGAAGTGGATCTTATTCTGAGCAGTAGAAAAGTATGATAAAGAAAATTGGGTCAGCGATAAACCCGTGGTGCATGTTCCTTTCAGACTCTAAAAAACGCTGGCTGAATCAGTCACACACACATACACACACGCGCGCACACACACAGCGGCAAGACAAGGACTTGCGCAAGAGCGCGCTCGGGCACCTGCCTTCCCCTCCCCTTCAACACCTTTGCTATCAGAGCTTCCACCCCCCCCCCCCCTCCCACCCTGACTCATCCTGCCAGGCTACACGACCACAGTCTAGAGGAAATCGTAGAAGTGTTATTATCTCACCCATTACTCCTTACAGAATGTTAAAAATTATTTATAAGTTTCTTTATAAAATTCTGTAAGTTATATTAGCAGAATAAAACATGTTTATGATCAATAGAACTTTATATGAGTTGTAATCTTCAAAATATATCAAAATAATATATATATATATAATTATATATATACATAAGAATATAATAAAGCTAAAGAGTTTGTGTGTTTAAACGCGCTAATCTCTGGAACTACCAGTCGGATTCAAAAAAATCTTTTTTTATATGATAGCCAGATTCAAGAGGAATAGTTTAGGCTATGTTAAATTGCGGACAGACCACTCCGTTCCCTGCATTTAGGCCCTTTGGCACAAATCTACACCGTTTCACCGATCAGAACCAAAATTTGTATACTTACCCTTTGGAACCCTGCGGGTAACACTGTCCACTTTAAATTTCAGACAACCAATTAATTCCCTGCATTTAGGCCCTTTGACACAAATCCACACCTTTTCACCGATCTGAACCAATATGTGTATACATAGCCTTTGGAACCCTACGAGTAACACTGTTTACATGAAATTTCGGACAGACCACTCCATTCCCTGCAGTTATGCCCTTTGGAACAAATCTACACCGTTTCACCGATCTGAACCAAAATTTGAATACTTACCCTTTGGAACCCTGCGGGTAACACTGTCCACTTTAAATTTCAGACAACCAATTAATTCCCTGCATTTAGGCCCTTTGACACAAATCTACACCATTTCACCAATCTGAACCACAATATGTATACTTAACCTTTGGAAACCTACGAGGAACACTGTCTGCATGAAATTTCGGACAGACCACTCCATTCCCTGCATTTAGGCCCTTTGGCACAAATCTACACCGTTTCACCGATCTGGACCAAACTTTGTATACTTACCCTTTGGAACCCTGCGAGTAACACTGTCAGCATTAAATTTCGGACAGACCACTCCATTCCCTGCATTAGGTCGATTGGCATAAATCTACACCGTTTCACCGATCTGAATCACATTTTGTACACTTACCCTTTGGAACCCTGCGGGTGACACTGTCCACTTTACATTTCGGGCAGACCACTCCATTTCATGCATTCAGGCCCTTTATCACAAATCTACACCGTTCCTCCTAATTGCACCAAATTATACATACACTTTGAAACCCTGCTGGTAACACTGTCCACTTGATATTTTGGACAACACTCTCCATTCCCTACATTTAGAATAACAAACAAACTTAACTTGACTGGCAAATCGGGCTGCATCACGTCGCCCCTACCAGTGTTCTGGTGCTGAATTGCGAAAATAGTTGAATCTTGCGCTGCTTATAAATTGCAGTCACGGGGAGTAATTAGTGCAAAAAGACTTCTTTTGCCCCTTAAAACAGTTGTCATCATGAACATATTATGCATCTGTATAAGTGCAATGGTGTTGGTGCAGTACATTGAGGTTATCAGCTGCAATAAGCGTTGATGCTTTCAAATTTACCGTAATTTATTCCGAAACTTATCGTTGAGCGCTATGTGGCCATAAATGATACTATTGCTACCTCAGGAGCTCGGGACGGCCGAAGTTTTCCAAAGTGTTCTGATTCTTTTCCTACGGCGCTGTGTGACAAAAGACGACACTATTGGTCTCTACATTTCTAACAGACCATGAGATATAGGCCCTAGGCAGTGTCTTTTATTTCGCTTATTCCTCTTTCTAATCATTTTTGTAAATTTGTTTGTAAATTACATGTCAGTGCTGTAGTTAGTAAATAGCCGTTTCCCTGTTCATTATTATCATTATTATCATTAGGGGAAAATGATCTAAATGTTACGTCCATTATACTGTACTGCTTATCACCCCCACTACATCCACCACCACCAACACCTCCACCGCAAAAAGTTGTATTTTTTTTCTTTCGGGTAGTTTAAGTATCATATGCCAGTTCCGTAGTAGTATTCATTATCATCCATAAAACAAATAAATCCACCGGGCGAAGCCGGGCACTACTACTAGTTTATATATATTACAATTTGGCTTACGTGCCACCAACACAGATACTGTAGGTCTTATGGCGACGATGGGATAGGAAAGACTAGGAGTGGGAAGGAAGAGGCTGTGGCCTTAATTAAGGTACAGCGCCCATTTGCCTGCTGTGAAAATGAGAAACCAGGGAAAACCATCTCCAGGGCTACCGACAGGGGGGTGGTTCGGACCCACTATTTCCGGAATGAAAGCTCACAGCTGCACAACCCAAACCGCACGGCCAAATCTCTCCCGTCAATCATATCATATCATACGGAGGGAGAGTGCCTAGTCCACAAATTGGTAATACGCAGGGCCGTCGCGAAAGGTGCGGTTGCGCCAGGCCCGCGCTCAGAAAGGCCCCGCGCTTCAGGCCTTTTTTTTTCATAAATGAAAATAAATAAATAAATAAATAAAGATAGTGTGTTTGATTCAGTCCAGCCCAAATTAAAATGTGTCTTCCTCTATGTTGATATGATAGCAGAAACTCCAAGGATCGTCGAATCGTTCATCGAGTTTTTGGAGGTACACGACACTACGGGAAAGGGGTTAGCTGAGGTTTTAGAAGGAGTATTGGAGGATAATGATCTTGATATCATGGACTTTTGGGGACAAGGGTATGACAGGGGTGCTAATATGAAGGCCAAGTATAAGGGAGTGCAGATGCGAGTAAAAAATACTAATAAACGAGCAATGTTCATGACATGTGTTGCACATAATCTTAACTTAATTTTGGGGACATGTTAATGCAATAAGAACGCTATGGCATTTTTGGTATAGTTCAGCGCCTTTACACTTTGTTTGTAGCTTCCACGGAAAGGTGGGACATTTTGTGCGAACTATATCCTGGCCTCCTCACACTAAAATTTTTAGCTAGCACGAGAAGGGAATGTTGAATTGGCAGTGCCAAGCCCATCAGGTACCAGTTAGGCAAAGTAAACGAAGATCTAGAAAAATTGGCAGAAACTACCAAAGATCCTGTTACCCGGTCAGAGGCCCAATCTTTGTTGCTTCATACAAGTTCGTATGAATTTGTTTTAAGCCTCGTTATCTGGCACGATATTTAATTTTCTGTGAACTCAACAAGTAAAACTCTCCAATCTGAGAAGACTTCGTTAGATACGGTTTTAACCGAACTTATGGGCCTAAAGTCATTTTTTCAAAATCATCGCAACACTGGCTTTGACAGTGCAATGTCCACCGCTAGAGAAATAATGGAAAATTTGGGCCATGCAAATAAATTTTCTATTCGCCATCAAGGCAATCGCAAAAGTTCCTTGATGAAATACAACAGCAAAATGATCAAAAGGTGGAAAAAAAACTGAAGAGTAACTTTAAAAAGAAGCTGAAATTAAATTTCGGAAAAATTACTTCTTGTCTGTCGTAGATACTGCACTGAGCTGCGAAGAAAATAGATTTAACGAAGTTATTTTTTTTCGGAATACTTTGGATTTCTCTTCGATCCTTCCAAGCTTTCCAATTTGGAGGAAAGGCAATTGAAAGACCATTGTCAAACACTCTCTAATTTTCTAAAAGACGGGGAGCTTGAAGATTTGGATGCAGAGGATCTTTTTCTGGAACAACAATTATTTAGGTACGCTGTTCCGTAATCTGTAAAAAGTGCTTGCGGTGCACTAGAGTACTTAGCCCCGATAAAGGAGTCCTATCCTAATTTAACGACGGCCTATCGAATTATACTTACAATTCCTATAACGGTTGCCTCGGGGGAAAGGATTTTTTCCATTTTGAAACTAATCAAAACAAGTATTCCCTGAAGAACTAAAGTCTATTTTCATATATCCTACTTATGTTAATTGCCACTATCAACATACACAATTTCAGTTTGATTGCTGTAATGGATTCGTAGATATTGAGAACAGACTAAATATTTCGGATGGTCACCATGTTGGATTTTTATATATGTAGATCATAGAGTTATGTACTGTTACATGAAGATTATTGTGTACGTGTAGCATTCAAACTTCAATCGCATGATTAGGACACAAGAAGTAAAAACGAGATTTTAAAATTTCACACAGCTGCCATCTTGTTGTTATGGAAACATTTGTATAAGGATTTACTGTACCAAGTTTCACTGCACTCGGATGGTTATATTGTGAGAAACGTCCATGTGAATATTTTTACTTCGCGTCACCGCCATGTTGGATTTGTGATCGCCAGGTTATTGAAAGTCCTATAGGTGAACTTATCTTCATAGCCCCAATGAACATTAAAAAAAATCAGCTTGATTTCTGTAATAGATTCGTAGATATTGAGAACCGTTTAAATATTTCGGATGGTCGCCATGTTGGATTGTTATATGTATAGACCATATAGTCATGTACCATTCAAGGAAAATTATTGCGTAGGCTCATTATTCAAACTTTTACTTCGATCGCATGATTACGACACAAGAAATAAAAACTTAATTTTAAAATTAGCACAACCGCCATCTTGAGGTTATGTAAACAATTGAACTGAATTAAATACCAGTACATTACAATGTGTATAGACATTTGCTGTGCCAAGTTTCATTGCGTTTGGATCATAAAATCACGAGAAAAGTATATTTAAAACTTTCAACTTCGCGTGGCCACCATGTATGTTTTGTAGTTAACCGATTTTTGAAAGTCTCATAAATGAACTTCCAGTAGTGCTCTTTATCTCCGTACAAAATTTTAGGGTGATAACGGTAATAGTTTCAGAGATACAGAATGCCGGTGAAATACTTCGCACAGCCGCCATCTTGAGATTATGTAAACAATTGAACGAAGTTAGATGTCAGTGCATTACAAGGCGTATAAACATATACTGTACCACGTTTCATTGCGTTTGGTTGGTTAAATCGCGAGAAACATCTATTTAAATGTCGCAATTTCGCACAACCGCCATGTTGGATTGGTGAGTCGTAACAAAATTTGAAGGGCACGGTCGGGGTCGTCCGGATTAGTACTATGAACTTACCGAGTTTCATTGAAATCGCTCCAGCCGTTAAGATTATATTAGGGACACACACACGCACACACAGACAGACACACGGACAAAAGGTGATCTCATAAGCCTATTTTTCCGTAAATGAAAATAGGCTAAAAAACTATTTGCGATCAACGATGGCACAGGAGCGTCTGAACGGTTTGGCTACTCTGTCAATTGAATGTGAAACGGCCAAAAAATTAGAAATGAACGATTTAATGAGCACTTTTGCCCTAGCAAAGGCCCGCAAAGCGCCTTTTACATAAATAAAAAGCTCTAAATACTAAACATAAAACAGATTTTTTTAAATAAAAAATAAAAGTCTGCCTTGTAAACCATGTTATTTCTCGAATAAAGGTTCAGCTGATATTTATCGGTGGAAGTAGGCTTATAGCACTTTTAGTAGTTTAGTTTATGAAAAACTGTATAGCCGTGTAAACGTGATTGCGTATTATTATTATTAATGAAGTGCGTTTGGGTAAGAAATTACATCGAGCACATGCTTGGTTTTCCATAATATATTTTGTATGCCAAAAGAAACATCTGTGTTAGCTCATTATATCAGGTTTCCATTGATATAGCTTGTTGCTTTTATCTGATCAGGTGCTTCCTGTATCCTTTTTTATGCTTAGGCCTATCCTATTTGTTGAGGTTTGTTTAGAAACTAGAAATGTAATAAAATGAGTTTTAACTAGCCTAAAATTGTAATTTCTTTTAAAACATCACTCTCCGTACAACACATCCACATCCACTTACAGTCTAACGCTATCAGTGAGAGAGAGAAGACCATGAGTGACGAGGAAAGGTAGGGGAGGAAGTAGGTGGTAAGTGACGGGTAGACAGATCACGAACACAAATGCAGCGGCTGTCCAACGGTGATAGTGCTGCCATCTCTTGCCATGCGATTGACGGCGGTGGTGATCGCACAGCCTTAATGGTTAATGGAGTCTGTTGAAAGAGTCCTGGGGCGTCGAGTGACCTGGGGCTTCGAGCGAAGCGAAAATAATACAGGGTGACTCCTAAAGAGGTGTACAAGATGCCAGATAAGAATACAGGGTGACTCCTAAAGAGATATACAAGACGCCAGATAAGAATACAAGGTGACTCTTTAAGAGGTGTACAAGATGGCAGAGAAGAATACAGGGTGACTACTAAAGAGGTGCAGAAGATGTCAGACAAGAATACAGGGTGACTTCTAAAGAGGTATACAAGATGTCACACAAGATGTCCTAAATAGGTGTGCAGGATGTCAGAGCAAAATACAGGGTGACACAACGAGGTTTGCTAGATGAAAAATCCACAGCCTGCTTCCAGTCTCCGACCAGGTCAGGAATGGAATGAATGAAGCCCCCATCTAGCGGCTAGGATATGAACTGTGCCGGCTGCCGAGGCCTGACGCACTCCTCTGGGGCAATGATTAAATGAATGACAGATGAAATGAAATGATAGTGGAGAGTGTTGTTGGAATGACATTTTGACAGTTAAAACCGGAGTACCCGGAGAAAAACCTGTCTGCCTCCATTCTGTCCAACACAGATCTCACATGGAGTGACCGGGATTTGAACCACGGACCCAGCGGTGAGAGGCCGGCGTGCTGCCGCCTGAGCCACGGAGGCTTGTTTGCAAGATATCAGATTTAAATAATGGGTGACCCTTAAAGAGTTGTAAAAGATGTCAGACTCAAATACAGGGTGACCTTTAAAGAGGTGCCCGCGCGGGAAGCCTAAGTTAATGGGTAATGGTGTCTGTTGAAAAAGTCCTGGGGCTTCGAGCGAAGCGATAAGCCCTCCTGAGCCTTTCTAACATGTGTAGCATTTGTAGCATGCGTCATTTGAAATGATATAATGTCTAGTCTTTCAGACTGACTGTAATTGTTAACGTTACATTTCTACTAAACACAAGCTCCAATAGTTATATCGCATATTTTACCGATGACAGCCAATAATTGTTATCGTCCAATTACAATCACGTCACTGTCGACCTGAAGCTAATTGGCGTACAGAGCTAAGTAGCCTACTTGTTTACCACCAACGATAATTTGGCAGCGATAAAGCTAATAGCCTCCGGTATCGAGGGCGGACATTCAATTTCACTTTTGTAGTTTCATAGCCCGACTGGCTAATGACTTCTGGGTCGATATATATCGCTCTCTGACTTCCTCTCAACAATCAACATCTAATATATAAAAGTGAAAGTCTTTATGTATGTATGTATGTATGTATGTATGTATGAATGTATGTGGGTTTGTTCCGTATACAAATCTACACCGTTCAACCAATCTCAACCAAATTTTGCATACCCATAGTTTAGGACCCTGAAGGAACGGTTGGCTACATGAATTTTCGATAGTCCTTCTCATTCTTCTGATATCGGCCTATTTGCACTCGAGCAAAGGCTAATATATTCAGAAAATTAACTTATGATGGAACGGCAAGGCCGGCCATCTCTATGGCAACAGTAACACAAGACGGGTCCACCAAGTTTCCATCTATGTCGGTTAGAGGCCATGCCACTCAATTTTCTCAACGGCAACACTACCTCAAGAAGTGATCACCAGGTTTCCACCTGTCTCTGTAAGGGGCCATGCTACTCCATTTTCTCCATGACTACAGTCAAGACATAAAGACCAGGCCATGGGCCTCCATTTTCTATCCAAACCACGATAAGAATATTAGGAATCTGACCGCCTTCAAAATCTGAATACGTAGTTTTTTTTTTAAATTTTATTAACAGGGGTCGATGTAGGGAATTATAATAATAATAATAAAAACAAATACATCGGCTAACCCTGCACGGGACCTAACGTAACAACGGCTATATATATCATCACGAAACTTAGTATCAAGATAAAATGAGCTTAACTGATTCTGTTATTGTTGATTGATTCAGAGGCTTGGCGACATCATGGCCATGTAGCCCCATGAACTTAAGTGTGTATGATTTTTTTTCTGATAACCAGTGTTACTGTGATGGCTGTAGTAGTGTGTGTATTTGTAATTCAGGTGAGGATTAAAAATGAGCTTGCTGTTGCCTTCATTTAGAAACTATCCCGGTATTTGCTTCGAGTAGAAGTGGGAAACCACGGAAAACATCTTCCAAGTTTTGCCTCGGGAGGCGCAGTGTATCCCTTTCCAGCTCTCAGACCAGAATTAAAATTTCTTGGCAGAGCCGGATTCAAACTCGGACTTCCAAGGCGACAGCCGAGAATGTTAGCCACTAATCCACGTGGTCGTCTAAATGTGACATTTTGGGTCTAATGTCATACTCTTGATGCCGCTGCTGTTACGGGAGAATTTGAATCTTTACCTTATGACGGAAGGTATCACGCGCAATATATTGTATTGTTGTGTTATACTCTCCGTTAAGGTGTGTTCTACTACTAGTAGGCTATGTTTATGTTTTATTAATCCTAATGTTTTTATGCTGCATTGTTTTAATTGTTGACATTGTTAACCTGTACCGGCCATCTTTTGTATTACAAATCAGGAATACAGTAACTGTGATAAGACTTGACTGAGACTAACAGAAACAGAATAATTTGTAGCAACCAAAATGAAACAGTAACCTAAAATGATTAACCACGCAGTGACCACTCCTTCTTTTCGACTTAAGACATGACTATAAGAGTAAATAATTTGTACAGAACATTACCTCCTTCACTGCCCTCAACAGATACAGTACCGTAGCAAACCTACAGGTAACTGACGTCACCAGTAATTCTCATAGTAATCATTAGAAGCCATGACCAGGCTCCTTTTGTACTTAAACATGGGTGCTTTCAAATTATGTTTTTCGTACATCAAAAAACTACTTCTATACTAATATATAAAAGTGAGATGGTATGTGTATGTGTGTCTGTGTATTACTCGATCACCAAATAACCACTGATCCGATTTACATGAAATTTTACATGGAAGTAGCTAATTTGTCTGGTTAATATATAGGCTACTTTTGATTTCAATACTTTTCACTATTTAAAGATGGCGACCATTTTAGTGACGTCACTACACCCTTTGGTTTCAAACTTTCATATTTCAATTTCAAATAAAAAGTGAACGCTAAGAAATAGCAAACTTTTGATGGCTTATACTAGGTTTAAAATTTAAATTTCTATCAGAATGGTCGTTATCTCTTTTCGTGTATCTCCAACTGTTAGCGAGTAAAACCTAATTTTGTGCTATAAAACACGGTCAACGCCGAGTGGTGTTGTTGGACAAAATGATCCATCCTAACTCTCCCTCTGCGCAGCACCTCGCCTCTCCCCTGTTTTAACTGTCACCTTCACATTTCAATTTATGTATGACCCGTAGCGAAGCACGGGTACTTCAGCTAGTATGTATGTCTACCCCTTATTATTCCCGTTTTTCCAACGGGGTCGGGAATGAGATGCGATGGAAGTCTTTGTGGCGATGGTTTTTACGGACGGATGCCCTTCCTGACACCAACCTCATGAGAGGAGTTAATGAGAGATGAAATGGATGATGGTGAATGAAACTGGGCAAGGATGTGGAAGGAAGCGGCCGTGGTCTGTCAGAAGGTACCGTCCCAGCATTTGCCTGGTGTTGAAAATGGGAAACCACGGAAAACCATTTCAAGGACGGCCGACGGTGGGGCTCGAACCCACGCGTCTACCGAGTCAGCAGAGAGCTTGGCCCCATGACCTAATGCTGCGCATTAGCCAGCGTAGCCACTACTGTCGGTAGCTAGTATTAAATAATAATACAAATTTACGTATACTGAATTAAGCACAATGTGTACACAATTCATCTAGTGGACGATAAGTCAGTTTCATTCGTCCTTTGCATAATGTGTGATTGGCAGAGTTGTTTGAGTACATTCGAACGGGAGAGTTCACAAGCACATTCACTCTCGGAATTTAAGAGCTTATTTACAAAGTGACGTAAATCCAAAATTGACGGTTTTTCAGTTTTATTCTTTCATAAGCAAGTATAACAATGGTTTTAATTCGCAATACGTCTTATATTCCATATTAACAGAGATCTAAAAACTAAGTTTAATTGCAAAGTGACATAACTCCAACAAGTATTTATTATCCAATGTGTGTTATATAAATGTTGAACAATCCAATGGCTCTGTGGTCACCACGTGATATGACGCGGAAACATGGCCGCTTACAGGTGGTAGATGAATAGTGTTTGTGACTTCTTGTGCTTCATAATGATAAATAGGGCCCGGATATTGATGACATGTCATCTTTTTACTGAGTTGTCTAAAGCAATGCTGAAGTACATAAAAACTCCGGACATGCAACCCCGTCTTCAAAAATATCATTTTTATTTCGCATCTTTTTGCATTATTTGCTATTTTTCCATTTTAAGAGCATTTGTTTTGTTTGGTAGATTTCTTTGGTCATAGTTTAGAGAAATCGGCCTTTTAAGGTATTTTTCCCCAATGTAGTCATGTCACAGCTTTATATGAGGGAGTTACGTCTCTCAGAGTAGCTAGTAGCTGATACAAGATAGTTTAAAATATTGAAATAAACTATTTCGGTGTTGCTATTAGTAGAAAAATACATCTTGGATGCAGAAGAACGGTACCGTGGGTATACAAATGCTCTTGTTTTTGTCGCAAATCAGTTATTAGCGGAATAGAATGTTGCCTGCTCTGTTGACCAAGCTCAGCTGTGGTGGGGTAGAAAGGGGAAGGGGTGTATAGTATTGTATTTTCTCCATTTTATAGTGCATTTTTCCAATTTTTAGGTCATTTATTAGTCATTTTTGAAAATTTTAAGTGCATTTTTTAAACTTTTTTACGGCATCAACACCATGGATAACTTTGAAGAATATATAGAGCATCAGTTTGTTGTGTTTAAACCATTGAAATGTTCACGAATACCACTCAAAGCGTCCTACTGTAACTCCAACTTACAGGAGACGATTACCACCATTTCCATTGATAGGAGGTTATAAAGACACGGTGTCAGGATGTGTATAAAAGTAATGAAAGAAGTTACATTATATTCATTATCATATCTGAATTTAATTATACGAAGAAACATAAACGCGATTTCTGAATTGTTGCATTTCACTTTGGAAATAAGGTCTTTAATTGTGGAAATCTTGCCACGATGGGTGAGTGGTTATCGTGTCGGTCTACTAACCCCACGATTGCAGGTTCGCTCCTGGCCGTGGTAAGTGATTTTTTTGAAAGGCGGCAAAAATACGACACGCATGTCATACGATGTTGGCATGTCAAAGAACCCATTTGAATTCAGTAGGCCGTGTTCATAATGGCAAAATTAATCACGGGAGTTTCCGACAACACAAAGTTCCTCATTTCTCTACTAGAAAAAAGCGCTATAGTGTTCAAGGAGCTTAGATATCTAACCTCCTTGACTTTCATAGTGATTCGACGAAATTCGACATTCAAGCTACCCTCTGGGTGTCAAATTACAAAGCTTGCACCCGGCACTCTAGGCCATACGATATTATTATTAATTGTGGAAACCTTTCCTGTTGCAGATTCGGTGGTGGAGTTCGTAACCAGCTGTTTTCCATTCCCGCTCTTTGGTGGCTGGTGTGTGGTAGAAGGCGGAATCGATATCTGCTGCTTTCTGAGCCCGTTCTTCCAGAAATTTCTCGCATGCTTTGCTTGGGGTCAGGTTGTTGATGATTATGATGATATTGTTGTTTAAAGGCGCCTAACATCGAGGTTATCGGCCACAAATGGTTTGGGTGATAGTGAAAATGAAAGATGATCAAATTAAACTTACAAATAAAACTATCTACTGACTTACAAGCTAGAAGAGGAAATGGGGCCAATTAAGGTGGGAAAGGAAGATACTCCCTAGGTTTCGGATACCCTAATACCATCGGGGTAGGAAAAGAACAAGAGTTGACCAAGGGAGGTCGACGGGAAAGATAACAGAGAGGACCTCGGCATAAGTAAGAATCAGCTGGGGTCCCGTGGTCACCAACCCACGTCCCACAAGTTGTGATCCCCTGTGGGGGGGAAGGGGGGGGGGGTTCAGATTATGTCAGGTCTTCTACGAATGTCGTTGTTCCCGCCAGTTAATAAACTAGTCGGGTTGGAGCGCACTTGGATACCCCAAGCGTCTTCTTTAAGTATTTGGCTTGGACTCTATCCAGGTCTTTGACATCATTGCAATTCAGATGTGGCCATATTATTTCGATGGCGTAGGATACCACTGGGGAAATTTTCAGATTTAACAGTGAAATAGCTCTTGTTAGTGATAGGCTTCTGAGTCTTTTAATTTCCATTGTGGTTTTAATGGGGTGATTGTACTATCCTCGACGTGTCTTATAAACGTAAATCCGGTAACCTTGTAGAGTTACCCCAAGGTATTTGTATGACTTAGCTACTTCTAGTGTGTTATTTCCACATGTGAACACATCCCTCGAGGAGATTCGTCTTCCTATATTAATAATAATAGCAAGGACAATTCCATACATTGTTAAAACGAGAAGATTACGGAAGATTTTTGGCAACAGATGGGTTGATGGCCAGTTGCGATTGAGATCCAATGAAGAACTATACACCAAGATAGAACCAATAATGTCGTCCAACAAAAATTAAACATTGATTTTCAACGGGCACCTCTTACGTATGACTGAAGAAACAGCTTCGGTGGCGTAGTCGGTAGCATTCTGAGCTTCTATGCCCAAGATCGCGGGTTCAAACCCAACCGAAGTCGTCGAACTTTTTAAGAGAGTTAAAATTTCCTCAGTATGCCTTCCGCCGGAGGGGAAGTAAAGCCGGAGGGCCCATGTCATATATATATTTATGGCATGTAAAAGAACCTTCCACTAATTAAACGTGTGTAGCTAAATTTTCAGGTTAGATTTCGTTGAAACGCTCTATCAAAGTTCCAACGCTCACCACTAGGTGTCAGTGACATCTGGTAGCAAAAGTTGAAAGTACTTGAAATTGAACGCAACTTGTAGCTCACCCCATGGGTGTCCGCATTGAAGCAGCTACAGCCTCTAGAGAGCCGAACATGTCCTCGAACACTCCCGGCACTAAAAGCCATACACTAAATAAATGACTGATGATCGACTGTCTAAGAAAATCTGGAATTTCACAAAGCCAAAGGCAACCGAATGGAGATGGTTCTAAGAATGTGAGAAAGACCTGATGCAAATTGGTATTCCAGAAACGAAAATCCACGACAGATTTAAATTTCGACAAATGGTTAAAAAAAACTATGAACATTTTGAAGAGGACTCTAAGCACAGGTGACAGACGGCGCTGATCGTTGGACTCAAGAACTACTGGGAGGATGTCAAGTTTGGTAGAAGAAGGAGATCTGGGCACAAATTATCAATCCAAATGAGCCTCGGCAGACACACTACAGTCTATAGAGCTGAAGTGATAGGAATCACTACATGTCTTGAGGAAAACATGAAAATGAACTACAGAGATAAGAAAATTTTCATATTTACGGACAGCTAGGCAACTATTAAGGCACTTGAAGCTGTCCGGATAACTTCCTAAATTGTTTGGTATTGCCATTCACTTCTTCTGAAGCTCTCAATAATGTTAAAATTATATGGGTACCTGGGCATGCAGGCATAGAAGGAAATGAAAAAGCGGATAAATTGGCAATAAAAGGGTCAGAAACAGCTTTTGTGGGCCCAGAATCAGTATGTGGGATCTCTTATAGACAAACCCGCTACTACATAGCGAAATGGATACAAAATAAACAAATGGAAAACTGGAAAAATGCTCCAGGTCGTAGGCTTGCAAGAGAACTAATTCAGAGACCAAACAAGAAGTATACTAAGGAACTGCTGGAACTCAGCAGGGAAAAAATAAGATGAGTAGTAGGACTGCTAACGGGACACTGCCACATTAAAAAGCACCTACATAGAATTGAAATAATACGATACAATCTATGTAGGAAATGTAACGAAGCGGAAGGAACAGCTGAACACATACTCTTCGAATGTGAGGCGTTGGGAAGAATCAGAATCTCTACATTGGGTTTGCCTGGCGAAGAGAGAGAAAATATCGGAGAAGACCCAATATGGAGGACCTGCTACTTTTTAAGAGCGCAGAAATAACCAGTTGGGAATAAAGGAAAACACATGGTAGCTAAAGATCATTGAGGTCGAAGCTAATAGGAACTGTTTACAGAGACCTCATGAATAAAAGAAGAAGAAGAAGAAGGAGACATAAATTAAATTTATTGTTAAAACAGGCTGTGCCATTCGGTTGTGTCTTTGTACATATACGTCATTCCTGACTTTGTCCTTTCCTTCGGTGACGAGAAGATGACCTAGAAGTTGTCGTCACTCTATGAAGCCGTCAACGTCGGCCACTCTTAGTTCATAGAATCAAAACAGACAACACTGGGGAAATGGACTCAATGGTTTCGAAATAAACATTGTTTACAGCAGAACACTTGTCGAATGTTCCTCGTCAGTGGCACGGTACGCATGGCGAGAGGAGTTGGTGTTATTAACGGATAAGACAGTCCATAATCTTGACAGCACAATATACATTCTACTCACACATTCGGCATTCGATATGATAAGTTAGCCGTTTCAAAGGATTTAGAAAGTGAGGGGGCGGTGATGTTTGATAACCCATTTACACTAACTTGGCAGTCATAAACTACAAGCATTGCTATGCGAGAAATGAGGTACTTGAGCTAAATAAGGCCCGGTTCCATCTGTGATTTTATTAGCAGAATATTCGAAATTCTGCAATATTATTAGTGTTTCTGATAGCTACTAGCCTTTAACGGTTAGACTAGAAACTACAACTTTACTGAGGAAACGAACGATTCCGCGATGTTTGCTTCAGTCGGGTAGTAAACGGCGTACGAAGCTCTTTATGTTACTATTTCTAGGTATTTTAATAAACCTTCTTCATGTTTTTGAAATTTGACATACATCAATTTGACGTCATAATGTCAAGGAACTGAGAGACATGATAAAAGGAATGTGCATGGAGTGCTACAGTAGTGTGAAGACTAGAGTCGGGACATCGGAATGGTTTAAAATTGACACTGGACTAAAGCAAGGAAGTGTGTTGTCACCATTATTGTTCGTAATGGTGATGGATGACATCATGAAGGCAGCAATGAAAGACTATAGTAGGGCAAAGATGAAGGTAATGCTGTTTGCAGACGACGTTGTGATCTGGGGCGAGGATGAGATGGAGGTACAAGAACAGTTAGACGTAATAAATGAAAAGATTGAGCAATGGGCATTGTAGATAAATGTGGAGAAGAGTAAAACTGTGGAGATGAGTAGAGATAAGAAAGAAGGAAAAGGAGTAATCAAAGTAGGAGATAAGGAATTGGAAGTGGTGAAACACTTCAAATAATTGGGAAGTGAACTGACTGAAGATGGAAGACTAGGTTTGGAAATTAGCAGAAGAATACAACTCGGGAGTGCTTTCTACCAACAGGTACGGGGACTAGTATAGAACAAGGATATGCCAATTAAGGCTAAAGAAGTTATGTACAAAGCATATTATGTTCCTATAATGACATATGCAGCGGAAACTTGGACAATGACTAAGAGGGATGAGAGCAGAGTACAATCAGCTGAGATGAGATTCCTGAGAAGTATGGTCCAGAAAACGAGGAGGGACAGAGTGAGAAATGAAGATATACGGAAAGAACTGGGAGTACAGAAACTAAATGACAAACTGCAGCAAAACAGATTGAGATGGTTTGGACATGTCAAACGGATGAATGAAGTAAGGCTACCAAGACGAGCACTGGAACGACGGATGACAGGGAAGAGAGGATGAAGTAAATAAGGCTTCAAGGATTTTATTAGCAGAATATTCGAAATTCTACAAGATTCTTAGTGTTTTTGATAGCTACTAGCCTTTAACGGTTAGACTAGAAATTACAACTTTACTGTGGAAACGATGTTTGCTTCAGTCGCGTAGTAAACAGCGTACGAAGCTCTTTTTGTTACTATTTCTAGGTATTTTAATAAACCTTCTTCATGTTTTTGAAATTTGACATACATCAACCTGGTGTACAGTATACTGTATAATGTCAAAGAATGCTTTATGTATTTAAGATATGCCCACAATGTGCATAATGGTACATAAATTATTCTTGACCTAGTCCTATTATTGAGATTGTCCTGTTTGGGCAGTTTTGTGCATGATATCTCTCACAGTGTTAATTGCACAATTTGCACACGCAGGATTCTTCCGGTTGATGAAATCTTAGGTTCTGACTTAGCTTGTGATGAAAGCCGTGCGTTGCAAATCTTGTCAGTATGTGTCAAGTTCATAATTTGGCTGCTTCCATTCCGATGTTGTCATGGCGTCTGTTGAGTAAAATTCGGGCCATATGGCATTAGTTTTCTCTTTTAACAGGTGTAGTGTCTTTTCATAAGCCTTAGTACTTGGTAGCCAGAATTGTGCTCTTATGTCCTCAACAAAGAAGGTTTCTTTTGTTAACACTTATGTTAGCCTCGATGGTGCTGACTTCCCTACTCCTAGAACCCGCTTCAGGTAACGGGCTTTGACCTTCTCAATTGTTGATAGATTTGTGATTGTTAGTTTGTCCCAGATGATGTTGATCCCATAGCAGGAATGGAAAACAGCTGGTTACGAACTCCACCACCTCTACACCAGAGAGGCAATACATGGATTCCACCACCGAATCTGCAACAGGAAAGGTTTCCACAATTAATAATAATATCGTATGGCCTAGGGTGCCGGGTGCAAGCTTTGTAATTTGACACCAGAGGGTAGCTTGAATGTCGAATTTGACATTTTTGCACCCTCAACCACCCCTGTCTAGACGCGTAACGCGTCATGGCAGAGTTTTCAGAGTTGGATCAAAATGAAGCTTATGGCCTGCAATCGAGCCCGAAACAGCAGGTTGGAACAAAATGTATCGGTAAGATGGGAAACGAGACCCAAAAGTTTTCAAACAAGTTAACACCCTCAGTGCTTCAAAGCACTAAGCACTGAGTTAAAATATATTTTGATATTCAGCGCTTGTTTTTCTAAATTACTTATATTTTTGAATTTTTAATATAAAGCCCAATATCTTATTTTTAGCCTACTTTTCACATTTTGCAAAAAGTAGACTTATGAGATCGGGCCAAATGTGTGTCTGTCTGTCTGTCTGTCTGTCTGGCTGTGTGTGTGTTCCTCCCTAGCAACTCCTAAACGGCTGGAGCAATCGAAACAAAATTTGGTAGGAGTAAAGATCTATTCCTGAATATCTCACGACCATATTTGAAAATGATGTCAGTGCTACCAACTGCTGAAAAATCGCAATTGAAATTTGAGCTCCATGTTGGATATCTTGGAAGGTATGAATGGGAGCTATTTCAAAATTGGCACACCTATAGATAATAATATTGCAGTTTAATTTCCAGGAGGCCATACATGGCAGTGTTGCCAAAATGATTATAAGCCTGCTGACAGGTCCAATTATTAAATGCATATAACATCTACACTATCAATTGGAATTCAACCAAATTTTGTATGTGCTATGTGTACATAAACTGATATGACTGAGCGTATTCGTAAGAGCCTCCAGGGCTGCCCACTGTTAATAAATGCTCTCATTTTTTAAATCCAAATACCCATATATAAGAAAGTATGCAAGCCGACAGCTTTAAACTATGCACACGTATAGTACCTGACATTCTATATTAATTCGGAGTAACTTATATACGCCAGTGCTGCCAACATGATTCTAAGCCTGCTGATAGGTCCAATTTTAAAATGCATGTAACTTCTATACTAACTAATGGATTTCATTCAAAATTGACACAACAATAGATCATATTATTTCAGATTATTTCTGACCAATACATGTATGTCATTGTTGCCAACATGATTTTACGCGCGCTGCGGAATCCAATGTTTAACTGCATGTACCGTCCATGCTATCCATTGGACTTCAACCAAATTTTGTATTCTGTACCTTAAGAGATGGAACTAAGAAAATATTCAGTCACCAGGGCTGCCAATTGTAGTTCTCTATTAGGCTACATTATGTCAGGTATACAGTATTTCGAACTAATTAGAAATTTGGATATTACCAACTTAATTTCGTCATCATTCTAGATAAATCCATATAGATTCATCATTGGCATGAATCTTAAATTTAAAGAAAAGTAGGCTCTTTAGTTCGTCACGGAACTTCTTGTTCTAACTGTATTTTGAAAATGTAATGTGAAGCCCAATATTATATTTTATTTTATTTATTTAAAATTAATGTTACTTTGTAGGATATCCATTTTTTATACATACTAACTGTACCCGGCATGCGTTGCTATGCCAATCAAAGAAAGTTTTGGCGTTGTAAATTTGTTTCTTGAAGTGCTTTTGGAAACAATCTTTTTTCAATTTCCGTTAACTGCCTCTATACTATCGTAAAATGGATTAACTAATTTAGAAACATTCGCGGGGGCGTGCACAACAATTCACCAAAGTTTCATCGCAATCGGATGAATGGGATATGAACGCATACGGAATTTTGTTGAAACGCTTCGCGCGTCATCGCTCATTTGTTGAATCTACTCGTGCACTGCCTATTGTAAAATGGATTTACTAAGCCTGAAACCTTCCCTGGAGTGTACACAACAACTCACCCAAGTTTCATCGCTATCGGACGATTGTATATGAACGCATACGGGTCTTTGTCGAAACACTTCGCGCGTCGTCGCTCATTTGTTTAATCTACTCCTGCGCTAGCTATTCTAAAATTGGTTTAGTAAGCCTGAAACCTTCCCTGGGCTGTACACAACAACGCACCCTAGTTTCATCGCTATCGGACGAATGGTATATGAACGCATACGGTACTTTGTTGAAACGATTCATGTGCCGTTGCACATTTGTTGATTCTACTCGTGCGCTACCTACTGTAATGTAGATTTACTAAGCCAGGAACCTTCCCGGAAGTGTACACAACATCTCACCCAAGTTTCATCGCTATAGGACAAATGGTATATAAACGCATACGGGACTTTGTTAAAACGCTTCGCGCGTCTTCGCTCATTTGTTGAATCTACTCGTGCGCTTCATATTGTAAAATGGTTTTACTAAGCCCGAAACCTTCCCTGGAGTGTACACAACAACTCACCCAAGTTTCATCGCTATCGGATGATTGTATATGAACGCATACGGGTCTTTGTCGAAACACTTCGTGCGTCGTCGCCCATTTGTTTAATCTACTTGTGCGATACCTATTGTAAAATGGATTTACTCAGCCAGAAATCTTCCCTGAAGTGTGCACAACATCTCATCCAAGTTTCATCGCTATCGGACGAATAGTATATGAACGCACACTGGACTGTGTTGAAACGCTTCGCGCGTCGTCGCTCATTTGTTGAATCCACTCGTGCGCTACCTATTGTAACATGGATTTACTAGGCCAGAAACCTTGCCTGGACTTTACACATCCTCGTACCCAAGTTTCATCGCTATCGGTCGAATGGTATATGAACGCATACGGCACTTTGTTGAAACGCTTTGCGTGTCGTCGCTCATTTGTTGCATCTACTCGTACGCTACCTATTGTTAAGGGGATTTACTATGCCAGAAACCTTCTCTGAAGTGTACACAACATCTCACCCAAGTTTCATCGCAATGGGGTGAATGGTATATGAACGCATGTGGGACAATGTTGAAATAAACGCACGCCATTTTGTTGAAGTTACTCGCGCGACATCTATTGTAAATTAATCTCGGGAGTTTCCGCCAACGCAGAGTTCCTCATTTCTCTACTAGAGAGCGTTATAGTGTTCAAGGAGCTTAGATAACTAACCTCCTTGACTTTCATAGTGTTTCAAGGATCAACGAAATTCGACATGCTACCCTTTGGGTGTCAAATAACAAAACTTGCACCCGGCATCCGAGGCCATACGATATTTTTTATTATTAGTAGCACAGGACGGGTCCACCAAGTTTCCACCTGTCTCTGTAAGTGGCCATGCTACTCCATTTTCTCCATGACTACAGTAGCTCAAGACGTAAACATTAGGCCATGGGCCTCCATTTTCTATCCTAACCATGATAAGAACATTAGAAATCTGAACGCCATTAAATCAGAATAGCCTACGTAGTTTAAAAAAAATTATTAACAGGGGTCGATGTAGGGAATTAAAATAATAATAATAAAAACAAATACATCGGCTAACCCTGCACGCAGCCTAACGTAACAACGGCTATAGATATCATCACGAAACTTAGTATTAAGATTAAATGAGCTTAAATGATTCTGTTATTGTTGATTGATTTAGAGGCTTGGCGACATCATGGCCATGTAGCCCCATGAACTTAAGTGTGTGTGCATTTTTTTTGCTAACCTGTGTTACTGTGATGGCTGTAGTAATGTGTGTATTTGTAATTCAGGTGAGGATTAAAAATGAGCTTGCTGTTGCCTTCAGTTAGAAACTATCCCTGTATTTGCTTCGAGTTGAAGTGGAAAACCACAGAAATCATCTTTCAAGTTTTGCCACGGGAGTCGCAGTATACCCCCTTCCAGCTCTCAGACCAGAATTAAATTTTCTTGGCAGAGCCGGTATTCAAACTCGGACCTACAAGGCGACAGCCGAGAATGTTAGCCACTAATCCACGTGGTCGTCTAAATGTGACATTTTGGGTCTAATTTCATACTCTTGATGCCGCTGCTGTTACGGGAGATTTTGAATCTTTACCTTATGACGGAAGGTATCACGCGCAATATATTGTATTGTAGTGTTATACTCTCCGTTAAGGTGTGTTCTACTACTGATATGTTGACGTTTATGTTTTATTAAACCTAATGATTTATGCTGCATTGTTTTAATTGTTGACAGTGTTAACCTGTACCAGCTATCTTTTGTATTACAAATCAGGAATACAATAACTGTGATAAGACTTGACTGAGACTAACAGAACCAGAATAATTTGTAGCAACCAAAATGAAACAGTAACCTAAAATGATTAACCACGCCATGAACACGTCCTCTTTTCTGCTTAAGGCGTTGGGTTCAGTTTAGAGGTACTACGGCAGCTCCCTGTACACTCAATACGTCAAAAAGATGACTAAAAGAATAAATGATTTGTACAGAACATTACCTCCTTCACTGCCCTCAACAGATACAGTACCGTAGCAAACCTACAGGTAACTGATGTCACCAATAATTCTCATAGTAATTACTAAGTAAATAATATCGTAGATTTTTCGTACATCAAAAAACTACATATATACTAATATATAAGAAGTAGTTCCGTGAAGAATTAAATAGCCTATTTTCATATATCCTACTAATATTCATTGCCTCTATCAACATACAAATTGTCAGTTTGATTGCTGTAATAGATTCATAGATATTGAGAACCGTCTAAATATTTTGGATGGTCACCATGTTGGATTTTAATATAATTATGTAGGCCATAGCGTTATAGTCTATACTATTAGATGATGATTATTGTGTACGTTCATTATGCAAATGTTGATTTCGATCGCATGATTAGAACACAACAAATACAAACTTAATTTTCGAAATTCGCACAGCCGCCATCTTGAGGTTACGTAAACAATTGAACTAAATTAGATACCAGTGCATTACAATGTGTATAAACATTTGCTGTACGAAGTTTCATTGCGTTTGGATAATTAAATCGCGAGAAAAATCTATTTAAAACTTTCAACTTCACTTGGCCGCCATGTTGGTTTTGTAGTAGCTAGATTTCCAAACGTCACACAGGAGTACGTCTAGTAGTTTCCTTTATCACTGTACAAAATTCCAGGGTGATATCGGTAATAGTTTCGGAGATATTGAATGCTGGTGAAATATTTCGCACAGCCGCCATGTTGGATTGGTGAGACGTAACAAAATTTGAAGGGCACGATCGGGGTCGCCCGGAATAGTGCTATGAGCTTAGCGAGTTTCATTGAAATCTCTCCAGCCGTTTAGAAGTTATTATGGGTGGACACAAAATCCTTCACACACACACACACACACACACACACACGCACACAGACACACGAACAAAAGGTGATCTCATAAGCTTATTTTTTTTTCATAAATGAAAATAGGTTAAAATTACTCGATCACCAAAGAACCACTGGTCCGAATTACATGAAATTTTATAATGGAAGTAGCTGATTTACCTGGTTAAATATAGGCTACTTTTGATTTCACTATTTCAAGGTGACCATTTTAGTGACGTCACTACACCCTTTGGTTTCAAACATTCATATTTCAATTTCAAATAAAAAGTGAACGCTAAGAAATAGCAAACTTTTGATGGCTTATACTAGGTTTAAAATTTAAATTTCTATCAGAATGGTCCTTATCACTTTTCATGTATCTCCAACTGTTAGCGAGTAAAACCTAATATTGTGCTATAGAACACGGTCAATGCCAAGCGGTGTAGCTGGACAAAATGTTCCATCCTAACTCTATCTCCGCGCAGCACCTCGCTAATCCCCTGTTTTACCTGTCACCTTCATATTCCAATTTATTTATGACCCAAAGCGAAGCACGGGTACGTCAGCTAGTATAAGATAAGATAAGATTACCTTTTTGAATCATGAGTTGAAAAGTGGAGTATTCATTGTCCATATTTGGAAGTTAAGTAGCCTACGTATGCTCCATATTCTCAGTCATTAAAATAAATATAGTCCATATTTCGGCTGGAAGTAGGCTATTACACTCTAGTATATTAGCTACTACTACTACTACTACTACTCCATGTAGGACCTTGGCCTCTCCAACAATCGTTGCCCAATCCTGACGATCTTCTGTACGTTTCCTCCATCTTCTTACTCCCATCTTGCGTAAGTCGTCCTCCACGTCATCCAACCATCGTTTCCTAGGTCTTCCTTTGCATCTTCTTCCACTGTCGCCTCCACTATACATTATTGTATGGTTATCACTTCTCAATATACCATCTCCTCTCCATTTGATCTCTTGGATCGCTGTCACTCCTATACTATATTTCTCCATCTCTTCCTTAAGGCCCTTCAACGCTCCAAGTTTGTTCAATGTTCTCACATTCCAGGTTGCTATGTACATATCATTTTTCCGTTAACATTTACCTTTCCCTTGCATAGGTCGTTTATCATTATCATCAGTCCGGCTATTATTGTATTGGAGTTTCATAACAGGCTATTTTTTTCGATATGGGGTTGTTAGCCCCATGATCAACCCCCAACCTGGAGGACCAGGGTGTCCCTCTTTGTCTGACCCATCACCTTTGACCTGTCCGGCATAGCTCGCAGGATCATTTGGGCTCTCAAGCCCCCACATCACGACAAGATGAGGATACCATCGTGAGGGCTAGTATATTAGCAGTCATGTCAATAATGGAGAAACAAGTTAACGATCTGTATTTAAACATTTAAATCGTAGCACAGGTGAAGTTGCAGATGTGGCAAAAATGAAGATGGACTCTGTTCTTTCAAAGAACTCTGGATATGAAGCAATGGGAAAGGTTGCTGCAATTTTGGGTGGAGATTTAAGTGTAAAATTAACGTTGGATTTAAACACAGCAGGCATTGTGAAGATCAAATATTCCCCCGTTACCACTTCTGATGTTGAACACAATTTCAGTCAATATAAATCTGTCCTTAAGAGACAATAGGAGAACAATCACTTTCCAGCGCTTAAAAGAACATTTTGTGATCCATTGTTTTGGTAACAGAGAATACAAGATTGAGCATTCTTCAAAGATCTTATTGAGAAGTGCAACGTTATGTTTCAAGTAGGTCTACTTTGTTTAGCTTCTTTGAATTTGGATACTATAATAAACAAGAAGTTCCGTGACGAACTAAACAGCCTACGTTTCATGCCAATGATTATTCTACAGTATATGAACCTGTGTAGAATAATGGCTAAATTAAGTTGGTAATATCGAAATGTCTAATTAGTTCGAAATATTCCTGATATAATGTAGCCTAATAGAGCACTACAGTTGGCAGCCCTGGTGACTGAATATATTCTTAGTTCCGTCTCAAGGTACAGAATACAAAATTTGGTTGAAGTCCAATGGACGTTACATGCTGTTAGACATTCGATCTATCAGATCGCGTAAAAGCATGTTGGCAACAATGTCATGCGTGTGCTGGTTAGAAATAATCGGAAATATTATATCTTGTTGTGTCAAATTTGGATGAAATCCATTTGTTAGTATAGAAGTTACATGTATTTTAAAATTGGACCTATCAGCAGGCATAGAATCATGTTGTCAGCACTGACTTATATTAATTACTCCAAATTAATTTAGAATGTCAGGTGCTATACGTGTGCAAAGTAAAGAGCTGTTGACTTGCATACTGTCTGATACATTGATATTAGGGTAAAAAAATATAGACAGCATTTATTAACAGTTGGCAGCCCTGATTGCTCTTAACAATACGTATAGTCATATCCGTTATGTTACACATAGCACATAAGAAATTTTGTTGAAATCCAACTGATACTATAGACGTTACATGTATTTAAAAATTGGTTCTATCAGCAGGCTTAGAATCATGTTGGTAGAACTGACGTATGTAAGTTACTCCAAATTAATCTAAAATGTCAGGTACCATCCGTGTGCATAGTTTAAAGCTGTCGGCTTGCATACTTTCTGATATATTGGTATTTGGATTTAAAAACATAGAGAGAGCAATTATTAACAGTTGGTAGCCCTGGTGGCTCTTAGGAATACGCTCAGTCATATGTGTTTATGTACACCTATTACATACAAAATTTGGTTGAAATCCAATTGATAGTGTAGACGTTATATGCATTTAAATATTGGACCTATCAGAAGGCTTGAAATTATTTTGGCAACACTGTCATGTATGGTCTCCTGGAAATTAAACTGAAATAGTATTATCTACATGTGTGCCAATTTTGTAATAGCTCCCATGCATACCTTGCAAGATATCCAACATGGAGCTCAAATTTCAATTGCGGTTTTCAGCAGTTGGTAGCACTGATTTTATTTTCAAATATGGTCTTGAGATATTCCGGTATACATGTTTACTCATACTAAATTTGGTTTCGGTTTCTGCAGCCATTTAGGAGTTGATAGGAGGGGGGACACACACACAGCCAGACAGACAGAAGGAGAGACAGACATAAGGCCAATCAGACACACATTTTCCCGGATCGATCTCATAAGTCTACTTTTTCCTCATTTTTGCAAAATGTGAAAAGCAGGCTAAAAATATTTTTTTTGTAATTTTAAGCCCATATGATCATCATCATATATATTATTTCAGTAGTATAGATCCCTCCTGCGGCGCTCATAAGCAACCGATCGTGAAAATGAGCATTCAAATGAAATATAATATATATTACCAGTGACGCATTGCACTCTAATTTCAATAATATCTATAATATCCTTAAAAAGTCCACTCGGCACGCCGGAAGGCGGAGGTAGATTTCACCGGACAAACTTGGGGATAGGCGAAAATAGGCAGAATATGCAGGTTTTCGTAGAAGGATCAGACCTCATTTATTGCGAGAAGGTATTTTATAATTGGAGCTTAATTAACTTTGTTTTTCGTCATTTTATGCTTATTTTAAACATTTTATTGTCTTATGGGAACGGTAACCTTCTTGTCATTTGTGGTCCATTTTCATACTTGTGGTCACACTGTCCTTATGCAAGGTTTCGACACTGATGTGTAACTATGTAACGGTCTGTTACTTCTTCACGCAAAATTATATCTCCCGCAGAGATTTTGGTTGGTTCCTCAGTTTAGGGGCTGCGACAACGTGGTCATGTAACCCCGTGTACTTAGGGATGGCTGTATTAGTCTGTAATTCAGGTAAGGACTGCAGACGGTCAATTTCAAGCAGTAGTTCCTAATGTTGCTACCAGGTACTACCGTCAACGACACCTACCTGTGAACTTGGCTACTAGATGCCACCGCAGCCAGCAACTCGCAACGAACGTTGGTACTTCCCCTCCAAAGGAAAGCATACTGAGGGATTTTTAGCGCTCTTAGAAAATCCGACGACTTCGGCCGGCTTTGAACTCGCGACCTTGGGCATAGACATTCAGCATGCTTGCTACCAGTTACGTCACCGAAGCCGCTTCACACTTAGTCAGATGGAATTCTGAATATGATCTCGTGCAAGTGCGTTATCTTGGCAACGTCTGATGGCTCATCCCTCATCAATTTAGTAGTATTGCCATGGCAACCACTGATAGCTCTTGGCATTTTCTTATAATTCCGAAATCATTTTTCTCATCCCTTGGCATAATGGTGGGTCATATCAAAAATTCTTTCAGACAAAATTTTAGGTAATTATTAGGGGAATATTATCCATTTTGTACGGTTTTGATATAGTGCCTATTAAGAGAGATATGATTAATGTTTCCCGAAAAACCAATTTTTTCCCGCCCCTTTGGTCAATGGTTGGTGCTATAAAAAGAACTCTTCTAACATAAATGTTTGGGCTTTATCCGACACATAGTATGAACGTTGAACGGATTCGATATTTCACATATTAAGAGAGTTATAGCAATATTTCACTTTTTCGAAAAAAAGCCCCCCATTTTCACCCCCTTCGACCGATTTAGCCCAGTAACGAACTC
Organism: Meconema thalassinum; assembly: GCA_946902985.2. NCBI lineage: Eukaryota > Metazoa > Arthropoda > Insecta > Orthoptera > Tettigoniidae > Meconema > Meconema thalassinum. The sequence goes on from OX336392.1 coordinate 538,950,373, forward strand.
GACCGAGATTTTATAGGTATACATATTCGGTAAAATATTCAAAGTGATTGGTGCAAAATTACGGCAGTTATCGTGTCCACAAGAAACTGATATGCATATATATATACACATATACATACATAAATTATATATAAACTTTTGAACTGACGGTGGTTTTGGGGTCTGGGGGATGTGAAACGCGAAGATATGTCGAAATTTTCCGGAAGTCGAAACATGGTACCCATTGCAATAGTTAGCTTTCTAATGAAATCTACCTCTGGTTGGTTCCTCAGTTTAGGGGCTGCGACAACGCGGTCATCTAACCCCGTGTACTTTGGGTGATTGTAGAATCTGTCTGATAAACGGTGTGAATTGTAATGGCTGTAGTAGTCTTGATTCAGGTAAGGACTGCAGACGGTCAATTTCAAGCAGTAGTTCCTAATGTTGCTACCAGGTACTACCGTCAACGACACCTAGCTGTGAACTTGGCTACTAGATGCCACCCCAACCAGCAACTCGCAACGAACGTTGGAACTTCCCCTCGAAAGAAAAGCATACTGAGGGATTTTAGCTCTCTTAGAAAATCCGACGACTTCGGCCGGCTTTGAAACCGCGACCTTGGGCATAGACATTCTGCATGTTACCAGTTACGTCACCGAAGCCGCTTCCCACTTAGTCAGATGTCAAAGTCAACCCCTGGCACCATCCAGCCCATGACGGGCTAAGGCCGACCAAGCGACCGCTGCCCAGCCATTTGGCCTGCAGATATTGGGGTGACGCGTGATCAGCGCGTCGGGTCCCCTCGGCCGTTAATATTGGTATTCGTGATCGGGGTGCTGTCTCACTGTCAGACAGCTACTCAATTGTCCTCACGAGGCTGAGTGCACCCCATTCCAACCCTCACGTCAGTTTTAAAATCCCTGACGGAGCCGGGGATCGAACCCGGGGCCTCCGGGTGAGGGGCAGGCGCGCTACCCCAACACCACGGGGCCGGCTTAGTCAGATGGAAATACTGAATCTGATCTCGTGCAAGTGCGTTGTCATGGCAACGGCTCATCCCTCATCAATTTAGTAGTGTTGCCATGGCAACCTCTGATAGCTCTTGGCATTTTCTTATAATTCCGAAATCATTTTTCGCATCCCTTGGCGTAATGGTGGGTCATATCAAAAATTCTTTCAGACAAAAGTTTTAGGTAATTATTAGGGGAATATTGTCCATTTTGTACGGTTTTGATATTGTGCCTATTAAGAGAGATATGATTAATGTTTCCCGAAAAAACCCACTTTTTTCCACCCCTTTGGTCAATGGTTGGTGCTATCAAAAAACTTATTTGACATAAATTGTTGGCACTTATCCGACACATATTATGAACTTTAAATGGATTTGAAATTTCACGTATTAAGAGAGTTAAAGCGAAATTTCAATTTTTCGAAAAAAGCCCCCCAATTTCACCCCCTTCGACTGATTTTGCCCATTAACGAACTCGACCGAGATTTTATAGGGATACATATTATGTAAAAAAATCAAAGTGATTGGTACAAAATTACGGCAGTTATCGTGTCCACAAGAAACTGATATACATATATATATATATATATATATATATATATATATATATACATATATATATACATAAATTATATATAAACTTTTGAACTGACGGTGGTTTTGGGGTCTGGGGGATGTGAAACGCGAAGATATGTAGAAATTTTCCGGAAGTCGAAACATGGGACCCATTGCAATAGTTAGCTTTCTAATGAAATCTACCTAAAAATACTTTAAAAAACTGTATGAAATGTGCGATTTGCAGATACTGTTCCTGCAGAAAGATACGCTCCATAATTGGTGTCCATTTCACATTTTGGCCGCTGTGATGCCTGTTTCATGTCATTTTAACATGCTGACGATTGATGCATGCTGCTGCTCGCTTTGTATCGTCACGTGACGTGCACGTGTGCCCTCTAGCGACGGGCTGTGACCTTCCAAGCTCTGTTCGGAACCACACCTCGTTACACACGCCACGATTAGCCGATGTCATCACCGGTTTGCGCGTTACAGGTTCCGGCTCGTTACTTTTTGAACGCACCTTATAACTATTAATCTACATTGGTGACTACAACGTGATTATATTAGAAAAAGATAAGAGATGATGATAATTGTTGTTTTAAGGGGCCTAACATAAAAAAAGAAGAAAGAACTATGAACAGTCAATGAAAGAAAGGTAAAAGATACGACACATATAATATGTGTTCGTAGTTGAAGCCAAGTTCCAATAATGACCGTTGTTTCTAAATGGCGGACGGATTCCCATACTGACGCCTACCTTATCAGAGGGGTTAATGAATGACGACGATAATTGTTGTTGTAAGGGGCCTAACATCCAGGTTATCGGCCCCTAATGGTTTTAGCGATAGTGAAAATGAAGGATGACATGAAATCTAAAACTAAAACTAATGAAGCAAAAAGGATATAACAAGTAGGTTGGCTTAGGCAAAGAAAGCATTTCTACATAAAAGGAATCTGCTCACATCGAATATAGATTTAGATATTAGGAAATCATTTTTGAAAGCCTTTGTCTGGAGCGTGGCGCTGTATGGAAGTGAAACTTGGACTATTGGTGCAGCATAAAAGAGGAGAATTGAAGCGTTTGAAATGTGGTGTTAGCCTACAGGAAAATGATGAAGATCAGATGGGTAGAGAGGGTTACAAACGAAGAGGTATTAAGACGAGTGGGAGAGGAGAGATGTTTCTGGCGACTGCTAATGAAGAGAAAAGAAGACACGCAAGAATAGCAAGCTTAGTTATGGAAGGAAGGGTCGAGGACAAGAAGTGTAGGGGTAGATCAAGGTTAGAATTTGTTAAACAGATTACCGCGGATGTAGGGTGTGGTATCTATGTAGAGATGAAACGATTAGCTCAGGACAGGGAGGCATGGAGCGCTGTATCGAACCAGTCAAAAGACTGAAGACTCGAACAACATGAAACTCGGCAAGGAGTTACAGATAATAGCCGCCGCAATTTGATTGGTTCATTACACATTATGCTCGATATCCCGGACAGTTGGCAGTGCACAACTTTGGCTGGACCTGTAATATGTTTTATCGTAACCTAATGATCGATAGGTTGTTGTAATTCATAACCTTGGCTCTTATCTGCTGTCACAATGCACTTCAGTTGTGAGGATGTCATCCTGTCACGTGCACGGCCGCTCCTGACTACCACATGGCCTGGGACAGGCCGTTACCACTATCAGCTACTCTTTCAAAATGGAACAACTACAGTCCAGCCACCGAGCGTCCAGCTCTGACATTTCTCATGAGGGAGGGAGACAGCGTTGCCGGTTCGGTACCGCGAAATATAAAACAACGTGGACTACATAAAATATTTCACAGGTTTTTAAATAAATTCTGATGAACCGCTGATCATATTCCTACACACACAAGACAACAAAACAACAATCAAATTTCTATCCATGTAGCTTGCAAAAAAAAATTGGTCTGGTTTTGTACGTTTGGTTATTTTGTGATTGCGTTGTAAGTGATACCATTTTTCTTAACAATTTCGACTCTGTGACCCCCTCCCTCCAAAGCCAAACTCTAGATCGGCGCCTGACTGGTTTCTCATTTTATCATCATACTTTTGTTAACAAACATCTTTAACATTAAATAAACTGTTTGTGAGATTATAATGGATAGTGTCAGGAAGATGAAAGTACTTACAGCGCAGCTTTCATTATTTCAGTGAGTACTATTAGAGAAAAGCGCAGACGCAAAGTGTGGCAAAGAAAAATATTGGAAAGGCATTTAGAATTAAGTGTTTGGAGAGAACACTTATGTCAGAACTATTAATTCATGATGCAGCAGGCTTTCAAAACTTTCTGAGAATGTCTCCACATGACTTTCAGTTCTTGTTGACAGTAATTGGGCCTGAAATTGCAAGAAATGACACAAATTATCGGCAAGCCATCTCCATTAATGATAGACTAGGTATAACATTAATATTCCTAGCAACTGGTATGGTGCACCATACAAGATTCAATTTTAAGGGGGATTTTTAAGTGCTACGCAAAATATTCTTGTATCGTTCTCTGTCATATCGGCTGATGAAGGGGCCAAAACTATTAATTAGGCCTCGAAACATGTCCCATTAATGGCCACACAGTGATCTTAATTATTAAAAGTATTGATCAGGCAGAACTTTTAGCCTGTTTATACTAATTAGTTTATCAATACGGAACCAGAATGAACCTTGTCTACAGTATTAAAACAAGCAATTTCAGTTATGTTGCCTTAATTGCTTCTTTGCGAATGCGCGAACCAAAATGTTAACGAAAACACGAAAAGTTAATGAAAAGTTTCATTCACAAAAGTTAAAGTTAAAGAGATTTTGTTCATGAACATGCTCGAAAACTTAACGAACACGCTATTTTGTTTATGAACAGTCAAATATGTTCATGAACAGTGTTCATTAACAAAGTTAACGAAAACATCTTGGTGTGGACTAGCCTTAAAACGCTATGGATTATGATTCACAAAACTCAAGCTCAACCAGAGGGAGTGGTTTATGTCAAAATCTTCCAAATCGTCTCAATAGCACAGGACGAAATTTGCATTTCTTGAAAAGTCAACGGAAATATGTTTATTTGTTTATAAAGTGTGTTTAAACAAATAAACAGGGCCACAGCCCCTGCCAGAATTGTGTCGCGATGAACCCGCATAACAGTAAAGCTGGGCGGGTGGTTTCTCACACTGATCCTCTCCTTTTCAATATTACTGTATTCGCAATTGTTTTAGCCTATTTTCAATTTTTAAAAAATAGGCTTATTAGATCACCTTTTGTCTGTGTGTGTGTGTGTATGTGTGTGCGTGCGTGAGGAGTGTGTGTGTGTGTATGCCCCCATAATAACTTCTAAACGGCTGGAGCGATTTCAATGAAACTCGGTAAGTTCATAGCACTATTCCGGACGACCCCGACCGTGTCCTTCAAATTTTGTTACGTCTCACCAATCCAACATGGCGGCAGTGCGAAATATTTCATCAGCATTCAATATCTCCGAAACTATTCCCGATAACACCCTGGAATTTATTATGGTGATAAAGGGAACTACTAGAAGTTCACCTATGTGGCTTTTGAAAAACTGGTAACTACAAAACCAACATGGCGTTCACGCGAATTTGCGACTTTTAAAATTACGTTTCTCGCGATTTAACCAACCAAACGCAATAAAACTTGGTACAATATATGTTATTCACACTGTAATGCACCGACATCTAACTTGGTTCAATTGTTTACATAACCACAAGATGGCGGATGTGCGAAATATTTCACCGGCATTCTATATCTCTGAAACTATTACCGGTATCACCCTGAAATTGTGTACGGAGATAAAAGGCACTACTGGAATTTCATCTATAAGACTTTCAAAAACCGGTTAACTACAAAACGAACATGGCGGCCAAGCGAATTTGAAAATTTTAAATAGTCCTTTCTCGTGATTTAATGTTCCAAACGCAATGAAATCTGGTACAGGAAATGTTTATACACATTGTAATATACTGGTATCTAATTTAGTTCAATTGTTTACATAACCTCAAGATGGCGGCTTTGCGAATGTTAAAATTAAGTTTTTATTTCTTGTGTCGTAATCATGCGATCGATGTGAAATTTTGAATAATGAACCTACGCAATAATTTTCCTTTAATTGTACATGACTCTATGGCCTATACATTTAACAATCCAAAATGGCGACCATCCGAAATATTTAGACGGCTCTGTAGACAATATCTACGAATCCATTATAGCAATCAAACTGATTTTTTTTAATGTTCATAGGGGCTATGAACTTAAGTTCACCTATAGGACTTTAAATAACCTAGTGATCACAAATCCAACATGGCGGCGACGCGAATTATAAATATTCACATGGACGTTTCTCGAAATTTAACCATCCGAGTGCAGTGAAACTTGGTACAGTAAATACTTATATGAATGTTAATCCACTGGCATCTAATGTATTTCAATTGTTTCCATAACCACAAGATGGCAGCTGTGCGAAATTTTAAAATATCCTTGTTACTTCTTGTGTCCTAATCATGCGATTGAACTTTGAATGCTACACCTACTCAATAATCTTCATGTAACAGTACATAACTCTAGGACCTACATATATAAAATACAACATGGCGACCATCCGAAATATTTAGACGGTTCTCAATATCTACGAATCTATTACAGCAATCAAGCTGAATTTTGTATGTAGATAGAGGCAATTAACATAAGTAGGATATATGAAAATAGGCTGTATAGTTCTTCATGGAACTACTTGTTTTAAATAAGAATTTTATTAAAATGCTATTAGTAATTACTCCGAAGGTCAAATTAACAACTATTTAAATACCGGTAATTTTAAATGTGGCGCTAACTTAGGTTGTGGTGATATTTTGGGCTCTCCCTCCACATAGTCTATTGAATTTTCACAGGAAGTTTGTTTGGAACACAAATGTTAAATTATTTCCGGGAAATGTTTTTTTGAAATTTGTCAATTTTGGCAAACATCTACCATTATTGATTTTTCAGGCATTTATTTCTCGTCCATTTCCCACAACTTCCATTTTTATCCAAATAAGTAGGCCTACATTATCTTCCAGAGTACTGGTCCGATCTACTTGGCGCACGAATACTTGACACATTTGAAAAGCAAATATAAAATGCATTCTATGTTGTTGAAATTTTGCTCACACATTCTCTGTATCATGGAAATCACTGTAGATGCTTTGTCTCCGATTGCTTATATTCCAGTGAGCTTTCTGCCATGTCCGAGCACGGCCGACTCACCGTTCAGCAGCGCGCCAAAACAGATATCTTTTATTTAATCAAAAAGTGTTACGGCGACTCAAAGGAAATCTCGAGCTGTATTTCAGATTACGCGGGCACCAGCAAGAAAGATATCCTTCGCTTATACAGAAACTTTGAAGAACAAGGCAGAGTGAAGGAAGAAACGCTACCACGTGCACCAGCAGTTCGCTCTCCTGAAACCTCCAGGGACTCACATATAGTGGGACGTGGGTTGGCGACCACGGGACCCCAGCTGAGTCCGACATTGCTTCCACATACTTGTGCCGGCTCCTCTCCGTCCTCTTTCCTGTCGACCTCACTTGGTCAACACTTGTTTTCTTCCGACCCCGACGGTATTAGGGTATCCGAGGCCTAGGGAGTCTCTTCCTTTCCCGCCTTAATTGGCCCTTGTCTCATCTTTTCTGATTCCCTCCTTCTGCGAGGGGTCAGCCTTCTTTTTCTTTTCATGTTATCTCCTGCCTTCTGCTCAAGGTCCTCAAGGAGGAAGGGTGTATATAGCCCCACCACTTTTGGTGCACCCTAGATAATGCTACACCCTCAGGGGCTCACGGCTGGTGAGTTCGGGAGTTGGCGACACCGAGGGATTCCTGAGCTGGGTCCGTTTTCCCCTTTGGTCCCTTACCTTTGGGGCGGACCCTCTCCTCTTTCACTTTCCTATCTGCCTTTCATGGCTCTCCTTCCTTCCAAGTCTCTCAATCCGCATTCTTCGAGGGTTGAGGGCATTTGTTTTCCTGCTGTCCTTTATTTGCCTTATTCTCCTTTAGTTTTCCATTTCTTCTTCTAGGGGGCGTGGTGGCTCAGCGGTCTAGCTGTATGCCTCTCACCAAGGCGGTCCGGGTTCGCTTCCCGGTCAATGCATGTGAGATTTTCGATGTGAAATGCCATGTCCTGTGGTTCGGATTCTACGTAAAAAGGAGGTCCCGTGGCTCATAATCACAAGATTCACGGTCACGTAAAACTACAATCTTTCTTCCTTTTCTTCTTCTAGTATGTAGGTTAGTAGTTAGTTTTAGTTTTAAGTTTGCATTTCATCTTCACCATCACCCAAACCATTAGAGGCCGATAACCTAGATGTTAGGCCCCTTAAAACAACAATTATCATCATCATCAGCAGCAGCTCTCCTGAAAACGTGCGTCCACGCAAGTCAACACGGCGAGCTCCAAGATAAAGCGGAATATCGCGCCGTTCAGTTCAAAGAATTGTACCCTTGCTAAATGACTGTACTACACAAGCTAACGGATGTTCACAGGCAGAAAAAAAATTGCAGTACGCCTTAAAAGATGCATACTCGTTTCGAAGAGATAGTCCGCCGTAATGGAGGCCACATTGAACATGTGATATAGTTAAAAGTCTTCCCAGGGTCCAAGCTACTTGTGTCTAAAATTTAATTAGTGGTCTGTGAAAAATACAGTTGTTATTCTAAAATTAAATGTGTCAACTATTCGTGCGCCACCCTGTACCATTTTATGTGTATGTACATTGGTCTGACCAAGAATAACTGCTCCAGTACTTATGTACCTTGAGAAAAAATGCTTTGCTAAAAAAACATAGTTTTGAAAAAATACCTTCATTTTTTCAGAAATAAGTTTGAAGAACCCGAACCATGATCCTAGGTTGGATTGCAGCCATGATCTCTCTTTTAATTGTATATAGTTTCAAATCATCAACTTTAATACGTAAGTAATAAATATACCTTTTGTTTAATATTTTGTTTTAAAACAAGTAGTTCCGTGAAGATCTATACAGCCTATTTTCATATATCCTACTCATGTTAATTGCCTCTATCAACATACACAATTTCAGTTTGAAGGTTGTGATAGATTCGTAGATATTGAGAACCGTCTAAATATTTCGGATGCTCGCCATTTTGGATTGTTATATGTATAGGCCATAGAGTTATGTACCATTCAAGGAAAATTATTGCCTGGGTTCATTATTCAAACTTTCACTTCGATCGCATGATTACGACACAAGAAATAAAAAAATTAATTTTAAAATTTCGCACAGCCGCCATCTTGAGGTTATGTAAACAATTGAACTAAATTAGATGGCAGTCCATTACAATATGTATAATCATTTACTGTACCACATTTCACTGCGCTCAGAGAGTTAAATCACTAGAAATGTCTATTAAAATGTTTCAACTTCGCTTGGTCGCCATGTTCGTTTTGTACTTTACAAGTTTTTGAAAGTTACATAGATAAACTTGTATACATTACCCTTTATCACCGTACACAATTTCAGGGTGATATCTGTAATAGTTTCGGAGATATAGAATGTCAGTGACATATTTCGCACAGCCGCCATTTTGAGGTCATGTAAACAATTGATCTAAATTAGACTCCAGTGCAATACAATGTGTATAAACATTTGCTGTACCAAGTTTCATTACGTTTAGATGGTTAAATCGCGAGAAAAGTATATTTAAAACTAAATTGGATACCAGTACATTACATTGTTTATAAACATTTGCTGAACCACGTTTCATTACGTTTGGATGGTTAAATCGCGAGAAAAGTGTATTTAAAAGTCTCAAATTCGCCTGGCTGCCATGTTGGTTTTGTAGTTCCCAGTTTTTGAAAGTTCCATAGGTGAACTTGTAGTAGTACCCTTTATCACCGTAAAAAAATTCAAGGTGATATCAGTAATAGTTTCGGAGATATTGAATGCTGGTGAAATATTTCTCACAGCCGCCATGTTGGATTGGTGAGAGACAATAAAATTTGAAGGGCACGGACGGGGTCGGCCAGAATGGTGCTATGATCTTACCGAGTTTCATTGAAATCGCTCCAGCCGTTTAGAAGTTATTACGGGGGACACACACAGCCACACGGACATAAAATAAAAATAGTCTAAAAATGAAATAGTACATTATGCAACGAGCCTATAATGGCAATAATTATTATAGGCGATTTGCATAGGACTGTTTATGTTCGACGATTGGATACCCATCAGTAGCAAGGTGCTAAGTGCCATTTTTTGAAAAAAGCATATTTTTAAATAGAATGGTGTTATGTGCGATTTAGCATTACATATCAAAAGGGCTAACTCCTCAGTGGTTTCGAAGGACCTTCCAAGAGCATCACAAGATGGCACTAGTGGTAAGTCCTGCAGCTCTTTCAGAAGAAAGGTGCAATGTGCCAATCATTTGTTCTCATTTCCCTCCAATATATGCATCGTTGACAGTATTGTTCAAGGAACTTAGAATACTCAATTACTAGCAGTTCGTACTGGTGGGAATCTGTGTACAGATAGCGTAGTTTGTTTCCTGTTGGACGAGTGACTTTGCCGCGCATTTGTCTCGATTTCAATGAAAATTTTATAATTTGTTCTCATTATGGTAGACAGTGTTTAGAAAGTAATTTGAACGAAATCGAATTGGCGGTATTTTAAAATTAATTTACATTACAAAGCCACGCCAATATTGAATCTAATAACTTGACGGACAGATGGTGACACAGTGCATCCACTTCAAAATCTTCTATGTGCAAAGATAACATCCAACAAAATAATAGTTAACATAACAGAATTGTTCATATCTCTATATATTGTATAATCCAATTACAACGTATTAAAGTATGTTATAATAATATTACATTTCACGTTAATGTGTTTATACCAACATCACTAATTTGAGAACGTAGCCTACTACTAACAGAAAGGATGCCAATACTGTTAAGTTCTCAAGGTAAGTTCGATGGATTTGAGTTACTATGAAAACAATTCCGTGCCATTTTACAGTGTTCATTACAATACCGAAATTCCATTTCGTTTTACAGTGTCCATTACAATGCCATGGAGAGGGAGAGCTGACAGAGGTCGTCGAAGCCAGTTAAATGCGCGGCGAGCTACTTCACGTGCAAACCGCACTGATGACCAACGAGCGACGGATAATGAAAATAGTCGTATTGGCATGTCTGACTTATGTTCGAGAGCGACTGTAAATGAACGAAAAGCGAATAGATTCAGAATGCAAAGAGTTCGTGAATATCAAACACAACGCCAGCGAGCACGACACAATGGACATGACCGATTGCGCCGACACGATGCTCCTATGAACCTGGAACGTCAGTTGACCGAATCAAAGAAGGAGCTCATTCGGCGTGTTTTTCCGAACGTAGCGCAGAACTTCAAAACCCATAATTGGCTGACCGAACGAGCCACATTGGCAGCGAAAAATTAAGATCCCAACGAGTGTATTCAAAATTTCATTCCGTGACAGTTGTTTTCCTTCAAATCGATTGACACAGTTAGTAACCAGGATGAGGTAGTCAGCTATCTCACAGAATTTCGGAATTCGCTGGAATTGCCTGGATTACCACCTCACAATTTGCAATTGAAAGTAGGCTCAGTCATAATCATGTTGCGTAACATCAATCACCTCGACTATGCAATGGAACACAACTGGCTGTGGAAAAGCAAATGAACAACGTCATCGATGCGACGATTATCAAGGGAAAGTACCCAAAAGGAAAGGTTGTTTTGATTCCGCGCATCCCAATGATTCCACCGTACGTGCCATTCGATTTTAAACGGTTGCAATACCCCATGCTTCTGGCCTTTGCAATGACCTTCAACAAATCACAAGGTCGGTCGTTGGAAATTTGTGGAATTAACTTGGAGTTTCCGTGTTTCGTGCATGGACAACTGTATGTCGCGTGTTCGCGTGTCGGAAAGCCGTCTCCTTTGTTTAATTAACACGTAAAACATTCGTAAAGACTAGTGGACTTTGCACCTTTCACAACTTCGAACATTTCACTCAAACAGAATTCCACAGTTTTCATATTATGAACCTGTATCTGCCACTGGATAGCAAGGAATACTATATCTGTATGTTATTCAAATAAGAAGAATAAATACTCATAAATGAACTGACTAAACACTTTTTACTATAATACTCAATGTTCATAAAAATGGCACTTAGCACCTCTCTACTGATAGAATTATAACTTTGTATGTTCTAACATAAATATTCATAAATCTGTGGAGATTCTGTCGGTTAAATTCTTCTTCTTAGGAATTGCGTGGGATCAGCATTTGATCTCTACCCAATAACGAATCCCAAAGCTTTGAAACATTGTTTGTCCTGAAGTAGCACCAACAGATAGCGCACAGGTAGGCCTACTATGTTGGATCTTTTTGTTATTTTGGTAAAATAACACAAAATAGCATGTTACAAACGCTTTAAAATTACAATGTATCGTATTTTCAACTAGTTATTCTTCAAATTCGATGCGTATAGAATGTCAACGGAAGGCAAATCAATTGAGTCCCAAAAAGAACAGTTATGACATCTGGCGGAAAAGTTTCACATAAGAAATCCATTTACTGAACAGGCAGCTAGATTATAATTTCCATGGAACTAATGTCATACGCTTGCTTCCTCCATGACATTCTGGTGTGTTTATGTGAACAACAGTTATAATGAAAAGTAGTGCTTTAATTACCCCCATTGATACAGTTTTCTGACATATAATACTTACATATTGTACCCGATTGTCACCATGTGGACCATGTGTTCGTATCCCAACTAGCTCACGGTCTTTCGAGGTATGGGACGTTCCTGCCCACAATACGACCACATGTTCAGGATTTGAGTCTACCAGGTAACTACTCTACAGGAAATACACAACATTCCTATGAATAAAATATTTACTGGTCTAAAATCATGGCTGTACAACAAATACAAAACAAAGGACAAATTACAATTAATTCCCACAAATAAATAGGGTTATTCTGTGAGCTTTCTCCTTAAAAATAGCGCTACAATGCACTCAAACCTACTTCTAATATCCTGTCAATAATAGTTCAGATTACAAGGTTTTCATAGTGTCCGTCATGTGACACAATTTTATTTAATGGAAGTATCTTAACACAAAAACCACATGTCACATAAACATGAATTACTAAGACATTATTCCGTCTCCTACGACATTTACTTTAATTATCATTACTTCAATGTTCCCTACATTTATTAGCAAATATTTTGTTGTGTCGTGCGAATCATCTTCCTTCTTTCCATCCCTATGAACGCTCTAGGAAATTGAGTCATGCTTCTTAATCATAAAATAAACATAAACATGGATAGAATATTTATAGTTTCACCATATAACGATTATCTGGGTCTTGTCGGACTTATTACAGATACAACTGTGTCATGTTCTGGGAAAAACACATACCCGTTTTTCCTAAATTAGCATAACCTGGCAAAATGCACTTTAAAGAAGATGCCTACATTATTTTGGTTCAGCTTTCCCCCTCAGAGGATAACTTCGCCAAATATCATCTGATTTCTATGGTTCAACCACATATGTGAGTTGCCATATACCAGTTAATTCCATTTGCATCACTAAAATACTCATATTTTAATTGCATTATTGAATACCGAGATCTCTTAGTGTCCTATTGTGACTGTAATTGACAAGGGATCGGTCGAGCGACCTCCCTCCCCTCAGCAGGTCATAAAATTAGTTCCAGACAGCTCTCCAAGATGGCTGCCACGGAAATGGTCTACATTTCCTGTCTCTCTCTACCGTCAAGGCCACTCTTGTTTACAATTATATAACAATAAAGATCCGCTAGGCATAGTCCTAAGTAATTGAGTCATTTAATTAATTAACACCTAACTTTACAGTGTATTTGGGCTCAAATGGCTCCTATTAAACATTCATGGCAGGGGTGGAATTCTAATGATAGCATTGCCGTTCTAAGGTGATTACTTTGTGGCTTTAAAAGACGCGCATCATAATGAAACCCCATGGTTATCATCAGCAGCTGTCATTTACATATATTTGGGAACCACGTTCCTCGTCGACGAATATGATTCTACCTCTCGGGCAGACCATAAGTAAAAATGCTCACCGCGCCTCGCTGGGCGTCCATAGTGGCTATAATTCAATGCAAGCGTTGGCAATAGACAGAATCTATCCAAATCGCTGCGTAACACATACAGTATGCACAAGGGCGATACTTCTCGAAGATTAAGCCAATTTTCACCTCACGCGCAAGCTATACTAGTCTTTCCCGTGCTTATCTTACGTAAATCACTGGATTCTACGTTAATCTGCACGCTATATGCGGCTAAACAATATTTCACATATATGACTCCATTATCAAGGTACCTGCGTTCTTCCTGTTATACTATTTAAGCCAAAGCTTTACATAGCTCCTAACACAAATGTATAAATATACTGGCTTACTTTAATTTCACATATTTATTCAAATTTTCACTGACACCGAGAAAAGCTCTCGTATTCGCGATATTCCACACTACATTCTTTACTGTTTACCAAATGACAGTATCTTAAATTAGACATGACACTATTTGAACATTACTTAGGCCAACTTTGCCCTTACTTTATGGTTGCCGACCCCAGTTATTATTATTATTATTATTTTAACGTTTAGATCCATCACTATTTTTTTGACCTACATGATCCTAAGCAAATCACCTTCCAAGTCATACTTTATTCAAGACGAGTGGTGAAAACTCGTTCAGTAAGTGACTATTACTTCTTTAATTTCAAAGTGATTAATCGTTACATGGTGAACTATGCCATTATAATGTTATTATTTGCATGTTTACTCACGTTTCCTTCTGGCTGGAAAGTACCAGTATCTCCGCCTGAGCTCTACCATGATGATTTGACTTAATCCATCATGATATCCAATACACAACACTGAGATTCACACTTTTTACACATGATACACATATTACCACAAGTGGCCTTTACCACTGATAAACACTGAATATTAATCATTAAACACATTAACACTTTAAATTATTATTTCACAATTTATACACTTCATCTATCATTTCACATGTTGATCCTTAATCTGGATTTCACCTACGCTTGACCTCAGAGATGCGATGACTTATGATAACCGCTGGTCTCCGTGAAATCTAGTAGCGTTTTTATAGATGTTCGATCCTAGTTCCCTGCACTCCCGTTCACCTCACTGTCCTGGATAGGTGGCAATAACTTCCACTCTCCCATCACTGGAGTGTTCCTAATGCTGATATCATATAATTGACAATACCTTCCGGTATACGAACTGTTCCAAACATTATCAGTTCCTATTCGCTGTAGCGAATTTATATCTGTGTCAGATAATAAAGCAATATCTGCACTTTGTTACTTTTTATGCACTTCATTATCACTGATGAAGCTTACAATTTGCCTCCATTGTCTTCAACGGCGGTACGCTGATATTTTAATAATTGGCGTGCTTACTGCAGAGCGCTTGTAGACAAAGGACTAACTTCCAACTCGACTTCAACTGAACGTAACTGACCGTAACTGTAACTGACTGTAACTGACCAACAACTGACCATAACTGACGTGTAACTAACTTCGACTGACGTGCAACTGACCCTTGGCGTAGGGTGCTCTTCCCTTATATTGGTTTCTTGCACAAAATAGTTCACGGGACACGTGAGAGCGACTCCCTTCTTGAAATACTCCGTCTTCAGCCGAAATAACAACTGCATCTTGTTTATCTAGGCGTGGAGGTTTTAAAAACATTCGCGTGCCGGCGATCGCTTCGGCCAATTAATTACAATTAATTGCCTTAGTTCAGCGCGTGGGATGCTACGGTGGGGATTTCCCGCTGGTTGGTTAAAGTATCCATGCTCTCGAGCGTGAGTTAGGTTGTAATGCGGTCATTTTGAGAAATAGGCGTAATTTTAGGTGAAAAACCACTCCTAAATTACTCCTCCGTGAATACATTCATCTGTGTGTATGTTTCATTGCATTACAATGCTCCATTTATCTGTAATTAATTAATTTCTTGTGGGCTTGGTCCCGCCAAAGCTTTGCTCGTTGTCGACCGGTGGATTCCCGGGTCATTAATTTTTAGCTGTCTGACCGCCCTAGACGGAAATAGTTCCGTAGGCGCCAGGGCTACTCCGCCTACTTTTTAAAGTCATTTGTCAGACTTCAATACTAGCCTCTTTCGACTTCGTATGCACTGAAAACGTACACTCCCTTGCATTTTGCTTACAATTTCTCCTTTCAATTGCTATGATTTGCACCTAAATAATCGTGAAATCACGCTAGACTATTATGTGTCAGTAGACCTCTCATTGCTCTGTGGGTTCCATATAATGGCTCCCCCTTAGAGACCACTGGTTCGACCTTAGGCATAACCATTTGCCTGGTCTTTTCTGATAAGGCCCTGAGTTCGATACCAGACTGCCGTGACCAGTTGGGCACATCTTTCTCCTGCTAAGTTCGAAAAATTCATTTCATAAGTGAATTTTTCGGGCCTATCAGCTGGTATCAACTCCTTGCAGTATTTACTTTAAGCGGTCATTGCTCTCGGCAATGGGCTTTCACGTTTTCCCACTCCACTCTTGTCTGCTGTCTCGTAGACTTTCGTTTTCCTGTCTCAATTGTTCATTCATCTCCTCTAACTCCACAGCGGCTCCCTTCAACTGGTCGTAAAACTCCTGCAGTCGACAGCTGCACTCTCCCCTCGTGTCCGCTGGGCTGGCGAGCTGTTTTCTTTTCTTCGACCCTTCTCGAGCCTGCAAGCTTTTCTCCAGAACCTTTCCGTGCATACGTAATGATTCCTCGTTCACTTGGATGTGTGTAACTTGCTCTTCTCTCGCTTCATAGTCTTCTGGTGGACTATATAACTTCAGATTTGCTGCATTTACCACAACTTCTCTACCTGTTGCCTCATCTTTAATCCGATATGCGTTATTCTGCAGATCCCTTATAATCAGGTAGGGTCCGAGATAAGCGTGCTGGAATTTTTATATTTCCTGCTCTCTGGATCTGAACTGGCGGGTTTTTTCAATAAGACGTATTCTCCCACGAGTAGCGGTCTATGATAGCGTTTCCTCCTGTTTCTCCGCTGTCGTTTATCTGCTTGTTTCTTGAGATACTCGAACGTCCTCTGGATTCTCAACTCACGTCCAAGTTGTGCATCGACGGGTGTCTGGATGACATTATTCCATGGCCTCTCGGGTCTTCTGTCGAGATGTAGGCTCACTGGCACCTCTCCTGTAGCTTCGTGCACCGTATTGTTGATACAATATTCAATAATCTCAAGCACGTCAATCCATTTCCAATTCTCAGTAGAGCAGTATATCTTCATGTATTTTTTTTTTTTTTTTTTGCACCTCCCTCATCACTCTCTCAGCTGAGTTCGACTCCGGGTGCCTAACCGTGGACAAAATCTGTCTTATGCCCAGACTTTCCAACTCCCTGCGAAATTCTACGCTGGTAAAACAGCTTCCGTGATCCGATAAGATGTTTTCTGGCTGTCCTAATATAGGAATGATTCTTTCCTTCAGCCTCTTAAGTACTTGTTTTGTACTGGTTTTCTGAATTGGACACAGGACTACCATTTTGGAAAACACGTCTAGTGCAACTAGGATGTGTTTATTTCCTCTTCTAGCTCTAGGCAGGGGCCCAAAGTTGTCCAGCGCCAGAAGCTGACATGGCTTCTCTGGTAAGAGTGGTATAGGTTTCTGCCTCATTAAGTACGAGTTAGGCTTTACTCGTTGGCACATATCACATGTCCTGATAGTATTTCTGACTGTTTCTCTAAGTTTAGGCCAAATAAACGCCTCTTTAAGCAGGGCAACAGTCTTATCTACACCTGAATGTCCAAAAGCTCGGTGTGCTAGCCAAACTAGCCTTCTCTGCAATGCTGGTGGTACAACAATCCTAGGTTTTGTGTGGTCAGAGTCGCTCCATTTATGTAGCATCTGGTTAAACCATAGATATTCCGTTGAAAGTGCTTCAGCTTCCATATACATCGGGGTTCCTCTATTCAGCTTTCCCTCGAAGTAATTTATCATCAACCGTATCCAGGGATCTTCACGTTGAAAAACGGTGATGTTCCTTAGATCATCTAAGGTCTTCTGATCTCTATCTTCTATTTCAATAGCTAGAGTTTCTTCTTCCTCTGCTGTAGGGTATCTGCTTAGCAAATCAGGTATGATATTGTCCTTCCCCGGGCAATATTCTATTTCCACTTGAAATTGTTGTATGTATAGGGACCACCTTGTCAGTCTTTGATTCGACAAGTCAGTTTTTAGCAGGAACGTTAGGGCTTTATGGTCTGTTCTCAAAATAATTCTAAAACCATAAATCAGCTTGTGCCAATACTGTAATGCATACAGTATCGCAAGTAATTCGATCTCCGTGACCGTATAATTCTTTTCATTAGGCCTCAACCTTCTACTGATGAATGCGATATAAGTTCTCTCCTCTGGCCTGTCCTTATTTTCCTGATACAACATAGCTCCAATGCCTACGAAGGATGCGTCAGTCTGGATGATAAATTTCTGAGTGTAGTCAGGATATCCCAATTTCACATAATCTAACAACATCTGTTTAGATTTCACGAAGGCTTCCTCGCATTGCTCCGTCCATCGCCATCTTCCTCCCTTTTTAAGTAAGTCTTGGAGTGGTGCTACAGTCTCGGTGTACTTCGGACAATGGTTCGAAAAGAATCCAATAACGCCTAGATATTGCCTGACGTTCTTCACCTTCGTTGGTCTCGGGAAACGTTTTATGACTTCCAGTTTTCCCGGATTAGGCCTAACTCCTTGTGCATCGATTACATGACCTAGAAATTTAACTTCTCTCTGAGCAAAGTTAGACTTCTTTATATTGACCTTGAAGTTAGCCTGACTTAGGTCATATAACAACTTGCGTAGATCTCTGACATGTTCTTCAACTGTTTCAGAGGTCAGTAGTATATCATCTACGTAGCATATGGTTGTAGCTTTTACTTCTTCGGATAGGTTCCTATCTAGCGCTCGTATCAACGCTGAACCTGCTGTTTTTAATCCAAATGGAAGACGGACGTAGGAGTACGTGTGCTGGTCAAATAAAAATCCGGTTAACAGACTTGTTTTCTCTTCCAGAGCAAGATGGTGAAAACTTGCCGTGAGATCAAGATTTGAGAATACAGTCTTTCCTTTGAACCTTCTGAGTACCTCCTTAATGGGTGGAACTGTATCAAATTCCGGTATAACCTTGGAATTCAAATTTCGTAGGTCCAGGCATATCCTCACACTTCCATCCTGTTTCGGTACAACTACCAATGGGCTGACATAAGGTGTGGCTGTCTTTACAATGACGCCTGCTTCTAGCATTTCCTGTATCGCTTCTTTGACCTTTATATAATGTTTCTCAGCTACAGGATACGGCTTCTGTTTGAATGGCGTCCAATCGCTGACTTGAAACGCATACTGGAAATTCTTGATCCGGCCAGGTCTCGAATCGAAGACTCCTTTATACTCGAATAGCAGTTCCCTTAGCATTTTCTTATATTCTGGACCAAATTTAGCTTCCTCAATCTTCTCTTCCAGGCATTCTTCAAATTTTGGTTCGAGATCTTTTTCAATGTCTGCGGCCAGTGTTGCCAACTCTTCCTCAATATCTTCTATTGTCGACACTGCCTCCCCAGTCATATCTCCGTATGTATGCCATACGTATTCTTCTTGTCTCGCTTCATTATGCCTTAATGAGAGTTCTAAGTCTTCTTTTCCCTCACTTGCGCGAAACATTACAATGTCTTGCGAGAGATCGATAATAACTTTATACTCTCTTATGAAATCCATCCCAACAATAAGGTTATATGGCAGCTTATTTACAAGTAGGAAGCTCTGTGAGAATGTAGAGTTCCCTATCTGCAGATCTAAAAATACATGGTATCTGCATATCATAACTTTGTCTGGTATGACACCTTTTTTTTTCACGCTTGAAATGGGTATTTTCAATACGTGGATTTTACTCTGGATTTCATTGTATAATGCCTGGGTTATCAAACTCACTGTTGATCCTGTATCGATGAGACTTCTTACTTTCGTTCCCGCAATGTTTACAATAATAATAGGTAGTTCCCTTCTTACATTGACCGTTCTTTCATCGAGGTCTTCGATAAGCTCCTCAGGTTTGGCAATCCAGTTAATAACATTTACTGTATTCCATCCTGAACCTATCTCTCTCTGGTCATTTAAAATTAGTGTTTTTTTTTTCAATTGCTCCATTCTTTGTGGAGTTCTTCTGCCTGTCTTCATGCTGTTGAAGTTCCAGACTTTTTGCACCATCATCATTTTGATATATGTCGGGTGACCTTCTATTTCGAATCGCTTCATCCCAGTGAACTCGCGATTGTCTTGGATCATCTCCGCGCTCTTCCATGTATCTTAAAGATGCATGATAGCGTTCTTCCGCCTCTTCATCGAACCCACGACTCTGCTCTTGGGATCTCCATCCTTGGTTATTCCCATTTCGGCCGTAATTTCTTCTGTTATCCAGCTGCTGGTCTCTGGTACCACGCTGATTCCAGTTTTTCCTTCCTCGGTTACCACGGTTCGAACCTCCTCGATACGCTGGCCTCCAATTTTGGTTTTCGCGTCCTTCGCGCTGCCAGTCGGATTTTTCTGTTTCGGTGCTTGTAGACTTGGATTTCGTCTGCACCTTCGTTGGCTCGATCGGCGTATTCGTCATATTAACTTGTTCCACATGTCGGCTTTGTCTTGCGTGCTGCACTGTGGTTAAATCAAGTTGTCTCAGCACCTCCTCCATATCAATTGCAGTTTTTGCGTTTGCTGAGATTAGCAGGCGCTGCACTTCATACGGCAGCTGCTTAGCTATTGCTATGCATAAGTCTGACTCTCTGAGTCCTTCGTCGAGCTCGCGAAAACGGCATAATTGGTTCACAAAAAACTCTCCGTACTTGGTCGGGTTACTAGTACTGTAACGCCTGGAATACAAGTCCAGTCTGAGATTTTGTTGTACGCTCGCGTTCCAATACCTGCTTAAAAATGCTTGGCGAAATTCCTCAACGGTATCGAACGTGTACCTAAAACTTCTAAACCATAGAGCACACTCTCCTTCGGTGAGTTTTTCAATCGCTCTCAACCTGCGCTCTGGCGGTACTTTCGCATCATTCAAGTACTCGGAAACTTCTTTAAGCCAGTACTTGGGTGTCATATTAGAATTACTCCCAGAGTATTTCTTTGGTTTTTCATCACTAGCCCTTATAACTGTGACTATTTGGTTCTGTACAGCATTTTCCTGCGGTGTTGACATAGCCATTGGCATACCAGGTGTGGCATACGGGCTGTCACTTGGCATTGCTGCATTCTTTGGAGTGGGCTGTATTTCTATCTCTGCCCATTTATTCCTCCTATTCTCGTCTATACTTCCTTCGCTAGACCTAGGATTCCGCAACATGGATTCTTCCTGCGCTATCATTCTCGTTTCTAACTGGCTATGCCTGTTTTCAGTCCTTTCCAAACGAGCTAATACCTCTCGTTCTATTTTCTCGAGGCGATCTCGGTTTCTTTCTGCCATAGAAAATACCTTTTCTTTATTATCCTTAAGGTTTTCCTTCAGGTGGACAATTTCTCCTGCTAGACTGTCTCTTACTTCGGCAAGAGTCTTATCACTGGCTTCAGTCTTTAAGCCTTCTCGAAGCTCTAACTCTTCGCGTAAGCCTGTAACTTCCCGTTGAATGTGACCTTGTATATGAGATATTTCAGTCCTCATTTTCGTGATTTCTCCTTGGTCTTCGTCCTGTCTTTTATGGAGAACTGCTAAGTCGTTCTGAGTGTGTTCCAACTCTTTCTGCACTTTTCCAACTTGTATCTTCATATTAGACATTATTTCCTTATTATCTCGATCAGACGTCTTTATTTCCTGCATTTCCTTGCATTGGTCAAGGATATTCTGGTCCTGCTTTTTTAAAGCTTCGTCCACAGCCTTGGCATAACCTGCCATTCGCGTATTCCATTTTAGTTCATTATCCTCGAACCTATGATCCACGGTCTGAGTAAACGTGTTAAATTGTTCTAACTGACGTTTCGTGTTAGCTTCATTCTGACTTTGAATGTCTTTAAGCTCCCGGGACATACTGTTTAAATTATCGTTAATTTCACGCTGTGACTCTCTGCACATTTGCAAATTGCTTTCTAATTTTAATTCAATAGACTCGAGGCGTTTTTCGTTATCATTTTGCATTTCTGAGATCACGCTAACAATATTCTTAGTTACCTGTCTCTGGACAGACTCTTTAACGTCGTCCATTTTCTTATTAACCTCTCCTAGGTTTAATTCTAACTGCGTGTTTACATTAGTTTGACTAGCCTCTAGTCTAGTATTTATTTCGGCTTGATTAGCCTCTAGTCTAGTATTTATTTCGGCTTGATTAGCCTCTAGTCTAGTATTTATTTCGGC
The DNA here is from genome assembly GCA_946902985.2 of Meconema thalassinum. Taxonomy (NCBI): domain Eukaryota; kingdom Metazoa; phylum Arthropoda; class Insecta; order Orthoptera; family Tettigoniidae; genus Meconema; species Meconema thalassinum. Next base: position 538,972,418 of record OX336392.1, read on the forward strand.
TTGATTAGCCTCTAGCCTATCCGCTATTTCATCTTTAAATGCTTTGGATTCTTCCTTACTTTTAGCATTTATAACATCGAAATGTTCCCTTAACTCGGCGATACACCTGAGTACCTCTTCCGTTCCGGCCATCCTGTACTACTTAATTTGAGATTCAGGTAGGCCCTAGCTGAAGACACTGGCGCGTTCTATTGGAAAGAAAAGATTCCGATCCCGCGACAACAACAACAACATATTATAAAATGTCAAAACTAACTATGGAATGGGTATAGACCCTCGTACCCGTCTGACAACATTTGTCTGACGTCTGAACATCATCTAGAAAGACTCACAATCGCTCAAACCTAGTTTGAGGAAAACAAAATATTTCTATGGTTTTCCCCATGAAAACCATGCTATTATTATGGGTTTTTTCTAAATCCCATAAGCCAACCACGTACGGGCGCCATGTTAATCTGAAAACTCATGGTGGCCATCGTAAGACATCGGCCATATTCTAATTTATTATTAAAACTGTCCAAGGAGTGGTTTTTACTGCCGAATGCCCCACGTTGGGCGCCATGTTAATCTTTATGGGGTCACATCACACGTGGGTGCCATGTTAATCTAATCTGTCATGGCCCACAGGTGGGTGACATGTTACATTAGGGTAGTCAACATGCTTATTTATGCCATGCTCATGATGCTTAAGTGGAGGTTACCTGTATTTTGAACTGGCCCCACATATCAGCGTCATGTTATTTTATATGTGTTATCTATGGCTATGGTTTTTGAAAGTTACAATTATATAAGCATGTCTTATGGAGGATTAACAATTATTTTTAATGTGGTGGCTTATTAACAAATGGGATGCGGTCTTCCTATTCTGTCCTAAATTCTATGCTATATTTGCTTCTACCATTTATACCTTGACCGACTTAAGTAATTACCTGTGACTCAATCCAAGTACAGAGACAACTCCCCCATGTACCCGATTGTCACCATGTGGACCATGTGTTCGTATCCCAACTAGCTCACGGTCTTTCGAGGTATGGGACGTTCCTGCCCACAATACGACCACATGTTCAGGATTTGAGTCCACCAGGTAACTACTCTACAGGAAATACACAACATTCCTATGAATAAAATATTTACTGGTCTAAAATCATGGCTGTACAACAAATACAAAACAAAGGACAAATTACAATTAATTCCCACAAATAAATAGGGTTATTCTGTGAGCTTTCTCCTTAAAAATAGCGCTACAATGCACTCAAACCTACTTCTAATATCCTGTCAATAATAGTTCAGATTACAAGGTTTTCATAGTGTCCGTCATGTGACACAATTTTATTTAATGGAAGTATCTTAACACAAAAACCACATGTCACATAAACATGAATTACTAAGACATTATTCCGTCTCCTACGACATTTACTTTAATTATCATTACTTCAATGTTCCCTACATTTATTAGCAAATATTTTGTTGTGTCGTGCGAATCATCTTCCTTCTTTCCATCCCTATGAACGCTCTAGGAAATTGAGTCATGCTTCTTAATCATAAAATAAACATAAACATGGATAGAATATTTATAGTTTCACCATATAACGATTATCTGGGTCTTGTCGGACTTATTACAGATACAACTGTGTCATGTTCTGGGAAAAACACATACCCGTTTTTTCCTAAATTAGCATAACCTGGCAAAATGCACTTTAAAGAAGATGCCTACATTATTTTGGTTCAGCTTTCCCCCTCAGAGGATAACTTCGCCAAATATCATCTGATTTCTATGGTTCAACCACATATGTGAGTTGCCATATACCAGTTAATTCCATTTGCATCACTAAAATACTCATATTTTAATTGCATTATTGAATACCGAGATCTCTTAGTGTCCTATTGTGACTGTAATTGACAAGGGATCGGTCGAGCGACCTCCCTCCCCTCAGCAGGTCATAAAATTAGTTCCAGACAGCTCTCCAAGATGGCTGCCACGGAAATGGTCTACATTTCCTGTCTCTCTCTACCGTCAAGGCCACTCTTGTTTACAATTATATAACAATAAAGATCCGCTAGGCATAGTCCTAAGTAATTGAGTCATTTAATTAATTAACACCTAACTTTACAGTGTATTTGGGCTCAAATGGCTCCTATTAAACATTCATGGCAGGGGTGGAATTCTAATGATAGCATTGCCGTTCTAAGGTGATTACTTTGTGGCTTTAAAAGACGCGCATCATAATGAAACCCCATGGTTATCATCAGCAGCTGTCATTTACATATATTTGGGAACCACGTTCCTCGTCGACGAATATGATTCTACCTCTCGGGCAGACCATAAGTAAAAATGCTCACCGCGCCTCGCTGGGCGTCCATAGTGGCTATAATTCAATGCAAGCGTTGGCAATAGACAGAATCTATCCAAATCGCTGCGTAACACATACAGTATGCACAAGGGCGATACTTCTCGAAGATTAAGCCAATTTTCACCTCACGCGCAAGCTATACTAGTCTTTCCCGTGCTTATCTTACGTAAATCACTGGATTCTACGTTAATCTGCACGCTATATGCGGCTAAACAATATTTCACATATATGACTCCATTATCAAGGTACCTGCGTTCTTCCTGTTATACTATTTAAGCCAAAGCTTTACATAGCTCCTAACACAAATGTATAAATATACTGGCTTACTTTAATTTCACATATTTATTCAAATTTTCACTGACACCGAGAAAAGCTCTCGTATTCGCGATATTCCACACTACATTCTTTACTGTTTACCAAATGACAGTATCTTAAATTAGACATGACACTATTTGAACATTACTTAGGCCAACTTTGCCCTTACTTTATGGTTGCCGACCCCAGTTATTATTATTATTATTATTTTAACGTTTAGATCCATCACTATTTTTTTGACCTACATGATCCTAAGCAAATCACCTTCCAAGTCATACTTTATTCAAGACGAGTGGTGAAAACTCGTTCAGTAAGTGACTATTACTTCTTTAATTTCAAAGTGATTAATCGTTACATGGTGAACTATGCCATTATAATGTTATTATTTGCATGTTTACTCACGTTTCCTTCTGGCTGGAAAGTACCAGTATCTCCGCCTGAGCTCTACCATGATGATTTGACTTAATCCATCATGATATCCAATACACAACACTGAGATTCACACTTTTTACACATGATACACATATTACCACAAGTGGCCTTTACCACTGATAAACACTGAATATTAATCATTAAACACATTAACACTTTAAATTATTATTTCACAATTTATACACTTCATCTATCATTTCACATGTTGATCCTTAATCTGGATTTCACCTACGCTTGACCTCAGAGATGCGATGACTTATGATAACCGCTGGTCTCCGTGAAATCTAGTAGCGTTTTTATAGATGTTCGATCCTAGTTCCCTGCACTCCCGTTCACCTCACTGTCCTGGATAGGTGGCAATAACTTCCACTCTCCCATCACTGGAGTGTTCCTAATGCTGATATCATATAATTGACAATACCTTCCGGTATACGAACTGTTCCAAACATTATCAGTTCCTATTCGCTGTAGCGAATTTATATCTGTGTCAGATAATAAAGCAATATCTGCACTTTGTTACTTTTTATGCACTTCATTATCACTGATGAAGCTTACAATTTGCCTCCATTGTCTTCAACGGCGGTACGCTGATATTTTAATAATTGGCGTGCTTACTGCAGAGCGCTTGTAGACAAAGGACTAACTTCCAACTCGACTTCAACTGAACGTAACTGACCGTAACTGTAACTGACTGTAACTGACCAACAACTGACCATAACTGACGTGTAACTAACTTCGACTGACGTGCAACTGACCCTTGGCGTAGGGTGCTCTTCCCTTATATTGGTTTCTTGCACAAAATAGTTCACGGGACACGTGAGAGCGACTCCCTTCTTGAAATACTCCGTCTTCAGCCGAAATAACAACTGCATCTTGTTTATCTAGGCGTGGAGGTTTTAAAAACATTCGCGTGCCGGCGATCGCTTCGGCCAATTAATTACAATTAATTGCCTTAGTTCAGCGCGTGGGATGCTACGGTGGGGATTTCCCGCTGGTTGGTTAAAGTATCCATGCTCTCGAGCGTGAGTTAGGTTGTAATGCGGTCATTTTGAGAAATAGGCGTAATTTTAGGTGAAAAACCACTCCTAAATTACTCCTCCGTGAATACATTCATCTGTGTGTATGTTTCATTGCATTACAATGCTCCATTTATCTGTAATTAATTAATTTCTTGTGGGCTTGGTCCCGCCAAAGCTTTGCTCGTTGTCGACCGGTGGATTCCCGGGTCATTAATTTTTAGCTGTCTGACCGCCCTAGACGGAAATAGTTCCGTAGGCGCCAGGGCTACTCCGCCTACTTTTTAAAGTCATTTGTCAGACTTCAATACTAGCCTCTTTCGACTTCGTATGCACTGAAAACGTACACTCCCTTGCATTTTGCTTACAATTTCTCCTTTCAATTGCTATGATTTGCACCTAAATAATCGTGAAATCACGCTAGACTATTATGTGTCAGTAGACCTCTCATTGCTCTGTGGGTTCCATATAATGGCTCCCCCTTAGAGACCACTGGTTCGACCTTAGGCATAACCATTTGCCTGGTCTTTTCTGATAAGGCCCTGAGTTCGATACCAGACTGCCGTGACCAGTTGGGCACAATATCGACATCGTCGAACATAAATAGACTTATGGTATCTACTTGGGTCAAAAGTTCGTGTGTGTATGTCGGCCCCTCCCCCCCCCCCTCCTCCCCCAACCCCCCTCCACCCCGCCCCTCCCCCCTGACCGCCTCCCACCCCCCACCCCACTATTAATTCAAACACGACGATGGACATCCCTGTGTCACTCGGAGTAGTAGCGAGGCCATAGAGTTATGTACCATTAAAGGAAAATTATTGCGTAGCTTCTTTATTCAAACTTTCACTTCGATGGCATGATTACGACACAAGAAATAAAAAAATAATTTTAAAAATTCGCACAGCCGCCATCTTGATATCATGTAAACAATTGAACTAAATTACATACCAGTGCATTACAATATGTATAATCATTTATTGTACCATGTTTCATTGCGCTCAGATGTTAATATTGTGAGAAAAGTCTATTAAAATGTTTGACCTTCGCTTGGCCGCCATGTTCGTTTTATACTTTACAGGTTTTTGAAAGTAGCATAGATAACCTTGTAGTAGTACACTTTATCACCGTACACAATTTCAGGGTGATATCAGTAGGCTAATAGTTTCGGAGATATAGAATGACAGTAGCCTCCGTGGCTTAGGCGGCAGCACGCCGGCCTCTCACCGCTGGGTCCGTGGTTCAAATCCCGGTCACTCCATGTGAGATCTGTGCTGGACAAAACGGAGGCAGACAGGTTTTTCTCCGGGTACTCCGGTTTTCCCTGTCAAAATTTCATTCCAGCAACACTCTCCACTATCATTTCATTTCATCTGTCATTCATTTAATCCTTGCCCCAGAGGAGTGCGTCAGGCCTCGGCAGCTGGCACAGTTCATATCCTCGCCGCTAGATGGGGACTTCATTCATTCCATTCCTGACCCGGTCGGAGACTGGAAGCAGGCTGTGGATTTTCATTTCATATAGAATGCCAGTGAAATATTTCGCACAGATGCCATCTTGAGGTTATGTAAACAATGGAATTAAATTAGATCCCAGTGCATTATTATGTGCATAAACATTTTCTGTATCATGTTTCATTGCGTTTGGATGGTTAAATCGCGAAGAATGTGAATTTAAAAGTCTCAAATTCGCTTGGCCGCCATGTTCGTTTTGTAGTTACCAGGTTTTTGAAAGTCCCATAGGTTTTTTTTTCGTGTATCCTCCTGAGAGGCCTTGTGCAGGTCTTTCTATTGGACGCCCGTGGGCGACCTGCGCGTCGGGATGAGAGATGAGATGAATGGATGAAAGTGGGCAAGGATGTGGAAGGAAGCGGTCGTGGCCTGTCAGAAGGTACTGTCCCAGCATTTGCCTGGTGTTGAAAATGGGGAAACCACGGAAAACCATTTCAAGGACAGCCGACGGTGGGGCTCGAACCCACGCGTCTACCGAGTCAGCAGAGAGCTTGGTCCCATGACCTAACGCCGCGCTTTAGCCAGCGTAGCCACTACTGTCGGTGTCCCATAGGTGAACTTCTAGCAGTGCCCTTTATCACCGTACAAAATTTCAGGGTGATATCGATAATAGTTTCAGAGATATTGAATGCTGGTGAAATATTTCGCACAGCCGCCATGTTGGATTATTGTGACGTAATAACATTTGAAGGGCACGGTGGGGGTCGACCCAAACGGTGCTATGACCTTACCGAGTTTCATTGAAGTCGCTCCAGCCGTTTAGAAGTTATTAGAGGGACACACACACACACACACACACACACACGCGGACAAAAGGTGATCTCATAAGCCTATTTCTTCATAAAGTGAAAATAGGCTAAAGATGATGGTAAGAAAAATCTGAGATGTTGGTAAAAGAACTAGAACAACAATCAGTGGTTGTCTACAATACTAATGTGTCGATGAAAATCCACAGCCTGCTTCCAGTCTCCGACCGGGTCAGGAATGGAATGAATGAAGCCCCAATCTAGCGGCGGGGATATGGACTGTGCCAGCTGCCGAGGCCTGACGCACTCCTCTGGGGCAATGATTAAATGAATGACAGATGAAATGAAATGATAGTGGAGAGTGTTGCTGGAATGAAATTTTGACAGGGAAAACCGGAGTACCCGGAGAAAACCCTGTCTGCCGCCGTTTTGTCCAGCACAGATCTCACATGGAGTGACCGGGATTTGAACCACGGGCCCAGCGGTGAGAGGCCGGCGTGCTGCCGCCTAAGCCACGGAGGCTGTCACTAATGTGTCGATATGGAGACTTATCTGAATGTCTACAAACTGTTCTGAGGTAAAACCAATCTGGCATGTAAAAGATCCTTTCACAGACCAAACTTGTGTAAAGCAAAATTGATAGGTTAGATTTTGTCAGAACGCTCTATCAAAGTTCCAACGTTCACCACTAGGTATCATTGATATCTGGTGGCGAAATTTGGAACTACTTGAAATTGAACGGAACTTGTAGCTCACCCTTCAGGGTGTCCGCTGGAAGCAGCTACAGACTCAGGCGAGCCGAACATGTCCTCGGACACTCCCGGCATAAAAGCCATACGATAAATAAATAAATAAATAGACCAATCTGTACGTGAAACCACTCGCAAATCACCAGTACCATTTTCAGAGCTCACGGAAAGAACGGGGTCAGTCCATGTTTTTTTTTTTTTTTTTTTTTTTTTTTTTAATGAGTTTATGGCGCATTCTGGTGGCCAGCCATTGTTACTAAAGATCAGTTGAAATTAATCTCAAATAAAACGGTAAGCCACCGAGATACGGAGTTTTTTCTTTTTAGTAGAAACGGAGAGAAAGTCCCACATCCTCTCACGTTAGTTGTAAGTTAATTTGCTTTATATGCACTTCCTTTATAAGAAACGAAATTTGCAAAATAACTGTATTGCTTACCCTAAATTGGGTTGTTTTAAGTATGTGCGCAAGAATAAAATTTTTGTCTGTCTGTTTGTTTGTTTGTCTGTTTGTCTGTGGACAACTTTGAGTCCTTATAACTTGAGAACGGCTGGGTGGATCAACGTAAAATTTGATACAGATATCCATCAGAAGCACCACACTAATCATTGATGTAACTCTTCTCCGTACCTCTCATAAAAGGGGGCCTACCCCCTTAAAATACATGCTGAAATAGGCGTAGAAGGACGAGACAAAGCTTATTTTCAACCCCTCGATGTGAGAAACAAATCTCGGGGGCCCGAAAACCACATTTTAAGGCCCTAAAACCAACAGTTTTTGAGATATTCCCAGAAAATTAATTTCATTTAATAAACTAATGAAAGAAAGGTTCCAGGAATTAACCTGGGAGGAGTCCATGTGGCTTTTGTTACCACATGGTTCTGGGCAAATGGGAGTGAAATGCGTCGTTGCTTGTCATCTGCAACCATAACTTATTGGGTTCAGCAAGAGAACCCAACTTAGCCTCTTTCACTCCAACTCCAGCATGTAACCTACAAGAGGTGCCCCTGTTAAACCGAGTAACCCAGTGGAAGGTTGGGTAACCAATCCCAGCTGGAAATTGGGTCGATGAGCCGATCAGTGCTGGTGGCTTCAAGGCTTACAACCTTGATAGTTAAAAACCCGTTACCTTTTAAGTAACCACCATTACGTCTCTCGTAATACTCGAAACATGAAGAAAACAAATATTCAGAAATCTACCCCACGTGGTAACCAATCCACCCCCACGCAGTTTGGGGCATGCAGGTCTTCGGACTCTGGGGAACCTGCACCTTCATGCTTCCAACTTATATCTAACTCTATTAAACGACAACCAAATAAACACATCGAGTAGTTTGCTACAATAAACATTAATTCTCTACTGAATGTAGGTAAACTCAAACAAACACTTAACGTGTTGGAAGAGCACAAAGTTATGATAGCAGCACTACAAGAGACACGTTTTACCGATGAGGATGCAATCGAGTCCGGAGTGTATAGAATATTCAAGGGGAAACCTGGTGAAAGAGTTATCAAGACACTCCCACAGTTTGGTACTGGGTTTGCGGTACACCAGAAGATGGCAGACCATATTTTAGAATTCACTTCACCTAACGGAAGGACCTCCTCGTTATCCTTCAGGTCTCGTAATAGAGCACACACAATTGTAAATTTTCACGCTCCCACAAATGATACAAACTGGAAAAACCTGGAATACGTGGAGCAATGCTGGGCAACTTTAGAAGAAACTCTGGATATGGTCCCACCTCACCATTCCATCATACTCATGGGAGACTTTAACGCACAAGTCGGGAAGGAGTGGAAGTACGGAAAGATAGTAGGCCATTATCCAGTCCATAAGAGAACAAATAGTAATGGAGAACGTCTTATTGAACTATGTGACAAGTACAACCTGGTCCTAAAATCAACAGCTTTCAAACGTCTACCTAGAAAGGCCAAAACCTGGAAGAGTCGAAATCCTATGCTTGGTGAGTTCCAGTTAGATCATGTTGCTATAGCACGACAACATCATATTGATATACAGAACGTAAAGGTATTACGAGGAGCCAACATAGACTCTGATCACTACCTTTCACTTGTCAAGATTAATTTACAACCCTTTAGGAAACAACCAAATCTTCAAAGTAGTCATAAGATACCCAGGTTCAACACTCTGCGACTGCGTGATGAGGATTGTGACTTTCAGAACGCCCTTAGGAAGAATACAGAGAAAGACGGATGGCCTGCCTTACAAAGGGCCTTGTTGGAGGCCGCTCAGGAAACGATCCCTGCATCATCAACCAAAGGCAAACACCCATGATGGGATGCAAATTGTGATGAGGTTATAGAAGAAAGGCGTAAAACCTGGATTAGGTGGAACCAACAAAAAAATGAAGCTAATTATGAAGCCTTCCTCCTGCAAAGGAACGCTACAGCTAACACCATCCGCAGAGCCAAGAGGAATTACCTCAAGAGTCTAATGCAACAGGCTGAAAATGATTTTCAGAGAAACAACTCAAGAGATTTGTACAAGGGACTTAAGAAGCAAACGGCTCAGTATACAGCTCCTACCCTCATCCTCCGCGGGCCGGATGGAAAACTTCAACTAAACAATAAAGACTGCACTAAAACTCTTGCAGATTACTACCAGAAGCTACTAAACGCAGAGGAACCTAATGAAAAGCTTATTTTCCATGAGCGTACGCACAGGAATCCTGATTCTCAACCGCCTACAATAGAAGAAATAATGAACATCATTTCGAATGGTCTCAAGAACAAGGCTCCAGGTGAAGACGGCATAGTAGCCGTGATGTGGAAACATGCAGATGACCAGTCCTTACAGAACATCTATCAAATCATAAAGGACATATGGGCAACAGAGTCCCTACCCGAAGGTTGGACGTCTGCTGTGATTTATCCCCTCCACAAGAAGGGAAGTAAGACAGACCTCAACAATTATAGGGGTATTTCCTTGTTACAAATTACCTACAAGATCCTCTCTGTAGCCTTGCTCAATAGAGTCACTGCACAGCTAGACTCAAAATTAGGTGAATACCAGGCTGGTTTCCGTATGACCAGATCTTGCCCAGAACAGATACACAATCTTAAGACAGTTCTCACCTACATGAACCGAGGTGGCCATCCATGGGTGGTGGTTCTAGTAGATTTTCAGAAAGCTTATGACTCTGTGGATAGAGATACCCTTTTCTTCATACTACGGGAATTTGGTCTGGATGGGAAGACACTACGATTAGTCCAAGCCACTCTGAGAAACACGACGTCCAAGATCAGAATCAGAGGTGAACTATCCGAAAGCTTTCCAATCAGAACAGGAGTTAGACAGGGCGATGGTCTGTCCTGTATTCTCTTCAACTGTGTACCGGAAAAGATCATTAGGGAATGGAGAACGATGCTACCACCGGGAGCTGGACTGAAGCTTGGTTACAAGAGAGACAACCTCTTCGTCCCTTGCCTAGCTTTTGCTGATGACCTCATTCTACTGGCAAATAACATAGAGGAGGCTACCTACAACCTACAGAGTCTTTATAGTGTAGCAGTTAAGATTGGTTTGAAGATCAACATCCAGAAGACTCAATTTATGACCAATATCAAAGAGGTCCCTTCTAATATTCCTCTCACAGACACTACCATACGAAAGGTACCTGCAGTTAAGTACTTGGGAGAATGGATTTCTGCGAATCAGAGCGAGAACCTAGCCATAGATGCCAGATGTACCAAGTTTGAAAGGGCTTATCATTCCTGTCGTAGTATCTATTCATCTAAGTGCCTCTCCAAGAACCTCAAACTCAGACACTATAACTCCGTCGTCAAGCCATCTGTTCTGTATGCTTCTGAGTGCCTTGTAATGACCAGAAAGAGTCCACTCAGAAAACTGGAGTTAAAAGAGAGGAAGATCCTGAGGAGGATATTAGGTCCAATTAGAGAGGAAGGAGGCAGTTACAGAATCCGTCATAATGTTGAATTGTATGAACACCAGGAACAAACTCGTGACCGTCTGCTGTTCCGACAGGGCGTTTTCCCAACGTCCCTTACAAGTAAGAGGACTACAGCAGCTACAATAAGTGGACAGAAGAAAGAAGACTGATTCACAGTCAGAAAATGAAGGACTATTGGAAGAAGAAGAAAGCAACAACTTTGCCGAAGAGTAGATACGAGCCCCGTGGTCCTAAGTAGGCCAAAACGATAAAGAAGAAGAAGAAGAAGAAGAAGAAGAAGAAGAAGAAGAAGAATGAAAGAAAGCAAGCCGGTAACCATGGACACACACTCACAGGTCCATCTATTGCTGTATAAGACGCAATACAATTCCATTTATTACATTACTGAGATAGTTTGGTTGGTTGGTTCTTAAGTTTAGGGGCTGCGACAACGCGGTCATGTAGCCCCGTGTACTTTGGGTGTGTGTAGAATCTGTCTGATAACCGGAGTTAATTGTGATGACTGTATTAGTGTGTGTTATCTGTTTTTTTATTTAAGTAATGCAACTTAGAATTTTCAAATAGTTCCTACTTTTGCCACCAAGTGCCACCGTCAACGACTACTAGGCCAAGTTCAGAACTTAGCTACTAGACGCCACCGCAGTTGGCTCTTGGCAACCACCGTAGAAACCTAAGAGCGTTGTTTACATTCTTAACCTATCCAATTTAGCTTCACACAGGTGTAATTAGTGGAAGGATCTTTAACATGCCATAAATCTATGACATGGGACCGCCGGCTTTACTTCCCCTCCGAAGGAAGGCATACTGAGGGATTTTAAAGCTCTTAAAAAATCCGACGGTTTCGAACCCGCTATCTTGGGCATAGAAGCTCAGCATGCTGCCGACTACGTCACCGAAGCCGCCTGAGATAGTTTGCAAACGGCTATAAGGTTATAACGTAACTAAATTAAGCTGTAAAATTCATCAATACATATAATGCGCTTAAGGGGGTCAAGGGGTACTCTAGAATGTTTTCACGCGATTCACACGTGCTGGTGTGGTACGTAAGGTCTATTATATCCCTATCCCTATATTGTTATGTTATTATTATAATAATTATTATTTTACTACGGCCTACAACGACGAGACAAAGCTTATTTTCAGCCATTGGTGTCAGAAAAAACTCGGGGCCCTAAACAGCCGTAAAGGGTCCCCGAAAACTACGTTTTAAGGCTCTAAAACCAAGAGTTTCTGAGATATTCCCAGAACACTAATTTCATTTAATAAACTAATGTAGGAATGCAAGCCAGTAACCATCACAACAGTGTCTCAAAAAGTTACATCCAACTTTCCATCTATTTCTGCAAGAAGTAATGCCAGTTTTCAAATGGCTATAAGGTTATCATGGAACCAATAAAAACTGTAAAATTCATCAATGCCCTTAAGGGGGTCAAGGGGTACCCTTGTTTTTTTCACAAGACTTAAATTGCGTTGTGTCGTACAGAAGGTAGGCTATACTATATCTTCAAACAGCAACATTATTTTCAAAAATTCCTGAATTGAAATAGTTTCTTTTTTATATTATTTTTTTGCTTTTAGGAATTTGGGCCATTGGCGGCTAGAAAACCAGAATTTTCATGCACCACAAGCCTTTATAATTTATTAAAGGGGTTTTCACCTGGATGCGGACTTGACACAACAGTGAGGGTTAGTTTTTTTGTGACGTGTATTGCGTTTCGTCTACGAGGTTTTCAATTTTATTTTCACGTCAGGAAGTACACGTTAGGTAAATTAGTTTCAGAGCATATTTCAACTAATCATTTATCTTTGTCGACAAAGAGTTTCCAAGCCCCTAACCATTGCAACCGTAGCTCAATTGATAATGCTTGGTGTTAACACCGAAGACCGTTCGAAGAACGGGTACTTCTGCTAGTATATACACACATCAAAAAAAGTTTTGCATCACCTCGGTTCCCAGATCTCCGGCATATAGACGTTGACTGTGTATATTGTATCCAAGATACAGTCCCTTTGACTGTTCATAGATGTCACTAAAACTGCTCAAAGATGTATACAACCATGCATGAGCAGGGCCTATTAGACGGAGGGGGTACGACAGCCGATCAGTTCCAGTCATTCCACCAGGACGAAGGTACGCTGCTCATGTTGTCTGTAGTTCTACCATGCCTAGAAGGTCAATACCGCAGTTCGATCGCGTCCGCATTGTTACTTTGTGTCAAGAAGGGCTCTCAACAAGGGAAGTTTCCAGGCGTCTCAGAGTGAACCAAAGCGATGTTGTTCGGACATGGAGGAGGTACAGAGATACAGGAACTGTCGATGAGAGGCCTCGCTCAGGCCGCCCAAGGGCTACTACTGTAGTGGATGACCGCTACTTACGGATTGCCGCTCGGAGGAACCCTGACAGCAATGCCACCATGTTGAATAATGCGTTTCGTTCAGCCACAGGACGTCGTGTTTCAACTCAAACTGTGCGCAATAGGCTGCATGATGCGCAACTTCACTCCCGACGTCCATGGCGAGGTCCAGCTTTGCAACCCCGACACCATGCAGCGCGGTACAGATGGGCCCAACAACATGCTGAATGGACCCCACGGAATTGGCATCACGTTCTCTTCACCGATGAGTGTCGCATATGCCTTCAACCAGACAATCGTCGGAGACGTGTTTGGAGGCACCCTGGTCAGGCTGAACGTCTTAGACACACTGTCCAGCGAGTGCAGCAAGGTGGTGGTTCCCTGATGTTTTGGGGTGGCATTATGTGGGGCCGACGTACGCCACTGGTGGTCATGGAAGGCTCCGAAACGGCTTTACGATACCTGAATGACATCCTCCGACCCATAGTGCAACCATATCGGCAGAATATTGGAGAGGCATTTGTCTTCATGGACGACAATTCTCGACCTCATCGTGCACATCTTGTGAATGCGTTCCTTCAAGATAACGACATCGCTCGACTACAGTGGCCAGCATGTTCGCCAGACATGAACCCTATCGAACATGCCTGGGATATGTTGAAAAGGACTGTTTATGGACGTCTTGACCCACCAACCACTCTGAGAGATTTACGCCGAATTGTCGTTGAGGAGTGGGACAATTTGGACCAACAGTGTCTTGATGAACTTGTGGATAGTATGCCACGGCGAATACAGGCATGCATCAATGCAAGAGGACGTGCTACTGGGTATTAGAGGTAGTGGTGTGTACTGCAATCTGGACCACAAATGCTGAAAGTCTAGCTGTATGATGGTACAACATGCAATGTGTGGGTCTCATGAGCAATAAAACGAGCTGAAATGTTGTTTGTGTTGATCTCTATTCCCTTTGTATTTAACGGTTCCGGAACTCTTGGAACCGAGGTGATGCAAAACTTTTTTTGATGTGTGTATATAAGTACATATATACTAGCTGTCATGCCCGGCGTTGTTCGGGATCAAAATTGGATATTAAGAGATCGTACCTTTGCTCGCATTGTCGTATTGTGTGCAACCCGGAGGAAGGTCGTTGGTATAATGAGCAATAATATTGCCACTCAAAGTCCTAGAGCGTGCTTTTTATCTGATCAAAAATTATGTTGGAGTTGTTAAATAGGTGAGTACGACGGCTCTGTACTGCTTTTAACTTATAGATTAAGCCTGAAATTTTGCTAATACAACTGAATATTTAAGGAGCCTTGTATGCATTGTATGCATTATTAATCTAACTATTACTTTTTAAGGGTCAATGAATTTCTTTTTCTAAATTGTAATAGACTAGCGTTTTTTGTCGAACAGCAACATTTCGAAAGGATAATTGTAGTCCGCATATAAACGCTTAGAATCCCAGCTTCATAATAATATATGCATTTGATTAGAAAATAATGAATACCAAAAAATACATAATAAATATCATCTACGAATCTACTGCATATGTCCACCTACACTTAAATAAGAACTATTCATTCGAGTGCAGAGACATCTTGTGGCCGCGAGACAAACTAACCCTATTTAGAACACCATATCACCCAGATGACCAAATCTGGAGGTGAAAACCATACACGAAAAGGATCCAGGTTCTATGTGATGATAGAATTTGACGATAAACGATTAGTAACAAATTATATCTCAAGTTATATTTACCAATACTCTCCTTCTTCAGATAAAATCAATATTGAAACACTCGTACACGAAAAGCAACACACATAGTATAAAGAAAAGATCCTAAAACAAAAGACAAAACAAACAAAGGAACGATAAAGTTAAGACGATTACTATTTTTGCAGCTCACACTGTGAAATAATGATGCCTCACCTATGATGCAAGTCCCCATCCTCGTGATGACGTCCTTAAATAAAATTGCAAACCTCGTGGGGAAAGCAAATTCAGTGTTTGGTCGCCTATTGACAACTTTCATAATTAATTGAAAATTGAAAAAAAAAACTATTACTTTACAGAAGTAAGTTGAATAATGTTGCTGCGTAGAGCTATAAAAGACCTTTCGTACGACATATCACACGAGTAAATTGAAGGTAAATATAATAAGGCACCCCTTGGTCCCCTTAAGCGCATTGCATGTATTGTTGAATTTTACATCCTAAAGTGATTCCGGGAGGTTCTTATACCCATTTGCAAATTTTGAACGATATCTGTTGAGACGTTTTATTGATGGAGGGACAGATAGACAGACAGACGGACAGGACAAAAGTACAATTTTATATACAGTAGGGATACATATGTAATCATATATCATTATTTTCTGGTTATATTTTCGTAGTCCCAGTGGTTGGGATTATATTGCTAGACCAACTGAAAACTAACTTCAAAGATCTCTGTAACTGACCCAAATTTGATAAATTATTTCCAAGCCAATGCTGTGAATCTTTGGATGAATAAACAAAAAGATGGATTGTTGGCTTTCACGGCCAGTGAATTAAAATTCAGCTTGGTGTCCTAGGTGGAAACCCACACAAGACACGGCACGAACCTAGAAGAATTGCTGAGTTTTAATAATAAGAATGTTGATCCTTCATGATACGGCTTTCAGTATTTGGCTAAGTTGCCGCTCCGTGTCTCTAGTCCTTTTGACTGATAGGATTCCTGATCTTCATCCAGTCGTCTGAGGTCGGACGCTGATAACATTCATTCTTTTTCATTATTTTGACTGAAAGACGTGCAGGTGCGATGGTGGGGAAAGCAGGAGGCTCGTCGCGCGGCAGCCAATCGCGAGCCTGTGTATGCGCTATATTAAGTGTAGCGCAAAGAACCGGTTGTACAGTCTAGCTAGACCATGGCAGCGTCCAGTTGGTGCATTGTGCTTCTGGTGGCAGCGTCGGGCGTCCTCGCACATGGTCTCCCCCACTCCTGCGATAGGTGAGTTCACTACTTCCTTTTCTCAAAGGGACATATTAGATAACAATTGATTGTTGCTAATATTCGCGAATTAAGGTGTTCCGATTAGTAATCTCTACATATATAAAACAAAGTCCCCGATTTTTGGATGTAACGGGTAATCTCGAGAACCACAGGATGGATTTTGATGCGGGTTTCACCATTCTATAAAGGATTCATCGAGGAAGGTTTCTGTAGAAAATCATCCATTTATGACCAAAGGAAGCCGAGCAGTAACGGTTTCAGTGAATCAAGACGAAGACAAACCTGCCGCCCGTGCGCCTTTTAAGCTTACGCTGGGTAAACCGTTAAAAATATCTACATACTATGAGTGTAAGAATTGTTCAGCATTAAAAGTTGTACACAAAGTCCGTGACAGCATATATACAGCGTGTCTTTTATGTACCTTTGGAGAATGATAGGTCGTGTAGGGGACGGGTATAGTAGTAATTTGAGATAGGGAACTTGGTGTCGGAGCGGCCTCCTTAACCCCTAAAATAAGGGTTGATTCAGGCCCTCCACCCTGTAAGTTAGGTAACCGACCCAAGCCTCTATTGCCTTTCTCAATCCTTTAACTCTTGGCAAGATCATTTCTCCATGTGGCACTGGCGTAATGGATAGCTTTGCGGTGCGAAAGGCCGGTAGTCCCGGGTTCGTTTCTGGGCTTGGACAAAATCATTATTTTTATGTTATTTGTCGTATTGTAGTCACATGATACAGTCTGGTGCTACTTCAGAGAAGAGAGTGCGCCAGACTGTATCATGTGACTACAACACGACAAATATCATTTTTTTTAAATGGCCCAAACCCGGATTCGAACCCGGAACTAACGGCCTTTCACACCGCAACGCTATCCATTACGCCAGTGCCACATGGAGAAATGAATCTTGCCAAGAGTTAAAGGATTGAGAAAGGTAATAGAGGCTTGGGTCGGTTACCTAACTTAGAGGGTGGAGGGCCTGAATCAACCCTTATTTCAGGGGTTAAGGAAGCCGCTCCGACACCAAGTTCCCTATCTCAAATTACTTCTATACCCGTCCCCTACACGACCTATCATTCTCCAAAGGTACATAAATGACATCCTGTATATATGTCTTAAATAGCGGCTTCGGTGGTGTAGTTGGTAGCATGCTGAACTGCTGTGCCCAAGATTGCGGGTTCAAACACGTCCGAAGTCCTCGGATATTTTAAGAGCGTTAAAATCCTTCCGTATGCCTCCCTTCGGAGGGGAAGTAAAGCCGGCGGTCCCATGTCATAGATTATGACATATAAAAGTTCATTCCACTAACTAGACTACAATTGTGTGAAGCTAAATTTCTAGGTTAGATTTCGTTGAAACGCTTTATCAACGTTCCAAAGTTCACCACTAGGTGTCAGTGAAATCTGGTAGCGAAAATTGGAACTACTTAAAATTGAACGGAACTTGTACCTCACCCTATGGGTATCCGCTTGAAGCAGCTACAGCCTCAGGTGAGCAAAACATGTCCTCGGACACTCCCGGCACAAACGCCGTACGGTAAATAAAATAAAATCTATCTTTGGTTGGTTGGTTGGTTCTTAAGTTGAGGGGCTGTAGCCCCGTGTACTTTGGGTGTGTGTAGAATCTGTCTGATAACCGGTGCTAATTGTGATGACTGTATTAGTGTGTGTTATCTTTTTTTATATATATATGTAAGTACAGACTGCAACTTAGAATTTTTCAAATAGTTCCTACTTTTGCCGCCAAGCGTCAGAACTTACAAAGCTACTAGACGTCACCGCACTCGGCTCTTGGCAACGAACGTAGAAAGCTAAGAGCGTTGTTTACATTCTTAACCTATCCAATTTAGCTTCACACAGGTGTAATTAGTGGAAGGTTCTTTAACGTGCCATAAATCTATGACATGCGACCGCCGGCTTTACTTCCCCTCCGAAGGAAGGCATACTGAGGGATTTTTGATCCCGCTCTCTTGGGCATAGAACCTCAGCATGCTACCAACTAGGCTACCGAAGCCGCTAAAATCTATCTTTAATACATCGCCCACTATAAGAACGAAAGTTGTTATCATTTTTGTAAGGTAACTTTTTCTCGGCTCGAGTTCGTTGGAAGGTTGCGTTGCAATCCTTATACATCAAAGGGTTATGCTGTATGACTGTGAAATACGTAAATTAATTCACTTATTTTATATCGGTTTGTATTTGTACGGGGAATTATGCCATGGTTCACCAGCTAGCCGCTCCGGGAAATGCTGTACAGCGTTGCTGATATGGAGCCCATCACTTCCGAGCGAGGCACGCCATGACGCGTGATGGAACCCATCTTGGCAACGTTGTACACCTTTCACCGGAACGGCTAAGTGGTGAACCATGTCTTAATTTCCCGTACAAATACAAACCGATATAAAATAAGTGAATTAATTTACGTATTTCACAGTCATACAGCACAACCTTTTGATGTATAAGGATTACAACGCAACCAAGAACTACATTTTCCAACCACCCCGAGCCGAGAAAAAGTTACCTTACAAAAATGATAACAACTTTGTTTCTTGGACACACAAAATTTTGAAATTAATAAACCAGTTATACAACATTCCAATGTATATTGTGTTAAAATTTGGATTCGATCTGAAGACGGGTTTGTGAGATAATAATTCTTAAATGTGACGCATGGTTGAAACACGCTTAAAAACTGGCACTTTTTGTGTTCCAACTGCGATAAAAAATATTATAATATAAATTAAAAATGTCAACCCTACAGGAACTAATGTAAAATAGAACGACGAAACTGATGATGTTATTGGATAGTACGTAGGTCTATTGGTTACTTCACAAACAACCTTCAAACTCGAGTACATATGATACTTTGGTCGACAGTAGATGAAGCTGTTCGCATAAACCGACTCAGATGGTGGGGTCATGTGAAGAGAATGGGCGAGGAGAGATTAGCTATGAGGTTACTGAGTTTGGCTGTAGATGGTAAGAGAAGTAGAGGTAGAGCTAGAAGGTGATGGTTAGATTCAGTGTTGAATGATTTCAAAATGAGAGGTGTAGAAGAAGAGGAGGCCGCAGTGCGGAACTACGAGGTCATCTGCCCCAATAATAATGTATGTCTACCCTTATTAATCCTTCTTCCAACGGAGTCGGTGATGAGATGCGATGAAATTCTATGTGGCGGATGGTTTTTACGGCCGGATGCCCTTCCTAAGTTAATGAGCGATGAAATGAATGAAGACGAATGCAACTGAGCAAGTTCAATTTCAAGTAGTTCCAACTTTGGCTACCAGACGCCACTGTCACTGACACCTAGCGGTGGACGTTGGAACTGATAGAGAATTTCTAACCAAATAGCCTACAAATTTAGCTACACATTACCAATTGTAGTGGTAGGTTCTTTTTCATGCCATAAATCTATGACATGGGCCCGCCGCGTGCCGGGTTTACTTCCGCTCCGAAGGAAGGCTTACTGAGGGATTTTTAACGCTCTTAAAAATCTGACGACTTCGGCCGGACTTGAACCCGCGATCTTGGGCATTGCAATCCAGCATGCTACTGACTACGCCACCTAAGCTGAATAATAATAATAATAATAATAATAATAACAATGCCGAGACATATGGACGGGGAGGTGTTAATATAACTAACCAGACACAGGAGAACCCTTTTATTTGGAATTCGAACCACTGGACACAACATTTTAAAATCTTGCACACATTATGACGATGATGATGATAGTTGTTGTTTTAAGGGGCCTAACATCTAGGTTATCGGCCCCTAATGGGTTGGGTGATCGTGAAGATGATAATGAAATATAAACTATAACTAAAACTCACTACTAATTTATATACTAGAAGAAGAAATGGAAAACAAAAGGAGAATAAGGCAAATAAAGGACAGGAGGAAAAGGAATACCCTCGAAGAATGCGGATTGAGGGACTTGGAAGGAAGGAGAGCCATGAAAGGCAGATAGGAAAGTGAAAGAGGAGAGGGTCCACCCCACAGGTAATGGATAAAAGGGGGAAAACCGGACCCAGCTCAGGAATCCCTCAGGGTCGCCAACTCCCGAACCCACCAGCCGTGAGCCCTTGAGGGTGTAGCAATATCCAGGGTGCACCTGAAGTGGTGGGGCTACACACACCCGGCCTCCTTGAGGGCTTTGAGCAGAAGGCAGGAGGTAAAAGGAAATGATAAAGAAGGCCGACCCCTCGCAGAAGGAGGGTATCCGAAAAGATGAGACAAGGGCCAATTAAGGCGGGAAAGGAAGAGACTCCCTAGGCCTCGGATACCCTAATACCGTCGGGTTCGGAAGAGAACAAGAGTTGACCAAGTGAGGTCGACAGGAAAGAAGACGGAGAGGAGCCCGCCACAAATAAGTGGAAGCAATGCCAGACTCAGCTGGGGCCCCGTGATAGCCAACCCACGTCCCACTAGATGTGAGCCCCTGGGGGGGGGGCGACGGCATCTAGTAGTAGCGAATTTCACAGCAAGGTGTCGTGGACGGTAGCATTTGGTAGCGAAATTATCGTCTGCAGTAATCTTACTTGAATTTAACAAAAAAAAAAAAAACAGAATACACACACTAATACAGCCATCACAATAATTCAGGTTATCAGCTAAATTGAAGCCTCCGTGGCTTAGGCGGCAGCACGCCGGCCTCTCACCGCTGGGTCCGTGGTTCAAATTCCGGTCACTCCATGTGAGATCTGTGCGGGACAAAACGGAGGCAGACAGGTTTTTCTCTGGGTACTCCGGGTTTCCCTTCAAAATTTCATTCCAGCAACACTCTCCACTATCATTTCATTTCATCTGTCATTCATTTAATCATTGCCCCAGAGGAGTGCGACATTCGTCGGCAGCCGGCACAGTTCATATCCTCGCCGCTAGATGGGGGCTTCATTCATTCCATTCCTGACCCGGTCGGAGACTGGAAGCAGGCTGTGGATTTTTTCATTATTTTTTCATCAGCTAAATATGCCACAAGTACACTGGGCTAAATGACCACGATGTCCACGCCTCTCAAAGGAAACAACAACTACAACCAATATCTGAGACAGCTCAGGACACCACACAATATAAGAAGAGACAACCGCTGAAACAAGAGAAAGTGCCGAACGATAAATAGGCCTATACTATAGGAGTAGCGAGTCTATAGTTAGAGCTCTGGGCGGATAAACTAAACGTTAACCGCATCAGCATGACTTTTATCCGCACGCTTCTTATCCGAATCTACTGACATTACAACAATATGTTTAGCCTACTTTGCAAAAATGAGGAAAAGTAGACTTATGAGATCGATCCGGGCAAATGTGTGTCTGTCTGTCTGTCTGTCTGTGTGTCCCCTATCAACACCTAAACGGCTGCAGCAATTGAAACCAAATTTGGTATGATAAAGATCTATACCTGGATATCTCAGGGCCATATTTGAAATTCACATCAGTGCTACCAACTGTTGAAAAATCGCAATTGAAATTTGAGCTCTATGTTGGATATCTCAGAAATTATGCATTTGAACTATTGCAAAATTGGCACACATATAGATAATAAAATTCCAGATTAATTTTCATAAGTCCAAACACGCCAGTGTTGCCAACAAGATTCTAAGCTTGTCATGATTGTAAATGCATGAAACTTCTATGCTATCGATTGGATTTCAACTAAATTTCGTATGTACTATGTGTACTACAACAGATATGACTGTGCGTTTTCTAAAGAGCCACCAGGGCTACCAACCGTTAATAAATTCACTCTCTATATTTTCACCCTAATATCAATATATCAGAAAGTACTTTAGTCAAGTCCCAGGGCACATTCCCAATCCCTGCCTTTAAAACAGCTACACACACAACTACAGTCATCACATAAATACAGGTTATCAGACAAATTCAAGACACAGCCAACTACATAGGGCTGATGATCAAGATTTCCCAAGTCCCTAAATTGAAATAACAACAATGCGACTTTTTACATGGATATCTAAGGAAGCTTGCAGTTTTACGTGACCGTTAATCATGCGATCATGAGCCTTTTTACGTGGAATCCGAACCACAGGACATGGGATTTCACTTCGAAAATCTCACATGCATTGACCGGGAATAGAACCCGGTCCACCTTGGTGAGAGGCCAACAGCTTGACCGCTGTGCCACCACGCCCCTGTGTCTTAATCTGCTGGAGTAGTTATATTCTTCTAAGTTTACATCAAACATAGTCGGGGGATAGAATGCGTCAATCCACCCGCCCATTCATTGCGCACAATCGTGTCGACCGAAGAGCTACAAATGACAATTTTGTATTGGCAACACTGAAGAAGAATGGCATCAAATCTCTACATTGCCTCTTTGTCCGTTCCATTGTTGCTGATGATCTCTCCGAGGTATTTAAACTGTATCGTGACCTTTACCTGCCCAATTGCGTCCTCACTGTTTTCTTTATATAGTTTTTGTTGTTGCTCGTCATCTCCGTTTTTGTGAGGGAGATTTGTAGCCCTGTTTTGTCACCTATCTCTTTTAATATTATTATTATTATTATTATTATTATTATTATTGTTATTATTATTATTATCATCATCATCTTTTCTTTCTCCGTTAGGGTCTTCTGAGGACCACGAACCAATGATGATGATGATGATAATTGTTGTTTTAAGGGGCCTAATATCTAGGTTATCGGCCCCTAATGGTTTGGGTGATCGTGAAGATGATAATAAAATGTAAACTATAACTAAAACTAACTTCTAACCTACATACTAGAAGAAGAAATAGAAAACTAAAGGAGAATAAGGCAAATAAAGGACAGGAGGAAAAGAAATGCCCTCAACCCTCGAAGAATGCGGATTGAGGGACTTGGAAGGAAGGAGAGCCATGAAAGGCAGATAGGAAAGTGAAAGAGGAGAGGGTCCGTCCCACAGGTAATGGATAAAATGGGGAAAACCGGACCCAGCTCAAGAATCCCTCGGGGTCGCCAACTCACCAGCAGTGAGTCCCTGAGGGTGTAGCAATATCTAGGGTGCACCAGACGTGGTGGGGCTACATACACCCTGCCTTCTTGAGGGCCTTGAGCTGGAGATAACGGGAAAAGAAAAAGAAGGCTGACCCCTCGCAGAAGGAGGGTATCAGAAAAGATGAGACAAGGGCTAATTAAGGCGGGAAAGGAAGAGAACAAGAGTTGACCAAGGGAGGTCGACAGGAAAGAAGACGGTGAGGAGCCCGGCACAAGTAAGTGGAAGCAATGCCGGACTCAGCTGGGGCCCCGTGGTCGCCAACCCCTGGGGGAGAACCAATTTCAATGTTTAGTCCTCTGTAGTTCTTTCTTCCTCCTCCAGTGCTCCTTCATCTGTTCGCTGTGTGTCTTCTTTCTCTCTTCCTAACATTTTCGGGCCTGTTTTCTTATATTGCCTTCCTTGGAGTCCTTCCATTCCCAATACCTTTTTTTTTTTTTTTAATTTCTCTCTCTAATGCATCTTCTTCTCTTTTTTCTAAATTTTATTTACTTCTTAAAAATCTGTTTGGTTAACCTGCTGACATTCATTCTATATAAATGTCCGAAAAATAACAATCGCCTCTTCTTTATTGTCTCCGTTATGTTTTCAATGTTCCGATATATTTCTTCGTTACTTCTTAAATATGTCGCCTCAGTAGCGTAGCGGTCAGCATGGTTAGCTGCCCCCCGGAGGTCCTGGGTTCGATTCCCGGCTCTGCCACGAAATTTGAAAAGTGGTACGAGGACGGGAACGGGGTCTACTCAGCCTCGGGTGGCCCAAATGAGTAGAGGGGGTTCGATTCCCCCTCAGCCATCCTCGAAGTGGTTTTCCGTGGTTTCCTACTTCGTCTTCGGGCAAATGCCGGGATGGTACCTTCTTCAAGGCCACGGCCGCCTCCTTCCCTCTTCCTTGTCTATCCATCCTAACCATCCATTACCTTCCCTCATGAGGCCCCTGTTCGCTTTGCAGGGTGAGGCCACCTGGGCGAGGTGCCAATCACACCTCACCAGTTGTGTCCCTTCCGATTCGATGTTCCCAGATCTAGGACACTGCCCGTAGAGGCGGTAGGGGTGAGTTCCCTCGCTGAGTCCGTGGGTTCCACCAACCTGGAGGGTAAACGACAAAAAAAAAAACTTCTTAAATTCCAAAACTCTGTAGTTCTTAATGGACCGAGAATTTTGCGTATATTTTTTCTTTCTGATACTTCTAATTTATCCAATTAATAATTTAGTACTAGACATTCACTGGCATATAAGCATTCTGGTTTAATTACTGTTCTATAGTGCTGTATTTTCAATTTCTTAGATAAACATTTTTTGTTATAGATATTCCTGGTTATACCATAAGCTCTTTGAATCGTGTGCACTCTTTCTTCTACAGCAGATTTTTCGAAGCCATTCTTCTGAATTATTTTCCCCAAATATTATTATCATTATTATTATTATTATTATTATTATTAATAATAATATTGCTTCGTTACTGCCAACTAAGGACCACGTCATGTCAACTGTTTCTTCTGCATTTTAATGTTGGCCCAGTACTCTTTCATTCGCAATCGATGTTGCACCTTTCTCTCCGTCGTCCATGCCTTCCCGGTTTTTAGTTTCGGCTTAAGTTGAAAACTTCGATGTTCTTGAAGTTTTTCCCTAAGTGGACCACGCTCCTGGATATCTTCTCATGTTATCCCAATCTCCAACTGATCTTTCTCTACTTCACTGAACCAGGCCCCGTTTGTCTTTTGCTCATGGAGAAAAGCAAAATTTGGTTGGATAGCCGTGTTAATTTCATTCTGGCTATATGTCCATAGAAAGAAATCCTCCTTTTCCTCATCACGTCAGTTATTTTGTCTACGTGTGTATACAACTCTTGGTTGCGACGTCTTCGGAACTCGCCGTATTCTTTGACTGGACCCAGGATTTCCCTCAAAATATTATTATTATATAATGCAGTATACCGATGTTATGGGTTCATCTACCATTGTGCAGACCCTTTGCGTTGAAGTTCTTCAGGCGATCTACAATCCTATTTGGACATTCCTCTCGCAGTGCCT
Organism: Meconema thalassinum; assembly: GCA_946902985.2. NCBI lineage: Eukaryota > Metazoa > Arthropoda > Insecta > Orthoptera > Tettigoniidae > Meconema > Meconema thalassinum. The sequence goes on from OX336392.1 coordinate 538,997,835, forward strand.
CCTAGAAGCACAAATTACACACAACCGGAAATTTATCGTGTGGCCCGTAATTGAGATTTATTTGATTTGGTTTTGAAATCACCAACTTGAGAACTCGAATGACTCGCAGCTCCATGGGTCTTTCCCGCTTTTTAAAGTCTGACTTCTTAGGGTTCAAATCGAACTCGCTATCTTGGAATCTCGAGATGGACACTCACCTGCTAATACGGTGGGTAGTCGGTTTTATTTCATACACAGGCGTTAATTATGTTAATAATTATTCATTTATTATTGTTATTATTCATCATCATCATCATCATCATCATCTTCATTTCCCCTTTTCCAGCTGACACTGGGTGGGGGCAAATATGGTTCCTCTCCACTTTGTTCTGTCGTTCCACCATTCCTCTTCCGACACAGTGTTCCATTCCAGGTTCCGTTTTCTAATACTATTCTCCACCGAGTCCATCCAACGCATTCTTGGTCTTCCTCGTCCTCTCTTCCCTGTCATCCGTCGTTCCAGTGCTCGTCTTGGTAGCCTTACTTCATTCATCCGTTTGACATGTCCAAACCATCTCAATCTGTTTTGCTCCAGTTTGTAATTTAATTTCTGTACTCCCAGTTCTTTACGTATATCTTCATTTCTCACTCTGTCCCTCCTCGTTTTTATTACCATTATTATTATTATTATTATTATTATTATTATTATTATTATTATTATTATTATTATTATTATTATTATTATTATTATTATTATGGATTGATTATAATTGTTGTCGTACTGAGCGGTTGGTGCGTCTTGGCTTTCGTGGTTTAAGTGAGTTTGACGGTATATTTCAGTGACTATATTAGTTGAAAGGGTTGAGTTTTGTGTGGCAGAGCCTCTTCCGCACGACGAAGTGATTTCTCTACCTGAGGGGTGGCTGGGTGAGTAATTCTTCCATCTGTTCAGGAATTGTGTCCCCGTCGCTTGTGGAAAGTAAGGTTATGTCCAACAGAAGAGAAGAGATCGGTGTCATGGAGAGATTGTGTGTGGAATCCACCGAGATTGTAAGCGGCGCAGATACCAGCGCTCAGGCCCAAGTGGGAGATTCTAATGGCGCGCGATGTGTGGCGTCTACAAGAACTACTTCATCTAGGGAGCTGGACGTTGCATCTAATGTCATGGCGGGGCAGAGTACAATAATCTCGGGTGAGAATGGAGGTTCAGATGAATTGAGGTTCACTGCGGACAAAGGTAAATGTCGAAATGAAATAGACATAAAAGAAGAGTCAGAGATTCTGAAAGGAATAGGATTACTGAAGATCATGATGGCAGCTACCAAAACTCAAAGAAATGTGAGTAATAATATCAAGAATAGCCTAGCGCAGTTAGTAGAGGTTTTTGATGTCCTCGATCACTGCCGCAAAACTAGATTGGCAACAGAGGTCACTACCATCACTCGACCTAGAACTCCCATATGCGAGAAGGCTGCAAGTCAAGGAGAAACAATGATTACTGTAATTGAGAGCAGTGTCAATTCCGAAAACATATCTGCAAATGAAATTGTGGTCATTGAACCTCCCGTGGAGAAGTTAGCAGAAGATGCCTGGCAAACAGTTCGAACAAGGAAACACAGGGGTCATAGCGGTAAAGTTATTCTGGAGGACGAAAAGGGAGAACTTAGAAGTAATCATTCTCTACATCAGAAGGGAAATAAAACGAAGGATAGAAGACGCAACGAGGCAATTGTTATCAAGCCTACTGAGGGGAAGACATATTCAGAAGTTCTTCAATCATTGCGTCAGCAAGCAACATCTGATTGCAGTGGCGTAAACCTTAAATCGATTCGCAGAACGTCGACTGGTGCGGTGCTCCTTGAAATGAAAGGGAAAAATGGAGATAAATCTAAGTTCAGGGAGATGATTTCCAAAGCCGCTGAGGGTTTGGGTGAAGTTAAAATGTTGGCTCCTACCATAACCTTGGAAATTAGGGATTTGGACTGTCTTACAACAGCAGAGGAAGTCCAGGCAACATTAGAGGACCGGCTTAAGGATAACATGGGTGAAATAAAAGTTACTATTACCAAGCCCAATTCCAGAGAACAGCGTATGGCCATAGTTGTGGTAAACTCCAATGCGGCAAATGAGTTGCTCCTTGATCAGCATATTAAGATAGGCATGGTTAGCTGCCGTATTCGGAAAAGGACCAATGTGCTGAAATGCTTCCGATGTATGGGCTATGGTCACATGGCAAGACAATGTACGGGTCCTGACAGGTCGAAGTTGTGCTACAGATGCGGGGGAAAGGAGCATAAAGCTGCTCACTGCACGTCTGCCCCAAAATGCTCGATCTGCGCGTGTGAAGGCAAGAATGACGACCATGTGATCGGGTCAGGTATGTGTGCTGTCTTTCGACGTGCATTGGAGAGTGCTCAACAGTCAAAATGCTAAGATTTCTACAAGGCAATATTCATCGTAGCAGGGTGGCTAACGATCTCCTAGTTCAGTTTGCCGTGGAAAAGAATATTGATGTTGTGCTTATTAGCGAACAATATAAGAACAGGGATATTCCATCGTGGTACTCTGATGAAAGTGGGACGGCTGCTATATGGGTAGCGGATCCAAGCAGAGTTTTTATTGAAAAGTTTGGTGCTGGAAATGGATTTGTCTGGGTCAAGAGCAGAAATATTTCTTATGTAAGCTGTTACTTAACACCCAATGAATCAATTCGGCAGTTTGAGACCCGACTATCTGCCCTTGAGGATTTCCTAGGTACAGTAACTGGGGGTATTCTGGTGGCCGGTGATTTTAATGGTCGAGCAGTTGAGTGGGGCTTGGCTCATACAAACGGGAGAGGCCATAGAATTTTGGAGATGGCTGCTAGGTTGGACTTGGTGCTGCTAAATAGCGGTGATGTTCCAACATTTTGTCGGCCTGGGCAAAACGAAACCACACCAGACCTAACGTTTGCCTCTGCAGATCTTGCTGCTTGCATTGCAGACTGGCATGTAATGCTAGATTATAACAACAGTGATCATAGATACATCCTTTTTAATACTAGGCCTCGAGGAGGCCTAGTCCATGAAATTCCGATACCGTTTAGATGGAACGTTGATCACATGGATGGTGAAATTCTTCTTGCAGTAATAGCACAAGGGAAACAAGTTCTGGAGGATTTGTTTCAACATAGCCCCGCGAGCTCTGCAGAAACCCTGGTTAGGTCGACCATTGATCTCATTGTTAAGGCTTGCGGAGCATCCATGCCCAAGAAGAAGATTTTTCCAAACAAACGGCCAGCCTATTGGTGGAATGTTGAAATAGCAGAGGCTCGACGATTGTGTTTTCGATTAAGGAGAAGGGCACAAAGGCTCTGCAGAGATTCTCTAGAGTTTGCAAATGCGATAGAAGAGTGTAGAGTAGCGAGGAGGACTCTCAAACGGGCCATTGCTCAAAGTAAGGCACATAAATGGAACGAGCTCATTAACGATCTGGATCAGGACCCATGGGGTCTGGGCTACAAAATTGTCAGTAAGAAGCTCGGCGGCATTATGGTGTCTACTGCTGCTATGACGGCATCCCAGAAGGAAGCTATTATAGATGAGCTATTTCCTAATCACCCAGAGAGATTTCCCGATCACATGCCGGTGATGCTAGATGATATTCCGCTATTCACTAGGGAGGAATTACAAACTACAGCACGATCTTTTCAGAATAAGAAGGCACCAGGGCCGGATGGAATTCCTGCTGAAGTGTTAAAGATGATATCCGAAGAGGAACCAGATGTTTTGCTGAATATGTATAATTGTTGTTTACTACAGGGAGTCTTTGCGACCCCGTGGAAAGTGGCCAGGCTTGTGCTCATGCCTAAAGGCAAAGGAGATCCCACTACTGCTTCAGGTCAGAGACCTCTATGCATGTTGGACATGGCTGGCAAACTGTTTGAGAAGATGATTAAAGGAAGGCTTCAGGCAGCGATTGTTGCTGCAGGAGGTCTGTCCCCCAAACAATACGGTTTTGTGAAGGGTAAGTCCACCATCAGCGCCATTGAAGAAGTGGTGATGGCTGTCAGATCCATTGAGCATGGCAACCATTTCTCTAGAAAAATGTGCTTACTGGTTACTCTGGATGTGAAAAATGCCTTCAATTCTGCCCGGTGGATTGACATAATAGCTGCACTTGAAACAACATTTAACATTCCTCGCTACTTGGCGTCTGTTCTGAGGAATTATCTTTGTGATCGTTGGATTCAGTATGACACAGATGAAGGAGTCAAGTGTCGCAAGGTAACAGCGGGGGCGGCTCAAGGCTCGGTGTTAGGTCCTGATTTATGGAACGTAAATTATGACAGTATTTTACGGATGGAGATGCCAGAGGACACTTCTTTGGTGGGATATGCTGATGATCTCGTTGTACTCATTATGGAGCGCTCCATGGAGGGTCTGCAACTTAAACTGAATCAGGTAATGCGGAGAGTTTCCACCTGGATGAATGAACATGGTCTCCAACTAGCAGTTCATAAAACAGAACTAGTCCTTGCTACTAAGAAGAGAGTTCCACGAGTTGTACCCATGCTAGTAGATAATCAAGTGATAGAAACAGCTCCTGCTGTTCGTTACTTGGGTGTTATGATTGACAGCAAGTTAACATTCTGGAATCATATCAGCAAGATTGCTGATAGGGCTGCAAGGATTGTTAACAACTTGTCGCGGCTCATGGCTAATATTGGCGGCCCTTCACCATTGAAGAGGAAACTGCTGATGAGAGTGGCGGAATCAGTTATTGTTTATGGTGCAGAGATTTGGTCAGTAGCTCTTGGCACTGAGATGTATAGGAAGCGGATAAACTCTGTTCACAGAAGAGCTGCCCTCAGAATAACTTCTGCCTATCGTACAGTGTCTGGACCGGCAGTGCTAGTAATAGCTGGGGCGATACCCATTTACATCCTGGCCAAGGAAAGGCGCCGTATATACTTGCGCAAAGACGAGCATTCTAAGATACGCGTGAAGAGGGAGGAAAGAGACAGATCTCTTCTGGAATGGCAGGAAGAATGGGAACGTGAAAATCGTGGCAGGTGGACCGTTAGGCTCATCAAGCAACTGAAGCCATGGTTGTCGAGGGAACATGGTGAGGTTAATTATTACATTACCATGTTTCTCTCTGGCCATGGTTATTATGAAGCATACCTCCATCGAATGGGAATTTCACCGAGTTCACGTTGTCGTTATTGTGATGATCAATGGGACGATGTTCAGCACACATTCTTTGCATGCTTGAGGTGGAGAAATCTTCGAAGGCTTCTGGAGACAAAAGTAGGTGTCATTACACCAGACAATGTGGTGGATAAAATGCTCAGCAGCAGAGAAAGTTGGGCACAGATTGCAGTCTACATCTCTGAGCTGCTGAAAACAAAAAAAGAAGAGGAACCGAGAAGATTGGTTGCTGAAGACAGTGAAGATGATGATGAGTAATTTCATTATCATCACATTTAATGAAATTGACTGAGACTTCTGGTCGTAACAGAGGCTCCACCCTGAAGTAAGGCTGAACAGGCAGTTCCGGGGTGGCCTTAAGCCAAGTATAGGGTTTGTGGGTTTTTAGTAGGTAAGAATCCTGCACAGTTGTAAGTCCGGAAGCTTGCAATCTGTCTTTTGAAGATTTCCCCACGTTTCCCTCGAAAAACAAAAAAAAAAAAAAAAAAAAAATTATTATTATTATTATCATTATTATTATTATTATTTAGGAATATTCTACAACACAGTAGTTTTCATTCAACTCAAAAATATTCTACTCCTCCACAAATTTCGGTCTTCAGCATCTTCCTCAGTTAAGCCTCTGGTAGCCAAGCTTCCCTTGACACCATCCATCCACTGTTCTCTTGGTTCAGCCCGTGTCCGTTTGCCTTCAGCTTACCAATGCAACATTAACTGTGGAATTCTACTATTCTGCATCCTTTTCACATGTCAACCATTGTAATCGTCTTTCTTCAACCACTTCTAGTATATTTTTTTACCTGCATAATTTCTGCGATTCTCGTATTTCTAATTTTATCCAATCTTGATTTTCTTGCCGCCCTCCTCCAATAATCCATCTCTGTTACTAATAATTTGTTTGCTTGCTGTCTGTTTAACGTCCAAGTTTCTGCTCCATATAACAAAATACTTTGCACCAATGAACTGTAAATAAGTTTCTTAGTTTTGTTTAAAATATTTCTGTTCCATAAAACGGAATTTAATGCTGCAATTGTTCTCCTCGCCTCACTTACTCTTTTCTCATTCAGATGAACTTGTTCCCCCAGCTTCTATTATTGAACCCAAATAATTAAATTTAGTGACTATTTGAATTTCTGCATTTCCGATCTGTAGTTTGTCACTACCATTATTCCCTAGTACAGTGGAACTTAGATAATTCGAACCTCAATGGACCAGTGGAATAATTCGAATTATGCGAAAATTCGAATTAAGAAAGTTCTTTGAAAAGGGTAGAGAAAATATTCAAATTTTAGGTTTTCATCCAAGAACCTTTATTAAAAATAATACTACATAGGTTTTTAACAAGTAAAGTGCTTATATACTATGTATTACGTTTACATAATGATTTACGTTCAACAAAGCAGATTAACATACAACGGTACTGTATAATGACTGTATTGTGAATAACCTCAAAAGTTTCAAATGATAAAATAAAACCAAAATGTACTATTCAGCTATTTAATGACAGTAGTAATCCTGCAATCTAGTTAAGTCTTGGAGAAATCTACTGTTTTTCAAAAATGTTTGAGAATTTTACCTGTTTACTACAATTAAGTCTCTTGGCCATCACAAAAGAATCTAACAAATTTAAGGAACGTAAAACAGAAAACAAACGAGTAGGGGCCGCATGCCAATGATACAACGTCGATTTTCGGGAATTCCTGTCCCAATTGTTTGGCTTCCGATCAGCTTTTTACCCGTAAATACTTCGAATTATCCAAAATATAATTCGAATTAACCACGATTTTTTAGCATTGATTGTATAGAAAATGCTAGGGACCAAGAGAAAAATTCGAATTAAAGAAGATTTAGAATTATAGAAGTTTGAATTAGCCACGTTCCACTGTATAAGGTATTCCGTTTTGTTGTAATTGATATTTAGTCCCCACATTTGATATTCTTCAATTGATTTCCTCATCATATAAGACGCATCGTCTATATCTCGAGTCAATATCACCTGGTCATCAGCAAAAAGAAGATGGTATAAGTAACAGTAAGTACCTAGTACAGACATCACAGTGACACAGGCCATGGCCGTAAGTTAGGTATCATCTTGGCATTTGCCTGGAGTAGAAGTGGGAAACCACTGAAGACCACTTCCAGGTAGTGTTGGTAGTTGACTTTTGGCGAAAAATGAAATTTTTTCTCATATTTTACGCCCTCATTGGAGCACTTTAATCAATACAAATACAATTAAGTCTAACAACGGTATTTGGAGATTCAGCTTCTTCTTCTTCTGCACCCAAAATGTCTTCATCCTGTTCAACTGTAATGGTATAGTTTTTCCATTCAAATGTTGTTAATGTGAATCATAAGTATTTACTCCTTGGAATATTCTTCTCTTCTCTATTCTTAATTTGAAGCATCGTTAACTTTAATTCATCTAAATCCTGCTGGATCTCTTTGAACCAGTTGTTCTTCGTTTTATTCTTCCAGAGGTAAGTAAACAGCTGTTTTATTAGTCTGGTTTATGGTAGGCGTGAGATAGGGCAGAAAAAGAGATTCTCCTTTTCCGCATTGTATCTATTATTGATTCACTCTTTCGATATACCACTTCATTCGGCAGCAATCTCCATTGGCCATTTACTTGATGTTTTTAGCCTACTTTTCACATTTTGCAAAAATGAGGAAATAGTAGACTTATGAGGTCGATCCGGGAAAATGTGTGTCTGTCTGGCTGTGTGTGTGTGTGTCCCCCTATCAACTCCTAAACGGCTGCAGCAATCAAAACCAAATTTAGTATGAGTAGAGATGTGCACCGGAATATCTCACGTCCATATTTGAAAATGATGTCAGTGCTACCAACTGCTGAAAAAACGCACTAGAAAATTGAGCTCCATGTTGGATATCTTGCAAGGTATGCATGGGAGCTATTACAAAATTGGCACACATGTAGATAAGACTATTTCAGTTTAATTTCCAGGAGGCCAACCATGACAGTATTGCCAAAATAATATTAAGCCTTCTGATAGGTCCAATGTTTAAATGCATAAAACTTCTACACTATCAATTAGATTTCAACCAAATTTTGTATGTAATATGTGTACATAAACAGATATGACTGAGCGTATTCTTAAGGCCACTAGGGATGCCAACTGTTAATAATTGCTCTCTCTATTTTTTTTTTCATCCGAATACCTATATATCAGAAAGTATGCAAGCCAACAGCTTTAAACTATGCACACGTATATTCTGACATTTTAGATTAATTTGGAGTAACTTATATACGTCAGTTCTACCAACATGATTATAAACCTACTGATAGCACCAATTTTTAAATACATGTAACTTCTATACTATCAGTTGGATTTCAACCAAATTTCGTATGTGCTATGTGTACCATAACAGATATTACTATTAGTATTGTTAAGAGCAATCAGGGCTGCCAACTGTTAATAAATGCTGTCTATATTATTTTTACCCTAATATCAATATATCAGAAAGTATGCAAGCCAACAGCTCTATACTTGCACACGTATAGCACCTAACATTCTAGATTAATTTGGAGTAATTAATACAAGACAGTGCTGCCAACATGATTCTATGCCTGCTGATATGTCCAATTTTAAAATGCATGTAACTTCTATACTAACAAATGGATTTCATCCCAAATTGGCACAACAAGATATCATAATATTTCTGATTATTTCTGACCAGCACACGCATGACATTGTTGGCAACATGCTTTTACGCGTGTTGATAGATCCAATGTCTAACTGCATGTAACGTCCATTGGACTTCAACCAAATTTTGTATTCTGTACCTTAAGAGATGGAACTAAGAATATATTCCGTCACCAGGGCTGCCAACTGTAGTGCTCTATTAGGCTACACTATACCAGGTATATTTTGAACTAATTAGATATTTCGATATTACCAATTTAATTTCGTCATTATTCTAGATAGGTTCATATTCTGTAGAATAATCATTGGCATGAAAAGTAGGCTGTATAGTTCTTCACGGAACTACTTGTTTGTTAATAATTGTTCTGATGATTCTTCTGTCTGCTTTCTGCAGTTTGTCAGTTGTTGATTTGATGTTCAACTTGAAGAGTGTTTCACTAACATACGTTGCCTCGGGTTTAACAATGGAATTGTAATGCCGAAATCTGTCATTCATTGAGAGAGATTTCCTTTTGTAGGTTGGCCAGGTGATTCGCTGTGCTTGCTTCAGTTTGGATGTTCTACTGTCTATCGATGGTTTCTCGTTTGAGTTCCAGGTGATTATCTCCCCAATGACATTATTTAATGTAAATGACGCCAACATTGCTGTTCCAGGTAAATAACTTTGAAATACTGCATCAAGAGCTGGGCACTTCCCTAATTGTTTCAGTTGTAGGTTTAGATTAGATTTACGCCCCAGAGTAGCCGTAAGCAACACAGAGAGCTGCAACATATCTAGAGATAAGTGTTTCGAATCCCGGCGCTAACAATGTGATTTAACTCGTGATGGTGCCTCATTTGAAGTCCTGGGGGCACCTATCCTAGTAATTACAGTTACATACAGAAACACTGGCTCCACCGCGCACCCAAGCACACGGGGCTGATAACCAAGTGAATGAAATGGAAGGTGTGTGTTGTTTCTGCCACAGACGAGCGCCGATGTTGTTGAGTCTATGACTCATGAACTCGCTATCCTCCTGATAAGTGATAACGCCTCTTTAGAGTCCCCTCGACACGTGAACAATCGCCGTAAGATTGAGCAGTACTCTAGTGTTCCTTTACATCTGTAGCTTTTAGTGACTTGACTGCTGCTTACGATACAGTGTGGAAAGAAGGACTCCTGTACAAATTGATCAGAGTCATCCTCTGCAAACTATATAACCATAAGGCAATATAATCGCCTTAAAGCTACAATAATTGTTATTGTCTCGGCGTAAAGATCCTCGTAACCTTCGGGAGGCTTGAGAAGGTAGTTGCCGTTACGACCGTAAATACGAATAGCCTCGTGGAAGCTCGTCCTTTCTTGGAATATTTAGTTTATATTGTACTTTAATGTCGTACCGGTTTAAGTCACATTGCCACCTTCCTCAGAGTAATTTAGGCCATGAAAAGGTGCAAGAACATATGCTTAATATATACAGTGAAGCCTCTATTAAGAGACCAGTGACGCTTCCATGGAAAACTGGTCTTTTAGAGGGGTGGTCTCTTAATAGGGGTAGGCATTAAAATAATTTTATACTGCATTATTAATAGAGTACAGTTGGAACACTGCATAGGTTCACATTTAGTACAAATTAATTACAATTAGTTATTTTCTGAGCTCTGTCATTTAAAATAGTCACGAATTGATCTCTGTTTCAGATTAACACAACAATTTCACTTTCTAGAATATCTCCGAGTGAGTTCGGAAGTCCATTAATTTGTTCTGGGTTCGAACAATCTTCTAGAAGAGCCATTTTTTGTATTTTTAGCCTATTTTCAATTTTGAAAAAAAAAATAGGCTTATGAGATCACCGTTTGTCCGTGTGTGTGTGTGCGTGTGTGTGTTTGTGAGAGGTGTGTGTGTCCCCCCTAATAACTTCTAAACAGCTGGAGCGATTTCAATGAAACTCGGTACTTTCATAGCACTATTCCATGCGATCCCGACCGTGCCCTTCAAATTATGTTACGTCTCACCAATCCAATATGGCGGCTGTGCGAAATATTTCACCAGCATTCAATATCTCCGAAACTATTCCCGATATCACCCTGGAATTTTTACGGCGATAAAGGGAACTATTATAAGTTCACCTATGTGACTTTTGAAAACTGGTAACTACAAAACCAACATGACGGCCACGCGAATTTGCGACTTTTAAATAGACGTTTCTCGCGATTTAACCAACCAAACGCAATAAAACTTGGTACAGTATATGTTTATACACATTGTAATGCACCGACATCTAACTACGTTCAATTGTTTACATAACCACAAGATGGCGGGTGGGCGAAATATTTCACCGGCATTCTATATCTCTGAAACTATTACCGGTATCACCCTGAAATTTTGTACGGAGATAAAGGGCACTACTGGAAGTTCATCTATAAGACTTTCAAAAACCGGTTAACTACAAAACGAACATGGCGGCCAAGCGAATTTGAAAATGTTAAATAGACCTTCCTCGCGATTTAATGTTCCAAACGCAATGAAATCTGGTACAGGAAATGTTTATACACATTGTAATGCACTGGTATCTAATTTAGTTCAATTGTTTACATAACCTCGAGATGGCGGCTGTGCGAATTTTAAAATTAAGTTTTTATTTCTTGTGTCGTAATCATGCGATCGAGTGAAAGTTTGAATAATGAACCTACGCAATAATTTTCCTTTAATGGTATATGCCTCTATGGCCTATACATTTAACAATCCAACATGGCGATCATCTGAAATATTTAGACGGCTCTGAATATCTACGAATCTATTATAGCAATCAAACTGAATTTTGTTATGTTCATAGGGGTTATGAACTTAAGTTCACCTATAGGACTTGAAACAACCTGCTGATCACAAATCCAACATGGCGGCGACGCGAAGTATACATATTCACATGGACGTTTCTCGCAATTTAACCATCCGAGTGCAGTGAAACTTGGTACAGTAAATCCTTATATGAATGTTAATACACTGGCATCTTATTTATTTCAATTGTTTCCATTACCACAAGACGGCAGCTGCGCGAAATTTTAAAATCTCCTTGTTACTTCTTGTGTCCTAATCATGCGATTGAAGTTTCAATGCTACACGTACACAATAATCTTCATGTAACAGTACATAACTCTAGGACCTACATATATAATCCAACATGGCAACCATGCAAAATATTAAGTCGGTTCTCAATATCTACGAATCTATTACAGCAATCGAACTGAAATTTTGTATGTTGATAGTGGCAATTAACATAAGTAGAATATATGAAAATAGGCTGTATAGTTCTTCACGGAACTACTTGTAATACGTTACATACACTTTTTCTAATGACATTGTATGCTGATGAACTTCTGTGCCAACAGAACCATTGTTTACATCATCACCCTCATCACCATCTCCAATGGGAAGGCAGACGAGAAGCGGTCTTTTGAAAGAGGTCAGGCTGAGAAAATGCCTGGTCTTTGGTCGGGGAGAGGGGTAGTCCGTAAATAGAGGTAACAAATACATTGACCTAATGAGGTTTTAAATCGGTCTTTAAGAGGGGTGGTCGTTTAATAGGGGTAGTCTTTTAGAGAGGTTTCACGTATTTGCCATAACACAAAAATGTTATCAAAAATTCTAAAAATATTCATCGTCCAAAAGCACACACATTCAAATTTAAAAAAACAGTTCTGTTACAAAATGAGTTCAGTAAGAAAAATAAAAGTCTTGATAAAAACAGTGTAGAATAGAAGAGATGTGGATGTGAAACTATATAAGTGGAAATAGCTTGGTTAGAACTGATAGATGGGTATGTGTTTGCGAAGTAATGGAGAAAATGTTGGAATAAGTGCTATGAGGTTATGTTTTGAATGGGTAAGGAATGCATTCCTTTTTAGCCTATTTTCAATTTTGAAAAAATAGGCTTATGAGATCACCTTTTGTCCGTGTGTGTGTGCGTGTGTGTGTGTGTGTGTGTGTGTGATTCGTGTGTGTGTGTGTCCCTAATAAAATCTAAACGGCTGGAGCGATTTCAATGAAACTCGGTAAGTTCATAGCACTATTCTGGGCGACCTCGACCGTGCCCTTGAAATTTTGTTACGACTCACCAATCCAACATGGCGGCTGTGCGAAATATTTCACCAGCATTCAATATCTCCGACACGATTACCGATATTACCCTGACATCATGTATGGTGATAAAGGGAACTATTATAAGTTCACTTATGTGATCTTTGAAAACCTGGTAACTACAAAACCAACATGGCGGCCAAGCGAAGTTGCGACTTTTAAATAGACGTTTCTCGCGATTTATCCAACCAAACGCAATGAAACTTGGTACAGTATATGTTTATATAGATTGTAATGCACCGACACATAACTTCGTTCATTTGTTTACATAACCACAAGATGGCGTATGTGCGAAATATTTCACCGGCATTCTGTATCTCTGAAACTATTAGCGGTATCTCCCTGAGGTTTTGTACGGAGATAAAGGGCACTACTGGAAGTCCATTTATACGACTTTAAAAAACCGGTTATATACAAAACAAACATGGCGGCCAACCGAATTAGAAAATTTGAAATAGACCTTTCTCGCGATTTAATGCTCCAAACGCACTGAAATCTGGTACAGGAAATATTTATACACATTGTAATGCACTGGTATCTAATTTAGTTCAATTGTTCACATAACCTCAAGATGGCGGCTGTGCGAATTTTAAAATTAAGTTTTTATTTCTTGTGATGTAGTCATGCGATCGAAGTGAAAGTTTGAATAATGAACCTACCCAATAATTTTCCTATAATGGTACATAACTCTATGGCCTATACATTTAACAATCCAACATGGCGACCATCCGAAATATTTAGACGGCTCTCAATATCTACGAATCTATTGTAGCAATCAAACTGAATTTTTTATTGTTCATAGGGGCTATGAACTCAAGTTCACTTATAGGACTTTAAATAGCCTGGTGATCACAAATCCAACATGGCGGCGACGCGAAGTAGAAATAATCACATGGACGTTTATCGCAATTTAACCATCCGAGAGCAGTGAAACTTGGTACAGTAAATCCTTATACGAATGGTAATCCACTAGCATCTAATTTATTTCAATTGTTTCCATAACCTAAAGATGGCAGCTGTGCGAAATTTTAAAATCTCCTTGTAACTTCTAGTGTCCTAATTATGCGATTGAAGTTTGAATACTACACGTACACAATAATCTGCATGTAACAGTACATAACTCTAGGACCTACATATATAAAATCCAACATGGCGACCATCCGAATTATTTAGTCGGTTCTCAATATCTACGAATCTATTACAGCAATCAAACTGAAATTGTGTATGTTGATAGTTGCAATAAGTGGGCTATATGAAAATAGGCTGTATAGTTCTTCACGGAACTACTTGTTTTTTATTCCGTTAGTCTATTACACTTCCAAAGTGTTGCGTTTTTTGTTAGTACTTTTTTTGTGTTTAAGTGTGAACCTTGTTAACTTGTACGGTAGTGAGCTACGAGGTTATAGTTTCACATCCACATCTCTTCTATTCCACGCTGTGTTTATCAAGACATATATTTTTCATGTTTTTCTTACTTAACATATTTTGTAACACTTTTTATATAATTTTAATGTGTGAGATTTTGGACGAAGAATCTTTTTAGAATCTGTCATGGCAAATTTATATTAAGCATATGTTCTTGCACCTTTTCATGTCCTAAATTACGCTGAGGAGGATCATAATGGGACTGAAACCGGTACGATATTAAAGTACAACATATATTGACTTATGGTTACATTATAATTACATTTTACCCTGAGATGACTCAGACAGACACTTCCAAGTAGTACAGGGTAATCATATAAGCAAACAACGGAAACTCAATAATGGACTACCCCAGGGATCGGTACTATCTCCCGTACCTTTCTGAGTACCTGAAACCAGTGCAAAGAAGTTTGGATATGCTGACAACTAGGCCCTGGCTGTTCAAAACTGCTGATCTTAATAAACTTCATGAATATTTCACCAAGTGGAGACTCATGCCATTTTTTTACAAAACCGAAGTCAGCAATTTGCACTTAAGCAACAGAACAGCGGAATATAAACCAGAGGCACCCAAAATATCTTGGAGTGACTCTGGATAGGACTCTACCCTTCAAGAAACATTTGGAAATTTCATATCAAAAAAGTAAGCACACGAAATAACCTCATCCAAAACCTTTGCAGCATCAGCAGATACGCGCTCAGTTTAGTGTATTCTACTGATGAATATTGTGCGCCAGTCTAAGTTCAAACGTTCATCGCCAGGTGTTGGTTGCGGTGGCATCTAGTAGCCAAATTCACAGATAAGTGTCGTTGACGGTAGCATTTGGTAGCAAAAGTAAGAACTACTTGAAATTGATCGTCTGCAGTCCTTCTCTATAAGTTACAGATAACACACATTAATACATCCATAACAATTAACACCGGTTATCAGACAGATTCTACACACACCCAAAGTACACGGGGCTACATGACTGTGTTGTCGCAGCCCCTAAACTGAAGAACCAACGAACCAGATAAAATAAAAGAACTATATCAACAAAGGCAAAATTAAGACATTATAACACAGCGTCAAAAGAGAAGCTCTATATGCATCTGAAACTATTATAATTGGTGGCAAATCTCGAATAAAAATGATCAAAAAACAAGAAAACAAAATCCTTAGGAAAATCTTAGGACCAAAGTGTGAAAATAGATTTTGGATAAGAGAGAAATCACATGAAATTTATCAAGTTACATAAAGAATCACAGATACAACGGTGGTTACAGCTTTATATAATGGATAATAACAGGCTCACAAACCACATTTCCAATGAACAATCAAAACAACAGGCTAAAAGGAATCAGTGAAAACTCAAATGAAATTGGCTGTCATGAAGAAACCATTCAAGACAGAACAAAACTCAGAACTTTAATTCACAAACACAAATATTCTGAGAAGCCCAACCGACAAAATACAGGATGGACAGAACAGCGAGAGGATGAAGAGAGATATGGCGGGGAAGAAGGAAAAGTGCCAATAAGTTCAATCGCACTCCTTAAAACTCAGCAATTCTTCTAGGTTTGTGCCGTGTCGTGTGTGGTTTCGCCTAGGACAACAAGCTGGCTCATCAGCGGGCTCTTGGTGTCCCCGCCCGGACCCCCACAGGAGTAGCGAACTGCGCGCTACCTCCCTTTATATGCAGTGCAGTTAGGCACAAAGAATCAAAGTGAATAAATAGTAATAATAATAATGATGCACTGGCTGAGAGAACCCCATTTCAAACTTCAGGCCAGAATTGAATTTCTTGTCAGTGTTGGCATTGAAGCCCGAACCTCAGGGGTGACAGTCAAGAAAGGTAGGTGGTATGCCAAAGGAAAATTGATATCACAGTTTTGCACACGGCAAACTGCACCAGGGCGGTATAATCTGCGAGATAATGTTTATCAACTGCTGACGTAGTACGAGTGAGCATGATAGCCAACGTGGCAAAGCTACATCCCACTGTGGTGGCGCAGAGGCATAGCCAGTTGCCTTTCACTCGAATCTCGGTGACAGCGAGGTGAAATTACCACTGAACAAGTAGTTCCGTGAAGAACTAAATAGCCTATTATCATATATCCTACTTATGTTAATTGCCTCTATCAACATACAAAATGTCAGTTTGATTGCTATAATAGATTCGTAGATATTGAGAACTGTCAAAATATTTCGGATGGTCGCCATGTTGGATTTATGTACTATTACATGTTATGTACTATTACATGAAGATTATTGTGTAGGTGTATTATACAAACCTCAATTGGTTGATTAGGACACAGGAAACATAAAAACGAGATTTTAAAATGTTGCACAGCCGCCATCTTGAAGTAACGAAAACATTGAAATAAATTAGATGCCAGTGCATGAAAATTTGTATAAGCATTTACCGTACCAAGATTCACTGCACTCGGATCGTTAAATTGTGAGAAACGTCCATTAATATTTCGCATCGCCGCCATGTTGGATTTCTGCTCACCAGGATATTGAAAGTCCCATAGGTGAACTTATGTTCATAGCCTCTATCAGCATACAAAATTACAGTTTGGTTGCTCTCATAGATCAATAGAAATTAAGAACCGTCTAAATATTTTGGATGGTCGCCATGTTGAACTTGAATATGTGTACTATTAGATTTGGATTATTGCGTAGGTTTATTGAAACGTTGACTTCAATCGCATGATTAGGACACAATAAATAAAAACTTAATTTCAAAATTTCACACAGCCGCAATCTTGAGGTTATGTAAACAATTGAACTAAATTAGATGTCAGTGCATTAAAATGTGTACAATCATTTTCTGAACCAAGTTTCACTGCGTTCGGATGGTACAATCGCGAGAAATGTCTATTTAAATGTTTCAAAATCGCTTGGCCGCCATGTTAGTTTTATAGATTTTTGGAAGTCACATAGGTGAATTTCTAGTAGTGCCCTGTATCACCATGATATCAGCAATAGTTTCGGAGATATAGAATGCCGGTGAAATATTTCGCACAGCCTCCATGTTGGATTGCTGAGACGTAATAAAATTTGAAGGGCACGG
The DNA here is from genome assembly GCA_946902985.2 of Meconema thalassinum. Taxonomy (NCBI): domain Eukaryota; kingdom Metazoa; phylum Arthropoda; class Insecta; order Orthoptera; family Tettigoniidae; genus Meconema; species Meconema thalassinum. The sequence goes on from OX336392.1 coordinate 539,015,269, forward strand.
TCGGGGTTGGCCAAAATAGTACTATGACCTTAGCGAGTTTCATTGAAATCGCTCCAGCCGTTTAGTAGTCATTAGGGGGGAGGGGACAGACACACGCAAGCGCGGACAAAAGGTAATCTCATAAGCCTATCTATCTCTTATATAAAAACAAGTGTCCTGACTGACTGACTGACTGACTGACTGACTCATCATCGCCCAGCCAAAACTATTGAAGTTAGAATCATGAAATTTTGGGGATATGTTCGTGGTAAGTCGAAAACGCGCACTAAGGAAGGATTTTAGGATATTCAGGTTCTAAAGGGGTGTTAAGGGGATAGACCTGCATTTCATTGAATAAGAATATCTCCCGATTGGTTTCATTGGGAGATGTGATACTCGGCATATACACTCATCATTAAAAATAAGAAGATATGTGTCTGAGGGTTTTTCGATGTGGTGTACATTATGAGGTGAAAGGGGTGAAAAGTGGGGGTTGAAGGATTCCTAACGGAGCGTGTATCTCTTAAACGACATAGGCGAGGAGTTTGAAACTCAGTGGAAAAAATCAGCTTAAAAAATAAGTAAATAGGTGTTTGACCGTTTTTTCATAAATCCAATTTAAGGGGCCAATAGGGAGGGGTGAAATTCTGGGGGGGGGAACAGGAATGAAAGTGTCCTAACTGATTGACTGACAGACTCACTCATCAAACTCAGGGAAAAAAATGCTTAAAAATAAGTAAATAGGTGTTCGACAGTCTTTTTCATAAACCCAATTTAAGGGGTCCTTGGGGAGGGGTGAAATTCTGAAAAAAGGAAATTGAGAGAAAAAGTCCTGACTCACTCACCATCGCCCAGCCAAAATTATTGAAGTTAGACACATGACATTTCGGGGAATATGATCATTGTATGTCGGAACCGTCCACTAAGGGAGGATTTTCGGATATTCAGGGGGTCTTAAGGGGGTTAAACCTGCATTTCATTGAATAACAATAACTCCCGATTGGTTTCATTGGGGGATGTGTTACTCGGCATATGAGCACATAAAAAATAAGCAGACATGTGTCTGAGGGTTTTTCGATGTGGTGTATATTATGAGGTGAAAGGGGTGAAAAGTGGGGGTTGAAGGATTCCTAACGGAGCGTGTATCTCTTAAACGACATAGGCGAGGAGTTTGAAACTCAGCGGAAAAAATCAGCTTAAAAGATAAGTAAATAGATGTTCGATCGTTTTTTTTTTCCTAAATTCAATTTACGGGGCTCATGGGGAGGGGTGAAATTCTGGGGGGGGGGACGGAAAGAAAGTGTCCTAACTGATTGACTCTCTCACTCACTCTTCAAACTCAGGGAGAGAAAACTGCTTAAATATAAGTAAATAAGTGTTTGACAGTTTATTTTTCATAAATCAAATTTAAGGGGTTCATTGTGAGGGGACAAATTCTGAAGAAAAAAAAAGAATGAAAATGTCCTGACTCACTCACTCACTCACTCACTCATCATCGTCCAGCCAAAATTATTGAAGTTAGAAACATGAAATTTTTGGGATATGTTCGTTGTATGTCAAAACCGTACACTAAGGGAGGATTTTCGGATATTCAGGTTCTAAAGGTGTCTTAATGGGGTTAAACCTGCATTTTATTGAATAACAATATCTCGTGAGTGGTTGCATTTGTGGATGTGATACTCGGCATATAAACTAATCATTAAAAATAAGCAGACATGTGTCTAAGGGTTTTTTGATGTGGTGTATATTATAAGGTGAAAGGGGTGAAAAGTGAGGGTTGAAGGATTCCTAACGGAGCGTGTATCTCTTCAACGACATACGCGAGAAGTTTGAAACTCAGCGAAAAAAAACAGCTTAAAAATAAGTACATCGGTGTTCGACCGTTTTTTTTTCATAAATTCAATTTAAGGGACGCATGGGGAGGGCGTAAAATTCAGGTAAAATAATTGAAAGAAAATGACCTGACTGACTCACCCATTCATCATCACCCAGCGAAAACTATTGAAGTAGGAAAAATTAAATTTTGGGAATATTTTCGCTCTATGTCGCAAACGTCAACTAATGAAGGATTTTTGTTTATTCGGGTTCTTAAGAGGTGTTAGTTAGTTAGTTATTGTTGTTTTAAGGGGCGGAACTACGAGGTCATCTGCCCCTCTTAAGAGGTGTTAAGGGGGTAAACGTGTATTTCATTGATTAACGATATCTCACGAGTTGTTTCTTTGGGGATGTGATATTCGGCATATAAACTAATCATTAAAATTAAGCAGACATATGTCTAAGGGTTTATCGATGTGGTGTATATTATGAGGTGAAAGGGGTGAAAATTGGGGGTTGAAGGATTTTTAACGGAGCGTGTATCTCTTAAACGACATAGGCGAGAAGTTTGACATTCAGCGAAAAAAAAACAGCTTAAAATATAAGTAAATAGGTGTTCGACCGTTTTTTCATAAATCCAATTTAAAGGGCCCTTGGAGAAGGGTGAAATTCTGGGGGGAAAAAACAGGAAAGATAGTGTTCTAACTGATTAACTCACTCACTCATCAAATTCAGGGGGGAAGAACAGCTTAAAAAGAAGTAAATAGGTCTTCGACCGTTTTTTAAATCATAAATCCAATATAAGGGATTCATGAGAGGGGTGAAATTCTGAAAAATAAATGAAAGAAAATGTCCTGACTTACTCACTCACTCATCATCGCCCAGCCAAAGTTATTGAAGTTATAAACATGAAATTTTGGGTTTGTGTTCGTTGTATGTCGAAAACGTCCACCAAGGGAGGATTTTTGGATATTCAGGTTCTAAAGGGGTGTTAAGGGGGTAGACCTGCATTTAATTGAATAGCAATATCTCCCGATTGGTTTCCTTGGGGGAAGCGATACTCGGCATATAAACTCATCATTAAGAATAAGAAGACACATGTCTGAGGGTTTTTCGATGAACTGTATATTATGAGGTGTATGTGTGAAAAGTGGGGGTTGAAGGATTCCTAACGGAGCAAGTATCTCTTAAAAGACAGAGGCATAAAGTATGAAACTCCGGGGGAAGAATCAGCTTGAAAAATAAGTAAAAAGGTGGTCGATCGTTTTTTTCATAAATCCAATTTAAGGGGCCCATGGGGAGGGCTGAAATTCTGGAAGAAAAAGTCCACTAAGGAGGGATTTTTGGATATTCACTCTCATCGACAAACCAAAACTATTAAAGTTAGAAGAATGATATTTTGGGGATATGTTTGTTGTGTGTCGAAAACGTCTACTAAGGAGGGATTTTTGGATATTCAGGTTCTAAAATGGTGTTAACGGGGTTAAACCTGCATTTCATTGAATAAAAATATGACACAACTATGACGCGAGCGAAGCCGTGGGTACCTGCTAGTCTCTTATATAAAACGAAGTGTCCTGACTGACTGACTGACTGACTCACTCAATCACTGACTCACTGACTCATCATCGCCCAGCCAAAACTATTAAAGTTAGAAACATGACATTTAGGTGATATGTTCGTTGCAAGTCGAAAACGCCCACTAAGGAAGGATTTTTGGATATTCAGGTTCTAAAGGGGGTGTTATGGGGGTAGAACTGCATTTCATTGAATAACAATATCTCCCGATTGGTTTCATTGGGGGATGTGATACTCGGCATATAAACTCATCATTAAGAATAAGAAGACACGTGTCTGAGGGTTTTTCGATGTGGTGTATATTATGAGGTGGAAGGGGTGAAAAGAGGGGGTTGAAGAATTCTTAACGGAGCAAGTATCTCTTAAACGACATAGGCGAGGAGTTTGAAACTCAGAGGAAAAAAATCAGCTTAAAAATAAATAAATATATAGGTGTTCGACCGTTTTTTCATAAATCCAATTTAAGGGGCCCATGGGGAGGGGTGAAATTCTGGGGAGAAAAAACAGGAAAGAAAGTGTCCTAACTGATTGACTGACTCACCCACTCATCAAACACAGGTGGAAAAACTGCTAAAAATAAGTAAATAAGTGTTCGACAGTTTTTTTTTCATAAATCCAATTTAAGGGGTTCATGGGGAGGGGTGAAATTCTCATAAATAAATGAAAGAAAATGTCCTGACTCACTCACTCACTCATCATCGACCAGCCAAAATTATTGAAGTTAGAAACATGACAATTTGGGGATACGTTCGTTGTATGTCAAAAATGTCCACTAAGGAAGGATTTTTGGATATTCAGGTTCTAAAGGGGTCTTAAGGGGGTTAAACCTGCATTTCATTGATTAACAATATCTCACGAGTGGTTTCATTTGTGGATGTGATACTCGGCATATAAACTAATCATTAAAAATAAGCAGACATGTGTCTAAGGGTTTTTCGATGTGGTGTATTATTATGAGGTAAAAGGGGTGAAAAGTGGGGATTGAAGGACTCCTAACGGAGCGTGTATCTCTTAAACGACATAGGCGAGAAGTTGAAAATCTGAAAAAAAACAGCTTAAAAATAAGTAAATAGGTGTTCGACCATTTTTTCATAAATTCGATTTAAGGGGCCCATGGGGAGGGGTGAAATTCTGAAGGAAAAAAAAGAATTGTAAGAAAATGTCCTGACTCACTCACTCACTCACTCATCATCGCTCAGCGAAGACTATTGAAGTTGAAAATATGACATTTTGGGAATATGTTCGTTGTATGTCGAAAACGTCCACTAATGAAGGATTTTTGGATATTCAGGTTCTAAAGGGGTGTTGAGGGGGTAGACCTGCATTTCATTGAATAACAATATCTCCCGATTGGTTTCATTGGGGGATGTGATACTCGGCATATAAACTCATCATTAAGAATAAGAAGACACGTGTCTGAGGGTTTTTCGATGTGGTGTATATTATGAGGTGGAAGGGGTGAAAAGGGGGGGTTGAAGAATTCTTAACGGAGCAAGTATCTCTTAAACGACATAGGCGAGGAGTTTGAAACTCAGAGGAAAAAATCAGCTTAAAAATAAATAAATATATAGGTGTTCGACCGTTTTTTCATAAATCCAATTTAAGGGGCCCATGGGGAGGGGTGAAATTCTGGGGAAAGAAGTCCACTAAGGAAGGATTTTTGGATATTCACTCATCATCGCCCAGAGAAAACAATTGAAGTTGAAAACATGAAATTTTGGGAATATTTTCGCTGTATGTCGAAAACGTCCACTAAGGAAGGATTTTTGTTTATTGGGCTGTAAAGAGGTGTTAAGGGGGCAAACGTGCATTTCATTGAATAACAATATCTCATGAGTTGTTGCATTTGGGGATGTGATATTGGGCATATAAACTATTCTTTAAAAATAAGCAGACATATGTGTAAAGGTTTATCGATGTGGTGTATATTTTGAGGTGAAAGGGGTGAAAATTGGGGGTTGAAGGATTTTTAACGGAGCGTGTATCTTTTAAACGACATAGGCGAGAAGTTTGAAATTCAGCGGAAAAAAGTCAGCTTAAAAATAAGTAAATAGGTGTTCGACCGTTGTTTTCATAAATCCAATTTCAGGGGTTCATGGGGAGGGGTGAAATTCTGAAAAATAAATGAAAGAAAATGTCCTGACTGACTCACTCACTCATCATCGCGCAGCCAAAATTATTGAAGTTAGAAACATGACATTTTGGGGATATGTTCGTTGTATGTCGAAAACGTCCACTAAGGAAAGATTTTTGGATATTCAGGTTCTAAAGGGGTGTTCAGGGGGTAAACGTGCATTTCATTGAATAACAATATCTTACGAGTGGTTTCATTTGGTGATGTGATACTCGGCATATAAACTAATCATTAAAAATAAGCTGACACGTGTCTAATGATTTTTCGATGTGGTGTATATTATGAGGTGAAAGGGATAAAAAGTGGGGGTTGAAAGATTCCTAACGGAGCGTGTATCTCTTAAATGGCATAGGCGAGGAGTTTGAAACTCAGAGGAAAACAATCAGCTTAAAAATTAATAAATAGGTGTTCGACCGTTTTTTTTTTTCGTAAATCCAATTTTAGGGGCCCATGGGGAGGGGTGAAATTCTGAAAAAAAAAAGTCCATTAAGGAAGGTTTTTTGAATATTCACTCTCACCAACCAAAACTATTAAAGTTAGAAGAATGACATTTTGGGGATATGTTTGTTGTGTGTCGAAAACGTCTACTAAGGAGGGATTTTTGGATATTCAGGTTCTAAAGGGGTGTTAACGGGGTTAAACCTGCATTTAATTGAATAACAATATGACACGACTATGACGCGAGCGAAGCCGCGGGTACCTGCTAGTACTAATATAATATAATAAAGCTGAAGAGTTTGTTTGTTAGTGTGTTTAAACGCGCTAATCTCTGGAACTACCAGTCGGATTCGAAAAATTATTTTTGTATATGATAGCCAGATTCAAGAGAAATAGTTTAGGCTATGTAGTATTTCCATATTTCATAGATGAAAATTGGCTAAATATCAGGAGCTACCAGCAAAGGCATCCAGTTTTAAATTCCCGGCAAAGTGAATCGATGAACCCGAATAATAATTGGAATAAGTTGTAGAAAGTTCCGTGGTAGCCAAGTTTCAGACATTCAATGCAAATATGAACTCTGTCGCTTTACCAAGGCCAAGGTGTGGTTGTTGATAACAGTGAAGGAGTGGTGATTCTTCTGGAAGATTTTATCACATGGTTATCAGCTCCATATGTCTGGTTGTGTTTATCATATCTACGTTGAGATTAGCTCAGGACATGGAGGAACTCCCCTACCAGCGAATTGTTATCTGTGGCGGAAATCGGAACTAATGCGCTCCGCCCAGCCACACGCCTGCGATGGACGTGCAGTTGTCGCCAGCGAAACCTCATCGCATGTCGTGTGTGTGCATGATTCATGCTGACTCGTGCGCTGTGCGGTGTGTTCACATTGTATGACTGTGCATGCGTTCCCCCTATTGTCCCGCAATCGCGCGCTGCAGCCATAACGAAACGAGGCGAGATGACGTAATGTATACACAACAGCTGCGCTCCTCGTCTAGCGGTACAATTCCCTGGTCGGGTAGTATGTGTCAAACCAGTTAAAAGACTGAAGACTCAAACAACAACAACAACAACGTTATTATGTGATTGTACTAGTTGTTGTTGTTGGTTCATATGAGAGGCTTGGAGATCGTGGTCATTTAGCCCCGTGTACTTGAGTGTTGTAAAATTTGTCTGATTACCTGTGCTATTGTGATTTCTGTAGTTGTGTGTGCATTTGTAGTTCTGGTGAGGATTGGGAAGGAGACCGCCGTGGCTTTAAGTTAGGAACAATCCCGTCATTTGCCTGCGGTAGAAGTAGGAAACCACAGGAAAGCTGGGGTGGGAATCAAACCCCTCTATTTTCAGTTTTTCCTCATGAGGCTGATTGTACCCCGTTCCAGCCCTCAGACTAGAATTGAATTTCTTGACAGAGCCAGGAATCGAACCCGAGCCCCCGGTGAGACAGCTAAGAGTCCTAGCCGCTACACCAGGAGGTGGACGATTGTACTTGTTAGGAAACGTTGCTTTGGACATTAGTTTAGTACCATCTCAGCATTCGCCTGTACCTGAAGTGGGCAAACCAGGAGAGCTGAGAGGGGGACCCCATCTTCTCATAGGCAGTCATGAGAATGAGTTCACTTCGTTATCACCCTTATACCAGCGTAGCCAAACGACTTAAGACGCTTGCGACTGGACTGAGTAGCTGGTGCTCGGAAATACGAGGTTCGAACCCTAATGAAACCATCCACACCTCCTTCAGAACACCTTATAGCATTCTTGGCTGTCGCCAAAGAGGTCCAAGAAATGTAATTCTGGTCTGAACGCTGGAACGGGGTACACTCAGCGTGGTTATTTGGTATCTGGCTTTGAGTTTATGAGCATTGTTCCACGGTCGCTCTGTCCTGGAATCTGCCGGGATACAAGTCCCTGATTCTTGGATATAACGGGTAATCTCGAGAACCACTGGATGGAATTTGATGCGGTTTTCACCATTCTGTAAAGGATTTCTTGAGGAAGATTTCTGTAGAAACGCATTCCTTTATGACCAAAGGAAGCAGAGCAGTAACGATTTCAGTGAATGAAATCGAAAAAAACCTGCCGTCCGTGTGCCTTTTAAGCTTACGCTGGATAAACCGTTAAGGATATCTCTACATTATGAGTCTAAGAATTGTTCATCATGAAAAGTTCTACAACAAAGTTTGCGACAGCATATCTCTATCTTTAATACATCCCCACTATAAGTGCTTTTACGTTTTAATTCCTTCCAACAATCTCAATTCAGTGGAAATTTAAATCACTGGCTTCGGAGTGTGTTTATGAGCTAGCAAGCGAGCCTATCACCCCAGCTTCGGCCAGCATCAAACTGTCGAGTGGTGTCGAATTAAGCCTTCCGAGAAGAGTATGTATAGAATTTCGCTGTTCACCTCGGCTTTTCTGAATTGCGTCTGGGACCAGCCATCCGTGCATCTTTTAAGCTTACGCCGGCTAAACTGTTTAAGATACCGGGCGAAGCCGGAGCGGGTTGCTAGTTTGTATAATAAATGTTGGTTTCAATGTAGATAGCCTACAGTTTGATATTTACACCAAGGAATGCAGCCATTCGATTGTGGTCAATGCACCATTGACCGACAACAGTGGCTCAGCTGGCTAAAGCGCAGCGATAGGTCATGGGACCAAGCTCTCTGCTGACTCGGTAGACGCGTGGGTTCGAGCCCCACCATCGGCCGTCCTTGAAATGGTTTTCCGTGGTTTCCCATTTTCAACACCAGGCAAATGCTGGGACGGTACCTTCTGATAGGCCACGGCCGATTCCTTCCATATCCTTGCCCCGTTTCATTCATCTTCATCCATTCCATCCCGACGCGCAGGTCGCCCACGGGCGTCGAATAGAAAGACCTGCACTCGGCCTCTGAGGAGGCCACACGACAAAAAAAAAAATGCACCATTTGAATAACATTGAAGGAAAACTTGTGCTAATTACTGTACTTTGGAGACCACTTCCATGGAGGAACTGATCGTCCTGTTTGTGTCCCACTGATCACTTCCTGAGCGGGCCAGGAAGGACAACACGCCGCTCGTGCACAGAATATCTTCCGTCTGCTTAACGGTGTACGCACAGGGTTGCCAACTTCTCGGATAGCAAAGAATGGCCCCGTCACTGTTGTTTCATTTGAGGTATGGGTAGAGGCATGATTTTTTTGCACAAATTTTTGAACGATTTCGCGAGAAGGATATTCCTGTACCGCTTTAATTTCGCTTTAATGAAATTCATGATGAAAATCAATAAATGTAAAACAAAAATATTGGAATGCAGCCGAAATAAATCAGAAACCTCTATGGACATCAAATTGGCAGGTGAAAGGAAGTAGGAGACTTCTGTTACTTAGGATGAAAAATAACCAGTGATGGACGAAGCAAAGAGGATATAAAAGGTAGGTTGGCTCGGGCAAGGAAAGCATTTCTACAGAAAAGGAATCTGTTGACATCGAATATAGATTTAGGTATTAGGAAGTCATTTTTGAAAGCCTTTGTCTGGAGCGTGACGCTCTATGGAAGTGAAACTTGGACTATTGGTGCAGCAGAAAAGAGGAAAATAGAAGCGTTTGAAATGTGGTGTTACAGGACAATGATGAAGATCAGATGGGTACATAGGGTAACAAATGAAGAGGTGTTACGACGAGTGGGAGAGGAGAGATGTTTCCGGCGACTGCTAATGAAGAGAATAGATAGGTTGGTAGGACACATACTAAGACATCCAGGAATAGCAAGCTTAGTTAAGGAAGGAAGGGTCGAGGACAAGAACTGTAGGGGTAGACCAAGGTTAGAATATGTTAGATGGCTTCGGATGTAGGGTGTGGTAGCTATGTAGAGATGAAACGATTAGCTCATGACAGAGAAGCATGGAGTGCTGCATCAAATCAGTCAAAAGACTGAAGACTCAAACAACAATGATTAATCATTAAAGGTTTCATTATTGTGGTTCTGAATTATAAACACAAAGAAAACCAAACTGATTGGTCGTTCAAAAGAAGAAGTCTGAATTGAAATCAAACATTAAGTTAGATCAGGTTACAGAATGTTGTTAGTGTGATTAGCAGTGACAATCAGTGCCTTACACAAGTCAGAAGAACAATTGCTTTGGCCAAGCAAGCATTTCAGAGCAGGATAAATCTATTGTTAAATGAATGAATAATCGTGGGGCCTCCGGAGAGGCAGAGTGCAGGTCTTTCTAGTTGACGCCCGTTGGTGACCTGCGCGTCGTAATGAGGATGTAGTGATGATGAAGACGGCACATAAGTTACACCCAGTCTCCGAGCCACGGGAATTAACCCCACGAGATTAAAATCCCTGATGGCTCGGCCGGGTTAGTGGATAATGAATATCCACAGCCTTTTTCCAGTCATTGGACCGGGTCAGGGTTGGAATGAATGAAGCCCCCATCTAGCGGCGAGGATAGGCATTGTGCCGGCTTCCGAAGCCTGTCGCACTCCTCTGGGACAATGATTAATGAATGACAGTTGAAATGAAATTATATTGGAGAGTGTTGCTGGAATGAAAGATAACAGGGAAAACCGGAGTACCCGGAGAAGAACCTGTCCCGCCTCCGCTTTGCCCAGCACAAATCTCACATGGAGTGACAAGGATTTGAAGCACGGAACCCAGCGGTGAGAGCCCAGTGCGCTGCTGCCTAAGCCACGGAGGCTACACTAATAATAATAATAATAATAATTCAACTCTCTCTAATCCTCCATAAATATACCCCTCTAATTTTGTTATACAATAAAAAAAACTTCTAAATGGTAAGATTACCTCAAACTAGATTATTAAACATTTGCAATAACAAAACTATTTTTAAAATATGGTTAGGTTGTCGAAAACATCCCAATGTACCAGTTAATGCTAATATTGCTAGAACAAAAATTAAATATTAGTCTGTTTTGAAAACTGTACTTGTTTTATGTATCCCAGGCCAACACTAATCTCTTGTCCGCAATCTGGACAGGGTATATTTAGTTGTTCGCAATCTGGACGGGTTTTGACTTGTTCGCAATCAAGACACAACCGATTTGAAATGAGTCACTTCAAATTCACACCACTCGACACAACATAATTCGGTAGAGGGGTGGAGGGAGGGAAGCTACCTGACCGCTCTCAATGGGCGCAATTCACTGCCACTTTTCAAAGGTTGATGCTAATGACCAGGGTCATTAGTGAAGCTTGGGCTCAGTTCTATACAACCCATCCATTTAGCCACGGAGCCGGACTATTGCTAAATAAGCTCATAGGAATTGAAGCCAGGAAGATATTTGTTGAAACCTTTGTTTGGAGTGTGTTAGCTTACGGATGCGTGAACACAAGCACAATCAAGACTAGAAGCGGCTGAAATGTGGTTCTGGAGAAGACTGACGAGGACGAGTCGGAGGGAAAAGAAGACTAATGAACAAATCTTGGACGATGTTAGGAGAAACGGACATTAGGCCCCTACTTTCTTCATTAGAGCAGAGGAAAACTACATTTCTTGTACATTGTGAGGTTTGAAGCCATTTTTCAGTGTTGCCTAAGTAAACAAAAGTTTGGTGCTTTTCAGTCGGTCAACACGAATGTACCCAAATAGAGTTGGGTTATGCCCCAATCCTGAAATAAATTACATGAGATTAATAAATACACTAGGATGACCAGTTTTGATCGTCAAGCGATCATCATCAGATCCATTACACTTAGGCTATAGCATCTATGTTTAAGAATACAGGTGAAAAATCTTTACAATATGTACAATTATTTAGTTGCAGTATTGGTAATGCAACTGTCGGTGTATGCTAAATGTAGTATATCTAATGTTAGGTGAAATGCTGAAATGGTGATAAAAATCCGGAGTTCGTCTGTTTGGGGTGATTATATGGTTATACAAAATCAACTATGGTTATACTGTAATAACACAGGCTGATACTTATCCGGTTTGTCTTCCTTACTGGAACTTCGAGCAGTTTCGTGTTCACTCTGGCGCCAGTTTTGGTCGACTAACCCGGGTGTTAACTGGGCGAAACTGGTTTTTCCCTTTCTCCCCCCTTTTGTTCCTATGTGGTTTCTGAGGTCAGTGCAATGTTTATTTTTGTGACGTTGCCAAGTCTAGATAAGAATGTATGTTATTGAATACAGGAAGATCTACAACTTTACTATTAAAGACCGTGGAACTGTCTTCGCCATACGTGGACTAAAAGCCATTCAACTAAGCGGTACACGGTCTATTGAAGACGTCCTGGCACCTTTAATACTGCCGCGGATACCGGCCTAGGTTTATTGCAGAAAAAAGTACATAGTACACCTGATCCAGATAACATTTACCTATAACCACCGCTATCCCCCCTTTTTTTTAAATCTAGCTTGGCTGTATCTCATGTAATTTATTTCAGGATTAGGGCACAACCCAGCTCTTTTTGGATACATTCGTGTTGACCGACTAAAAAGCACCAAACTTTTGTTTTATTTCTTGTACACTTACGGCATGACACCTTTCTCCGGATTGTCTTCGAAGGCAGAAGAAATCGAGATGAAAACCGCATCCTTCATACCTTAGAAACACAATCACTCGCTGGGTTTTGCTTCCTACGTCACGATGAAGAGAACTGCTGTGGCTGCAGCGGCAAGGCTTAGAGCCGTTTGCACCAAAGTTAGTTAACTTATCTCTTAATTCACCATTAAAGCTTATTTAACTTTGCACGAGCACGCTCGCTAACTTACACTAACAAGCAATTGCGTTAATGGCCAAATCTGACCACTCAACACTCTAAAGCAGTGGTTCCCAACCTTTGCCAGCTGACGCCCCCCTTTTCTGATACGGGTGGTCATCACGCCCCCTCCCCCCCTCCGCCCCCCTCCACTCGTCGCTTCTATAGCCTCTTCGATAAACTGACGCGAAGGATATAGACCTAACCTAATAACACTGCACAATGGAGTAGCTATTTCTGATAAAATAATATGAAGTATAGGTTATTACAGGATACACTGCAAGACAGTTCACGCAAACGTCACCCAGTCCTAATATTTTGGAATCATCTTTTAGCTTTGATTCGCACTTCAAATCTATGGCTTTTTCTTGAAGTTGTGCTGGCAGTGCTTCAATGTTAATCGCAAACGAATTTCTTGTTAACATCCAGGACCATTCATCCGACGAGATATCAGGAAAGTAGAAGTTGAATTCTTGTGCCAGGGAATCTAAATGTGACTGAATTTGCACCTTAAGTTTATTACGACCACGTTCATTTATCGGTAAAATTTCATTAAGGCGGTGAAAGGATGGGAAGTTGTTCAACTGAAGCCGGCGTATCCATAACTCTATCTTTTTCCAGGAAAGCTCGGATGATATCATAAGCCAGCAGATATTTGAGTTTTTGCTTGGAACTTTTAGTTAAAACTGTTCGAAAATTCAACAAAATCATAAAGATATGCCAACGAGACGATACAATTGGCATTGATTTTGCTCCTTACAACACAGCAAATTCCTTTTCATCTCCAACCTCGCGGCTCGCAGAGTTTTGTGCCAACAGGTGGCAATTACCAGTGCCTTTGAACGATTGACTTGGCGCGACGATCGCTTGGAGAGATTCGAAAAATGTTTATTATACAAAATTGTAATATTCGAGTTAAAAAACGTAATTCGGTAATCACTTCACGCCCCCCTTGATAAAGACCAACGCCCCCCTAGGAGGGCGCGCCCCCCAGGTTGGGAACCCCTGCTCTAAAGCATCATTAAAGTGGAGGGAAACAGCTGAATTCTACCTCGGGCTTCCCTCAAAGGCGGTTTGTTTCTGAGTTTTACACGAACTTTAATCCATATGAATAGGGTATAAAATATGTTTATGGCAATGAATATAAAAGATCATACATGTTAAATACCTAACTTCATAATGTTTAATACCAAGAAAGAATAATACGGAAGTTAAGAAAAAAAAAAGACCATAACCGAAGTGGGATTCAAACTCCTTCCAGCAGTGAATAACAAACTCAAAGTCTACAACGCAACCACTTTGCTTCAAAGACAACTAGGAGACTCATACACATTTAGTGCAGAGTCGTTACTTGGTGGGAACTTGCTAACGTTTGTGGTGGAGATGCACCCCAATGTATTAAGTTCCCGGCAGTTTTGTGCAAAATATAAAATGTTCTCAAAAGTCGCTCACTAAATTATTCGGATATTTCTGATCAAAATTACATACAATTTATGAAGAGAGACATTTAGATTTATTGAATTTTAATTTGATGTTAGTTATTGTTGTTTTAAGGGGCGGAACTATGAGGTCATCTGCCCCTTAATTTGATGTTGTTTTCTGCTTTTATTTTTGACTTTTGTTTTTATTTTTGAAATTTTTGTTTTGGCTTTATGCGGGGGGGGGGGGGGAAATGAGACACAATAAATGAAAACAAAACTACACAATTTCGTTTCTGATCTCAATAACTTTTTTTTTTTTTTTTTTTTTTTTCGCTATCGTTTTCTCCTCGAGGGTTGGCTTTTCCCACGGACTAGGCGAGGGATCCCACCTCTACCGCCACTGACGGCAGTGTCCTGGAGCTTGAGACTCTGAAATGGGGATACAACTGGGGGTGTGTGACCAGCACTACGCCCAGGCGGCCTCACCTGCAAAGCGAACAGGGGCCTGATGAAGGGATGGGAAGAGTGGGACGTTAGGCAAGGAAGTGGGCAGGAGGCGGCCGTGGCCTTACTGTATGAACCATCCCAGCATTGGCCCGAAGACGAAGTGGGAAACCACGGAAAACCACTTCGAGGATGGCTGAGGTGGGAATCGAACCCCCTCCTCTACTCATTTGGACCACCCGAGGCTGAGTAGACCCCGTTCCAGTCCTCATACCACTTTTCAAATTTCGTGGCAGAGTCGGGAATCGAACCCAGGACCTCTGGGGCGGTGGCGTGTTAACAGGTATGAACACATTATTCTCAAAACTATTTGACACACCAATATCACAAATATTCCAATAATAATATGACCACCCAAGGGTCGGGGAGTATCAAGCTAGTCTGTGAAATATTGTAACTTATGAATAGTTTGAACTCGCTGGCATCATGTTTTGTGTACAAGCAGTCGTGCGTGGTGATGGCCTTCAGACCAAACACGAGACCTGAACGAGGCACATTCCGTTCTATTTACAACTCCTGAACCTCAGATGAGGAGTGTAGATGACGTCACTGCTAAAACATGCTCAACACAGTTTCAGTAGCGCTTCAGTGGCGTAGTAGGTAGCATGCTGAGCTTCTATGCCCAAGATCGCGGGTTCAAACCCGGCCGGAATAGTCGGATTTTTTAAGTGGGTTTTAAAAATCCCTCAGTATGCTTACTTCGTAGGGGAAGTAAAGCCGGCGGTCCCATGTCATAGATTTATGGCATGTTAAAGAACCTTCCACTAATTACAATTGTGTGAAGCTAAATTTTAGGTTAGATTTGACTAACTCTCTTAGGTTCCAACGTTCGTCGCCAGGAGCTGACTATGTTGGCATCTAGTAACAAAGTTCCGAACTAGTAGTCGTTGACGGTGGCGTTACGTAACAAAAGTAGCAACTACTTGATAATTGATTGTCTGCAGTTCTTACTTGAATTAAAAACAGATACACACACTAATACAGTCAACACCGGTTATCAGACAGATTCCACACACACCCAAAGTACACGGGGCTACATGACCGAGTTGTCACTGCCCCTAAACTGAGGAACCAACCAACGAGTTTCAGCAGGTTATTGAGGGTTTTCCTTAGAAGAGTGACGTCAGTACAAGTTTGGGAAGTAGAGGACAGGCACATGCCGAGGATTCTGGTGGGGACAATGATGTCTACTACCGCAATACTCACACACAGTAGGAGGAAGAAATGGAAAACCAATAACATATGCAATAGGGCCAAGTACTTAAACTTCGGCAAATGTTGGCTGGTTGGTTGGATCCTCAGTTTAGGGGCTGCGACAACGCAGTCATATAGCCCCGTGTATTTAGGGTGTGTGTAGAATCTGATAACCGGTGGTAATTGTGATGGCTGTATTAGTGTGTGTTATCTGTTTTTAATTCAAGTAAAGACTGCAGACATTCAATTTTCATGTAGTTCCTACTTTAACTACCAAACGCCAACGTCAACGACAACTAGGTCTGAACTTGGTTACTAGATGCCACCGCAGTCGGTTCCTGGCAACGAACGTTGGCACCTAAGAGCGTTAGTCAAATTTAACCTATAATTAAGCACACAACTTAACATAGTCGCCTCCGTAGCGTAGCGGTCAGCATGGTTAGCTGCCGCCCCGGAGGTCCTGGGTTCGATTCCCGGCTCTGCCACGAAATTTGAAAAGTGGTATGAGGACTGGAAACTGGGTCTACTCAGCATCAGGTGGTCCAAATGAGTAGAGGGGTTTCGATTCCCACCTCAGCCATCCTCTAAGTGGTTTTCCGTGGTTTCCCACTTCGTCTTCGGGCAAATGCCGGGATGGTACTGCCCCCGTAATTGAATTATGTAGAGACCACGGTGGCTATATTTGAAATTATGATTAGAGTTATGGCTGTCATAGTTATGACGTGGGTAGTCATGACGTAAGCACGGATGACGTAAATGTTATGCCAGCAAGCTACTTGAGCTGAGATTCTCAGTGACGTCAGCATTTTAGTCCAGAATGTTCCAAGATGTACGACGCAGTCGCAGGAAACGAGGAATTCTGCTGAGGAAGAAACTATGCTATTGGAGGAGAGGCATGAACCAATGAACGATAGTTTAAAGGAAGACGGAGATTGCTGAAACTATGGTATTTTATGACTTTTTGAATGCAGAATTGTGGAAATACATTTGCAGTAAAAGCATTGATTTGGAATTTTGGTGAAATTTATTTTCAGTTTTTGAATTTTGAAAATCCGTCTTGTATTAACGAAGTTGGAAGTTCTAGCGATGACGTAGTATCACGCTCTGGAAGGGATGGTAACGCCCCTCGAGAAGGTAATAAAAGGGCTTGCGCAGAAGAAAGGAGCCTCTTCTCTTCTCTTCTCTTACGTTCGCTGATCATTCTGAGATCTAATGCTCAGATCATCGAAGTATTTGTGAAAGTCAGTTTATTATACATTCAATATAGTGAGACATCAAAGTGAACAGCAAGTGAAAAGAATCGTTTTTATAACGCGTGGCGAGGCCACTTTGTTAACGAGATACAGGTCAAACTAGGTGAAGTTGAGACGGACCTTAGAAAGCTTATAAAAGTTTAGCTTCAAACAGTTAGCGGTCTACGATAACATAATTGTATTGTGCAGTACTACATGCAATTATAGATAAAAGCTGAACAATTTCGACCGAGTACTTCAAAAGATATTAGCTGTTTATTACGACTGGCAAAAGTGATTATCTCACCACTAGAGAAACACTTTTGTATAAGCCAGAATAAACGCAAGGCTGACGCTGTGAGTGGAGTAGAAAGACTTCAGATTGCTTGCCTACAGAACGATACAGTATAATGGAGCATTTGAATACGGCAGTTTGTTCTTCTGACACTACAACTGAAGAGCGAATGGAAGGCTAAGGAGGCTTATTGCAATTGGGACATACTTCAATGGAGTAAGATAGCGACATGGAACTTCGCTAATTGCTATTCCACACAAGCGAACATGCGGTGAATTCCATCTACACCCATGTTTCGTAAGTAAAGGCTGAATACCATCGAACAGCCATAGAAACAATTTCATACTCTGAATATGAATAATTTCTTCGGAAATTTCTACAAAACGTCATGATGATTGTCTACTGGAACTTCAGGGAATTTTTCAAGAGAGGTCAGGGTAATCCCGACTCACAATGAAGATTATTGCCGGAAGGATGTCTATTCGTATTCGAGGAGCAGAGCGATGCACGGAGAAGGAAGCAGTTCGATTCTCCGAGGGTGCTATTTCCTATTTCGAGGATGGAGCTCAGCTTTAACGTGGTGAATTGGATCCATCAGCAGTCTTCTTTGGGGAATTTTCCTCTGGAACGTCAATCGGCAGATAAGGTAGTCGTGAATGTTTATTGTATTTGAGTAACCTAGTAATGTTTGAGCAACCATTTTTCCCATATTTTTATCCTCATGTATTTTGCCTTATTTTCTTGTTGAGATTCTTATTCTCAGTACACCTTGATGAGTTTTGCATTTTTCGACGATTTATTAAGACATTGTTATGTCATGGGCATAGTTAACGATTTTGAATCAGTTGAGACTGATATTTAGATTTTTCAGTAATATATTTTTTTTGTAGTCACGATTTGACTGTATGTTAATGATTTTTATGGCAGATTTAAATTCAGACAGCGTGTCATTTTATTAAAGTAATTCAACCCCAGTTTAATTACTTTGAACAATTTTCTGTCATCATCAAGAAGGAAGAACATTTAAATGATTTTAGAGCGTTAAAATCTTACGTTATCGACGATCTTGGAAATACTAGTCGTTATTTGTATTGATTGCAACACAGACATTTATCGTCAGTTATGAATGAACATTGCATCATAGACAATTTTGTGAAAGAGTAATGTTAATAATGAATTATTGAATGCATTAAAGTCAAGTACTTTTGTTAGGAGTTTTTCTCAATTAGAGAATTATATAACGATGTTTGCATTCCCCAGTCTAATTGGATTCTATTCGACTACTTTGCAGTTTAGTCGCACTTTATTTGACGATAGTATTTTCATACTACAATTTCTTTTAAGATGTTAGTCTTAAATTTTGATAGACCAGATAGGCGTATATAAGCGTATTCACTATTAAATTTGTTTGTGATTGGCAAGTTTTGACTTCATTTCAGTTCATGAATGAAATCTACGAAGGTTAAATAGAAAAACAGTTTTGAAACAAATTATGATTATAAAATTTTTAAGTGGAACTATGAATGTATAATCGCTAGTGCAGCGCGTGTTGAAAGTCGCTGAGATATAATGCCCTTGAATATGAAGGAAGTTCCCACAGGAATAAATGTTAAAGAATTATTTGTGGAAGTTTTGTAAGTGATGTGAAAGTTGTAAATGCCATATAGATTAATATATGATGATTTTGGGCATATTTTTAATGCAGATTGTGCATTAACTTATTAGCGAAGGATTTTCCGCTGGAGTAAGATTATTATAGTTCGTTGAAAATTAATCAAGTGATTTACTGTTATAATTAACACGAGTTTTGAAAGAATTTGAGACAAGATGTTGAATGAAGGTTGCCGTCACAAATCATTATTAAAAAACTTTATTAAACAGATTGTGACATTAATATGTATAACTAACCTTCATTGGTCGATTATATTAAACAGGATTATAAAATTACCAACCGAATGAACATGTGGCTAATGTATTTATTAAATTAATAATTTAAACAATTTAAAGGTTAATATTGTAAATAATTGTTGTAAATATTTTTGAAAATAATGTGAAACGAGAGTGATGTTAAAGGCGTGCTTATAATATTTTTATTGTCTTTGACAAATATTATAAACAATTTCTAATTGTTATAAATAATTTATGTGATTTTGTTATAAACATTTAAGAGCTATTTAAACATTTGGATTGAAGTTAACAAGTTTAAGAAATTTATGTAATGATCCATTAGGATGTGATCAAAGTACTTAAAAGATTTGCGTAAATATAATGTGAGTTGTCTTGTAAGACATTTAAAAGCTTGAGAGTGCAGGTTGGATTCTTACGTAACATAGCGTGTGAGAAGGGTGCGCATTTGACCAGTATGCAGCAGGCTGGAAGGTAGCCCGCAGCTGTGTCAACATATGGTTTTCAGAGAGTGAGGTCGTACACTCCGGCCTTGCGACTATAAATATCATTCTCTTGTTTATTAAAAGGAAACAAATGCTCTATCTATGTCACACCCTGACGTCCTTTTCCAATCCAATAGTGTTATGAATATTACGGTATTTGGAGCTCTTGGGAGCTAAAATGTTTTATATCATGTTGTATAATAATTTTGCAAGTCCTACTGGAGGACGTAGTCAGATTGACTTGGGCTACTGATAGCCACGTATATTTTGTTGTGTCAGGAAATTCAGACCCTTTATTAGAAATAAAGCTTTTGTACAGTTCAAAGTTCTCGTCTTCGTTTCTGGTTCATTTTTAAATGTCATGGCGGAGATTATTGTGTGAACAGACTTTTAGTGATCCTGTTGTCAACTCAAACCCCGAGATAATTAAGAGGTAAGCAACGGTAAGTATGCACCCCCGTCTATTTTGGTGTGTTCCACAATGATTTCCAGTGAATTTCTGTGCTCTTATCTCGATAGTATCTGTCAGTGCCATTTTCATTGATGTAACTGTGCCGGTGCGATTGATAATTGGCAATCCGATTGAGGGGGCGGATATCTGACAGCCTACTATCCAGGTAAACGGGGACAGAAAGATTGGCGACCCAAGAGCGTGGGGCTGAGTCAACAGTAAGATTGACCCTAATATGTGGGACGAATTCGACAAAAACTGGATTACCAGGTTGAACACTAGAAAGATTGACAAACCTAAAACGTGAGGTTCGATTAGACTCAAATAAAGAGGTTGATTCTTTGTTAGATGTCTAGGCCAATTGTAGTATTTAAGAGTGTGATTATATAGGAATTAAATGTTGTATTGTATTAGGAAAATTACACTCAGAAAAGATCAGATCTTATACAACTTGAGAAAGGTTAAATGGGCAGGAAACTTAGAAAAATCGCCTATAATCTGGAATCTTATTTTATTTGACCGGCTTATGACATTTTAGTCATATTAAAGATAAAATTAATTATTTGGATTGTAAATGTAAATTATTTGTGTTAGGATATTTTAAAATGAGCCAGAGAAATTTGAACATGTGCTTGAGTTTGTTTCAACATGAAGTATCTTCGAATATTAATTATAAGGTAGTTATAAGTTAGATTTAAGACAGATAATTGATCAAAATTATATATGGTGAAAAGTGTTGCTCAAACGTTGTTATTTTGCTCTTTTGATGTATGTCCCTACAGCAATCCATTTTGAATAATAATATTGTAATGGCAGATGAAAGTTTGAAGAAAATGTTAGAGGAGATGTCAGCTAGCATGACTAGTAGCATGAAGCAGATGCTGAATGAAAGCATGAAGGAGAATAATGCAAGAATGGAGGAGAATATGAAGGTTCTTCATACTAGTGCTGCTAATTTGGAGGATAATATGTCGCGTTTACAGATTAATACCCTAGGAATTGAAAATACTGTAACGGACATGCGCACAGACGTGTCTAATGTCCATAAAGATGTATCTATTGTGCATAAAAGTGTTGATGATGTTAAAAATGATGTGTCTAAGGTACAGAGAGACCTTACAATGTTAAATTTAGATGTAGCTAATGTCCGAGGGGATATTTCTTGTGCTAGAGCCGAAGTTGTTGTTGTCAAAAACGATGTAGCGACTGTCCAAGACAAGGTCGAGGAAGTCCAGAAAGAAATTCAAAAAGCTAGAACAGATGTATCTAATGTTCAGGTAGACATTAACAACATTCATGCGGATATAACTGAGGTGCAAAGTGATGTAACTAAGATTCAGGTAGAGGTCAACACAGTTTTCGTAGATATCACTAAAGTCCAAACTGATGTCAATAAAGTCAGGGAGGAAATCGAAAACTCAAAAACTCTTTGTACCCGTAATATAACTGCATTAACGACTAGGTTAGTCGACGAATCAGTTAGAACAACAACGTCTTTAGCAGAGTTGAAGTATGACGTAGAGGTCATGAGAACACAGGTATTAGACCACAATAGAGTATTAAAAGAGGATATCGAAGTAGACATAGCCGAGATGTTAACAGCAAACGTAGCGGTATGGAAAGACGAGTGGAATAAGTCAAGTGGGGAACATGTAACCCAAATTCAGGAAAGGATTGAAAGAAAACTTGCCAGTACGCAGATAGAAATTAATAATGAGGTAGTACAGATTAGAAAAGATTTAAGCGTCAGGATAAATTCGCTATCCGAAAAACAAGTTGACGATAGAACACAACTAGATCAGGATATGCAAACTTTAAAATCTACATTAGAGGATCAAATTCATAAAGTTGTCTCGGATGTAAATGAAACGACGAGTAAACTGAAAAATTTGAAGTTAGGAGAGGCTAGTTTAATGGAGAACTACAAGGAAGAGATAGTCAAGAAAGTCTTAACAGAAATCACCGATAAGGATACAGAAGGCTTTGCTTGCGAATTGAACAGGAAGCATACCAGAAGATGTCACCTAGATCTAGAAGAAAGAGACGTGACTCCTGAAGAACGTGTATCCAGATTCAGAGAGGAGGATGACGAGAGGAATATGGAATCTGAGTGGAATTATCGAGATAGTGGGAAAAACTATCCGGATTCATATCCAAGGAACGTGACGGTCATTAGGAATTTCGAGGACAAACCACAAAAATTCAGTAACACTGATAGTTTGACACCTATAGAGTATGTAAGGAATCTCAAAGATTATTTCATCGAAGCTCACATTCCCAGAGAGAGAGAGATGAAGATTGTAGAGAGATATCTGATTGGAGGACCCCTTGAATGGTTTAGAGCTTTTAGATATACATTCAGCAACTTTGACGAGTTTGCAGAGGCATTAATCAAACGATTTTGGTCCATAGAAGCGCAGAATTCGTTAAGAGCGGAGGTATATTCAAGAAAATACTCAGGTACTCTTCCAACGAGGTACGCTGATTTCTTTACGAGTCAGTTGTCCCGCTTGAGATTTTTGCAACCACCATTGTCCACGGAGCAACTAATAGATGCGATTTCTCGTATGCTGCCAGTTGAGGTGAGGAGACTTATAATTTCGTCCAACATCAGGGATTTATCCAGCATGGATGAATTACTAAGAAGGTTAGACTACACGAGTCCAATGCCTAACGTAGTCCAGAAAGGTCAAAGGCAAGAGTATAAGGAAATCAATACGGTATACATGGACCAAGTCCAACAAACTGACAAGCCAGAGGAGGAGAAAACTGACAATGTAGGTCCTCACAGGAATAATCAGTTTAGAAATTACAGATCACAAGGTTACCGACCATATCAACAGAGAAGAGGTTGGAACTACAACCGAGGAAACTATAATGGAAGAGGCAGATATTATAACAATAATGGGTATAATCGTAACTATAATAGGAATAACCAAAACCAAAATAGAAACCAGAATACTCAAAATCAGGTTATGACACCTGAGCAATATCAGCAAAGAGAAAAGGAAAGCCAGCAATACTTAAAAGAATTAAGGGATAAAGAAGCTGACAATCAAAGGAAAAGGCAGGATGCTGTAATCGATCCTGGGCCTTCTACGAGCCAACAGAATTTTGAGGTCGGTAACACAAAAAAAAAAAACGCCGATTTCTCAACGTCAGTGAGAACCTGTAAATACATTGCCACACCACACCTGATTACGATTAATGAGATATACGAAGTTACCGATGAAGATTTACTAGAAGAGAGGGGTATTATTAAAGAGGAAAGACCATGTGCCTTACCGATTATTGCTGTACGGATAGATGGACAGCAGTACAAAGCCCTGCTGGATACTGGTGCTATTATTTCCATCATTTCAGAGGAATGTTATCAAAGTCTGCTAAGAGGAGAGAACATGACAGTTCTACCTGTTTCTACCGTCAAAGTGAGAGGGATATTCCAAGATAAGGCAGTGAAATGCAAGATTCAAGTGTTATTGAACTTTGAGATCAATGGAAGGAATTATGAACAGATCTTCATTGTGGTGAGCAAGATCAATTTTGATATGGTGCTTGGAATCGATTTTATATCGAAGGTCGGAGCTATTATTGACATGAAGAACAGAAGTATTAGCTTTAATGATGGGTACATAATCACAGAAGAGATAGAAGAGCAGGACGTGAAAAACAGTCTGGATATAGACCTTAGGGAAGAAATTTTGAATACAATAATTAATGAAGTGGAAAACTTAGAAGAAATACCCAGTAGAAAAACGGAAGGATTTGAAGAAATTCAGGGGGAATTTGAGGATCTGATAAAGGAATTCCAAGATATTTTCGATGAAAAGCCTGGATTGATTAAGGATTATAAGTACAAGATAAGACTGACAGATGAAACCCCTTACCAGAAGAGAATATACCCCATTCCTGAGAAATACTATCAAGAAGTACGAGGGTTAATCAGAAAAATGGAGGTAGACGGGATTATTAGAAAACAGGCGTCGTCTTATATAAACCCCATCACAGTAGTGAAGAAAAGTAATGGTCAGATACGTCTTTGTCTCGATGCCAGGACCATCAACTTGAAGATTCTTCCAGAAAATGACAGACCACCCAAGATTAGAGATCTGCTTCGGAAATTCAAAGGAAGAGCTTGTTTCAGCGTTCTTGACTTGACGTCTTCATTTTATCAAGTTCAATTAGAAGAGGATAGTATGCAGTACACTGGATTCCTATTTGACCAGACGTCATGGGTCTTTGCCAGAATGCCTTTTGGAATGGTTAACAGTGGACCAGCACTTATTCGAGCACTTGATAGTAAGCTCACTGACGAAGTGAAAGAAAATGTAATCTGCTACATTGACGATTTAATCGTATCTTCACCCAGCGCCGCAGAACATTTAGTGCACTTGAGAAAGTTGTTCGAGAATTTAAGGGAGGCCAACATAAAGGTGAACTTTGGAAAATGTCAATTTTTGATGAAGGAAATAAATTACTTGGGGCATACTATTGATAAAGATGGATATCATCCAAACATGAAAAAAGTAGATGCGATCACGAGATTTCCAAAGCCAACTAAGGTAAAACAAGTCAGAGAATTTGTAGGTGCATGCCAATTTATTAGCAGCCACTGTCCAAGATACTCGGAAATTATGGCTCCTCTGTATGACTTACTCAAGAAGAACAACAGATGGAAATGGAGTACCGCTGCAGACGAGGCTTTTGAGAAAGCAAAAGAGATGCTCAAAAATAATGTGAAACTGGAGTACCCAGACTTTGAGAAGATGTTCTATATTGAGTCTGATGCATCAAGAATAGGCATTAGTGCAGTCTTATACCAGAAAGACGAGGCAGGCAACAAGCACTACATTGCGTTCACTAGTCGGAAGTTGAAAAAGCACGAGGAAAACTACTTCACGACAGAGCTTGAAGCGTTAGCTTTTGTGACAGCTTTACAAGCCTGGAAGAAAATCCTGCTGGGACATAAGGTCATCATTATTACTGACCATAAAGCACTACAGTTTATGTTGCAAACTGACATGTCGAGTGATAGATTGACACGTTGGGCTTTGTTCACCCAACAGTTTAACGCTACTATCGTCCACCAGCCTGGGAAAGATAACTTACTGGCTGATGCTCTATCACGTAACCCTATTAAAAATGTGCAGATACACCATGTACAATTGGAGCAAGAAGATGAAGAAACCGTTAGGAGGTTAGCCCGAATCGGTGTGTCACAGAAGAGACACGCTCCAATAAGGAAAATGTACAGGTTCCTCAAGGGTTACATGGACAATACGGATGTTGACTATGAGACTACACGGAGAAATTCACGACATTTTGTCTTGAGTGGAGATATTGTATGCAAGTATGCTGACCCTGCGCATACAAAACTTCGAATAGTCGTGCCACCTAAACTTGTTGTCAATTTAGTGTGGGTAGCTCATCATGCAACTGGACATGCCGGTTTAGATAAAACTCTTAATACACTTAAAGAGAGATTTATCTGGACTAACATGCGTTCCAGCATTGCCAAGGTCATTAGATCCTGTGACAAATGTCAAAGAGCAAAGTATGCTTCTGCTTTATTAAAGGGAAAACCGAAGGCGATGATTCCTTCTAAGCCAAACGAACTCATGGCGACGGATATATTTGGCCCCTGTCCGAAGGGATACCAGGGTAACCAGTACCTGTTGGTGACCGTGGATGTTTTCTCAAAATTTGTTACAATGAGTCCCATGCAGAAAGCTAACACGAGGAACGTAGTAAGCAGACTGGAAAATGCTGTATTTCCTAAAGCTGGTATACCGGAATATCTACTGTCGGATCATGGAACGCAGTTTACGTCCGTGGAATTTGCAGCGGATATGGAAAGGCTTGGCATTAAGCACTTATTTTCAAGCGTGCGTTACCCTGAATCGAATTCCTCAGAAAGATATATGGCTGAATTTTCGAAATTCTGTCGAATTTTCTGTCCTAATGATCATTCTGGTTGGGTGAGATTTGTACCCCTTATTGAGGAATGTCTGAACTCTACGGTGCAGGAGAGCACAGGAGAAGTGCCAATGCGACTTCATCTAGGAAGAAACCCAGAAAGGCCGTGGGATAATCTTTTCAACCACATACCGAGAGATCCCGACATAGGAAGACAGCAGAGGATTGACAAGGCAAAGGAACAACTCCAGAAAGCAGCAGAGAAACGATTGAAGAGAGTAGCTGGAAAACGTTTTGGTACACCCTTTCAAGTTGGAAATCTTGTATTATTACGCAGACCTGTCAAGGCTGATATGACCAAGAAAATCTACCCCAAATTTGGATTAGTGTTCCTGGGGCCATTTAGGATTACGAACGCTTATGGAAACAACTGTTATGAACTCTACGATGATGAGAATAATGTCGTTTACGGCAAGTTCAATGCTGGAAATTTAAAAAGATACTATACTAGAGTAAGCCAGTAATAATTCAATTTCGTGTTCAAGAGAGTTGAGATACTTGTAACATTGAGTTTAAAAACAATTTGCAACTGTTTTTAAAACGTGGTGGGAGGAGAATGCCCCCGTAATTGAATTATGTAGAGACCACGGTGGCTATATTTGAAATTATGATTAGAGTTATGGCTGTCATAGTTATGACGTGGGTAGTCATGACGTAAGCACGGATGACGTAAATGTTATGCCAGCAAGCTACTTGAGCTGAGATTCTCAGTGACGTCAGCATTTTAGTCCAGAATGTTCCAAGATGTACGACGCAGTCGCAGGAAACGAGGAATTCTGCTGAGGAAGATGCTATTGGAGGAGAGGCATGAACCAATGAACGATAGTTTAAAGGAAGACGGAGATTGCTGAAACTATGGTATTTTATGACTTTTTGAATGCAGAATTGTGGAAATACATTTGCAGTAAAAGCATTGATTTGGAATTTTGGTGAAATTTATTTTCAGTTTTTGAATTTTGAAAATCCGTCTTGTATTAACGAAGTTGGAAGTTCTAGCGATGACGTAGTATCACGCTCTGGAAGGGATGGTAACGCCCCTCGAGAAGGTAATAAAAGGGCTTGCGCAGAAGAAAGGAGCCTCTTCTCTTCTCTTCTCTTACGTTCGCTGATCATTCTGAGATCTAATGCTCAGATCATCGAAGTATTTGTGAAAGTCAGTTTATTATACATTCAATATAGTGAGACATCAAAGTGAACAGCAAGTGAAAAGAATCGTTTTTATAACGCGTGGCGAGGCCACTTTGTTAACGAGATACAGGTCAAACTAGGTGAAGTTGAGACGGACCTTAGAAAGCTTATAAAAGTTTAGCTTCAAACAGTTAGCGGTCTACGATAACATAATTGTATTGTGCAGTACTACATGCAATTATAGATAAAAGCTGAACAATTTCGACCGAGTACTTCAAAAGATATTAGCTGTTTATTACGACTGGCAAAAGTGATTATCTCACCACTAGAGAAACACTTTTGTATAAGCCAGAATAAACGCAAGGCTGACGCTGTGAGTGGAGTAGAAAGACTTCAGATTGCTTGCCTACAGAACGATACAGTATAATGGAGCATTTGAATACGGCAGTTTGTTCTTCTGACACTACAACTGAAGAGCGAATGGAAGGCTAAGGAGGCTTATTGCAATTGGGACATACTTCAATGGAGTAAGATAGCGACATGGAACTTCGCTAATTGCTATTCCACACAAGCGAAC
This sequence comes from Meconema thalassinum, assembly GCA_946902985.2. Classification (NCBI taxonomy): domain Eukaryota; kingdom Metazoa; phylum Arthropoda; class Insecta; order Orthoptera; family Tettigoniidae; genus Meconema; species Meconema thalassinum. The sequence continues at coordinate 539,043,094 of OX336392.1, forward strand.
ATGCGGTGAATTCCATCTACACCCATGTTTCGTAAGTAAAGGCTGAATACCATCGAACAGCCATAGAAACAATTTCATACTCTGAATATGAATAATTTCTTCGGAAATTTCTACAAAACGTCATGATGATTGTCTACTGGAACTTCAGGGAATTTTTCAAGAGAGGTCAGGGTAATCCCGACTCACAATGAAGATTATTGCCGGAAGGATGTCTATTCGTATTCGAGGAGCAGAGCGATGCACGGAGAAGGAAGCAGTTCGATTCTCCGAGGGTGCTATTTCCTATTTCGAGGATGGAGCTCAGCTTTAACGTGGTGAATTGGATCCATCAGCAGTCTTCTTTGGGGAATTTTCCTCTGGAACGTCAATCGGCAGATAAGGTAGTCGTGAATGTTTATTGTATTTGAGTAACCTAGTAATGTTTGAGCAACCATTTTTCCCATATTTTTATCCTCATGTATTTTGCCTTATTTTCTTGTTGAGATTCTTATTCTCAGTACACCTTGATGAGTTTTGCATTTTTCGACGATTTATTAAGACATTGTTATGTCATGGGCATAGTTAACGATTTTGAATCAGTTGAGACTGATATTTAGATTTTTCAGTAATATATTTTTTTTGTAGTCACGATTTGACTGTATGTTAATGATTTTTATGGCAGATTTAAATTCAGACAGCGTGTCATTTTATTAAAGTAATTCAACCCCAGTTTAATTACTTTGAACAATTTTCTGTCATCATCAAGAAGGAAGAACATTTAAATGATTTTAGAGCGTTAAAATCTTACGTTATCGACGATCTTGGAAATACTAGTCGTTATTTGTATTGATTGCAACACAGACATTTATCGTCAGTTATGAATGAACATTGCATCATAGACAATTTTGTGAAAGAGTAATGTTAATAATGAATTATTGAATGCATTAAAGTCAAGTACTTTTGTTAGGAGTTTTTCTCAATTAGAGAATTATATAACGATGTTTGCATTCCCCAGTCTAATTGGATTCTATTCGACTACTTTGCAGTTTAGTCGCACTTTATTTGACGATAGTATTTTCATACTACAATTTCTTTTAAGATGTTAGTCTTAAATTTTGATAGACCAGATAGGCGTATATAAGCGTATTCACTATTAAATTTGTTTGTGATTGGCAAGTTTTGACTTCATTTCAGTTCATGAATGAAATCTACGAAGGTTAAATAGAAAAACAGTTTTGAAACAAATTATGATTATAAAATTTTTAAGTGGAACTATGAATGTATAATCGCTAGTGCAGCGCGTGTTGAAAGTCGCTGAGATATAATGCCCTTGAATATGAAGGAAGTTCCCACAGGAATAAATGTTAAAGAATTATTTGTGGAAGTTTTGTAAGTGATGTGAAAGTTGTAAATGCCATATAGATTAATATATGATGATTTTGGGCATATTTTTAATGCAGATTGTGCATTAACTTATTAGCGAAGGATTTTCCGCTGGAGTAAGATTATTATAGTTCGTTGAAAATTAATCAAGTGATTTACTGTTATAATTAACACGAGTTTTGAAAGAATTTGAGACAAGATGTTGAATGAAGGTTGCCGTCACAAATCATTATTAAAAAACTTTATTAAACAGATTGTGACATTAATATGTATAACTAACCTTCATTGGTCGATTATATTAAACAGGATTATAAAATTACCAACCGAATGAACATGTGGCTAATGTATTTATTAAATTAATAATTTAAACAATTTAAAGGTTAATATTGTAAATAATTGTTGTAAATATTTTTGAAAATAATGTGAAACGAGAGTGATGTTAAAGGCGTGCTTATAATATTTTTATTGTCTTTGACAAATATTATAAACAATTTCTAATTGTTATAAATAATTTATGTGATTTTGTTATAAACATTTAAGAGCTATTTAAACATTTGGATTGAAGTTAACAAGTTTAAGAAATTTATGTAATGATCCATTAGGATGTGATCAAAGTACTTAAAAGATTTGCGTAAATATAATGTGAGTTGTCTTGTAAGACATTTAAAAGCTTGAGAGTGCAGGTTGGATTCTTACGTAACATAGCGTGTGAGAAGGGTGCGCATTTGACCAGTATGCAGCAGGCTGGAAGGTAGCCCGCAGCTGTGTCAACATATGGTTTTCAGAGAGTGAGGTCGTACACTCCGGCCTTGCGACTATAAATATCATTCTCTTGTTTATTAAAAGGAAACAAATGCTCTATCTATGTCACACCCTGACGTCCTTTTCCAATCCAATAGTGTTATGAATATTACGGTATTTGGAGCTCTTGGGAGCTAAAATGTTTTATATCATGTTGTATAATAATTTTGCAAGTCCTACTGGAGGACGTAGTCAGATTGACTTGGGCTACTGATAGCCACGTATATTTTGTTGTGTCAGGAAATTCAGACCCTTTATTAGAAATAAAGCTTTTGTACAGTTCAAAGTTCTCGTCTTCGTTTCTGGTTCATTTTTAAATGTCATGGCGGAGATTATTGTGTGAACAGACTTTTAGTGATCCTGTTGTCAACTCAAACCCCGAGATAATTAAGAGGTAAGCAACGGTAAGTATGCACCCCCGTCTATTTTGGTGTGTTCCACAATGATTTCCAGTGAATTTCTGTGCTCTTATCTCGATAGTATCTGTCAGTGCCATTTTCATTGATGTAACTGTGCCGGTGCGATTGATAATTGGCAATCCGATTGAGGGGGCGGATATCTGACAGCCTACTATCCAGGTAAACGGGGACAGAAAGATTGGCGACCCAAGAGCGTGGGGCTGAGTCAACAGTAAGATTGACCCTAATATGTGGGACGAATTCGACAAAAACTGGATTACCAGGTTGAACACTAGAAAGATTGACAAACCTAAAACGTGAGGTTCGATTAGACTCAAATAAAGAGGTTGATTCTTTGTTAGATGTCTAGGCCAATTGTAGTATTTAAGAGTGTGATTATATAGGAATTAAATGTTGTATTGTATTAGGAAAATTACACTCAGAAAAGATCAGATCTTATACAACTTGAGAAAGGTTAAATGGGCAGGAAACTTAGAAAAATCGCCTATAATCTGGAATCTTATTTTATTTGACCGGCTTATGACATTTTAGTCATATTAAAGATAAAATTAATTATTTGGATTGTAAATGTAAATTATTTGTGTTAGGATATTTTAAAATGAGCCAGAGAAATTTGAACATGTGCTTGAGTTTGTTTCAACATGAAGTATCTTCGAATATTAATTATAAGGTAGTTATAAGTTAGATTTAAGACAGATAATTGATCAAAATTATATATGGTGAAAAGTGTTGCTCAAACGTTGTTATTTTGCTCTTTTGATGTATGTCCCTACAGCAATCCATTTTGAATAATAATATTGTAATGGCAGATGAAAGTTTGAAGAAAATGTTAGAGGAGATGTCAGCTAGCATGACTAGTAGCATGAAGCAGATGCTGAATGAAAGCATGAAGGAGAATAATGCAAGAATGGAGGAGAATATGAAGGTTCTTCATACTAGTGCTGCTAATTTGGAGGATAATATGTCGCGTTTACAGATTAATACCCTAGGAATTGAAAATACTGTAACGGACATGCGCACAGACGTGTCTAATGTCCATAAAGATGTATCTATTGTGCATAAAAGTGTTGATGATGTTAAAAATGATGTGTCTAAGGTACAGAGAGACCTTACAATGTTAAATTTAGATGTAGCTAATGTCCGAGGGGATATTTCTTGTGCTAGAGCCGAAGTTGTTGTTGTCAAAAACGATGTAGCGACTGTCCAAGACAAGGTCGAGGAAGTCCAGAAAGAAATTCAAAAAGCTAGAACAGATGTATCTAATGTTCAGGTAGACATTAACAACATTCATGCGGATATAACTGAGGTGCAAAGTGATGTAACTAAGATTCAGGTAGAGGTCAACACAGTTTTCGTAGATATCACTAAAGTCCAAACTGATGTCAATAAAGTCAGGGAGGAAATCGAAAACTCAAAAACTCTTTGTACCCGTAATATAACTGCATTAACGACTAGGTTAGTCGACGAATCAGTTAGAACAACAACGTCTTTAGCAGAGTTGAAGTATGACGTAGAGGTCATGAGAACACAGGTATTAGACCACAATAGAGTATTAAAAGAGGATATCGAAGTAGACATAGCCGAGATGTTAACAGCAAACGTAGCGGTATGGAAAGACGAGTGGAATAAGTCAAGTGGGGAACATGTAACCCAAATTCAGGAAAGGATTGAAAGAAAACTTGCCAGTACGCAGATAGAAATTAATAATGAGGTAGTACAGATTAGAAAAGATTTAAGCGTCAGGATAAATTCGCTATCCGAAAAACAAGTTGACGATAGAACACAACTAGATCAGGATATGCAAACTTTAAAATCTACATTAGAGGATCAAATTCATAAAGTTGTCTCGGATGTAAATGAAACGACGAGTAAACTGAAAAATTTGAAGTTAGGAGAGGCTAGTTTAATGGAGAACTACAAGGAAGAGATAGTCAAGAAAGTCTTAACAGAAATCACCGATAAGGATACAGAAGGCTTTGCTTGCGAATTGAACAGGAAGCATACCAGAAGATGTCACCTAGATCTAGAAGAAAGAGACGTGACTCCTGAAGAACGTGTATCCAGATTCAGAGAGGAGGATGACGAGAGGAATATGGAATCTGAGTGGAATTATCGAGATAGTGGGAAAAACTATCCGGATTCATATCCAAGGAACGTGACGGTCATTAGGAATTTCGAGGACAAACCACAAAAATTCAGTAACACTGATAGTTTGACACCTATAGAGTATGTAAGGAATCTCAAAGATTATTTCATCGAAGCTCACATTCCCAGAGAGAGAGAGATGAAGATTGTAGAGAGATATCTGATTGGAGGACCCCTTGAATGGTTTAGAGCTTTTAGATATACATTCAGCAACTTTGACGAGTTTGCAGAGGCATTAATCAAACGATTTTGGTCCATAGAAGCGCAGAATTCGTTAAGAGCGGAGGTATATTCAAGAAAATACTCAGGTACTCTTCCAACGAGGTACGCTGATTTCTTTACGAGTCAGTTGTCCCGCTTGAGATTTTTGCAACCACCATTGTCCACGGAGCAACTAATAGATGCGATTTCTCGTATGCTGCCAGTTGAGGTGAGGAGACTTATAATTTCGTCCAACATCAGGGATTTATCCAGCATGGATGAATTACTAAGAAGGTTAGACTACACGAGTCCAATGCCTAACGTAGTCCAGAAAGGTCAAAGGCAAGAGTATAAGGAAATCAATACGGTATACATGGACCAAGTCTAACAAACTGACAAGCCAGAGGAGGAGAAAACTGACAATGTAGGTCCTCACAGGAATAATCAGTTTAGAAATTACAGATCACAAGGTTACCGACCATATCAACAGAGAAGAGGTTGGAACTACAACCGAGGAAACTATAATGGAAGAGGCAGATATTATAACAATAATGGGTATAATCGTAACTATAATAGGAATAACCAAAACCAAAATAGAAACCAGAATACTCAAAATCAGGTTATGACACCTGAGCAATATCAGCAAAGAGAAAAGGAAAGCCAGCAATACTTAAAAGAATTAAGGGATAAAGAAGCTGACAATCAAAGGAAAAGGCAGGATGCTGTAATCGATCCTGGGCCTTCTACGAGCCAACAGAATTTTGAGGTCGGTAACACAAAAAAAAAAACGCCGATTTCTCAACGTCAGTGAGAACCTGTAAATACATTGCCACACCACACCTGATTACGATTAATGAGATATACGAAGTTACCGATGAAGATTTACTAGAAGAGAGGGGTATTATTAAAGAGGAAAGACCATGTGCCTTACCGATTATTGCTGTACGGATAGATGGACAGCAGTACAAAGCCCTGCTGGATACTGGTGCTATTATTTCCATCATTTCAGAGGAATGTTATCAAAGTCTGCTAAGAGGAGAGAACATGACAGTTCTACCTGTTTCTACCGTCAAAGTGAGAGGGATATTCCAAGATAAGGCAGTGAAATGCAAGATTCAAGTGTTATTGAACTTTGAGATCAATGGAAGGAATTATGAACAGATCTTCATTGTGGTGAGCAAGATCAATTTTGATATGGTGCTTGGAATCGATTTTATATCGAAGGTCGGAGCTATTATTGACATGAAGAACAGAAGTATTAGCTTTAATGATGGGTACATAATCACAGAAGAGATAGAAGAGCAGGACGTGAAAAACAGTCTGGATATAGACCTTAGGGAAGAAATTTTGAATACAATAATTAATGAAGTGGAAAACTTAGAAGAAATACCCAGTAGAAAAACGGAAGGATTTGAAGAAATTCAGGGGGAATTTGAGGATCTGATAAAGGAATTCCAAGATATTTTCGATGAAAAGCCTGGATTGATTAAGGATTATAAGTACAAGATAAGACTGACAGATGAAACCCCTTACCAGAAGAGAATATACCCCATTCCTGAGAAATACTATCAAGAAGTACGAGGGTTAATCAGAAAAATGGAGGTAGACGGGATTATTAGAAAACAGGCGTCGTCTTATATAAACCCCATCACAGTAGTGAAGAAAAGTAATGGTCAGATACGTCTTTGTCTCGATGCCAGGACCATCAACTTGAAGATTCTTCCAGAAAATGACAGACCACCCAAGATTAGAGATCTGCTTCGGAAATTCAAAGGAAGAGCTTGTTTCAGCGTTCTTGACTTGACGTCTTCATTTTATCAAGTTCAATTAGAAGAGGATAGTATGCAGTACACTGGATTCCTATTTGACCAGACGTCATGGGTCTTTGCCAGAATGCCTTTTGGAATGGTTAACAGTGGACCAGCACTTATTCGAGCACTTGATAGTAAGCTCACTGACGAAGTGAAAGAAAATGTAATCTGCTACATTGACGATTTAATCGTATCTTCACCCAGCGCCGCAGAACATTTAGTGCACTTGAGAAAGTTGTTCGAGAATTTAAGGGAGGCCAACATAAAGGTGAACTTTGGAAAATGTCAATTTTTGATGAAGGAAATAAATTACTTGGGGCATACTATTGATAAAGATGGATATCATCCAAACATGAAAAAAGTAGATGCGATCACGAGATTTCCAAAGCCAACTAAGGTAAAACAAGTCAGAGAATTTGTAGGTGCATGCCAATTTATTAGCAGCCACTGTCCAAGATACTCGGAAATTATGGCTCCTCTGTATGACTTACTCAAGAAGAACAACAGATGGAAATGGAGTACCGCTGCAGACGAGGCTTTTGAGAAAGCAAAAGAGATGCTCAAAAATAATGTGAAACTGGAGTACCCAGACTTTGAGAAGATGTTCTATATTGAGTCTGATGCATCAAGAATAGGCATTAGTGCAGTCTTATACCAGAAAGACGAGGCAGGCAACAAGCACTACATTGCGTTCACTAGTCGGAAGTTGAAAAAGCACGAGGAAAACTACTTCACGACAGAGCTTGAAGCGTTAGCTTTTGTGACAGCTTTACAAGCCTGGAAGAAAATCCTGCTGGGACATAAGGTCATCATTATTACTGACCATAAAGCACTACAGTTTATGTTGCAAACTGACATGTCGAGTGATAGATTGACACGTTGGGCTTTGTTCACCCAACAGTTTAACGCTACTATCGTCCACCAGCCTGGGAAAGATAACTTACTGGCTGATGCTCTATCACGTAACCCTATTAAAAATGTGCAGATACACCATGTACAATTGGAGCAAGAAGATGAAGAAACCGTTAGGATGTTAGCCCGAATCGGTGTGTCACAGAAGAGACACGCTCCAATAAGGAAAATGTACAGGTTCCTCAAGGGTTACATGGACATGGACATGGACAGTACTGTCCCCGTTTACCTGGATAGTAGGCTGTCAGATATCCGCCCCCTCAATCGGATTGCCAATTATCAATCGCACCGGCACAGTTACATCAATGAAAATGGCACTGACAGATACCATCGAGATAAGAGCACAGAAATTCACAGGAAATCATTGTGGAACACACCAAAATAGACGGGGGTTCATACTTACCGTTACTTACCTCTTAATTATCTCGGGGTTTGAGTTGACAACAGGATCACTAAAGTCTGTTCACACAATAACCTCCACCATGACATTTAAAAATGAACCAGAAACGAAGACGAGAACTTTGAACTGTACAAAAGCTTTATTTCTAATAAAGGGTCTGATTTTACTAACACAACAAAATCAACGTGGCTATCAGTAGCTCAAGTCAATCTGACTACATCCTCCAGTAGGACTTGCAAAATTATTATACAACATGATATAAAACATTGTAGCTCCCAAGATCTCCAAATAACGTAATATTCATAACACTATTGGATTGGAAAAGGACGTCAGGGTGTGACATATATAGAGCATTTGGTTTCCTTTTAATAAACAAGAGAATGGTATTTATAGTCGCAAGGCCAGAGTGTGTACGACCTCACTCCCTGAGAACCATATGTTGACACAGCTGCGGGCTACCTTCCAGCCTGTTGCATACTGGTCAAATGCACGCCCTTCTCACGTGCTATGTTACGTAAGAATACAGCTTGTTCTCTCAAGCTTTTAAATGTCTAGAAGACAACTCACATTATATTTACGCAAATCTTTCAAGTACTTTGCTCACGTCCTAGTGGATCATTATGTTAATTTCTTAAACTTGTTAACTTCAATCCAAATGTTTAATTAGCTCTTAAATGTTTATAACAAAATCACAAAATTATTTATAACAATTAGAAATTGTTTATAATATTTGTCAAAGACAATAAAAAAATTATAAGCACGCCTTTAACATCACTCTCGTTCCATATTATTTTCAAAAATATTTACAGCAATTATTTACAATATTAACATTTAAATTGTTTAAATTATTAATTTAATAAATACATTAGCCACATGTTCATTCGGTTGATAATTTTATAATCCTGTTTAATATAATCGACCAATGAAGGTTAGTTATACATGTTAATGTCACAATCTGGTTTAATAAATGTTTTAATAATGATTTGTGACGGCAATCTTCATTCAAAATCTTATCTCAAATTCTTTCAAAACTCGTGTTAATTATAACAGTAAATCATTTGATTAATTTTCAACGAACTATGACAATCTTACTCCAGCGGAAAATCCTTCGCTAACAAGTTAATGCACAATCTGCATTAAAATATATGCCCAAAATCATCATATATTAATCTATATGGCATTAAAAACTTTCATATAACTTACAAAACTTCCACAAATAATTCTTTAACATTTATTCCTGTGGGAACCTCCTTCATATTCAAGGGCATTATACCTCAGCGACTTTCAACACGCGCTGCACTAGCGATTATACATTCATAGTTCCACTTAAAAATTTTTATAATCATAAATTGTTTCAAAACTGTTTTTCTATTTAACCTTCGTGGATTTCATTCATGAACTGAAATGAAGTCAAAACTTGCCAATCACAAACAAATTTAATAGTGAATACGCTTATATACGCCTGTCTGGTCTATCAAAATTTAAGATTAACATCTTAAAAGAAATTGTAGTATAAAAATACTATCTTCAAATAAAGTGCGACTAAAATGCAAAGTAGTCGAATAGAATCCAATTAGACTGGGGAATGCAAACATCGTTATATAATTCTCTAAGTGAGAAAAACTCCTAACAAAAGTTCTTGACTTTAATGCATTCAATAATTCATTATTAAAGTTAATCTTTCACAAAAGTGTCTATAATGCAATGTTCATTCATAACTGACGATAAATGTCTGTGTTGCAATCAATACAAATAACGACTAGTATTTCCAAGATCGTCGACAACGTAAGAGATTTTAACGCTCTAAAATCATTTTAATGTTCTTCATTCTTGATGATGACAGAAAATTGTTCAAAGTAATTAAACTGGGGTAGAATTACTTTAATAAAGTGACACGCTGTCTGAATTTAAATCTGCCATAAAAAATCATTAACTTACAGTCAAATCGTGACTACAAAAAATATTAATTACTGAAATATTTAAATATCAGTCTCAACTGATTCAAAATCATTTACTATGCCCATGACATAACAATATCTTTCTAAATCGTCGAAAAATGCAAAACTCATCAAGGTGTACTGAGAATAAGAATCTCAACAAGAAAATAGGGCAAAATACATGAGGATAAAAATATGGGAAAAATGGTTGCTCAAACATTATTAGTAAACTCAAATACAATAAACGTTCACGACTACCTTATCTGCCGATTGACGTTCCAGAGGAAAATTCCCCAAAGAAGACTGCTGATGGATCCATTTCACCACGTTAAAGTTGAGCTCCATCCTCGAAATAGGAAATAGCACCCTCGGAGAATCGAACTGCTTCCTTCTCCGTGAATCGCTCTGCTCCTCGAAGACGAATAGACATCCTTCCGGCAATAATCTTCTTTGTGAGTCGGGATATCCCTGACCTCTCTTGAAAAATTCCCTGAAGTTCCAGTAGACAATCGTCATGAAGTTTTGTAGAAATTTCCGAAGAAATTATTCATATTCAGAGTATGAAATTGTTTCTATGGCTGTTCGATGGTATTCAGCCTTTAATTACGAAACATGGGTGTAGATGGTATTCACCGCATGTTCGCTTGTGTGGAATAGCAATTAGCGAAGTTCCATGTCGCTATCTTACTCCATTGAAGTACGTCCCAATTGCAATAAGCCCTCTTAGCCTTCCATTTGCTCTTCGGTTGCAGTGTCAGAAGAACAAACTGCCGTATTCAATTGCTCCATTATACTGGTATCGTTCTGTAACCAAGCAATCTGAAGTCTTTCTACTCCACTCGCAGCGTTAGCCGTTGCGTTGATTCTGGCTAAACAAAAGTGCTTCTCTTGTGGCGAGATAATCACTTTTGTCAGTCGTATAAAACTGCTAATATCTTTTAAACTAATCGGTCGAAATTGTTCAGCTTTTCTCTATAACTGCATGTAGCACTGCACAATACAATTATCTTATCGGAGACCGCTAACTGTTCGAAGCTAAACTTGTAGAAGCTTTCTAAGGTCCGTTTCAACTTCACCTAGTTTGACCTGGATCTCGTTAATATAGTGGCCTCGCCACGCGTTATAAAGACGATTCTTTTCACTGCTGTTCACTTCGACGTCTCACTATAATGAATGTATAAGAAAAGAACTTTCACAAATATACTTCGATGATCTGCGAATGAGATCTCAGAATGATCAGAGAACGAAAGAGACTCCTCTCTTCTGCGCAAGCCCTTTTATTAACTTCTCGAGGGGCGTTACCATCCCTTCCAGAGCGTGATACTGCGTCATCGCTAAAACTTCCAACTTCGTTAATACATGACGGATTTTCAAAATTCAAAAACTGAAAATAAATTTCACCAAAATTCCAAATCAATGCTTCTACTGCAAATGGATTTCCACAATTCTGCATTCCAAAAGTAATAAAAATACCATAGTTTCAGCAATCTCCGTCTTCCTTTAAACTATCGTTCATTGGTTCATGCCTCTCCTCCAATAGCATAGTTTCTTCCTCAGCAGAATTCCTCGTTTCCTGCGACTGCGTCGTACATCTTGGAACATTCTGGACTAAAAACTGACGTCACTGAGAATCTCAGCTCAAGTAGCTTGCTGGCATAACATTCGCGTCATCCGTGCTTACGTCATGACTACCCACGTCATAACTATGACAGCCATAACTCTCCTTATAATTTCAAATATAGCCACCGTGGTCTCTACATAATTCAATTACGGGGGCATTATCCTCTCACCACGTTTTAAAAACAGTTGCAAATTGTTTTTAAACTCAGTGTTACAAGTATCTCAACTCTCTTGAACACGAAATTGAATTATTACTGGCTTACTCTAGGATAGTATCTTTTTAAATTTCCAGCATTGAACTTGCCGTAAACGACATTATTCTCATCATCGTAGAGTTCATAACAGTTGTTTCCATAAGCGTTCGTAATCCTAAACGGCCCCAGGAACACTAATCCAAATTTGGGGTAGATTTTCTTGGTCATATCAGCTTTGACAGGTCTGCGTAATAATACAAGATTTCCAACTTGAAAGGGTGTACCAAAACGTTTTCCAGCTACTCTTTTCAATCGTTTCTCTGCTGCTTTCTGGAGTTGTTCCTTTGCCTTGTCAATCCTCTGCTGTCTTCCTATGTCGGGATCTCTAGGTATGTGGTTGAAAAGATTATCCCACGGCCTTTCTGGGTTTCTTCCTAGATGAAGTCGCATTGGCACTTCTCCTGTGCTCTCCTGCACTGTAGAGTTCAGACATTCCTCAATAAGGGGTACAAATCTCACCCAACCAGAATGATCATTTGGACAGAAAATTCGACAGAATTTCGAAAATTCAGCCATATATCTTTCTGAGGAATTCGATTCAGGGTAACGCACGCTTGAAAATAAGTGCTTAATGCCAAGCCTTTCCATATCCGCTGCAAATTCCACGGACGTAAACTGCGTTCCATGATCCGACAGTAGATATTCCGGTATACCAGCTTTAGGAAATACAGCATTTTCCAGTCTGCTTACTACGTTCCTCGTGTTAGCTTTCTGCATGGGACTCATTGTAACAAATTTTGAGAAAACATCCACGGTCACCAACAAGTATTGGTTATCCTGGTATCCCTTCGGACAGGGGCCAAATATATCCGTCGCCATAAGTTCGTTTGGCTTAGAAGGAATCATCGCCTTCGGTTTTCCCTTTAGTAAAGCAGAAGCATACTTTGCTCTTTGACATTTGTCACAGGATCGAATGACCTTGGCAATGCTGGAACGCATGTTAGTCCAGATAAATCTCTCTTTAAGTGTATTAAGAGTTTTATCTAAACCGGCATGTCCAGTTGCGTGATGAGCTACCCACACTAAATTGACAACAAGTTTAGGTGGCACGACTATTCGAAGTTTTGTATGCGCAGAGTCAGCATACTTGCATACGATGTCTCCACTCAAGACAAAGTGTCGTGAATTTCTCCGTGTAGCTTCATAGTCAACATCCGTATTGTCCATGTAACCCTTGAGGAACCTGTACATTTTCCTTATTGGAGCGTGTCTCTTCTGTGACACACCGATTCGGGCTAACCTCCTAACGGTTTCTTCATCTTCTTGCTCCAATTGTACATGGTGTATCTGCACATTTTTAATAGGGTTACGTGATAGAGCATCAGCCAGTAAGTTATCTTTCCCAGGCTGGTGGACGATAGTAGCGTTAAACTGTTGGGTGAACAAAGTCCAACGCGTCAATCTATCACTTGACATGTCAGTTTGCAACATAAACTGTAGTGCTTTATGGTCAGTAATAATGATGACCTTATGTCCCAGCAGGATTTTCTTCCAGGCTTGTAAAGCTGTCACAAAAGCTAACGCTTCAAGCTCTGTCGTGAAGTAGTTTTCCTCGTGCTTTTTCAACTTCCGACTAGTGAACGCAATGTAGTGCTTATTGCCTGCCTCGTCTTTCTGGTATAAGACTGCACTAATGCCTATTCTTGATGCATCAGACTCAATATAGAACACCTTCTCAAAGTCTGGGTACTCCAGTTACACATTATTTTTGAGCATTTCTTTTGCTTTCTCAAAAGCCTCGTCTGCAGCGGTACTCCATTTCCATCTGTTGTTCTTCTTGAGTAAGTCATACAGAGGAGCCATAATTTCCGAGTATCTTGGACAGTGGCTGCTAATAAATTGGCATGCACCTACAAATTCTCTGACTTGTTTTACCTTAGTTGGCTTTGGAAATCTCGTGATCGCATCTACTTTCTTCATGTTTGGATGATATCCATCTTTATCAATAGTATGCCCCAAATAATTTATCTCCTTCTTCAAGAATTGACATTTTCCAAAGTTCACCTTTATATTGGCCTCCCTTAAATTCTCGAACAACTTTCTCAAGTGCACTAAATGTTCTGCGGCATTGGGTGAAGATACGATTAAATCGTCAATGTAGCAGATTACATTTTCTTTCACTTCGTCAGTGAGCTTACTATCAAGTGCTCGAATAAGTGCTGGTCCACTGTTAACCATTCCAAAAGGCATTCTGGCAAAGACCCATGACGTCTGGTCAAATAGGAATCCAGTGTACTGCATACTATCCTCTTCTAATTGAACTTGATAAAATGAAGACGTCAAGTCAAGAACGCTGAAACATGCTCTCCCTTTGAATTTCCGAAGCAGATCTCTAATCTTGGGTGGTCTGTCATTTTCTGGAAGAATCTTCAAGTTGATGGTCCTGGCATCGAGACAAAGACGTATCTGACCATTACTTTTCTTCACTACTGTGATGGGGTTTATATAAGACGACGCCTGTTTTCTAATAATCCCGTCTACCTCCATTTTTCTGATTAACCCTCGTACTTCTTGATAGTATTTCTGAGGAATGGGGTATATTCTTTTCTGGTAAGGGGTTTCATCTGTCAGCCTTATCTTGTACTTATAATCCTTAATCAATCCAGGCTTTTCATCGAAAATATCTTGGAATTCCTTTATCAGATCCTCAAATTCCCCCTGAATTTCTTCAAATCCTTCAGTTTTTCTACTGGGTATTTCTTCTAAGTTTTCCACTTCATTAATTATTGTATTCAAAATTTCTTCCCTAAGGTCTATTTCCAGACTGTTTTTCACGTCCTGTTCTTCTATCTCTTCTGTGATTATATACCCATCATTAAAGCTAATACTTCTGTTCTTCATGTCAATAATAGCTCCGACCTTCGATATAAAATCGATTCCAAGCACCATATCAAAATTGATCTTGCTCACCACAATGAAGATCTGTTCATAATTCCTTCCATTGATCTCAAAGTTCAATAACACTTGAATCTTGCATTTCACTGCCTTATCTTGGAATATCCCTCTCACTTTGACGGTAGAAACAGGTAGAACTGTCATGTTCTCTCCTCTTAGCAGACTTTGATAACATTCCTCTGAAATGATGGAAATAATAGCACCAGTATCCATCAGGGCTTTGTACTGCTGTCCATCTATCCGTACAGCAATAATAGGTAAGGCACATGGTCTTTCCTCTTTAACAATACCCCTCTCTTCTAGTAAATCTTCATCGGTAACTTCGTATATCTCATTAATCGTAATCAGGTGTGGTGTGGCAATGTATTTACAGGTTCTCACTGACGTTGAGAAATCGGCGTTTTTTTTTGTGTTACCGACCTCAAAATTCTGCTGGCTCGTAGAAGGCCCAGGATCGATTACAACATCCTGCCTTTTCTTTTGATTGTCAGCTTCTTTATCCCTTAATTCTTTTAAGTATTGCTGGCTTTCCTTCTCTCTTTGCTGATACTGATCAGGTGTCATAACCTGACCTTGAGTATTCTGGTTTCTATTTTGGTTTTGGTTATTCCTATTATAGTTACGGTTATACCCATTATTGTTGTAATATCTGCCTCTTCCATTGTAGTTTCCTCGGTTGTAGTTCCAACCTCTTCTCTGTTGATACGGTCGGTAACCTTGTGATCTGTAATTTCTAAACTGATTATTCCTGTGAGGACCTACATTGTCAGTTTTCTCCTCCTCTGGCTTGTCAGTTTGTTGGACTTGGTCCATATATACCGTATTGATTTCTTTAAACTCCTGCCTTTGACCTTTCTGGACTACGTTAGGCATTGGGCTTGTGTAGTCTAACCTTCTTAGTAACTCATCCATGCTGGATAAATCCCTGATGTTGGACGAAATTATAAGTCTCCTCACCTCAACTGGCAACATACGAGAAATCGCATCTATAAGTTGCTCCGTGGACAATGGGGGTTGCAAAAATCTCAAGCGGGACAACTGACTCGTAAAGAAATCAGCGTACCTCGTTGGAAGAGTACCTGAGTATTTTCTTGAATACACCTCCGCTCTTAACGAATTCTGCGCTTCTATGGACCAAAATCGTTTGATTAATGCCTCTGCAAACTCTTCAAAGTTACTGAATGTGTATCTAAATGCGAGAAACCATTCAAGGGGTCCTCCAATCAGATATCTCTCTACTATCTTCATCTCTCTCTCTCTGGGAATGTGAGCTTCGATGAAATAATCTTTGAGATTCCTTACATACTCTATAGGTGTCAAACTATCAGTGTTACTGAATTTTTGTGGTTTGTCTTCGAAATTCCTAATGACCGTCACGTTCCTCGGATATGAATCCGGATAGTTTTTCCCACTATCTCGATAATTCCACGCAGGTTCCATATTCCTCTCGTCATCCTCCTCTCTGAATCTGGATACACGTTCTTCAGGAGTCACGTCTCTTTCTTCTGGCTCTAGGTGACATCTTCTGGTATACTTCCTATTCAATTCGCAAGCTAAGTCTTCCGTATCCTTGTCGGTGATTTCTGTTAAGACTTTCTTGACTATCTCTTCTTTGTAGTTCTCCATTAAACTAGCCTCTCCTAACTTCAAATTTTTCAGTTTACTCGTCGTTTCATTTACATCCGAGACAACTTTATGCATCTGTTCCTCTAATGTAGATTTTAAAGTTTGCATATCCTGATCTAGTTGTGTTCTATCGTCAACTTGTTTTTCGGATAGCGAATTTATCCTGACGCTTAAATCTTTCCTAATCTGTACTACTTCATTGTTAATTTCTATCTGCGTACTGGCAAGTTTTCTTTCAATCCTTTCCTGAATTTGGGTTACATGTTCCCCACTTGACTTATTCCACTCGTCTTTCCATACCGCTACGTTTGCTGTTAACATTTCGGCTATGTCTACTTCGATATCCTCTTTTAATACTCTATTGTGGTCTAATACCTGTGTTCTCATGACCTCTACATCATACTTCAACTCTGCTAAAGACGTTGTTGTTCTAACTGATTCATCGACTAACCTACTCGCTAATGCAGTTATATTACGCGTACAAAGAGTTTTTGAGTTTTCGATTTCTTCCCTGACTTTATTTACATCAGTTTGGACTTTAGTGATATCTACGAAAACTGTGTTGACCTCTACCTGAATCTTAGTTATGTCACTTTGCACCTCAGTTATATCCGCATGAATGTTATTAATGTCTACCAGAACATTGGATACATCAGTTCTAGCTTTTTGAATTTCTTTTTGGACTTCCTCGACCTTGTCTTGGACAGTCGCTACATCGTTCTTGACAACAACTACTTCGGCTCTAGCACAAGAAATATCCCCTCGGACATTAGCTACATCTAGATTTAACATTGTAAGGTCTCTCTGTACCTTAGACACATCATTTTTAACATCAGACACATTTGTGCGGATGTCACTTACAGTATTTTCAATTCCTAGGGTATTAATCTGTAAACGCGACATATTATCCTCCAAATTAGCAGCACTAGTTTGGATACCCTTCAAACTTTCACCCATACTAGCTTTCAAATTACTAGCATTCTCCTCCATTTTTGCATTTAAATTACTAGCATTCTCCTCCATTCGACTAGTATTCCTAGCTTCCATCTCCTTCGTACTACTATTCAAATTAGCAGACATATTACTAGCATTCTCCTCCATCCATGCATTCAAATTAGCAGACAAATTACTAACATTCTCCTTCATGCTTTCATTCAACATCTGCTTCATACTATTGTTCATGCTAGCTTTCAAGTTAGCAGACATCTCCTCTAGCATCAACCTCAAACTTTCATCTGCCATTACAATATTATTCAAAAATGGATTGCTGTAGGGACATACATCAAAAGAGCAAAATAACAACATTTAAGCAACACTTTTCACCACATATAAATTTGATCAATTTTCTGTCTTAAATCTAACTTATAACTACCTTATAATTAACCTTCGACGATACTTCATGTTGAAACAAACTCAAGCACATGTTCAAATTTCTCTGGCTCATTTTAAAATATCCTAACACAAATAATTTACATTTACAATCCAAATAATTTAATTTTATCTTTAATATGACTGAAATGTCATAAGCCGGTCAAATAAAATAAGATTCCAGATTATAGGCGATTTTTCTAAGTTTCCAGCCTATTTAACCTTTCTCAAGTTGTATAAGATCTGATCTTTTCTGAGTGTAATTTTTCTAACACAATACAACATTTAATTCCTATATAATCACACTCTTAAATACTACAATTGGCCTAGACATCTAACAAAGAATCAACCTCTTTATTTGAGTCTAATCGAACCCTACGTTTTAGGTGCGAATCTTTCTATTGTTCAACCTGGTGATCCAGTTTTGTCGAATTCGCCCCAACGTTTTAGGTGCGAATCTTTCTATTGTTCAACCTGGTGATCCAGTTTTGTCGAATTCGCCCCAACGTTTTAGGTGCGAATCTTTCTGTTGACTCGAGCCCCACGTTCTTGGGTCGCCAATCTTTCTGTCCCCGTTTACCTGGATAGTAGGCTGTCAGATATCCGCCCCCTCAATCGGATTGCCAATTATCAATCGCACCGGCACAGTTACATCAATGAAAATGGCACTGACAGATACCATCGAGATAAGAGCACAGAAATTCACAGGAAATCATTGTGGAACACACCAAAATAGACGGGGGTTCATACTTACCGTTACTTACCTCTTAATTATCTCGGGGTTTGAGTTGACAACAGGATCACTAAAGTCTGTTCACACAATAACCTCCACCATGACATTTAAAAATGAACCAGAAACGAAGACGAGAACTTTGAACTGTACAAAAGCTTTATTTCTAATAAAGGGTCTGATTTTACTAACACAACAAAATCAACGTGGCTATCAGTAGCTCAAGTCAATCTGACTACATCCTCCAGTAGGACTTGCAAAATTATTATACAACATGATATAAAACATTGTAGCTCCCAAGATCTCCAAATAACGTAATATTCATAACACTATTGGATTGGAAAAGGACGTCAGGGTGTGACATATATAGAGCATTTGGTTTCCTTTTAATAAACAAGAGAATGGTATTTATAGTCGCAAGGCCAGAGTGTGTACGACCTCACTCCCTGAGAACCATATGTTGACACAGCTGCGGGCTACCTTCCAGCCTGTTGCATACTGGTCAAATGCACGCCCTTCTCACGTGCTATGTTACGTAAGAATACAGCTTGTTCTCTCAAGCTTTTAAATGTCTAGAAGACAACTCACATTATATTTACGCAAATCTTTCAAGTACTTTGCTCACGTCCTAGTGGATCATTATGTTAATTTCTTAAACTTGTTAACTTCAATCCAAATGTATAATTAGCTCTTAAATGTTTATAACAAAATCACAAAATTATTTATAACAATTAGAAATTGTTTATAATATTTGTCAAAGACAATAAAAAAATATAAGCACGCCTTTAACATCACTCTCGTTCCATATTATTTTCAAAAATATTTACAGCAATTATTTACAATATTAACATTTAAATTGTTTAAATTATTAATTTAATAAATACATTAGCCACATGTTCATTCGGTTGATAATTTTATAATCCTGTTTAATATAATCGACCAATGAAGGTTAGTTATACATGTTAATGTCACAATCTGGTTTAATAAATGTTTTAATAATGATTTGTGACGGCAATCTTCATTCAAAATCTTATCTCAAATTCTTTCAAAACTCGTGTTAATTATAACAGTAAATAATTTGATTAATTTTCAACGAACTATGACAATCTTACTCCAGCGGAAAATCCTTCGCTAACAAGTTAATGCACAATCTGCATTAAAATATATGCCCAAAATCATCATATATTAATCTATATGGCATTAAAAACTTTCATATAACTTACAAAACTTCCACAAATAATTCTTTAACATTTATTCCTGTGGGAACCTCCTTCATATTCAAGGGCATTATACCTCAGCGACTTTCAACACGCGCTGCACTAGCGATTATACATTCATAGTTCCACTTAAAAATTTTTATAATCATAAATTGTTTCAAAACTGTTTTTCTATTTAACCTTCGTGGATTTCATTCATGAACTGAAATGAAGTCAAAACTTGCCAATCACAAACAAATTTAATAGTGAATACGCTTATATACGCCTGTCTGGTCTATCAAAATTTAAGATTAACATCTTAAAAGAAATTGTAGTATAAAAATACTATCTTCAAATAAAGTGCGACTAAAATGCAAAGTAGTCGAATAGAATCCAATTAGACTGGGGAATGCAAACATCGTTATATAATTCTCTAATTGAGAAAAACTCCTAACAAAAGTACTTGACTTTAATGCATTCAATAATTCCTTATTAAAGTTACTCTTTCACAAAAGTGTCTATAATGCAATGTTCATTCATAACTGACGATAAATGTCTGTGTTGCAATCAATACAAATAACGACTAGTATTTCCAAGATCGTCGACAACGTAAGAGATTTTAACGCTCTAAAATCATTTAAATGTTCTTCATTCTTGATGATGACAGAAAATTGTTCAAAGTAATTAAACTGGGGTAGAATTACTTTAATAAAGTGACACGCTGTCTGAATTTAAATCTGCCATAAAAAATCATTAACTTACAGTCAAATCGTGACTACAAAAAATATTAATTACTGAAATAATTAAATATCAGTCTCAACTGATTCAAAATCATTTACTATGCCCATGACATAACAATATCTTTCTAAATCGTCGAAAAATGCAAAACTCATCAAGGTGTACTGAGAATAAGAATCTCAACAAGAAAATAGGGCAAAATACATGAGGATAAAAATATGGGAAAAATGGTTGCTCAAACATTATTAGTAAACTCAAATACAATAAACGTTCACGACTACCTTATCTGCCGATTGACGTTCCAGAGGAAAATTCCCCAAAGAAGACTGCTGATGGATCCATTTCACCACGTTAAAGTTGAGCTCCATCCTCGAAATAGGAAATAGCACCCTCGGAGAATCGAACTGCTTCCTTCTCCGTGAATCGCTCTGCTCCTCGAAGACGAATAGACATCCTTCCGGCAATAATCTTCTTTGTGAGTCGGGATATCCTTGACCTCTCTTGAAAAATTCCCTGAAGTTCCAGTAGACAATCGTCATGAAGTTTTGTAGAAATTTCCGAAGAAATTATTCATATTCAGAGTATGAAATTGTTTCTATGGCTGTTCGATGGTATTCAGCCTTTAATTACGAAACATGGGTGTAGATGGTATTCACCGCATGTTCGCTTGTGTGGAATAGCAATTAGCGAAGTTCCATGTCGCTATCTTACTCCATTGAAGTACGTCCCAATTGCAATAAGCCCTCTTAGCCTTCCATTTGCTCTTCGGTTGTAGTGTCAGAAGAACAAACTGCCGTATTCAATTGCTCCATTATACTGGTATCGTTCTGTAACCAAGCAATCTGAAGTCTTTCTACTCCACTCGCAGCGTTAGCCGTTGCGTTGATTCTGGCTAAACAAAAGTGCTTCTCTTGTGGCGAGATAATCACTTTTGTCAGTCGTATAAAACTGCTAATATCTTTTAAACTAATCGGTCGAAATTGTTCAGCTTTTCTCTATAACTGCATGTAGCACTGCACAATACAATTATCTTATCGGAGACCGCTAACTGTTCGAAGCTAAACTTGTAGAAGCTTTCTAAGGTCCGTTTCAACTTCACCTAGTTTGACCTGGATCTCGTTAATATAGTGGCCTCGCCACGCGTTATAAAGACGATTCTTTTCACTGCTGTTCACTTCGACGTCTCACTATAATGAATGTATAAGAAAAGAACTTTCACAAATATACTTCGATGATCTGCGAATGAGATCTCAGAATGATCAGAGAACGAAAGAGACTCCTCTCTTCTGCGCAAGCCCTTTTATTAACTTCTCGAGGGGCGTTACCATCCCTTCCAGAGCGTGATACTGCGTCATCGCTAAAACTTCCAACTTCGTTAATACATGACGGATTTTCAAAATTCAAAAACTGAAAATAAATTTCACCAAAATTCCAAATCAATGCTTCTACTGCAAATGGATTTCCACAATTCTGCATTCCAAAAGTAATAAAAATACCATAGTTTCAGCAATCTCCGTCTTCCTTTAAACTATCGTTCATTGGTTCATGCCTCTCCTCCAATAGCATAGTTTCTTCCTCAGCAGAATTCCTCGTTTCCTGCGACTGCGTCGTACATCTTGGAACATTCTGGACTAAAAACTGACGTCACTGAGAATCTCAGCTCAAGTAGCTTGCTGGCATAACATTCGCGTCATCCGTGCTTACGTCATGACTACCCACGTCATAACTATGACAGCCATAACTCTCCTTATAATTTCAAATATAGCCACCGTGGTCTCTACATAATTCAATTACGGGGGCAGTACCAACTGTAAGGCCACGACCGCCTCCTTCCCTCTTCCTAGCCTATCCATCCCCCTCTTCCATCCCTTCCCATCCCTCATAAGGCCCCTGTTCGCTTTGCAGGGCCGAAGTGCTGATCACACCTCCCCAGTTGTATCCATTCCGCCCAGATGTTCCAAGCTCCAGGACACTGCCCATAGAAGCAGTAGTGGTGAGTTCCCTCGCTGAGTCCGTGGGAACCACCAATAAATTGACTAAATAAAAATAAGATAAAAGTTAACATGCCATAAATGTATGACATGGGACCGCCGGCTTTATTTCCCCTCCGAAGAAAGGCATACTGAGGGATTTTTAACGTTCTTAAAAAATCCGACGACTTCAGCCAGGTTTTAACCCGCGACCTTGGGCATAGAAGTTCAGCATGCTACCAGCTACGCCACCGAAGCCGCTTTCGACAATGTCTGTTTGGTCCAGGTGTAGCAAATTGGGCTCATCAGCTTACCTGGACCCCACTGTGGTCTATCACACACAGCTTTATTGTAATCAGAACCATATAAGGGCTCCATAGAAAAATATGCGTGGTTCCCCAATCTGTCCCCGTGACTGGACACACCTCAGCACTGTACTTTAGCGGTTAATTCAGAGCTCATACATGTCGGACGCCTGGCATTGATCCGCAAGACAATAAATAAAATTGAAAGAAATATTTAACAAGAAATTGATTTAAGAAAACACGGACAATATTGTGACAGGTATCAGGGTTCACTCAATCACAACACAACTGGTAGAGGGCGTTACTAAACACTAATTTATGACGGCAACTGCACACACACACTGTACAATTTTCACACAAGTCCACAGTTCTCCTCTTTTTGGTGGTGCTCGTAGTCCCCATGTCTGTCCACGAGCCGCGTCGAACCCAGGGCCTTCAGCGCTGTCCACTCGTACTCTCTCGTTCACGTACGCGTACTGGTTCAACTCTTGCTCCACTCCACACACTGTTCAGAACTGTAATGGAAGTTCACTTGTCACTGGCTGCTTATCTGTCAGTCACTGCTCACACTCACCGGTCTTTAAGTACCAGGTGACAAGGTTCTCGGCTACTCCACATCTATTGGGTGAAGTCATTGTGAACTGTCTAGCGGCTAGCATACCCCCAATTCTTTCGTGAACACAACAATCCAGCAACACTCCGTCCACTGTCTCAACAGCTGGGTGCATTGTCACAATATTTGGGCTACACCCTTCCAAAAATGCAGATTATGTTTTACTTACTAGACTATTTTTGTTTATGAAAAAAAAATCGCTTATGAGATCACCTTTTGTCCGTCTGTGTGTGTGTGTGTATGTGGGTCCTCCCCTAATAACTTCTAAACGACTGGAGCGATTCCAATGAAACTTGGTTAGGTCATAGTACTATTTCGGCCGACCCCGACCTTCAAATTTTATTGTTGTTTTTTGAGTCTTCAGTCTTTTGACTGGTTTGATGCAGCGCTCCATGCCTCCCTGTCTTGAGCTAATCGTTTCATCTCTATATAACTACCACACCCTACATCCGAAGCAATCTGTTTAACATATTCTAACCTTGGTCTACCCCTACAGTTCTTGTCCTCAACCCTTCCTTCCATAACTAAACTTGCTATTCCTAGGTGTCTTAGTATGTGTCCCACTAACCTATCTCTTCATTAGCAGTCGCCAGAAACATCTCTCCTCTCCAACTCGTCTTAATACCTCTTCGTTTGTCACCTTATCTACCCATCTGATCTTCATCATTCTCCTGTAACACCACATTTCAAATGCTTCAATTCTCCTCTTTTCTGCTGCACCAATAGTCCAAGTTTCACTTCCATAGAGCGCCACGCTCCAGACAAAGGCTTTCAAAAATGACTTCCTAATACCTAAATCTATATTCGATGTCAACAGATTCCTTTTTTTTTTTTTGTAGAAAGGCTTTCCTTGCCTGAGCCAACCTACTTTTTATATCCTCTTTGCTTCGTCCATCACTGGTTATTTCGCTTCCTAAGTAACAGAAGTCTCATATTTCCTTCAGCTTTTCACCTGCTAATTTGATGTCCATAGAGGTTTCTGATTTATTTCGGCTGCATTCCAATATTATTGTTTTACATTTATTAATTTTCAACATTTATTCATTTTTCCATTTATTACGTCTCACCAATCCAACATGGTGACTGTGCGAAATAATTCACCGGCATTCGATATCTCTAAAACTATTACCCATATCACCCTGAAATTTTCTACAGTGATGTAGGGAACTACTAGACGTTCACCTATGTAACTTTCAAAAACCTGTTACCTACAAAATCAACATTGCGGCTAAGTGAAGTTGAAACATTTAAGTAGACTTTTTTCACGATTTAATCATCGGAACGCAGTGAAATTTGGTACAGAAAATTACTGTACAAATTTCAATACAACTAGATCTAATTTAGTTCAATTGTTTACATAAACTCAAGATGGCGGCTGTGCGAAATTTTAAAACTAAGTTTTTATTTCTTGTGTTCTAATCATGCGATCGAAATCAACGTTTGAATAAGAAACGTACACAATAATCATCAACTAATAGTACATAACTGTATGGCCTACATGTATCAAAATCCAACATGGCGTCCCTCCGAAATATTTAGACGGTTCTCAATATCTATTAATCTATGACAGCAATCAAACTGAAAATGTGTATGTGTATAGAAGCTATACACATAAGTTCACCTATGGGACGTTCAATAACCTGGTGAGCACAAATCCAACATGGCGGCAACGTGAAATTTAAATATTCAAATGGACTTTCTCGCGATCCGAGCGCAGTGAAATACATTTTAATCCATTGGCATCTAATTCATTTTAATTATTTTCATAAACACAACATGGCAGCTGAGCAAAAATTTAAAATCTCGTTTTTATTTCTTGTGTCCTAATCATGCGATTGAAGTTTGAATGAAACACCTACAAAATAATCTTCATGTAATAGTACATAACTCTAAGGTATATATACTGTATATATATAGAGAGAAATCCAACATGGTGACCATCCGAAATATTTAGACGGTTCTCAATATCTACGAATCTATTACAGCAATCAAACTGAAAATTTGTATGTTGATAGAGGGAATTAATTTAAGTAGGATGTATGAAAATAGGCTATTTAGTTCTTCACGGAACTACTTGTTGTACATAAAAGCGTGTTCTTTATTGCTCAATCAAAGACTGAATTATGAACCAGCCTAAAAATGGTTTATAATAAATAAAACAAATTTGGTTTGTTCATACCTCTATCTTTTCCTACTTGTTAATTGTTAGTACCATAAACGATTGGCCAATGTGTCTGTTTTCAACGGTTTATTCTTCAACTACTAAACGAAAAAGCACGAAAACAATTCCCAGACATTTCATGTTGGTATGTTATGATACTGGTAACGTCTCTGTTCTTCAGACACCACGAACCTTTGTATACAGTAACACACTGATTGTTCTATAGCTCTGTATTACCCATTCACGATTTGATTGCCGCGTTTGTAGCACCAACAGGTACCCGCTCACGATTACGACAATGGGGACGATGCATTATTCCTGATAATTGGTCTATTCTATTACAGCAATCGCGGCTACATGTGGGTCCATTCTAATTCTGAAAATTCTGATACAATTGATATGAGCAGCAAAGTGGGAATTTTATAGAGTTGTGAAAGTCTGCAGGGTACGATGTTACATTATATGAACACATTTGAAAAGGACGTTTTTAGTTTTGCCATCTTCTGCTGAGACATAACGATTTTGTTGTCCGGATACTCGCGAGCACTCCACATACAGTTGCCCATGGGAAAAAAATGGTTTTGTCTAAATGTACACCGGCTGCTGTTAAGTGTGTGTCATTGCGCTTTGTCAATAGAAATTGCGAATATTGTTTGAAGAGGGAACTGCACTCTTACACACTGGAATGGCAAATCTAGCGGAATATGGGGAATTAGAAGTATTTTTCCTTAAGCTATTCAGGGTGTAATTTTGCCACACTTATTGATGATATGAACGTCAACACGTCGCTAATAATAGACCTATAGTAAAATATATCTCACCTTGGCCGCTGATGTACATTATGCAGTCTCTTCCAGTGTTACATCCCAAGGATTGAAATTCTCCAACACCCCTTTTGGCTCACATGCCTCTCTAAGTAATTAAAATTCCTGATTGTTGTTGTTTGAGTCTTCAGTTTTTTGACCGGTTTGATGCAGCCCTACCACACCCTACATCCGAGGCAATCTGTTTAACCTTGGTCTACCCCTACAGTTCTTGTCCTCGACCCTCCCATCCATAACTAAGCTTGCTATTCCTTGGTGTCTTAATATGTCGTACCAACCTATCTCTTCTCTTCATTAGCAGTCGCCAGAAGCATCTCTCCTATCCCACTCGTCTTAATACCGCTTCATATGTTACCCTATCTGCCCATCTGATCTTCATCATTCTCCTGTAACACCACATTTCAAACGCTTCAATTCTCCTCTTTTCTGCTGCACCAGTAACTTAGTCCAAGTTTCACTTCCTTATAGTGTCACGCTCCGGACAAAAGCTTTCAAAAATGACTTCCTAATACCTAAATCTATATTCGATGTCAACAGATTCCTTTCGTGAAGAAATGCTTTCCTTGCCTGAGCCAACCTGCTTTTTATATCCTCTTTGCTTCGTCCATCACTGAATATTTTGCTTCCTAAGTAACAGAAGTCTCCTACTTCCCGTAGCGTTTCACCTGCCAACTTGATGTCCATAGAGGTTTCTGATTTATTTCGGCTGCATACCAATAATTTTGTTTTACATATATTGATTTTCATCATGAATTCTTTCCTCAATACGGAGTCCATTTCATTGAAAACTCGTTCAAATCCTATGGCGTATCGGCCAAGATGACGATGTCATGAGCAAATCTCAGAGTTGAAATTATTTCTCCTTTAATCTTCACTCCCACTTTAAATTTTTCTCCAATTTCCTGATTATTGTGTTTTTAGAGATCTTTGAAATGCACTATTGTCACGAACAAGGGCCACATAACCTAAACCGAAAGCTTCTGCAGATTTAATGATGATGATGATGATAATTGTTGTTTTAAGGGGCCTAACATCTAGGTTATCGGCCCCTGATGGTTTGGGTGATCGTGATGATGAAAATGAAAAGCGAACTTAAAACTAAAACTAACTACTAACCTATATACTAGAAGAAGAAATGGAAAACTAAAGGAGAATAAGGCAAATAAAAGGACAGAAGGAAAAGAAATGCCCTCAACCCTCGGAGAAGGCGGATTGAGGACTTGGAAGGAAGGAGAGCCATGAAAGGCATATAGGAAAGTGAATGAGGAGAGGGTCCACCCCAAAGGTAAGGGACAAAAGGGGAAAACGGACCCAGCTCAGGAATCCCTCGGGGTCGCCAACTCCCGAACTCATCAGCCGTGAGCCCCTGAGGGTGTAGCATTATCGAGGGTGCACCAGAAGTGGTGGGGCTACATACACCCTGCCTCCTTGAGGGCCTTGAGCAGAAGGCAGGAGGTAAAAGGAAGAGAAAAAGAAGGCTGACCCCTCGCAGAAGGAGGGTATCAGAAAAGATGAGACAAGGGCCAATTAAGGCGGGAAAGGAAGAGACTCCCTAGGCCTCGGATACCCTAATACCGTCGGGGTCAGAAGAGAACAAGAGTTGACCAAGTGAGGTCGACAGGAAAGAAGACAGAGAGGAGCCCGGCACAAGTAAGTGGAAGCAATGCCGGACTCAACTGGGGCCCCGTGGTCGCCAACCCACGCCCACAAGATGTGAGCCCCTGGGGGGTGCAGATTTAACACAAGGCCTATTTTGAACAGCAGTTTCTTGAACTGAGATTTTCCAACATTTTATTGTATCTTTCCATGAGGTATATCTCTGTACCTCAACATACAGAAGAGTGCTTTAAAAATCATGTCTTGTGTACATTTTGGAAAAGGTAGTGAGTGTGGTTTTTGCCGGAGTGGCTACTCGCCCGTAGAAATTCTTTTCAGTAAAATAGACTGGTTCACAATTTCGTAAGTGCACATTGAGGTATGTGACGGCGGGATGCCTTGTGTGTTACGGAAACGGCAACAGCCGCCACAGAGCTTCGGTGCTACTGAAATAACGACCAGACTGATATTTGTACTTAACAATACGGGGTTTGTGAGCCCAGTGTTTATGAAATTAAACGTAGCTATATCGCTACCTATATTTAGTAGCCGCTACTGTAATGTTTAAAAATTAAAGGTGGTATTAGAAGGCGCTTTCCCTAATTTTTTTAACCCCTGGCATTACAGCCCATGAAGGGCCTAGGCCTATCATGCGACCGCTTCCCAGCCATTTGGCCTGCAGATATTGTGGTCACGCGTGGTCAGTGCATCGTGTCCCCTCGGCCGTTATAATCTTGTTCTTCGTGACCGGTGCGCAGCCTCACTATCAGACAGCTCCTCAATTGTCCTCACGGAGCTGAGTGCACTCCGTTGCAGCCCTCACGGCAGTGTCTAAAATCTCTGACGGAGCCGGGAATTGAACACGGGGCCTCCGGATGAGAGGCAGGCGCACTACCCTGTTCTTATTGTGTTTTTATGTATCTTGAAAAAGTTAATAAATGGATTGGCATTGCCTCCTACAGGGATATATAAAAAATCGGATGTCATGCCTTGATGTACTGTTGCCACGGAAACGGATTTGCCATTAGTTCATCAGTTTATCAGAGCGAAGATAGCTTTCTGTGAATATCTTTGAAACTGTTGGTTTTAGGGCCTTAAAATGTGGTTTTCGGTACCGAGTATTGTTTCTCGCATCGAGGGGCGTAAAATGAGCTGTGTCCGGTCTTTATGCGACAACTTCGATATTTTGTCACAGTTGAGTATTTTTGGTGACTTTTCTGTTATGTTGCCCGTTCCACGGGAACAATGACTTATTTCTGGATGAAAGGCACCCTATATGTTATTCCAGGGTATAAGCTGTCTCCATTTCAAATTTCATCCAAATCCGTCCAGCCGTTTTAGTGTCAAGAGGTAACAAACTAACACACAAACACACACACAGACTTTCACAATTATAATATATGTAGGGATGAGCCTCGCGGGGCGAAGCGGAGGACACAGCGATGACAGAGTGCAGTCTGAACATAAGTCAAGCAGCATTGCGTCAGATAAGCGTCACAGGAGTTCACATCACCACAGTCAGTTAAACGATGACTGAGGCTACTGGAGCTGAGTCTTGTCCTACTCGCGTAACTGTACCTGTCAACGAAGCAGGCTGACACGTGTGACACAAGTAAACAAAGAATAGTTCCCATCTCGACCGCCGGCAATCAATTCGTGAAAGGGTAATACCTAGGGAACATTCTTAATTGTTCTTCTTGTTCTTCTTGTTCCAGCCCAATCTACTGCTATGGAGATCTTCTGCACACAGTCCAGGTGCTTCCGAAACCTCCTCTCTTCGATGATTCTAAGACTTTTGTTGACATGAAAATGAAATATTCTTCAAAGCAAGTTCTGAAAAACTTTGACGACTTCAAATCTAAAGGTGACTTATCATCAGAGGCTATATCTAAGTTCGTCCAGGATAACTTCGAGGCTGGAAACGAGCTAGAAGTTGCCCACCCGTCTGACTGGAAGGAGTCGCCTGCTACACTGAACCTCATCACTGATCCCGAGCTGAGACAGTGGGGCAAGGAGCTGAACGCGCTCTGGAAGAACCTCACGAGGAGGGTCCATGATGATGTCAAGCAGAACGCGGACATGTATTCCCTACTGTACGTGCCCAACAACTTCGTGATACCAGGAGGGCGCTTTAGAGAGCTGTACTACTGGGACACCTACTGGATTGTGCGAGGACTGCTACTGTCCGAGATGACCTCCACTGTCAAGGGAATCATCGGTAACTTCGTGTACATGCAGGAGAACTACGGGATAATCCCCAATGGAGGACGTGTGTACTATCTGCAGCGCACCCAGCCTCCAATGCTCACACCCATGGTTGCCAACTACTACATCGCCACCAAGGATCTGGACTACGTCAGGACCATCATTAGCACTCTCGACAAGGAGTTCCAGCTGTGGATGGACAACCGCACTGTTGAGGTCATCAAGGACGGCAAGACGTACACGCTAGCCAGATACTTCGCTGTGTCCGAGGGTCCGAGACCTGAATCGTACAGGTAATCACTTCATTTAGTTAAACCCGGGAGGACTGGCGCCTGGGTATGTTTCACCCGAAGCTTAAATAATGCTCTACATTTTCGTTTTGGTCAGCCCTTATTTTCTGTCGTTTACAGTACCTTCCCTCCTGGCCTTGAACGTCACCCTGCAAAAGAAACATTCCATTACTTTTTGAACACTCAAAGTCATTTCTATACTATTTTTGGTCGGGTCAGATTTACCCATGGCGCCAGTCCTCACGTGCCAATTTTCGGCTTCTTACCTAGTCCGGACAAACTGTAAAAAATAAGCAGGAAAAAACTACCTATTTTTGGTGCAGCACAATCACATAGCTCACGTTCTTGCTGATTCATGGTTAAGGTCTAGGGCAGGGCCATCCACACAGCGCTGTGCTCCGAGCGCTTTGATGGAAGGTAGTTTCGTTAGGGGTGGGAGGAGCTTGGCTGGGTGAGCGCGCGTAGTCGCCAGTCTAGAGTAGACCAATGCGCTTTGTTGACAGCGTGTAAGTAAGTCAGTTTCGCAGTGGTCATGACTGAACATCATATTAAAAAAAAAAGGGAGTGGCGAAGCACCAACCTTCAAAGCAGAATGGGAAATTTCTTTTTTCTGTCAAGCTTATAAAGGGCATGCCAAATGTTTAGTGTGCCACCGAGATTTAATGTGTTTAAAGAAACACAATTTGGAATGGTGCCAACCACAGGGATGATTACGGTGATTTGACAGACGAAAGTCGCCAATCGAAGTTGGAAGAATTGAAAGAAAATTTCAAGCAGCACTTTTCTTAAGTATTATTGTTTTAATTTTAAAATGCTTGTTTACGAACAAGCTAATGACTTAATTAACTAAAGAACACTAAAAGTGTTACTTGCCGTATTTCTGTCTAACAGGAGATAGAGGAGAGTGAGGTTGGTGGACCCAATTTACGAGCAAGCTACAAATGTTCAATGCGAATTGCCAAAGCTGGTGAACCCTTCGCAGAAGGGAAGTTAATCAAGGAGTGCCTAATTGACGCGGCGGCATGTGTTCGTCCTACGAGGCTAGTTGAGAAATTAGAAAACATCTCACCTTGTAGGCCTATATGAGGGGTCTAGATGCAAAACTTACGTTCTTTACTTTTTCTAATTTTACAGGAACTAATAAAAACTTCTTAAATGTATGTAACTAATGGAATCTCTAAGAGACTTTGCTTTTGTTGCAGGCTATACTTAATTACACCTTCTTGTATAAGCTATGTTTCATTATTTATATTAATTTATCTGAAAAATAGGTTTTAATTTTGGAGAATGTTACTTTTGTATCCAAACATTGGAGACTGTGAGTTTTGTGTCTGAACGAGTTGGAGAATGTAACTTTTGACATTAAACGAAATTAATTACTTTAGACAAAACAATGGACAAGTTGGCAAAGTTTGTGAAAAATTTAGACAAATGAAACCAATTGCATTGTTGGAATACACTTGAAAATGAAAATCCACAGCCTGCTTCCAGTCTCCGACCGGGTCAGGAATGGAATGAATGAAGCCCCCATCTAGCGGCGAGGATATGAAATGATTAAATGAATGACAGATGAAATGATAGTGGAGAGTGTTGCTGGAATGAAATTTTGAGAGGGAAAACCGGAGTACCCGGAGAAAAACCTGTCTACCTCCGTTTTGTCCAGCTCAGATCTCACATGGAGTGACCGGGATTTGAACCACGGATCCAGCGGTGAGAGGCCGGCGTGCTGCCGCCTAAGTCACGGAGGCTTGGAATACACTTATATTATCTATTTATTATGTAGAGGTTATGAGTTGAACTGACAATAATAATATTGGCTTGCAGCTGTAGAAAGTCGCATGACCAGAAGCTGTTTAGTGATTGGCCAACAGAGAGAATGTGCTCTTTGCAACTAAATAGTGTGGAATGTTAGTTTTGCATCTAAATTGAGTGTTTGGTATTTGAAAACCACTGGATATTGTGAGTTTGGCTTTTCAGCACTAAGATAGTCATGTGTACTTAGGAACGAAGAATAAGAACGCCTTGCTAACTCAATTTCGAACAAAAGTGGAGAATGTGAGTTTTGCATCAAGACCTCTCATATGAGGTATATTTTTATGACCAAACAGCCCTATCAATATGATGTCAACAATCCCACAAAAGTCGTCGACCGCACGACTCTATGTACGTACAGTAGCCTCTCACAAATCCGGACCTCAAAAATCCGGACTCCGGCAAATCCGGACCGCTCAAAAAATATTTTTTGTAATACAAAATCAGTAAAATGTAGGTAACGTGATGCTTAAGCGCCTTCAATTTCTCCGCGACCATTCCGCATTACAAGAATGACGTCTTTTCTATTCTACTGGCTGTGCGGCACGGCGGGAGGTCATTGACTCGCCCCCTCCCCAACAGCTCTTTGTTTACTCATACAGTACTTAGTTGACCGCGCTCACTCTCTCTGTGCAGACGTTATTTTCGGTGGCTACCTCGTACACATATCGGCACGGAGTGGCGGCGATCGCGGCACGCAAACCACTGCCGCGACCGACGTCACTCTGTCTCCGGGAAATCCGGATTTTTCGGAATCCGGATCGGCCGTCCGCCACATTGGTCCGGATTTTCGAGAGTCTACTGTATCTTGTCAGCGCGGTCGTAACATCGTCCGTCTGTCGCAGTTCTCCTCGCTACCACAGTGTAGTGGTGGTAGGGGAAGGAGCGCTAGTCTGACTGCCCAGTGCTCCCCGAGTGCGCCGCCACTACCAAGGCAAAGGATACTGTTACGAAAATTATTATTTATCTGCATGTTATATTTGAAAAATAAAAATAAACCTCATTTTATATTGGGAATAGTTCACAGGAAGACACCAGGTGTAAAATTACATCATTAAAATCCATACGACTTCCACAAAAAGGTTGATGATGATGATAATTGTTGCTTTAAGAGGCCTAACATCTAGGTTATCGGCCCCAGATGGTTTGGGTGATCGTGAAAATGAAAATGAAATGCAAACTTAAAACTAAAACTAACTACTAATATACATACTAGAAGAAGAAATGGAATACTAAAGGAGAATAAGGCAAATAAAGGACAGGAGGAAAAGAAATGCCCTCAACCCTCGAAGAAAGCGGATTGAGGGACTTGGAAGGAACGAGAGCCATGAAAGGCAGATAGGAAAGTGAAAGAGGAGAGGGTCCACCCCACAGGTAAGGGTCAAAAGGGGAAAACGGACCCAGCTCAGGAATCCCTCGGGGTCGCCAACTCCCGAACTCACCAGCCGTGAGCCCCTGAGGGTGTAGCATTATCCAGGGTACACCAGAAGTGGTGGGGCTACACACACCCTGCCTCCTTGAGGGCCTTGAGCAGAAGGCAGGAGATAACATGAAAAGAAAGAGAAGGCTGACCCCTCGCAGAAGGAGGGAATCAGAAAAGATGAGACAAGGGCCAATTAAGGCGGGAAAGGAAGAGACTCCCTAGGCCTCGGATACCCTAATACCGTCGGGGTCGGAAGAGAACAAGAGTTGACCAAGTGAGGTAGGAAGGAAAGAAGACAGAGAGGAGGCCGGCACATGTAAGTGGAAACAATACCGGACTCAGCTGGGGCCCCGTGGTCACAAACCCACGTCCCACTAGATGTGAGCCCCTGTTGAGAACACAGAAAGGAAGTGACACACTATGGGTCAAAATGACCCGGCGCCATTTCCCGCGTTATATTTTTCCACGCCAATCCTCGTGTTATATTCTCAAGAATTAATGGTTCGTCAAAATAACAGGTGTTTGATTTTTGCTTAACGAAATAATGTACTGTATAGGTATCTGAAGATAGATTCCAAGAGTTGGATTTACACAACCGCAATGAAGACGAATGAAGGCGTTAAGCGATTGGCTCATGTAATGCCCAAATACTTTACTGCCGGATGCCCTTCCTGACGCCAACCTCTTGATTTTAATCTTTCCAGTCGGTCAACTCAATAGAAACCTAATTACGTGAGAGATCAAGTGAGTGAGACTGGCCAAGGAGAAGGAAGAAAGCGGCCGTTGCATTTGCCTGGAGTAGAAGTGGTAAACCACGGAAAACCATTTCAGGATGGCTGACGAGAAGTCTACCTTAAGGCAACCATTGGCTGCGATTGGTGTTGACGTGCTACTTGCCCTGGAATGTGATGTGGGAAGAGTTTTAACTAATACTCTCTTTATTATTATTATTATTATTATTATTATTATTATTATTATTATTATTATTATTATTATTATTATTTGTGTTTTATTTGACTTTGGACAAGAAAAATGTATTCCACTGGGGCAGTCGGCAGCTGTCATGACAGAGGGTTCAAACCCACGCCTACTGAGTACGCAGGTAGCTTGACCCCATGCGTAGTTACTCCTGTTGGTTCGAACACACAACTTATCACTAAAAATTAATTAACACTAAAAGAAAATAAAGTAAAAATAGTTTCAGCATAAGATGCTGTTGTTGGTAAACCAAGCTGTTTTGTTTATAAATTGCTGTTATCGTTCTGGCAAAATAAGGGAATGTTAAAGAACCCATTTGAATTCAGTAGGCCGAGTTCAATGGCAAAATTAATCTCGGGATTTTCCGCCATCACAAAGTTCCTCCATTCTCTACTAGAAAGCGCTAGTGTCACGGAGCTTAGATATCTAACCTCCTTGACTTTCATAGCGTTCAAAGGAACGACGAAATTCAACATGCAAGCTGCCCTCTGGGTGTCAATTAACAAAGCTTGCACCCGGCAACCGAGGCCATACGATATTTATTAAAGGGAATACTACTTCACTCCTTCACGTAAAACCATCCTTAACTATTATTCGGGTGTAGCAACTGCCGAGTGCCATCTCCAGGTGTAATTGCTGTAACCCTTGAGGTCTAATTTCTCTCTTCGTCAGAAGACGAAGTCCTCATCAAGGTGGAGGAAGAGAAGCGGTCAGTAATCGAGAACAAAAAGACCGATGCTGTTACATGGAACAAAGGTGTAAGGCATGGAAAGAAGGACGGTAGGCCAAAAATATGAAGCATTGACAAGTTGTAGAAAAATGTAAGGGATTAACTAGAAAATATCATAATATATAGAAAATCTGGCAGTAAGCAGTTTACGGGAAGAGAATCCTCCGGTAAAGTTTACTGCCGGTTACTGTTAGTTCGTCGTTAACCGGGCATTGTAAGAATCAAGTCCAACATTGGCTCGGAAATACTTGTAGAAGAAGATTCTTGCAAATATTTGGGCGTTCACGCAATGAATGATATGAAATGGAGTAGTCATGTAGGATGTGTAGTATCTAAAGCTTACAAATCCCTGCACTTTGTAATGAGGGTATTAAAAGGAAGTAGTACCTCTGCTAATGAATTAGGATATTTGTCACTTGTAAGACCTATTCTGGAATATGCCTCGGCGGTTTGGGATCCATATCAAGTAGGGCTCATCAATGAGTTGGAAATGGTACAAAGAATGGCCGCTAGATTTTTGCTCAGTGACTTTAATCCCAGGAGCAGTGTGAGCCGTATGTTAAAGAAACTTGGGTGGGAATCACTGGAGACTGGGAGGATGAAATCTAGACTCTGCGCTATGTACAACACGTATACAAATCAACCAGCATGGGGTGAGCTTAGCACACGTATGGGGAAGCCCACTTACATGAGTAGGAGCGAACATCGTTTCAAAGTTATGGGCCGACCACAGCGAACAAATTATGGTAAATATGATTTCGTTAACCGGACCATTGATAACTGGAACTCTCTACCTGCCGCAGTCTTACAGCATTTCCCCAAACATATAGGTGTGTTTAAGAAAAGACTGACGATTGGTGTAAACACTCCAGTTTAATTGTTATTGAATTGTTATGTATATTTTTTTATTTATTATGTGTACCCAATTTGCCACCGGAGAACACACCCACCATTGCAAATAATTGAATGAATGAATGAATGAAAAAGTTCCGGTAAACTTGCCATAAAAGTGCCATGAAAGATATAACCGGAGATTGTAGTCACGTTCTATTGGACTAGTAGGAGACTTCAAGAAGAAAGCTAGGCTTACACATCCTGTCTCTTTTTATGGTAGGTTGGAAACATTTGTATGGATGGGACCATTTATGGCATCCATTGAGGTAACTTTATGATTCTTACACAACTGGCCTGTGATGATTTACTTGTTCCAAACATTGAGGATTTGAATCTCTCTCGTAGGGAGGACTTTGAAGTAGCAGAAAGGACGTTTGCCTCAGAGGAACGACAGCAGGAGTTTTATGAAGACATGAAGAGTGCCGCAGAATCTGGATGGGACTTCTCTAGTCGTTGGTTCATCAAGGATGGCTCCAATGATGGTGAGTGTTAAAAGAAAGCAGTAACCCTGAGGGAACCTACGATCACTGGAAGCTTCCAACGTTTAGCTTGTTCGGAAGTCGAAACCCATACAAACGCTCTGTTACCAACTTAGGACTAATAATAGACAGTACTTTATCTTGGACCGAACATATAAATCGAACTGTCAATATGGCTGTATCGATTGTTAACCAGATTCGGCGTAATAATTGGTGCCTTCCGGTTAATACTGTACACCAGTGGCCATAATTCTGGAAACTCTGTAGGAAATATATTAAATTTCATTTAAGCACACAAATCACTTTCGCCCAGTCATCATTAAAACAAGATTTATGATTTTAATCCCGGTTCCCACAACTTTCACGTTGCCTTTTATTGTTGAGAAATGGCTTTTATCTGGATGATCTTGCGGTTAGGCCATTTTCGAACAATCTTCTTCTAACACTTATTACAGAAACGTGAACTACCTGGAAGACGCGTAACATACAATGACAAATTTAGAAACTGCACGGTGTGTTTATGTGTGCATCAAATGAAACATATAATCAATCAATCATGAGTTGTACAGACAAGTTGCCTCGTTTTCTCTTATTGCTGGAAGAACATCTGCTGCTAACTTCGTTTTCAACAAAGAGTACGTTACCAGCGTTGCCAATGCAGTAATTCACGCACTAGATTTAAAATAAGACGGTAGGCCCTACACCGACAATGTTAAATTAAGCAAATTCATGCCCCGTTTTCACAGAAACTATTGAACAGATTTGTCTGAAATTTTCATTGTAAATTAAAAGATCTTTGTGAAACTTACTTATCTTAAATGGCTGTGGCATCGTCATTCGAAATATATTTATTAATTAATTTATTTCCATGCATTCCATTTTTTTTTTGTGAAAAATAGTAATACATATTTTTATTATGGCTGAAATTCTAGTGCAATCAATATAACTGAGGATTCACAGTTGCATTACAGTGGTGTTCAAAAACTGTGACATTTTCATTAAAATTTCTCGTATAGTTTCTTAGAAAACTGGACAAATGTTTCAGAATTTATGGTTTTTAGAAAATGACATAACGTTTTACAATATGTATACGCTAGGAAAAACAACTTTTGTTTAAAACTTTGCGTGCCTGCAAAGATTCGACTGTCGAAATGCGCTGTAGCAGGTTCATCAACATATAAACCTCGACAAAACACACAAGAAGAACTAATATTCTAACTATAAATGAGTCGGAGATATACGACTTTTACAAAAAGGGGCGGAAAATTATTACAGAGTGACAGATGTCATAAAAAATATTTTAAAAAAATATAATAATGCAGTTATAACTAGAGGACAGTAATCAATAATACATGCCGTATAAATATTCAGAAATGAACGTAGTATCTAATTACGTAAAAAAATAAAAATAGATTTTTGAGCGGCTTCGGTGGCGTAGTTGGTAGCATGCTGAGCTCCTATGCCCAAGATCGCGGGTTCAAACCCGGCCGATGTCGTCGGATTTTTTAAGAGCGTTAAAAATCCCTTCGGAGGGGAAGTAAAGCCGGCGGTGCCATGTCATAGATTTATGGCATGTTAAAGAACCTGCTACTAATTACAGCTGTGTGAAGCTAAATTATAGGTTAAATTTGACTAACGCTCTTAGGCTCGTACGTTCGTCGCCAGGAGCTGACTGCAGTGGCGTCTAGTAACCACGTTCTGAACTAGTAGTCGTTAACGGTGGCGTTTGGCGGCAAAAGTAGGAACTATTTGAAAAAATTCAATGTCTGCGGTCCTTACTTGAATTATAAACAGATAATAATAATAATAATAATAATAATAATAATAATAATAATAATAATAATAATAATAATGAAAATGAAAATCCACAGCCTGCTTCCAGTCGACCGACCGGGTCAGGGATGGAATGAATGAGGCCCCCATCTAGCGGCGAGGATATGAACTGTGCCGGCTGCCAAAGCCTTTCGCACTCCTCTGGGGCAATGATTGAATGAATGACAGATGAAATGAAATGATAGTGGAGAGTGTTGCTGGAATGAAATTGTGACAGGGAGGTGAGAGGCCGATGAGCTGCAATAATAATAATACCGTATGGCCTCGGGAACCGGGTGCATGCTTTGTTATTTGACACCCAAAGGGGAGCTTGCATGTCGAATTTCGTTGTTCCTTGAAGCACTATGCAAGTCAAGGAGGTTAGATATCTAAGCTCCTTGAACACTATAGCGCTTTCTAGAAGAGAAATGAGGAACTTTGTGTCGGCGGAAAATCCCGAAATTAATTTTGCCATTATGAACGCGGCCTACTGAATTCAAATGGGTTCTTTGACACGATGTCGTAATTTTTGCCGCCTTTCAAAAAATCACTTACCACGGCCAGGAGCGTACCTGAAAGCTTGGGGTTAGTAGACTGACACGTTGACCACTCACCTACTGTGGCAAGCATCAAAAACAGATAACACACACCCAAAGTACACGGGGCTACATGGCTGCGTTGTCGCAGCCTCTAAACTGAGGAACCAACCTACAAGAATTTTTTAAAAATTTCAGCCTACCCTCTTATTTTAACAACGTTGTGGGGACAGATATCATAACATGTGGAAGTAAGCTAGCCACGGTGGGTGAGTGGATAGCGTGTCGGTCTACTAACCCCAAGATTGCAGGTTCGCTCCTGGCCGTGGTAAGTGATTTTTTTGAAGGGCGGCAAAAATACGATACGCATGTCATACGATGTTGGCATGTCAAAGAACCCATCTGAATTCAGTAGGCCGAGTTCATAATGGCAAAATTAATCTCGGGAGTTTCCGCCAACACAAAGTTCCTCATTTCTCTACTGATAATGATCGTGTGTCCTCCGGAGAGTCCTAGTGCAGGTCTTTCTAGTTGACGCCCGTGGGCGACCTGCGCGTCGTAGTGAGCATGCAGTGATGATGAAGACGGCACATACACCCAGTGCCCGAGCCACGGGAATTAACCCCAGGTGATTAAAATCCCTGATGGCTCGGCCGGGAATCGAACCCAGGACACTTTGGGCCAAAGCCTCGCCACGGAGCCGGACATTTCTCTACTAGAAAGCGCTTTAGTGTTCAAGGAGCTTAGATATCTAACATCCAACCTCCTTGACTTTCATCGTCAAGGAACAACGAAATTCGACACGCAAGCTACTCTCTGGGTGTCAAATAACAAAGCTTGTACCCGGCACCGAGGCCATACGATATTATTATTATTATTATTATTTTTTTATTTTTTTATTTTTTTTAGTCGTTTACCCTCCAGGTTGGTGGAACCCACGGACTCAGCGAGGGAACTCACCACTACCGCCTCTACGGGCAGTGTCCTAGAGCTGGGAACATCGAATCGGAAGGGATACAACTGGTGAGGTGTGATTGGCACCTCGCCCAGGCGGCCTCACCTGCAAAGCGAACAGGGGCCTCATGAGGGAAGGTAAGGGATGGTTAGGATGGATAGGCAAGGAAGAGGGAAGGAGGCGGCCGTGGCCTTGAAGATGGTACCATCCCGGCATTTGCCCGAAGACGAAGTGGGAAACCACGGAAAACCACTTCGAGGATGGCTGAGGGGGAATCGAACCCCCTCTACTCATTTGGGCCACCCGAGGCTGAGTAGACCCCGTTCCAGTCCTCGTACCACTTTTCAAATTTCGTGGCAGAGCTGGGAATCGAACCCAGGACCTCCGGGGCGGCAGCTAACCATGCTGATCGCTACGCTACGGAGGCGACCTATTATTATTATTATTATTATTATTATTATTATTATTATTATTATTATTATTATTATTATTATTATTATTATTATTATTATTATTATTATTATTATTATTATGTGAAAGTAGGTACATTTACATGTTGTGTCATTGCAGGAAACCTGTCCAACATCCACACCAGGTACATCATCCCGGCTGACCTCAATGCCTTCATCTTCTGGAATGCGGAAATTTTATCCGACCTCCATAAGAGACTTGGGGATGCCACGAAAGCCGCCAAATATGCAAAGATAGCTTCTGATTGGAAGGAAGCAGTGACGGCGGTGCTGTGGAACGAGGAGAAAGGGTCGTGGTTCGACTACGATACGTTCAACGACAAACAGCGGGAACTGTTCTTCCCTTCCAACTTGGCGCCGCTGTGGACCAAGTGTTATGATGAGGTGAGTGTTGTGTATCTCACCCATATCTATACGTGAGTATAAGAGGGTGAACGCCTTTAGCAGTTGATTGATTTATACGTCATCAATCGGCCTCTAAAGGCGATGTCTTGTCTCCGCAACCATTGCTCGATCCTGATTGCTTAACTAGGGAATAAGTAGTGCAGTGGTTTCCCGTTGCCTTCTGCACTTTATTTTGACCACCCCTAACATGGAGAACAGACGCTACATTGATTGATTTTTGTGGTTAACTCCACTAGGTTCTTCCGCTCTCTCTGCCGTTGGGAATAAATTCCTCTTCCGCCTTTAAGACCGTTGACCAAATTGACTGATATATGGCAGCCATATAGCGGCTTCGGTGGCCTAGTCGGTAGCATGCTGAACTGCTATGCCCAAGATAGCGGGTTCAAACCCGGCCGAGGCCGTCGGATTTTTTAAGAGCGTTAAAAATCCCTCAGTATGCCTTCCTTCGGAGGGGAAGTAAAGCCGGCGGTCCCATGTCATAGATTTATGGCATGTTAAGGAACCTTCCACTAATTACACCTGTGTGAAGCTAAATTGGATAGGTTAAGAATGTAAACAACTCTCTTAGGTTTCTACGTTCGTTGCGAAGAGCCGACTGCAGTGACGTCTAGTAGCTAAGTTCTGAACTTGGTTTAGTAGTCGGTGACGGTGGCGCTTGGCGGCAAAAGTAGAAAGTATTTGAAAAATTCTAAGTTGCAGTCTGTACTTAAATAGAAACAAGAAGTTCCGTGAAGAACTATACAGCCTACTTTTCATGCCAATGATTATTCTACAGAATATGAACCTATCTAGAATAATGACGAAATTAAGTTGGTAATATCGAAATATCTAATTAGTTCAAAATATACCTGGTATAATGTAGCCTAACAGAGCACTACAGTTGGCAGCCCTGGTGACTGAATATATTCTTAGTTCCATCTCTTAAGGTACAGAATACAAAATTTGGTTGAAGTCCAATGGACGTTACATGCAGTTAGACACTGGATCTATCAGCACGCGAAAAAGCATGTTGCCAACAATACCATGCGTGTGCTGGTCAAAAATAATCTGAAATATTATGATATCTTGTTGTGCCAATTTTGGATAAAATCCATTTGTTAGTATAGAAGTTACAGGTATTTTCAAATTGGACATATCAGCAGGCATAGAATCATGTTGGCAGCACTGCCTTGTATTAATTACTCCAAATTAATCTAGAATGTCAGGTGCTATACGTGTGCAAAGTATAGAGCTGTTGGCTTGCATACTTTCTGATATATTGATATTAGTGTAAAATAAATATAGACAGCATTTATTAACAGTTGGCAGCTCTGATTGCTCTTAACAATACTTATAGTCATATCTGTTATGGTACACATAGCACATACGAAATTTGGTTGAAATCCAACTGATAGTATAGAAGTTACATGTATTTAAAAATTGGTCGTATCAGCAGGCTTATAATCATGTTGGTAGAACTGACGTATATAAGTTACTCCAAATTAATCTAAAATGTCAGAATATACGTGTGCATAGTTTAAAGCTTTTGGCTTGCATACTTTCTGATATATTGGTATTTGGATAAAAATAAATAAAGAGAACAATTATTAATAGTTGACAGCCCTGGTGGCTCTTAATAATACGCTCAGTCATATCTGTTTATGTACAGATTTTACATACAAAATTTGGTTGAAATCCAATTGATAGTGTAGAAGGTATATGCATTTAAACATTGGACCTATCAGAAGGCTTAAAATTATTTTGGCAACACTGTCATGGTTGGCCTCCTGGAAATTAAACTGAAATAGTGTTATCTACATGTGTGCCAATTTTGGAATTGCTCCCATGCATACCTTGCAAGATATCCAACATGGAGCTCAAATTTCTAGTGCGTTTTTTCAGCAGTTGGTAGCACTGACATCATTTTCAAATATGGACGTGAGATATTCCGGTGCACATCTTTACTCATACTAAATTTGGTGTTGATTGCTGCAGCCGTTTAGGAGTTGATAGGGGGGGGGGGGGGGGACACACACACAGCCAGCCAGACAGACAGACAGACAGACAGACAGACACACATTTTCCCGGATCGATCTCATAAGTCTACTTTTTCCTCATTTTTGCAAAATGAGAAAAGTAGGCTAAAAAACAGATAACACACACTAATACAGTCATCACAATTAACAGCGGTTATCAGACAGATTCTACACACACCAAAGTACACGGGACTACATGACCACGTTGTCGCAGCCCCTAAGAACCAACAAACCATACATCTTGCTTACTCTCCCGAGCACTGACTGGGATGCCTCTTCCGCCATCTACACTGTTCCATAGTCCATCTATTCCACTGTAACTGCCGTTGAGGTCTTCACCGTAACCCTGGCAAGGGACCCTCACAAGGTACTACCAGCGTGGCCAGCTGAACCACGGTATTTTACAGAGGTGTTACTCCTCTACCACTATCCCTTTGTCCTGACTTGTGACAGGCAGGGCCTGGCTTCCCAAAACACTGGGTCCAGGTTGGTGGGATTAAATTATAAATGATGAGATTGATACATAATTTATTTTATTCGGTAACATGGTGAACTGCTTTTCCCAAGATAGCGGGTTCAAACCCGGCCGAAGTCGTCGGATTTTTTAGAGCGTTAAAATCCTTCTGTATGCCTTCTTTCGGAGGGGAAGTAAAGCCGGTGGGCCCATATCACAGATTCATGGCCTGAAAAAGTACCTACCACTACAATAGGTAGTGTAGCTAAATTTGTAGGTTATTTGGTGAGGAACGCTCTATCAAGTTCCAACGTTCGCCGCTAGGTGTCAGTGACAGTGGCGTTTGGTAGCCAAAGTTGGAACTACTTGAAATTGAACTTTCATTCATCTTCATCTCTCATTGACTCCTCTCGTGAGGTTGGCGTCAGGAAGGACATCCGGCCGTAGAAACCATCAGCCACGTGGAATTTCATCGCATCTCATCCCCGACCCCGTAGGAAAGGGCATTAATGAGGGGTAGACATAGA
Source organism: Meconema thalassinum (assembly GCA_946902985.2). NCBI lineage: Eukaryota > Metazoa > Arthropoda > Insecta > Orthoptera > Tettigoniidae > Meconema > Meconema thalassinum. Next base: position 539,086,963 of record OX336392.1, read on the forward strand.
TTGTATTGTTATTAACCAGCCACTTGGTTAATTCTGAAGGCTTGGGGACACGCCCATTGGGTAGATTATTGGCTGAGGAATAAGCTAACCACCAAGGGAAGATGGTTAAGAAGAGGAGGTGGGTTTCGGACTGGAGAGAAAGGATAGAGAAATAGGATGAGAGTTCCACAAAAGTTATAAATTTAACTTTAAATGCACTTAGAGGCGGTTGCAACTGCAAATTCGCTCTGTGATACCTAAAGTGGGTACGGACCTGGTCGAAGCTGACGGGAACCGCAGCTAAGACTTGGGCGGTTTGCCAGAGAAAGGCTTTAGTGTATTTCCTCCCAAGCATGCATAAGACTACTATGGGGAAGGGTGATAGTCTGGCAAAACAAATAGTAACAGATTTATTCTGTGTTAACGAGAGCATGAACTGAGGAAGAGTTAGGAAGGCCAGGATCTTGCCTAACCGTTGTATTTGCGAAATGATAAATCCAAAAACAAATATTTAATTTATTTAACAAGGCAAAAGAGTCTAATAAATTTGACAAGTATATAGTTTAAATTTTTAGTAACAATTTGGGGTCGCAGACCTCCTAACATTTAAAGTTTGCTCCAGGCAATTAACAATTCTTTAGGTTTCAAACCTTATATAGGTACTAAAATCTTTGTAAGATTTAAAAAAGACAAATGAAGTGATTAAAGTTTAAACATTAAATTAAGTACAAGGAGTGTACTTTAAGAAATTTCCAGGTAACTATTTTAAAAAAAGTTACAACTTCGAAAGTAACAAAAAAGAAAGCGGGTAGAATGAAGGAGAAGTTCCTATAACTTCTTATATTTATACAGAATTACTGTTGGTTAATATACAAATAAGGACAGGTCACTTACTGTGAAACCTGAAGAGAAAATCAGAAGGAAGGTTCTCGACCTCCTATGTTTAAATAGGAATCACGAGCCAAATGGGGCAGTTTCCATTTCGTGAGACCTAGAAATAACTCACTCAAGAGTTGAAAGAATTGTTTTCCCTGATTATAAGGTAGAAACAATGTAAGTTTGAACCGTGTATAAAACACGTAGTTATACAGAAATTAAGTAATGATAAACAAGCAAGATGGAAGGGCACTTCGCTAGAGTGACACCTTATTGGAAATGATTCAGATTTATAATTTTATTAATATAGTTTGTTAGTAGAAGGTTTAGGAAAGATCAATTGGGATTGAGGATAAATGTTCATGGCCTTATTTAAATGTAAACGGACGATCGCGACGCGGTAGAAAAGTTGAATAAGCACTAGTTTTCACTATAGTCTGTTAAACAGATGAAAAGTTCACTGTAGTAACACGAAAGTTTATGGCATAGAAAGTTATTGCAATGATGAAAAAGGACTGGTTGCACTAGGTAGGCGAGAGTCTATTTCTGGAGAAGTTTGTGAATTACAATTAAATGCGCCATAGAACATTCCAGCGGTGGAAGAAAATTCGCTATTGCAGTAATTTATAATGAAGATTCCTCATTTTAAATAGTATTCCCACAAGTGAGTGAAAAATACATGACGGCAGGACTTGTAGATAAAGTACAGGATCTGGAAGGTTCCAGAACGATCTTAATAGAAGAATGGGGCCAAAGATAATCCAGCGGAGGAATTAGCTTGGTGATTTATAGCCAGCGGGTATTAAATAATATCCCACGTGGCGAGAAGATTTCTCATTTGGTTAGCTTAAGAAAAGCTAATTTCTATTAAGGTTGGCTTAGACAGACAAAAGCTCAACATGGCAAATCCCGCGAAGAATGATTATTTCAAAAATAAATAATTTCACACTGCCTATAAAAGATCGTTAAAAGCATGTAGAAGTTAAAACCATGAAGATGAGGTTAAAACTTGAAGTTTGTACTTAACTTGATTGCATGTCGAAGGTGAAGTTCCCTTTGATGTTTAAAGTTACCACATGGCGTGGAATCTAAAAAATGCCTCGTTAGGTCAGGAGGCTAGCTCTAGTTGAGCCTTAACTGAGTCGACGGCCGGCGCACTAGTGAGACCCACTCAGCGAAGCACAGAGGGACCAAGGAAGGGAAAGGAGTGGGGGTAGGAGACAAAAGGTATACATATCAGCACAACCAACATAAGAAATGAAATTCTCTTGAGGAGATGGTCTTCAAAGAGTTGATAACAGGCGATACTAGCACAGCATGGTGAGTGAAAAAGTAAACGAAGTTCTCTTGCTCATGGAGAAGATAGCTGGCGATGGTAACGAAATCTGGTGGCCAGATGGATAAGTAAATCCTCTTGCACCAGGAAGAATTGAGGAGCTTCAGAGATTCGCTGCTAGATGACGCTAGGTGGGTCATGGAAGATATATATCTAGAACAGACTCACAAAAGATATAAGCGACATGACCATCAAAGAGAAAATAGAAGATCACTGTTGGTGTTTGATAAAGAGGAAGGAATGAACAAGCAAAGAGCATTAAACATTATATTCTCACGTACCGTGTATTCCAAGAATACACCACCCATTGTTATCGTCATGATTACTAGACAATTATTATTATTATTAGTGTTGAATGACATAACAAGAAGTTCCGTGAAGAACTATACAGCCTACTTTTCTTGCCAATGATTATTCTACAGTATATGAACCTATCTAGAATAATGACGAAATTAAGTTGGTAATATCGAAATATCTAATTAGTTCAAAATATACCTGGTATAATGTAGCCTAATAGAGCACTACAGTTGGCAGCCCTGGTGACTGAATATATTCTTAGTTCCATCTCTTAAGGTACAGAATACAAAATTTGGTTGAAGTCCAATGGACGTTACATGCAGTTAGACACTGGATCTATCAGCACGCGTAAAAGCATGTTGCCAACAATACCATGCGTGTGCTGGTCAGAAATAATCTGAAATATGAAGATATCTTGTTGTGCCAATTTTGGAAGAAATCCATTTGTTAGTATAGAAGTTACATGCATTTTAAAATTGGACATATCAGCAGGCATAGAATCATGTTGGCAGCACTGTCTTGTATTAATTACTCCAAATTAATTTAGAATGTCAGGTGCTATACGTGTGCAAAGTATAGAGCTGTTGGCTTGCATACTTTCTGATATATTGATATTAGGGCAAAAGCATATAGACAGCATTTATTAACAGTTGGCAGCCCTGATTGCTCTTTACAATACTTATAGTCATATCTGTTATGCTACACATAGAACATACGAAATTTGGTTGAAATCCAACTGATAGTATAGAAGTTACATGTATTTAAAAACTGGTACTATCAACAGGCTTATAATAATGTTGGTAGAACTGGCGTATATATCTTACTCCAAGTTAATCTGAAATGTCAGAATATACGTGTGCATAGTTTAAAGCTGTTGGCTTGCATACTTTCTGATATATTGGTATTTTGATTTTAAAAAATAGAGAGAGAGCAATTATTAACAGTTGGCAGCCCTGGTGGCTCTTAAGAATACGCTCAGTCATATATGTTTATGTACAGATATTACATACAAAATTTGATTGAAATCCAATTGATAGTGTAGAAGTTATATGCATTTAAACATTGGACCTATCAGAAGGCTTAAAATTATTTTGGCAACACTGTCATGGTTGACCTTCTGGAAATTAAACTGAAATAGTATTATCTACATGTGTGCCAATTTTGGAATAGCTCTCATGCATACCTTGCAAGATATCCAACATGGAGCTCAAATTTCCAGTGCGTTTTTTCAGCAGTTGGTAGCACTAACATCATTTTCAAATATGGACGTGAGATATTCCGGAGCACATCTTTACTCATACTAAATTTGGTTTTGATTGCTGCAGCCGTTTGGGAGTTGATAGGGGGGGGGGGGGACACACACACAGCCAGGCAGCAGAAGGACAGACAGACAGACAGACAGACACACATTTTCCCGGATCGATCTCATAAGTCTACTTTTTCCTCATTTTTGCAAAATGTGAAAAGAAGGCTAAAAATGACCAAGATAGTCCGATACCTTAATGACGTGTTAGTTATAAACTATTTGTTTTCACCTAAAGTCAATGAAATAAATATTGACTTTAGGTAAAAATAAATAGTTTAAATTCTTCTTCCGAATTTGGCCGCCTGTGGACCGCTTGGAACCTAAGGCTTTCTGGTTAGTCTCCTCTTCTCTTCCCAAAACCTCTTCATTCGTTCACTTCTGATCTTTCGCTCCTCCTCGGATATTACCAGTTTGGCTCTAATTTTAGGTGTTTTCTCCTCGAACATCTTGATGTTGTCAATTCGGTTTCGAAACTCTTTTCTGTTGTGGATCACATCCACTGTGAGTCCACTTTCCTTGGCGTCTCTTTTAACCTCTTCTACCCACTTAGTTGTAGCCTTCAGCTCTGTAATATGTTTGAATATCCTCTTAGTCAGTCGGTTCTCGTCCATTCTCACCAAATGTCCGTAGAATTTCAACCTTCGCTTCCGCATTGTGACAGTAATTTTTCAGTGTGTTTATAGAGGTCATCATTCTTTCTGTTCTTCCATGTCCCGTCAGCAGTTTTCTGTGGTCCTAAATTTTTCCGCAAAATTTTCCTCTCCTTTTTTTTGCAGTTCCTGAAGATCCCCTGTTTTATTCAGTGTCAAGCACTCCGAGGCGTACAGACCCTCTGGCTTTACTACTGTGCTATAGTGTCTGAGCTTTGCCTTGTAGGATATTGCTCGTTTGTTGTATCTGTTCTGGGTTAACCTATAAGCCAAATCCAATTTTCTAGCTCTTGCCCTATTTGCTTCTTTATCCAGCCCATTGGGTTCTATCCATTCACCTAGATATTTAAACTTCTCAGTTCTTTTGACAGTCCCATGTTTCACTTTTATGTGTCTCTCTCCAAGGTGTCTGTATTCCATGTATTCTGTCTTTTCATAGGAGAGTTTAAGACCCGTTTTCTCAGCGATTTCGTGCAGAGTATCCAGCATTTTTTGGGCATCATCTCGGCTTTGGGCTAAGAGGGCAAGATCATCAGCAAAAGCCAAACATTTTATTCCAGGTTCTGTCATTTCCTTCCCAGATGTATCCCCCTTACTCCTTTCATGTCCAAAGCTTCCTCCCAGGTTCTCATGATTTTCTCCAGAACAATGTTGAAGAGGATAGGTGATAAGCCATCTCCTTGTCAGACCCCTGTTTTTCAAAAGGATCAGAGATTTCTCCGAACAAAATTATTAATTATTAGTGTTATTATTTATTTATTTTGCGCATGCGCTTACACATTCTCAGCATATTTACTGCAAAGGAAACAATTCCAGATATACATCATAAGGAGCGAATTCTTGGTGACTCCATTCTGTAGTAGCATGAGCCTACTCTTTTCCCTCACTCCATCAGGCTTGATTACTTAAGAACAACCTTACTAAGCGACACGCTGAAAGTAGGACTGTCTTCTGCATACGCTAAAAAAAAGATACGAGCCTTACAGTAGTCGCATATGATGTGTAACATATGACATGTTACCCTACTCGTATACTACACAGCTTGGACATTCTTAAAATGTTATTTTACACTCCATTTTCATACTGGTACTATGATGAATGTATAGATTGAATTGGAGATATGCTACTGTCACGCTTGTGGCGCAGCGGTCAAGCTGTTAGTCTCTCATCAAGGTAGATCGGGTTTGATTCCCGGTCAATACATGTGAGATTTTCGAATTGAAATGCCATGTCCTGTGGTTCGCATTACACGTAAAATGGAGGTACCGTGGATCATGATCGTGAGATTAACGGACACGCAAAACTACAAGCTTCCTTCCTTCCGTTTACATTAATAATTCATAATAACAAAGTGACACACATAGTCGACAGTACTCTCAAATACTGTGAGCACATTCCTCAGTAACTATAACATTCATTATTCTCAAGGCTCTCATACAGTTCGTCGTAAACAATCAAAACATGGCTTCCTACAATCATGAAATGACCTAGTCTCACATATGATGAAAATACAGCTTTTATTCCACTCATATAACAACATTCTGTTATACATTTAATATTTGACTACTCACCCACAGCTTGACAATAATGCCGCTTACTTAAATGTCATTTGTCGTCATTGTCCTACCCCATGTGATATTCAACCTTGAACGTGAAGCTTCATAAACTGTTCAATGACAAATGAAAGTCGGTGAAACATTTGCCACTGTGCTCGTCAAACCAGTGCCTGCTAAATGCACTGCCTGCTGTATTGCCATAACATTCTCGCGCTACAGAGCACACACTGCCTTGTTTCCAATACACACATTTTCAATTGTACATCCAGCTGGCAGTGCGTTTTCAAATCCGTCCGATCCACTTCCGTTCGATCCTCTTCCGCCCGATTCACTTTTGTCCCATTTTTCTGGCAGTGCGTTTTCACTTCCGTCCGATCCGCTTCCGTTCGATCCACTTCCGCCAATTCACTTCCGTTCCCAATTTTCAAAATCACTCCCACAATACTACCCCGCAACCGAGCGGAAAGATGTTACACATTAAAAACAGAGTCTAACTTAAAAGCTGTGATAGATTCCTAACCTATGACTACACGCACCTATTAATATATAATAGCCTAAGTACACGCGTGGTGAATATTGTACACCAAGAGAATCATGTCACGAAATCACTTACCCTTAACATTTTATACATTAAAACAACTGTTCTATAAGCAGAATAGTTAAGGCTATTCTGTATCGTGATCATTTTCCTCCATAAATTCTTCCTCGGAAGTATCTGAATCTCCTCCAACTTCTTCTTCTAACTTATTGCGCTATAGCGTCATAGATTTCCTCTTCAGTAAGTCGCTTCGAATTTTTAGCTTGAATTCAAGCCCTAAAACACAGAACCGTACGAGACATGGAGATAGTTTCTAATTCAATTAAAATATGATTTTAAACAAGTAGTTCCGTGACGAACTATACAGCCTATTTTCATATATCCTACTCAGGTTAATTGCCTCTATCAACATACAAAATTTCAGTTTGATTGTTGTAATAGATTCGTAGATATTGAGAACCGTCTAAATATTTCAGGTGGTCGCCATGTTAGATTTTTATTCATGTACTATTACATTAAGATTATTGTGTACGTGTGGTATTCAAACTTCAATCGCATGATTACGACATAAGAAATAAAAAAATAATTTTAAAATTTCGCACAGTCACCATCTTGAGGTTATGTAAACAATGGAACTAAATAAGATGCCAGTGCATTACAATATGTATAATGATTTACTGTACCACATTTCACTGCGCTCAGATGGTTAAATCACGAGAAAAGTCTATTAAAATGTTTCAACTTCGCTTGGCCGCCATGTTGGTTTTGTAGTTACCAGGTGTTTGAAAGTCTCATAGGTGAACTTCTAGTAGTTCCCTTTATTACCGTACAAAATTTCAGGGTGATATCGGTAATAGTTTCGGAGATATTGAATGCTGGTGAAATATTTCGCACAGCCGCCATGTTGGATTGGTGAGGCACAATAAAGTTTGAAGGGCACGGTCGGGGTCGGACAGAATAGTGCTTACCGAGTTTCATTGAAATCGCTCCAGCCGTTTAGAAGTTATTAGGGACACACACACAGACACACGGACAAAAGGTGATCTCATAAGCCTATTTTTTTTTTCATAAAATGAAAATAGGCTAAAAATATGACTGAGTTAAATAACTGAATCAATATTTTACTTTGTTCACCACACGCAACAGTTCGATGTTAATTCCTATGAATCAGCAGAAACAAATCCGAGAACAATGACACCGGTTGTACTTGTTTGCACCTAAGAGCCTGCAGAAACATTACAACCTAAAATGTACCATCTTTGCACTTTATACACCAGCGCGGGTAATTAAAGGATAAGTTGCTGGGAATCACGCCAGTGCTGGAGATGATCTTAGGAACTGTCCAGACTTGTGTCATGTGCCATTGCTTCCTTATCAGTTCTGAAAGCTCTCTGTATTTTGACAACTTTTCAAAAAGCTTTGTAAGCATGTTGCCACTGTTTGGAATTGCCACATCTATGAAGGTGGTGTGCCTTGAACATTTGTCAACAAGAACCAGATGAGGTCTGTTGTGCACGGCTGACTGGTCTGTCAACACAGTACGATCCCAGTACAACGTAAAACTGTCATTTTCCAGTACACTTTCAGGAGCATATTTATAGTACGGCACTTTCCCTTGGCTCAGCAGTTGAAGGTGTATAGCTAGTTCTTGATGTCAAGATAGTACGACAAAATCATGCCCCTTTCTATATTCTGTCCCTGCGAAATGGCAACAATATGAAATGATATGCTGAACAGACTCAGATGTTGGTAAACCGTATCTTCAATAGTCATTATTATTATTATTGTTATTATTATTATTATTATTATTATTATTATTATTATTATTATTATTATTATTTTCGTTTCGGTCGTCTAGGGACCACGAGCCTTTGCTGTTCCTTCTTCTTCCTCCAGTATTCCTTCATTACCTCACTATGTTTCCTCTTCCTTTCCTCGGACCATTTCGAGCCGGTTTTCTTTCCCTTCCTCCCTTGGAATCCTTACATTTTCAGCACTCTTTGCCAAAAAATATCTCTCTGTGGTGTATATTCTTCTCTGATATTGTTTCTTCCCAAATCCTTTTTTACTTCTTGTACCCAGGTTGTTGTTGACTTCTTGTTCCTCAGGAATGTAAAGATCTGCTTGGTTACCCTACTGTCATCCATCCTGTGCGATTTTCAAAACAATAGCAATCTCCTCTTCCGTATTGTTTCTGATATGTCTTCTATATTTCGATATATTTCATCATTCTTAATTTCCTGAATTCTGCTGTTTTTAAAGGACCTAGTATTTTGCGTATAATTCTTCTTTCTACTGCTTCTAATTTATCCAATTTGTAGTTCAGTACGAGACTTACAGGCTCCGATTCGACGACAGTGTTGTAGTGTTGTATTTTAAGATTTTTAGATAAACACTTTTTGTTGTATGTATTCCTAGTTGGGAGATATGAAACTGCGCCCATAATCAGTGGTATTTCCAGCTCCTTTTAATTAGGCTGATTGAACTGCGCCCATAGTCAAGTCGGCTGTTAGCCCAAGTTCGGTTTGAGGGGAAGTGACGGACGGTCTCCCACCACTAGCTTCTGCACTGCTGAGAATAAGAGGTAGTCCCCCGTCCCGATATGCAGCTGTACTACGGGCCTCCGGGGGTGGCAGCTAATCACACTAACCACTACACCACAGAGGCGAATAATAATAATAATAATAATAATAATAATAATAATAATAATAATGAAAATCAACAGCCTTTTTCCAGTCATTGGACCGGGTCAGGGTTGGAATGAATGAAGCCCCCATCTAGCGGCGAGGATAGGAATTGTGCCGGCTTCCGAAGCCTGTCGCACTCCTCTGGGACAATGATTAATGAATGACAGATGAAATGGAATGATATTGGAGAGTGTTGCTGGAATGAAAGATGACAGGAAAAGCCGGAGTACCCGGAGAAAAACCTGTCCCGCCTCCGCTTTGTCCAGAACAAATCTCACATGGAGTGACAAGGATTTGAAGCACGGAACCCAGCAGTGAGGGGCCGGCGCACTGCTGCCTAAGCCACGGAGGCTACACTAATAATAATAATAATAATACAACTCTCTCTAATCCACTATAAATAACTACCCCTCTAAAAAATATAATAATCTTCTAAATGGTAAGATTACCTCAAACTAGATTATTAAACATTTGCAATAACAAAACTATTTTTAAAATATGGTTAGGTTGTCGAAAACATCCCAATGTACCAGATCAAAAATTAAATATTACTCTGTTTTGAAAACTGTACTTGTTTTATGTATCCCAGGCCAACACTAATCTCTTGTCCGCAATCTGGACAGGGAATATTTAGTTGTTCGCAATCTGGACGGTTTTTGACTTGTTCACACTCAAGACACAACCGATTTGAAATGAGTCACTTCAAATTCACACCACTCGGCACAACATAATTCGGTAGAGGGGAGGAGGGAGGGACCCTACCTGACCGCTCTCAATGGGCGCAGTTCCACTGCCACTTTTAAAGGTTGATGCTAATGACCAGGGTCATTAGTGAAGCTTGGGCGCAGTTCCATACAACCCTCCTTGTTATACCATGCGCTCTTTCCATCTTTCTTCTTATTATTATTATTGTTTTTATTATTATGTATTTTGCGCTATTGCTTACAATCTCTGGCTGGAAATACAGCTGCTCAATCACAAATATTCAGTGTTTCACAAGAATTAAGTTCAGTAAATGATGATATTAAGATTATTCAGCCCATTGATGACTGCATTCCCTTGTATTAGTTCTTATTCACCCAAACTCTCTTTATCTTCTCGCAATGGCTCCTCCGTCCAGGTTCTGTTGGATGCAATGTTTGTGTGGTCTGAATATTGATGATTGTCAACTAGTTCCCTGTCCAGTACAATAGCACTTGAGCTGTCTATTTCCTGAAGGCCTTTTTCAACTTCAAGCAGCCAGTTGTTGTTCTTGGCTTTCTTTAAGAGAGTAAGATTTAGAATTCTTTTATTCAGCCTGTGATTATTTATTCTCAAAATATGCCTATAAAATTTTAAACGTATTTTGCTGAATGTGTCCGAAATTTTCTGATAAAGGGCACCAAAATAACACAGGTTACCAGACAAATGCCATTCACACACCTAAGTACATCGGGCGAAATGACCACGATGTCCAAGCCCCTCAAACGATAAAAAAAAAAGAAAAATTGCTGAGCTTTAATTCACTGGTCGTGAAAGCCAATATACCATCTTTTATGGAAGCCTTTCTACGGAGGTGAAAGGCTTATCGAGGTTTTATTTCTCGCAGTTAAGAGGCGCAGGTACGTTTCATAAAAAGGGAGGTAGCGCGCAGTTTGCTACTCCTGTGGTGGTCCGGGCGGGGACACGAAAGGCCCGCTCATGAGCCAGCTTGGTGTCCTAGGCGAAACCCCACCCAAGACACGGCATGGACCAAAAACATTGCTGACTGTTAATCCACTGGCCGTGAAAGCCAATAACTTATGCCATTTCTCATCATTGTTGTGTCATGTTCCAGAGTCGAGTGGCGATCATCGCGCGGAAGGTAGTAGACTACATCGACAAAAACAACATTAGGAGATTCATTGGAGGAATTCCCATGTCGCTGAACAGAACTGGTGAGCAGTGGGACCTCCCCAACGCGTGGCCGCCACTGCAGAACATTATCATTCAGGGTCTGGACGAAACCAAGGAGCAAAGCGCTCAGAATATGGCGTACGACTTCGCCAAGCAGTGGGTTAGTGCCAACTATCGCGGCTACCAGGAGACTCAGGAGATGTACGAGAAGGTAAGCTAACTTCCATATGCTTTGCCACTACTATTGCTCTACAGCAGTGATCCCCACCAGAAAATGGAACATTTCGCGGACCCTTCCAGAGTTTTAAGATTAAAAAAGAAACAGGAATTATGATACAAACAGGTATATATTAATTAAAATGTAGCGTATTAATTGCAAAAGGCAAAATAGTAGACTAATATTACTTGTGTGCTTCATTGCAAAGTGGAATATCGGTCTCGTGCCGTCTCCTTGTGTTTGGTCAGCAGGTACGCTACTTTCTTCATCCACCGATTTTCTTCAAAGTGAATAGGTTGTGCCCACGCCACTACTACTACTACTACTACTACTCCGAGTGCCACAGGGATGTCCAGCTCCTCCAGTCGTCATGCCTGCGTACTATAAGGCATCCAACGTTTAGAATGAAGCATTGGTCTTATGGCGCGTTGCGACAGGGTTGCCACTCCATGAGAGGAGGCAGTACAAAGCGCTTCGCGTACACTTTCCGCACATTCAGCGATTGTGCAGTGACGAAGACTTGAATTAAGTACTGTATAATAATACTAATAGTAGGCTAACATAACACATACAACGAAATTAAATTAAATTAAATTAACTATAACGTATGCTGAATGTAACAAAGAAAACAATCAAAATAAAAAAAATAAAGTACAAGCCCAAGGAAATGTGTGAAGTTTCAACTGCAGTTAAAGTTGAAGTACGTTATTAAAGAAAATACTCCACATTGGCTTACCTTTCATGATTTATACTTTCGTTAGGTTTAAGTTTCTTAAAATAACTGAACACATTAATTACGACCCGTTTTTCCCTCCTTCTGAGCACTGACCACGCTTTCTTTTCACAAAACTATCCATTGTTGTACGTGAAATACGTAAAATACAACACGTTAAATCTAACAGAACTGCTGCACACACACTCAAGATAGAGACAGCTGAACTACTGAACTAAAAGCTCGAAGGGCACAGTAATAAAGCTGTGAGTAGCAAGTTGCACCCCGCTGTCCCTCGAAACTTCATTCTTATAATCCGCGGTCAATGAACCGCCCGGCCTGTGTAAACAATTAAACATACACTCTCGGTAAGCAGGCAGAAAACTTCTTCCAACATTCCTCTACAACTCTCAAAGTGACATGACATGGTTATCTTTAAAAATAGAGAAGTTGGCAGCATTCGAACTTTTTCAATCCTACTATGCGGTTATGAGAGAATATTCAGAAGTTTTACCTACATGAAAATTGTAATGTTGCCAGTATAAAATATTTCAATAATCCATCATCAAGACGGCACATTTAGCTACATGTGTGTGAAAAATAGGCTTCATAAAGTCAATGCAACAGGATATAAGATCGATTTTACTAAAAAGGGGACACAGTTTATCGTTTTTTTAATATGGATATCTAATTTTTCTAGCATTTCTATCAAGTTTACGTAGTTCTAACATAGGACATAAAAGATCGGCAAAACATAGTTCTACCCAAATAAGCTGTTTTTTCGACAAAGAAAATTTTTCGACTGATATTGCAACAGTGGATTGCTAGAAAATGACAGCGTCATACATGTCTCACGTGCAACAGAAAGAGAGAAGAATATCCCTATCTAACCTGTGCTTCATTCTAAACGTTGGATGCCTTATAGGATGTCAGGTACGATTTCATTCAAAGTGCAGTTAATATAGCTGCCGAAAACAGCAGGTGCGAAGTCATGGAAGAAATGGACGACGACGATGATGAATGCAACGAAAGGGAGCTAGAAGTACACGCTTTTGGAGAAGCCTTCTCTGTTGTGAGCGACCTTCAGGAATTTGCAGCTTCCAAGAATGTTTTAGAACTCCTGGAGTTAATGCAGGATCATACAACATTCTCTTGTAAAGAAGTCGCGACAATGCACTGTGAAAGACATATCAAAACAAAGAAACGAGCAGAGAAACTGAAATTTGTGTACGTAAATTGAAAATACAGTGTAATACATCTGAACATATTTTCTTCTTCTATTTACAGACCTATATTTTAATTCTTAGCCTATTTTCATTTATGAAAAAACTAGGCTTACGAGATCACCTTTTGTCCGTGTGTCTGTCTCTGTGTGATTCATATGAGTGTGTGTGTCCCCTAATAAAATCTAAACGGCTAGAGAGATTTCAATGAAACTCGGTAAGTTCATAGCGCTATTCCGGATGAACCCGATCGTGCCCTTCAAATTTTGTTACGTCTCACCAATCCAACATGGTGGCTGTGCGAAATATTTCACCAGCATTCAATATCTCCGAAACTATTCCCGATATCGCCCTGAATTTTGTACGGTGATAAAGGGAACTACTACAAGTTCACCTATGTGACTCTCGAAAACCTGGTAACTACAGAACCAACATGGCGGCCAAGCGAAGTTGCGACTTTTAAATAGACGTTTCTCGCGATTTAACCAACCAACCTCAATGAAACAAGGTACAGTAGCCTATATGCTTATAGGCTACACATTGTAATGCACCGACATCTAACTTCGTTTAATTGTTTACATGACCTCAATATGGCGGCTGTGCGAAATATTTCAACTATTACCGGCATCGCCCAGAAATTTGGTACGGAGATAAAGGCCCCTTCTGGAAGTTCATCTATGAGTCTTTCAAAAACCGGTTAACTACAAAACGAACATGGCGGCCAAGCAAAGTTGAAAGTTTTAATAATAGATTTTTCTCGCGATTTAATGATCCAAACGCAGTGAAACTTGGTACACATTGTAATGCACTGGTATCTAATTTAGTTCAATTGTTTACATAACCTCAAGATGGCGGCTGTGTGAATTTTAAAATTAAGTTTTTATTTCTTGTGTCGTAATCATACGATCGAAGTGAAAGTTTGAATAATGAACCTACGCAATAATTTTCCTTTAATGGTACATGACTTTATGGCCTATATATAACAAGCCAACATGGCGACCATCGAAAATATTTAGACGTTTCTCAATATCTACGAATCTATTACAGCAATCAAACTGATTCTTTTATGTTCATAGGGGCTATGAACATAAGTTCACCTATAGAACTTTCAATAACCTGGTGATTACAAATCCAACATGGTGGCGACGCGAAGTATAAATATTCACATGGACGTTTCTCGCAATTTAACCATCCGAGTGCAGTGAAACTTGGTACAGTAAATCCTTATACAAATGTTAATCCACTGGCATCTAATTTATTTCAATTGTTTCCATAACCACAAGATGGCAGCTGTGAAAAATTTTAAAATCTCCTTGCTACTTCTTGTGTCCTAATCATGCGATTGAACTTTGAATGCTACACGTACACAATAATCTTCATGTAACAGTACATAACTCTAAGACCTACACATACATAAAAATCCAACATGGCGTCCATCCGAAATATTTAGACGTTCTCAATATCTACGAATCTATTACAGCAATCAAACTGAAATTTTGTATGTTGATAGAGGCAGTTAACATAAGTAGGATATATGAAAATAGGCTGTATAGTTCTTCACGGAACTACCGGTACTTGTTTTATTGTAATCCTATGCCATAACACAGTATTTCCTTGTAGTGTATGTTGTCTTATTAAAACTCAACCCTTTGTAAAACGGAAACCTGTGAAAATGGTTTTACTGCATTATCGATGATCTCAACGAGTTATGAACTGCTGGACTTTGGTTTCAGTACGATGCCGAACATCCCGGTAAATATGGCGGCGGCGGAGAATACACCGTGCAGTCAGGGTTTGGCTGGACCAACGGAGTCATCATGGAGTTGTTGGCGAGGTACGGCAGCATACTGACCGTCAACGGGAACAGGTACGACAAACCCCTACAGCGTAGCCCGTAGCGTAACTGGTCGGTAAGTGGTTCGACTCTCGGCGACCATCCCAGGTCAGGTGGTACCCTACTTCAAGTGCTACGTCACACACCCCAATCTAGATCCAAATAATTAGAGTTACACATAATTTAATCACTATACAAACACAAATGCCACGCACACCAAAGTACACGAGGCTGATTACCAAGACGTCCCAAGCTTCAAAAACTAATTAAAACAGTAAAAAAATAAATTGCAGCGGCTTCGGTGGCGTAGTTGGTAGCATGCTGCGCTTCTATGCCCAAGATCGCGGGTTCAAACCCTGCCGAAATCATCGGATTTTTTAAGAGCGTTAAAAACCCTCAGTATGCCTTCCCTCGGAGGGGAAGTAAAGCCGGCGGTCCCATGTCATGGATTTATGGCATGTAAAATAACCTTCCACTAATTACAATTGTGCGACGCTAAATTTTTAGGTTAGATTTGATTAATGCTCTATTAAATTCCAACGTCCCTCACCAGGTGCCGGTTGCGGTGGCATCTAGTCGCCAAGTTCACTCCTAGATGTCGTTGACGGTAGCACTTGGCAGCAAAAGTAGGAACTACTTGAAATTGGTCGTCTGCAGTCCTTACGAGTTTCTGATTTATTTCGGCTGCCTTCAATATTATTGTTTTACATTTATTAATTTTCATCATGAATTCTTTCCTCAAGACAGAATCCATACCATTTAAAAACTCGTTCAAATCTCCTCCGGTGTGTCGGCCAAGATGACGATGTCATCAGCAAATCTCAAGAGTTTAAATTATTTCTCCATGAATCTTTACACCTACTTTGAATTTTTCTCCAATTTCCTTCATTGTTTGCTCAATGTAACTTATAGATTGAAAAGTATGGGTGATACCGGCCGCGGTGGCCAAGAGCGCTAACGCGCTATCTCGTGTCTCGCTGGCATCGGGAGAGCGTGGGTTCGATTCCCACCTCGGCCGTCCTGAAAATGGTTTTCGTGGTTTCCCATTTTCACTACCAAGGAAATGCCGGGACGGTTCCTTTCAATAGGTCCACGGCCGATTTCCTTTCATAATCCCTTCCCTGACCCGTCCTGAAAAGAAAAGTACATGGCCATTGGCTGCATTAATAAAATTATTAAAAGTATGAGTGATAAGTTGCAGCCTTGCCTTACACCTTTCTGAATACCAGCTTCTCTCTCATGTCCTTAGGCTCGAATGACTGCTGTCTGGTTTCTGTATAGATTGTAGATCACCCTCCTAATCCTGTACTTTATTCCAATCGTATACAAAATGTCAAACTACTTACTCCAATCATCGTTATCAAAAGCCTTTTCTAGGTCTAGAAATGCCATGAACGTTCTCTTATCCTTCCTAGGGGCAGATGACCTCCTGGTTCCGCCCCTTAAAATCTCAATAACTATGACAGCCAGTAGCCCGGGGTGAGTTTTGTGAGGAGTTTCGTCAGTTAATGTGTTACTTTATTCTTAGTCTGCATATCCTTAACTCAAAATGCTTAAAGAGAAGAGCAGCAGAAAGTATTTATTAAAACAGTGGGGGTTCAGGTAATTGTGATTATTTATCTGATGGCTTTGGACCGGACATTAATGCACTGAAAACAATTGAAATAGACGTAATACGTCTCCTGAAAACATTGAAAAACGTACAATGATCTATTGTGATGCTTCTTTCTGCAGTGAATGATAGACTACATGTATAAAGTGAGTGAATAAGATTGGCCTATTGTTAAGTGTATATTTTCCAATTCTTTAATGCATATTTATGTTCGACCCTGGCTATTATATGTCAGAAAACTGTAACATAATGAGGGTCATTATAACACTATTTTTCATTATGAAACTGTTTCTCCCACCAATCAGAGCTCAAGAAACAGTTGTTTGACCAATTAGATAATTAGATGTGCTGAGTTCCACGGCCTTCTAATTTAAATTTCGCTGCCTGGCCTAGTGTCATAGTAGGGTAATCGAGGAGGCCATAGTCAAATACAAGGTATTCTCTGCGTCTCATGCGCTCTGTTCAGTACATAAAACTGGCGAAATCTCGACAGATATTTATGAATATTTATGTTCGAACATAAAATAGTTATAATAATTGTCGTCGAACATAAACAGTCGTATGCAACTCGCCTATAATGGTAATTAAGACACTCGTATGGAAATTATAAAACTCGCATAGGCCTACGCTCGTTTTATAAACATACTCGTGTCTTAATTATTGCCATTATAGGCTCGTTGCATAATGTACTATTTCCACATTTTTAGCCCAGTCCCTAGGTATGTCATAATGCCACACACCAAACTTCTAACAATACATAATGTTATTGTCTAGAATGTAGATTCTAGAGTGCAGCATATTTGAGGGTTAGCCTATTTAGTTTTATGTACTAATGGAATATTGCTCCTTTCTTTGTTTCAGACTCCGAAGACTGGACAGGTGGTACGGTGATAAATAAGTTCATTATGAACCTCTTAGATTTATGCACAGCAGTATTTTAAACCTTCCTTCATGGGAAGATTACTCGGCACACTCAGCTCTGTGCCCCCTAGTCATACTCTGTCGGCCAAAACTTAATTTTATTGGTATCTAAGTTCGCTAAGAGCTAACTCGTTAGGTCAGCTGTGTTGTATACCTTACGGTCAGGATTAATATTTCGCCTATCAGCTTTAAAACCCCTCCTATATAGATTAGCGTTAGAACGTCTTCCTCTAACAATGGAAGTACCGTAATCGAGATACTGCTTGAATCGATGACATGGCATACACCGCATTCCGTTCCTCCCTTCTTGGACCTCAGTCCGTTCTTTCCTTCTCGATCTTAATCTGTTCCTCACTTCTCGATCTTCACTCCGTTTCTCCCTTCTCGGTTATCAGTCCGTTCCTCACTTCTCGATCATAATCTGTTCCTCACTTCTCGATCTTCACTCCGTTCTTCCTTCTCGGTCATCAGTCCGTTCCTCACTTCTCGATCCTCATCTGTTCCTCACTTCTCAATCTTCACTCCGTTCTTCCTTCTCGGTCATCAGTCCGTTCCTCACTTCTCGATCCTCATCTGTTCCTCACTTCTCAATCTTCACTCCGTTCCTCCCTTCTCGGTCATCAGTCCGTTCCTCACTTCTCGATCCTCATCTGTTCCTCACTTCTCGATCTTCACTCCGTTCTTCCTTCTCGATCCTCAGTCCGTTCCTCACTTCTCGATCCTCATCTGTTCCTCCTTTCTCGATCATCACTCCATTCCTCCTCCTAGATCCTCATCTGTTCCTCACTTCTCGATCCTCAGTCCGTTCCTCACTTCTCGATCCTCAGTTCGTTCCTCCCTTCTCAGTCCTCAATTCGTTCTTTCCTTCTCGGTCCTTAGTCCGTTCCTCCCTTCTCGATCCTCATCTGTTCCTCCTTTCTCGATCTTCACTCCGTTCCTTCCTGCTTGATCCTCATCTGTTCCTCACTTCTCGATCATCACTCCATTCCTCCTTCTCGGTCCTTAGTCCATTCCTCCCTTCTCAATCCTCAGTCTGATCCTCACTTCTCGGTCCTCAGTCCGTTCCTCACTTCTCGATCCTCATCTGTTCCTCACTTCTCAATCTTCACTCCGTTCCTCCCTTCTCGGTCATCAGTCCGTTCCTCACTTCTCGATCCTCATCTGTTCCTCACTTCTCAATCTTCACTCCGTTCCTCCCTTCTCGGTCATCAGTCCGTTCCTCACTTCTCGATCCTCATCTGTTCCTCACTTCTCGATCTTCACTCCGTTCTACCTTCTCGGTCATCAGTCCGTTCTTCACTTCTCGATCCTCATCTGTTCCTCACTTCTCGATCTTCACTCCGTTCTTCCTTCTCGATCCTCATTTCGTTCCTCCCTTCTCGATCCTCATCTGTTCTCACTTCTCGGTCCTCAGTCCGTTCCTCCTAGATCCTCATCTGTTCCTCACTTCTCGGTCCTCAGCCCGTTCCTCTCTTCTCAGTCCATAGTTGTTCCTCCTTTCTCGATCCTCATCTGTTCCTCCTTTCTCGATCTTCACTCCGTTCCTCCCTTCTCGATCTTCACTCCATTCCTCCTCCTAGATCCTCATCTGTTCCTCACTTCTCGATCCTCAGTCCGTTCCTCACTTCTCGATCCTCAGTTCGTTCCTCCCTTCTCAGTCCTCAGTTCGTTCTTTCCTTCTCGGTCCTTAGTCCGTTCCTCCCTTCTCGATCCTCATCTGTTCCTCCTTTCTCGATCTTCACTCCGTTCCTTCCTGCTCGATCCTCATCTGTTCCTCACTTCTCGATCATCACTCCATTCCTCCTTCTCGGTCCTTAGTCCATTCCTCCCTTCTCAATCCTCAGTCTGTTCCTCACTTCTCGGTCCTCAGTCCGTTCCTCTCTTCTCAGTCCATAGTTGTTCCTCCTTTCTCGATCCTCATCTGTTCCTCCTTTCTCGATCTTGTCTGGCTGCGTGGCTCAGGGGTAACGTTCTCGCTTGCTGAGCCCAAGGTTGCAGGTTCGAAACCTGGCGCAGTCAGCTGGCATTTGAGGGTGCGCAAATGCGAGGGAGCCGTGTCAGTACATTTACTGGCACGTTAAAGATCCCCTTCGGGGCAAAATTCCGGCACTTCGGCGTCTCTAAAAGCCAGGGTAGTTAAAAGGGACGTAAAACAAATAACATTTTTTTTCCTTTCTCGATCTTCACTCCGTTCCTCCCTTCTCGATCCTCATCTGTTCCTCACTTCTCGAACTTCACTCCATTCCTCCTTCTCAATCATCTGTCCGTTCCTCCTTCTCGATCCTCACTCCGTTCCTCCCTTCTCGATCCTCAGTCCGATCTTGGCCTTTTCCTGCGATATGTTCATGTTGTCCAAGGCCGATACCGGTACTGGTTTCACGCCAGTAATGTCCGAATGTGCTAGAAACGGAGGTCGGGAGCTCAGAATTTACTTGATCAATAAGTAAATGAAATGCAGCTATTATCAAAGCTAACATGTTGACCTATTCTGTGTGGACACCACCAAGTACAAATAACAGTAACTTATTTTGGTTCAGTTCGTAAACCTTAATGAAAGGCATATTTTAATTGTATAAGGCGATCTCTAATAGTTTCGAGAACACTAGCCCTCTTCTGTGAAGTGTATCAATGAAGATATTTGTTGGAGACGCGAATTCTCTATGTGAATAATTTAAAAGAAAAACTGTCCTATTTACCGCAGCTTGTGAGAATGGACCAAGCTGCTACATCACTCAGACGTCAGTAAGTTGGTGGTCATTCTTGATTTAAGAAGTGAAATATCAAGCTCCGTAATAACAAAAAAGGTCAAATTTTGATCTCAATGTTTTTGAGGTTAGCAACATTATCACATCTTCAGATGTATAGCAAGTGAATAGCGCACGCTCAAGCGAAGAGCGCACTTATACATTCAGGTTTTGTGCTAGTGGTGATAGTAGTTTCAAGGGACGGAACATTAAGGTCATCTTCCCCCTCAACTAAAATTACGCTATTGTAGAAGGGGAAAACATGAGGATATCGGCCGTGAAGATCATGAGAGACAGGACAATAAATATCATCTTACGATATATCGGCGGAGTTGGAAGAGAACGAGACTTGCTCAAGAGATCAACAGGAAATACGAAAGAAAGGAACACGACAAAAGTAAGTGGAAGCAATATCGGCTCAGCGCGAGATCCCAAAGATGTGGAGCCCTGAGAAGAGGTTCAAGTAAGCCTAAACTACGCTATAGATAGATATTATTATCATTAATCGTATGGTATGGTATGGTACACACTTGCATTATACTACAGCTTAATGAAATATTGAACAGAAAATAAGAAGAGAAAAGGAACAGATAGTCTCATGATTTAACATCTAAATTCAAAATATAGTCCTCTGATGCATTATGTTACCACCATAGGCTCTTTGAGGACAGTCCTGAATAATGTGCTTCACCGTTTGTCTATCGGCTCCACAGACACACTTTGGAGACGGTAACCTGTTCCACTTGAACAAAGAGTGCGCACAAACACCAGAATTGGTCCTGATCCGGTTTAATTTCGACCATATCCGACGAGGAAGATCAAAGTCAAGTCAAGTACCGTTCTTTCGGTGTGACAGATGGCGTGTCTCGGCACTTCTGTGGAGCAATCATGAGACCACTGCTGGACTATGTGAAAAATGAAAATCCACAGCCTGCTTCCAGTCTCCGACCGGGTCAGGAATGGAATGAATGAAGCCCCCATCTAGCGGCGAGGATATAAACTGTGCCGGCTGACGATGCCTGATTCACTCCTCTGGGGCAATGATTAAATGAATGACAGATGAAATGAAATGATAGTGGAGAGTGTTGCTGGAATGAAATTTGACAGGGAAAACCGGAGTACCCGGAGAAAAACCTGTCTGCCTCCGTTTTGTCCAGCACAGATCTCACATGGAGTGACCGGGATTGGAACCACGGACCCAGCGGTGAGAGGCCGGCGTGCTGCCGCCTAACCCATGGAGGCTTTGCTGGAATACGTGAAAGTTCTCATTGATGAGTCTCGTAGCTGTCTTCACAGGGGGCTGCCTTGAGCGAAGTCTGGGCAGACAAGCAGCAGGTATATCAGCATGAATAGGGGGATTCTTACAATGAAAACTCAATAGATAGATAATACAGATAGCATTCCTCAATCTTAGTAGTGTAGTGTACATCAGTCAACAATGCAACTGCTCAATAAAAGCTTCATTCTTAGGAAACCATGACCACTAGAAACTTCAAACTTGCACATTTTATAAGTAGGCTGCGTGTTACTAAAGTATTACAGAAGTATATGTCGAATTTCAATAATATTATGGACATTTGAGGAAAGAATTCTCAAAACTTGAAAGTTTCTAAGTTATGTACTTTTTCCTCGGGAACTATGTGCCCAATCAAGTTGATATTTGGCAAATTTAAAGGTGCTCATGAGGTAAACATTGAGAAGCAAAATGAAAATTATCAGAATAGGCTAAATATAATATACAGTACCGGTAATTAAAAATAAAAACGTTACTGAATTAATGACTTAAGAAATTGACGAATTGAAATGTTCATAAAATCCAAACTAAATGAATTTATGACTTTTGTCATTCTTCTAGATTTTCCCGTACTGATTTGATATATAGCAACAATATCCACTTTGCAATACAAAATGTTTTTATATGATGTCCTTAACTTTTTGATACATGTTTCGGTTCTTGTGAACCTTCTTCAGTCAAAACACATTCTCATATGACAATCTTGTTACACTTATAAAAACTCTTTTTTACATTCGTCAAAAAAGTTTAAAAATAGACATAAAATACTTAAATAATTCGATTATATATTTGAAGTTCAGGTCTTAGGCCCTTCGTCGTTGAAATCCCAAATTTTAAACTCAGGATCTCATTGTACAAGTGTCTTGTTAAAATCGTGTATAAAATCCTTGCGGCTATAGGTGAACGGAAGATTCTTGCTTAAAACGTGTTATTGTTGCTTTAACTACCGCAGATTTGAAGATGTTGGAGATAGCACCTCAGATGTGTTGTTGAACTGCTTTGTTCACTGGCAAACTGACCGGCCTTGGTACTGGAAGTGTATATAATCGAATTCTTTAAGTATTTTATGTCTATTTTAAACAATTTTGACGAATGTAAAAAAGAGTTTTTATAATTGTAACAAGATTGTCATATGAGAATGTGTTTTGACTGAAGAAGGTTCACAAGAACCGAAACATATATCAAAAAAGTTATGGACATCATATAAAAACATTTTGTATTGCAAAGTGGATATTGTTGCTATATATCCAAACTAAATGCATATCAACAATATTGTTTTCTTTACAAGCTTAACCATTATCATTAGATTATAAATGATAGCATTCATCCAATTATCTAAGGTAACGTCACAGAAAATGGTACCGTACCTAACTAGGAGAACTTATAAACAATTTCAGAATAATTTTACTTTCTTCAAATGTTTATATTTATTGAAATACGGTATGTCGTAAATATCATTAATACTTTATTAACACGCAACCACGAATGTTGTTAATAACAAGTGAAAATTTGAAGTTTTTAGGTGTCATTGATACCTATGAATGAACTTCTATTAAACAGTTGCATTGTTGGTTCTACCCTTAAGATATTCGCAGGGCATTGAATCAAAGTATTTCGAAATGTGTATAATTCCCGGTCACGATAGCTTTAATAGGCCAAAGCATTACTTGATTGTGATATGGACAGACCGTAAGATATGCAGACAGTAGCCTACATCGTGTGCAGGCTGTGATATGATAGGTAACCAAATAGTGGGTTCTAGTCACTGTTGGCTATGGGCTGTTATAAAGATTTTTAGAAATGTCTTCAATAGTTTGCTGGTTTCTTTATAATTTCCCTTTCTTCAACCCAGAAAGGAGGAATGGTTCTTCAGGTTGATGAAGATATGTACTTCTATGAAGTGTGGGTCTCTAGAAATTTCCCTGGACTGCATCCCTTAATTTGAACACAATCTCCTACAGCCTTCCTAACCTGGGAATTAAGCTTTAAAGCTAATCAAGAAATATCCCTTTAAATGAATTAACAAGAATAAATAAAGATTAAATGGAATAGAAATTTGCTTCGGAATAGATTATTTTAAATTCTAGCGGTTTTTGTTTGTTTTGGGGTTCACAATGGAAGTCTTCATGCACAGTTTATTGAGGCTGCGCCTGAATATTTTGTAAATTGTTTAATATGAATGTATTGTTTTCCGAGATATTTACTGATCTCATGTTCTGAAAATTATAAATGATGTTGTTTCGATTACCACCAAGGTGTAAAGCTTTCTTTGGTTATGTTTGGCAGGAAGAAATGTGTTCAAATATTTATAAATTCTAGATAGTTAAATAGAAATCCAGCTTAAACATAATTGTGAGCTTAATTCCATATTTAAAGAGTTATATTTATTATTTAGCACAGTTTGTCTGCACTTGAGTGTTCACGTCCATTTTGTGGAGCTATTCATAGAAATATTTCCTGAATTCGTTGTGTTTTTATCCTCTAAGATCGGCTTCAGCCGGCCAACTAATGGGCAAGGGGGAGGGGGGAGTGATTATAGTTGTAAGAGGCGGAACATTATGTTATTATGTGGATTAATAAATGGACCTGAATATTGTCAGGATCCTCACTTGTTTACAATGTGGCGGCTTGCAGCCAAATATGAGTACCAGTATTACTGTAGAATGGAGACCACGAGTAACGGTATATTTACTCTGCATCCTATGAATGTCCCACTGACATGAGTTCCAGTGATATTTATATGAATAGCCTTGTCTTGGTTCAAGGACTATACAAGTAGCTCATAGTGCGGCGCGAGCCAGGAGAAAGTGTCCACATGGTGAGTACATTACCACCCATGGCCGACCTAGTCACACACACATGATACGCTTATTCTCCCTCTGTTTATCACCGGTAGCCACACGTTCATGTGAATCCCCACCTGACCTATGTTACTCTGCAGGCAACACAATGCTTGCTGAACTGAAGGTATTCCCGCTGACTCAAGCATCTCCCCACGGGAGACGGTACAAGTACGAGGGCAGATAAAAACATAAGTTGCACTTCCCAGTTATGGCCATTTATTACACCACCTGTACAACAGAAACACGCCTATAACGACATACAATATAAAGTCACTTTTCCACATAGTTTCCAGAAGACTCCAAACATTTCTGCGAACGGACAACCAACTTGTCGATGCCGAATGCATAGAAAGTTCCTCCAGCGTTTTACAACCACACGGAGACAGCGGCCTTCACCTCCTCATCGGACTGGAAACGTCGACCACTTGAGCTCCGTTTTGAACTTACCGAACAGATGAAAGTCTCATGGCGCTAGGTCGGGACTGTAGGGTGGATGTTGCCAGACCTCCCACTTAAAACGCTGCAGCAGTTTACGATCCCTTGCCGGGAAATGGCCCGCTCCTCATACACAGCACTAATTTCTCGATGAATGTCCGTGCAATTCTTCCTTTTGACCCATAGGAATCGGATTGTCGCACGCACCTCATATTTGGAGTGAACGTCCAGTCGACGCGCCATTGCATTTGGCCGCTAGTCACTCCATACAAGACGTCTGTCCCTTTCTCCGCTGTGCCCACGTTTGCGACACACAGCGCGCTGCTGCAGCGCGTTAGTGCAACTAACTTTTTGATCCATCTTCGTATATCTTAGCTATTATACACTCCCGACTGTTATTGAACCAGTAGGTATGACGTAGAAACATGGACTTTGAAGGAAGAAACCATTTCAAAACTCCACGCGTCTGAACTATGGTTGTAAGGATTCTAAAGGATTCTAAAGATACCATGGACTCATAAGATTACCAACCAAGAATTATTACGAAGGATGAATACAACCCAAGAAATAGTCAATATAGTTAAATGTCGTAAGCTTCAATACCTGGGTCACATAATGAGGAACAGAGGCAGATACGAACTACTGCAATGCATTTTGCAAGGAAAAAATAGAGGGAAAACGAGTCCTAGGACGAAGAAGAATTTCCTGGCTTGCCAACCACAGAGTACAGTATGGTTCGGAAAAACATCCACCCAACTGTTCCGGATAGCGACCAATAAAGTCACCATAGCCAGAATGAGGAAGTCTTTAGCAGAGTGGGGGAGAGAAGATGCTTCCTTAAATATTTAAAAAGAAGACGGAATCACCTCGTGGGTACATAGGCTACTGCTTAAGGTTATAATCGAGGGAAGACAAGAATTATGGAGGAAGACCCACACTGGAGTAGCCTACATGAGTCAAATACTGGAAGATAAGAGTTGTGGCTCATACTGTGAACTGAAGAGGAAGGTGGAGAGGCGTGAAGAATGGCGAGCTGCTGCCAACCAGCATCACAGCTGTTGACCTCAGAGAGAGACAGACAGACAGACAGACAGAATGATCGCCAACGTTCGAAACGGACAGGCACCTTGAGAAGAAGAAGAAGAAGGTATACTATCTAAAGTTTTTTTTAAACCTTTTTGCTCCTCTCCCAAAGGTTTTAAACCAGTATTTATACTTAATCTTTTTGAACCGGTGTCTAGATTCTCCAATGTTTTGAAACCATAGAACCAACAGGTACACTTGAACCAGTAGGCACACTCTTGGAAGCAGCATCACCAGGGACTCTCCTGGTTCGCGCACAGTCCTGTGTCTGATGCTATACTCTGATTTACAAAAGATTGTCGGTGAAAGCTGTTATCCGCTTGAAGGGTGAGGTGAGGAGTGGAGACGAGAGGGGTAACGGTCTCCATGGCAACAGTGAGCAATGTTGCAATGTATGCCGACACTGCAGTAAGCACGTGGTTTGACTCTGTGTGTCTTCACTCGTCACGGTCATTAGAGCGCCTGGCAGGGGGACTAACTTCCCCAGTATTTGTGTCTTCCTGCAAGCCTCTTGGAATGTTATGAGTCATGATCTGCCTCAGTGGCAACACAGCATTTCACCACGTGCTAGCTTTGACAGCTGTCAGCGATCATTATTGGTAATTCAGAGTATAGTGCAACTCCAGGCAGGCCTATTTATGAACGCACCTATGAACTTATACACATGTTTTGTAATACACCTAGTACAATATTCTTATTAGCAACGATATGAACGAGCAACAAGATTGCTCAATGTAAATATTTTGTACAAATATATTCATCATACAAAAATATGTTGTGTTGATTTAACAAGAGATTCCTTCCTTTCTTTCTTCTTTCCTCTAGTCATTTAGACGAGTAGAAGTGGATCCAGAGAGGAGGGGATAAAGGTTATCCCACGAGTAGAAGTGGATCCAGAGAGGAGGGGATAAATGTTAACCCACGAGTAGAAGTGGATCCAGGGAGGAGGGGATAAAGGTTATCCCACGAGTAGAAGTGGATCCAGAGGAGGGGATAAAGGTTATCCCACGAGTAGAAGTGGATCCAGGGAGGAGGGGATAAAGGTCGTCCCACGAGTAGAAGTGGATCCAGAGAGGAGGGGATAAAGGTTATCCCACGAGTAGAAGTGGATCCAGGGAGGAGGGGATAAAGGTTATCCCACGAGTAGAAGTGGATCCAGAGAGGAGGGGATAAAGGTTCTATTCCCTTCCCCATAGCAATAATCTATGATGATAATTGTTGTTGTTTTAAGGGGTCCATCGCCCCTAATGGTTTGGGTGATAGTGAAAGATGAGATGAGAATGAGAACTATAACTAATACTAACTACAGACTTACATACTAGAAGAAGAAATGGTAAACAAATAAACGATAAGGCAAATTAAGGACAGGTAGAACGGAAATGACCTCAACCCTCAAAGAATGAGGATTGAGGGACTAGGAAAGAAAGAGAAACATGAAAGGCAGATAGGAAAGGGAAAGATGAGAGGGTTCGTCCCAAGGTCAGTGGAAAAAGGGGACGAAACAGACCAAGAACAGGAATCCCTCAGGGTCACCAACTCCCGAACTCACCAGCCGTGAGCCCCTGAGGGTGCAGCACTATTCAGGGCAGGGCTACATACACCCTGCCTCCTTGAGGGCCTTGCGCAAAATGCAGGAGATAACCTGAAAAGAAAAAGAAGGCTGATCCTTCGAAGAATGAAGATATCAGGAAAGATGAGACAAGGGCCAATAAAGGCGGGAAAGTGAAAGACTCCGTAGGCCTTGGATAACCTAATACCGTCGGGGTCGGAAAAGAACAAGAGTTGACCAAGAGAGGTCGACAAGAAAGAAGACGGAGAGGAGCCCGGCACAAGTAAGTGGAAGCAATGCCGGACTCAGCTGGGGACCCGTAGTCGCCAACCCATTTCCCACTAGATGTGAGCCCCTGCGGGCTAGCAATAACCATCTCTTACGACATTACCATGGAATGAACATGAAACAAAACATCAGTCGTTTACAATCTTCTGATGGAATATTCATTAACTTCATATTCTTGCTACGAAAATCATTACAGTAAAGCTGTCATTACTTCCAACTTGACGTTTCAGTTTTACCCTAGAGCTATGTAGCGGTCAGAAGGAAAACACTTTAACTAGCCAATCACAGGCAGTCATTCAAATCGATATAAAAATCCACAGCCTGCTTCCAGTCGACCGACCGGGTCAGGGATGGAATGAATGAAGTCCCCATCTAGCGGCGAGGATATGAACTGTGCGGGCTGCCAAAGCCTGTCGCACTTCTCTGAGACAATGATTAAATGAATGACAGATGAAATGAAATGATAGTGGAGAGTGTTGTTGGAATGAAATTCTTGACAGGGAAAACCGGAGTAACTGGAGAAAATCCTGTTTGCCGCCGTTTTGTCCAGCACAGATCTCACATGGAGTGACCGGGATTTGAACCACGGACCCAGCGGGAAGAGGCCGGTGTGCTGCCGCCTTAGCCACGGAGGCTTCATTCAAATCAATATATCACAACAAATCGAGTTTCGTTCGCGATGTCGGAAGTAATGATGGCTTTACTATAAACCTATGATAATAAATGGCAGTCACGGTGGAGCGATGTATGTTAGGTCGTCAGCCCGAAGGCTGGTTGGATCCTCAAAAGTACCACCGTTAGGTTATGTGGGTAGATACCCACAAAAACCCAAGGCAGCGCTATATTGAGGTGTACTAGGCAAGAAGAGGAGTGAGGTAGTTTGCCATTGCTTTCCTCACTGAGTCAGAACAGCAGTACTGATCCTATGAGAAGAACCTTCCACAACATCCACAGGCACTGACTGTGCCCTGAATGAAATTACTCAGCACCACCCATACCTCAGTAGCTTCCATATAATCACAGCCATGAGTGAGACTGAGACATCGGTGAAAAGCCACATTTTACTCTAGCCTGTGCCAACTGACAAATGCAAATGTACTGCATTCATCAAGAAACGGTAAACAGGCCAAGTGTGTGGACAATGAGACACTTCCAGGCGCTCGAGAAACTTGAAACTTCGCACTAGATGGCTTAAAGAATATAAGACTCTCTAAATTTGGGTGGCTGGCTGCGTGGCTCAGCGGTAACGTTCTCGCTTGCTGTGCCCAAGGTTGCAGGTTCGTATCCTGGCACAGTTCGCTGGCATTTGAGGGTGCAAAAATGCGAGGGAGCCGTGTCAGTAGATTTAATGGCACGTTAAAAATTCCCTTTGGAGAAAATTCTGGCACCTCGGCGTCTCTAAAAGCCAGATTAGTTAAAAGGGACGTAAAACCAATAACATTATTATTATTATTATTCTAAATTTGGTGAAGGGGGCCGAGATGAAGAGGTTTGAAACCGGGCCTCAGCGGAAGAGAACAGCGTAAGCACACAAGCGCGTCAATTTTCCAACCATATGTTAACTTATTCCAAAAGCGATTACCTACAGTTTTCGTGAGTTTAAATGGCTCCAAAAAGTACATCATGGGCGTATCAGCTTTTCTAGTACTAAGTTTCAAGTTTCTTTTCACATTAGATCCTGAGGATGGTTGGTTGGTTCTTAAGTTTAGGGGCTGTGACAACGCGATCATGTTGCCCCGTGTACTTTGTGTGTGTGTAGAATCTGTCTGATAACCGGTGTTAATTGTGATGACTGTATTAGTGTGTGTTATCTGTTTTAATTCAAGTAAGCTCTGCTGACGATAATTTCAAGTAGTTTCTACTTTTGCTTACAAATGCTAAAGTCCACGATGCTACTAGATGGTATCGCAGTCAGCACCTGGCGGCGAACGTTGGAACTAATAGAGCGTTATCAATTCTAACCTACAAATTTGGGCTTCACACAAGTGTAGTTAGTGGAAGTTTCTTCTTCATGCCATAAATCTATGACACGGGACCACCGACTTTACTTCCCCTCCGAAGGGATGTTTAACGCTCTTAAAAAATCCGGGTTTGAACCCGCGGCCTTGGGCATAGAAGCTCAGCATGCTACCAACTACGCTACCGATCCGCCAGATCCTGAGGAACTTTTAAGGAAAACTTTTGAGATAAGTAGGCGATGTGGAGTTGGGTTGTATGGAACTGCACCCATTGAGAGCGGTCAGGTAGCTTCCCTCCCTCCACCCCTCTACCGAATTATGTTGTGTCGAGTGGTATGAATTTGAAGTGTCTCATTTCAAATCGGTTGTGTCTTGATTGCGAACAAGTCAAAAACCTTCCAGATTGCGAACAACTAAATATACCCTGTCCAGATTGCGGACAAGAGATTAGTGTTGGCCTGGGATACATAAAACAGGTACAGTTTTCAAAACAGAATAATAGTTAATTTTTTGTTCTAGCAATATTAGCATTAACTGGTACTTTGGGATGTTTTCGACAATCTAACCATATTTTAAAAATAGTTTTGTTATTGCAAAAGTTTAATAATCTAGTTTGAGGTAATCTTACCATTTAGAAGTTTATTATATTTTTTATTGTATAACAAAACTAGAGGGGTATATTTATGGTGGATTAGAGAGAGTTGTATTATTATTATTATTATTATTATTCGCCTCTGTGGTGTAGTGGTTAGTGTGATTAGCTGCCACCCCCGAAGGCCCGTAGTACAGCTGCTTATCGGGACGGAGGACTACCTCTTATTCTCAGCAGTGCAGAAGCTAGTGGTGGGAGACAGTCCGTCACTTCCCCTTAAACCGACCTTGGGCTAACAGCCGACTTGACTATGGGCGCAGTTCAATCGGCCTAATTAAAAGGATCTGGAAATACCACTGATTATGGGCGCAGTTCCTTATCTCCCGTGGAGTTAAGAGACACTTGCAGGTTCCCTAGACACCATGGAAGCTGATATTGTATCTCCAAAATTCCTACAAGATATAAAATTCCATTAAGTTCGCGAGGGGTCGAACAGGGGAGTTACAAAATCGAGTCTCAGATAAAAATAAGCATTCGTACGCAAGCATTTTTTTCAACCATATGTTCTTAAAAAAAGCGATGATCTATAGTTTTCATGACCTTAAACGTTCATGGAGAGCCAAAATTAAATTTAACATCAAATCCCGAGAACGTTTTGAGGAAAACTGTCAAGATATTAGGGAAATGTTGAGGTGTGGTATCCCCCTCTTCTCATCAGAGGAGGTATTGAGATATGAAATTTAAATTGTTATAAACCTTGTTAAAATTACTATTTTTATAAACCTTCCCTCACGATGTTATCCAGGCTTGGGACTCGACGATGTAGTGCTACATTGGAGTTTTTTTTAATATATTTTCAAGTTTCTTAACATTCTATATTTTCAAGGTATTCTTTTACTTTTTTGTTGTTGTACATTTTATATGCGAGAAAACGCTACTAAACCTTCGTCATCATATTTAGAGTCACTAGTTTGTCTTATTAGGAATCACCAGGGAAAACCCAGGCACTTTGCTTCCCGATTCTTATCAGCAACTAGCACGTCCGCAAATCGCACTACGCCCTTAACCGTCCAGCTATGCCACTAAGCCAAGAACGCTACCACCCCGGAGGTCCAGGTTGTTTCCCGACGCTGCCAATAAATGTCTATTGTGGTGCGAGTTCTGAAACAGGATACACTCTGCCTCGTGAGGCAGAACTCAGAAGAGGAGGATTCGATATCCACTTCAGCCATCTTGGAAGTGTTTTTCCGTGGTTTCCCCACTGCTACTCCAGGCAAAGACTGGGATGGTTCCTAATTTAAGGCCTAAAGTACACGGGGCTATATGACCGCGTTGTCGCAGCCCCTAAACTTAAGAACCAACCAATTTAAGGCCACCTTGCCAGTCCTATCTCCAATTTACAAATACATACACTATTACACCCATCACAACAACACAGGTTATCACAAAAGTTTAAAAACATAGGAATTAAGTACAGGGATAGGAGGGTGCTCTACAATCTATCTACAGAAACCAGTTATTAGAGCCGAAGTTCATGAGAGAGAAGCTGGTGTTCAGAAAGGTGCAAGGCAAGGCTGTAACTTATCGCCCATACTACGCAATCTATACATTGAGGAAGCAATGAAGGAAATTGGAGAAAAATTGATAGTAGAAGTAAAGATTCAAGGAGAAATAATTTCAACTCTGAGTTTTGCTGATGACATCGTCATTTTGGCCGACAAACCAGAGGATTTGAATGAATTTTCAAATGTTATGGATTCTGTCTAGAGGAAAGCATTCATGATGAAAATTAATAAATGTAAAACAAAAAACAGAAATATGGGAATGCAGTCGAAAGAAATCAGAAACCCCTATGGACATCAAATTGGCACGTGAAAAGCTAAAGGAAGTCGGAGACTTCTGTTACTTAGGAAGCAAAATAACCAGTGATGGACAAAGCAAAGTGTATATAAAAAGTAGTTTGACTCAGGCAAGGAAAGCATTTCTGCAGAAAAGGAATCTGTTAACATCGAATATAGATTTAGGTATCAGGAAGTCCTTTTTGAAAGCCTTTGCCTGTAGAGTGGCGCTCTATGGAAGTGAAACTTGGACTGTCGGAACAGCAGAAAAGAGGAGAATTGAAGCGTTTGAAATGTGGTGTTACAGGTGAATGTTGAAGATCAGATGGGTAGATAGGGTTATAAATGAAGAGGTATTAAGACGAGGGGGAGAGGAGAGATGTTTCTGGCGATTGCTAATTAAGAGAAGAGATACAGTAGGTTGGTAGGACACATGAATAGCAAGCTTAGTTATGGAAGGAAGAGTTGAGGACAAGAACTATAGGGGTAGACCAAGGTTAGAATATGTTAAACAGATTGCCACGGATGTAGGGTGTGGTAGCTGTGTAGAGATGATACGATTAGCTCAGGACAGGGTGGAATGGAGGGCTGCATCATACCAGTCTAAAGACTGAAGACTCAAACAACAACAGCATCACACAAATTGCACATATACCCAAATACACGGGGCTATATGTCGCAGCAACAAGAACCAGTATCTGAGACTGATAACTCTTGTCTTAATGAGCCGAGAGCAGCGACCGACAAGACACACAACAGAGTCTCGGAATTACCAATTTCCCACAAATCCGAGCCTGGTAAAACAAATGTGTTGCTTGATGTCGATAATGCTAAACATGAGTGGAAATAGCAAAAATGTAGGTTGGGTTGGTTCCTCAGTTTAGGGGCTGTGACAACTCGGTCAGAGTGTACTTTAGGTGTGTGTAGAATCTGTCTGATAACCGGTGTTAATTGTGTCGACTGTATTAGTGTGTAATCTGTTTTTAATTCAAGTAAGGACTGCAAACATTGAATATTTTCAAATAGTTCCTACTTTTGCCGCTAAACGCCACCGCCAACGACTACTAGTTCAGAACTTGGTTACCAAATGCCACCACAGTCGGCTCCTGGCGAGGAACATCGAAACCTAAGAGCGTTAGTCAAATGTTTAACTTATAATTTGAATTCACACAATTGTAGTTAGTGGAAGGTTCTTTTACATGCCATACATCTATGGCATGGAACCGCCGGCTTTACTTCCCCTCCGAAGGAAGGCATACTGAGGGATTTTAACGCTCTTAAATAATCCGACGACTTTGGCCGGGTTTGAACCCGCAATCTTGGGCATAGAAGCTCAGCATGCTACCGACTGTTGTATGTCGTGATAGGTGTTGGATGTCTTCTGGGGAATAAAACAACAGTACGTTGTGAATCCTCTACGAGCAGCAATAAGGACTGTTGTAAGTCGTGATAGGTGTTGGATGTCTTCTGGGGAATATAACAATAGTATGTTGTGAATCCTCTACGAGCTGCAATAAGGACGGTTGTATGTCGTGGTAGGTGTTGGATGTCTTCTGGGGAATATAACAATAGTGTGTTGTGAATCCTCTACGAGCTGCAATAAGGACGGTTGTATGTCGTGATAGGTGTTGGATGTCTTCTGGGGAATATAACAATAGTGTGTTGTGAATCCTCTACGAGCAGTAATAAGGACTGTTGTATGTCGTGATAGGTGTTGGATGTCTTCTGGGGAATATAACAATAGTATGTTGTGAATCCTCTACGAGCTGCAATAAGGACGGTTGTATGTCGTGGTAGGTGTTGGATGTCTTCTGGGGAATATTACAATAGTGTGTTGTGAATCCTCTACCAGCAGCAATAAAGACTGTTGTATGTCGTGGTAGGTGTTGGATGTCTTCTGGGGAATATTACAATAGTGTGTTGTGAATCCTCTACCAGCAGCAATAAAGACTGTTGTATGTCGTGGTAGGTGTTGGATGTCTTCTGGGGAATATTACAATAGTGTGTTGTGAATCCTCTACAAGCTGCAACAAAGACTGTTGTATGTCGTGGTAGGTGTTGGATGTCTTCTGGGGAATATTACAATAGTGTGTTGTGAATCCTCTACGAGCAGCAATAAGGATTGTTGTATGTGGTGGTAGGTGTTGGATATCTTCTCGGGAATTTAACAATAGTGTGTTGTGAATCCTCTACGAGCTGCAATAAGGATTGTTGTATGTGGTGGTAGGTGTTGGATGTCTTCTGGGGAATATTACAATAGTGTGTTGTGAATCCTCTACGAGCTGCAATAAGGACTGTTGTATGTCGTGGTAGGTGTTGGATGTCTTCTCGGGAATTTAACAATAGTGTGTTGTGAATCCTCTACGAGCTGCAATAAGGACGGTTGTATGTCGTGGTAGGTGTTGGATGTCTTCTGGTGAATATTACAATAGTGTGTTGTGAATCCTCTACGAGCAGCAATAAGGACTGTTGTATGTCGTGGTAGGTGTTGGATGTCTTCTGGTGAATATTACAATAATGTGTTGTGAATCCTCTACCAGTAGCAATAAGGACTGTTGTATGTCGTGGTAGGTGTTGGATGTCTTCTGGTGAATATTACAATAATGTGTTGTGAATCCTCTACGAGCAGCAATAAGGACTGTTGTATGTCGTGATAGGTGTTGGATGTCTTCTGGGGAATATAACAATAGTACGTTGTGAATCCTCTACCAGTAGCAATAAGGACTGTTGTATGTCGTGGTAGGTGTTGGATATCTTCTGGGGAATATAACAATAGTGTGTTGTGAATCCTCTACGAGCTGCAATAAGGATTGTTGTATGTCGTGGTAGGTGTTGAATGTCTTCTGGTGAATATAACAATAGTGTGTTGTGAATCCTCTACGAGCTGCAATAAGGATTGTTGTATGTCGTGGTAGGTGTTGAATGTCTTCTGGTGAATATAACAATAGTGTGTTGTGAATCCTCTACGAGCTGCAATTAGCACTGTTGTATGTCGTGGTAGCTGCTGGATGAAAAGACTTTAACCAGGTGAGTTTGCATATTACAGCATTTTAAGCCAGTGTTCGTAGACAGTTATAACTTGATTGGGTCCACTTATCTAATTCAAACCGCTCACCGCAGAAACATCTCACAGTAATTAGTATTGCACATTCACAGTCTAGTGATGTTATACTTTACTACAGCCGGTCTGACGAATCCTTGCCGTAATAGAAAGGGAACTATGAGCTGTGATCGGTGTGATGCAATATGTTTTCCCGCGGATATCAGCACAGTCTGCATGGTATGTTGATGAATCATTCAGGAAGGAGCTTTGTGGTTGGTATTTCTAGTTAGTATTATGAGAACGAAAGAATAGTTCCCTCATTTCCATACAGAATGGAAATGACTTTAAAGAAATCCTTTTACATTATCTATATTTAGATTACTGTGTTATTATTACACTAGCAATCCTCCCCGGCTTCGCCCGGGAACAGTTATGAATGAATTACATGATAAGCGCTTATTTTTTCGATGTCAATGAACTACGACCTATATCCGTTTTACGTCTCGGCATGATAGGTTAAAATCACCGACTGGACTATTAATTATAGTATCATGGAGATGCATGTGCATCGAATTCTTGTCAGACGTACAGTAATTTAAGAATGGCGAGGTGCATGAAACACAAATCCCCCTTCCGTCCAATCTTAACTTGACTGTGTATTTTGCGGAACGAAAAGTTCACAGGCGAAATGAAGAAACGCCGAGTTGCATTTCCAGGGAAACTCCAAACACAACCACTCTTCTCTGAAGTGTTAACTCAACACGACTCGACAGTTTGCTGCTGGCTGAGTCTAGGTTAATAGACTCGCCCACTAGCTAGGCTGTAGCTAGGGTGATAGGCTCGCCCCTAGCTAGCTCGTCACCACAGTAATTGAATGGAGATTGTTGGAAGAAATTAAAACGTAAAGACACTTCTAGTGGGCGATGTATTAAAGATAGACATATGCTCTCGGGGACTTTTTTGTAGAACTTTTCATGCAGAACAATTCTTACACTCATAGTATATTGATATTTTTAACCGTTTGCACAGCGTAAGCTTAAAAAGCGCATGGATGCCAATTTTTTTCGACTTTTTCACTGAAATCGATACTGCTTGGCTTCCTTTGATCATAAATAAATAATTGTGTACAAAAACATTCCTCGAGATATTCTTTACACAATGGTGATAACCGCATCCATCCAGTGGTTCTCGAGATTACCCATGACGTCCAAGAATTGGGGACTTTATTATTAGTTATTGTTTTTTTAATGGGCGGAACTACGAGGTCATCTGCCCCAATTGGGGAATTTGTTTTATACTAAGTACAGATTAGTACCAGCATTAAAACAGGCTACAATATCTGCATCATGCGGAGTGTACATGCTCTCTCTTTTTACTAATACGAGCCCTCATGCGCCTATAGACAGATGTGAATTAGGGCTGCGCATATTCCAACATCGATTTATTCGAATTGGCGAAAAATTTTAATACGAATATTTGATTCGGAAAAACTAAAGGAAGTAGGAGACTTCTGTTACTTAGGAAACAAAATAACCAGTGATGGACGAAGCAAAGAGGATATAAAAAGTAGTTTGGCTCAGGCAAGGAAACCATTTCTACAAAAAAGGAATCTGTTGACATCGAATATAGATTTAGATATTAGGAAGTCATTTTTGAAAGCCTTTGTCTGGAGCGTGGCGCTCTATGGAAGTGAAACTTGGACTATTGGTGCAGCAGAAAAGAGGAGAATTGAAGCATTTGAAATGTGGTGTTACAGGAGAATGATGAAGATCAGATGGGTAGATAGGGTTACAAACGAAGAGGTATTAAGACGAGTGGGAGAGGAGAGATGTTTCTGGCGACTGCTAATGAAGACAAGAGATAGGTTGGTAGGACACATACTAAGACACCCAGGAATAGCAAGCTTAGTTATGGAAGGAAGGGTCGAGGACAAGAACTGTAGGGGTAGACCAAGGTTAGAATATGTTAAACAGATTGCCTCGGATGTAGGGTGTGGTAGCTATGTAGAGATGAAACGATTAGCTCTGGACAAGGAGCCATGGAAAGCTGCATCAAACCAGTCAAAAGACTGAAGACTCAAACAACACAACAACACACTAATAGTTCGATTGTTAGAATTATTCGCTCATTCGATATTTTAAGTAATCAGACATTCCAATTTTGAAATAATCGCATGAGTGAAATAACCCGACTACTGTATTCAGCCAATAATCGAATGAAACGACGCACTAATTGAATCATTCAAACTGGGGGGCGTGGTGGCGCAGCGGTCAAGCTGTATGCCTCTCACCAAGGCGAACCGGGTTCGATTTCCGGTCAATGCATGTGAGATTTTCGAAGTGAAATGCCATGTCCTGTGGTTCGGATTCCACGTAAAAAGGAGGTCCCGTGGCTCATGATCGCGAGATTAACGGTCACGTTAAACTTCAAGCTTCCTTCCTTCCTTTTGCAATGAATCATTCAAATGTTCGAATAATTACAATAAACATAGAAACAAAAAGAAAGAAACATACTGTTACGTGCCACCCCCCTAGTGGCACTTTTGTTAACTGGATTACGGTGGGTTGAAACACAACACAGATTGATCCTTTAAATGAAATAATTAACTTTATTGCGGCCAGAACATACACCACTCATCAGCAAATACAAGCAATTATTACCTTACTCCAGTTTCCTCAAGTCTCTTCCTTATGGAGAGCTCTTGACCTCTTTCACTTGTCAATAGTTAATCTTCTCGCTAATGAGTCTGGTGGCCTTGACAGAACTACATGCAACTCTCCCGTATGTACACAAACTACAGTTACTTACGAAAACCTGCTACACGCTGCTTCGCTGTTCACGAGCTGGGAAACAATGTCACTGGGTTTCGTAACTCACCACCCTTCTGTCGCTCAGGATAAACGCTCGCACTCGCTCGTAAAACACAACAACCACCACTGCTTGACAGGTCGCTCTTATATAGCAGGCCGGTGACTCAATAAATGCTTCTAGACCCATCCAGGGTTCACGGCTTCTCGAGGCTTCCTCCACTGGCTGAGTCACGAATATTCTGGACCATCCTTTTGTCCTAGTAGCCCTGTTGCATAAGGCGGACGCAATACACGAGGCAGGGCACAGCCCAGCCCTGGGGCAGTTGTGACTCATGCGGCGAGCGATGACACAAACTCACAGCCGTAACAATACAGACAAAGCTTGGAATGTGGAGATTACGACCAGTTTATATGCAGTACTGCTCTAAGCGGATGGTATAGTACTGGTAGCTGACACACCAGGAAGACTTCAGCAAGCAGTGGTGGAATGGTAGGAAGAATATTGTAAAGGAGGGGAATGATAGTGAATGAAGAGAAAAGTAAAGTAATGAAGTTCTCAAAACAGAATAAACAGGAAGAAGAGCTCAATATCCTCACTCTGTAATGGAAAGCCTCTTCGAGGACGTAGAAACTTTTGAACATCTAGGAACCGTATTAAGTAATGATGGAAAAATTGAACCCGAGGTACTAAATAGAACTAAGAAAGCAGTATCAGCTTATTGTCAGATGAATACCACAATAGTAGGGTAGAAGGAGATAAGTCTTAAGGCCAAAAAGCAGATCTATAATGCAATCATGGCACCGAGTAGGCATTACAAGATATACAGTACATCTAAGTAGCATTACTGCCACAGGAATTAAGTTTCTGAGCAGAGCAGTAGGAAAGACGAGAAGAGATCGAGTTAAAAATGAGAGAATTAGGACAAAAAACAAAGGGTGAAGTGGTTGAGGAACGTCAGTTGAGGTGGTACGGACATGTTACGACAATGGAAGAAGAAAGAAAAGAAAAACAAATACATGAAATGCGAGTTGAGGGAGGAGCTGGACGAGGACTGAGAGATTGGGACAGAAAAGGGGTAAAACTGTTGGGGAAATGAAGAGAATGTGCAGTAATAGAGCGGAATGGCAGAAATGGCTCAAACGAGGCTTGAAGGCATAAGGGAATTGAAGAGGGAAGAAGAAGAAGAAGAAGAAAGAAAGAAAGAAAGAAAGAAAGAAAAGTAGAAAGAAAGAAGAAGAAAGAAAGGAAGAAAGAAAGAAAGAAAGAAAGAAAGGAAGGAAGAAAGGAAGGAAGAAAGGAAGAAAGAAAGAAAGAAAGAAAGGAAGGAAGGAAGGAAGAAAGAAAGAAGACTAAAGAAAGAAAGAAAGAAAGAAAGAAAGAAGAATAAAGAAAGAAAGAAAGAAAGAAAGAAAGGAAGAAAAAAGGAAAGAAAGGAAGAAAGAAAGGAAGGAAGAAGACTAAAGAAAGAAAAAAAGAAAGAATGAAAGAAAGAAAGAAAGAAAGAAGAATAAAGTAAGAAAGAAAGAAGACTAAAGAAAGAAAGAAAGAAAGAAAGAAAGAAAGATATAAAGAAAGAAGAATAATGGAAGAAAGAAAGAAAGAAGACTAAAGAAAGAAAGAAAGAAAGAAAGAAAAAAAGAAAGAAAGAAGACTACAGAAGGAAAGAAAGAATAAAGAAAGAAAGAAAGAAAGAAAGAAAGAAAGAAAGAAAGAATAAAGAAAGAAAGGAAGAATAATAAAGAAAGAAAGAAAGAAAGAAAGAAAGAAAGAAAAAAAGAAAGAAAGGAAGAAAGAAAGAAAGAAAGAAAGAAAGACAGAGATAACAAGTGAAGCTTGTTCTGAATGCCATTTAATTATAAGGATCTACCAGACTCAACAGGAAAAGGGTTAACCCCCATTCGACTCCTCGGATTCGCCCCTGCTTCAAATAACTCGTCCACTGGACATATTTCTGTACACAAATTGCTGTAATTTTCGAGTACACAAGAACCTCGTTTATCCGGATTGAAAATAATAAAATAATATTTTTACTGGATACAGTATTTTCTTGACTCTCCTTGAATGTGTTTCCCACCAAGGACAGTTAAGGACAGGAATTGGAAGCAATTAGGCCTCGGTCTATCAAAGGTACCGTCCCAGCATTCACCTGCAAGTGAGAACTGATGTTTGTAAAACGCCTTCGTGTTCATGCTGCGCGCAAATGTAAAACAGAAAAAAACTCACACATTATTTTAGTGCTTAAAACAGTCGTAAATGTAAAAAATAGGTAGATTACAATTACAAACATTTGTGCTATCAATGGCAAATGTATTTGCATTCTATCTTAAAATAATTCAAATGTTTAAACTGTTCGATTTATTTTAATAATCGACTATTCGTATCAATCAAGTACTTCAAATGTCCGAAAGTTTCGAACGAGCGAAGTATTCAGACATTTGTATTGTTCCAATATTCGAATGCTTTTAACATTCG
This sequence comes from Meconema thalassinum, assembly GCA_946902985.2. NCBI lineage: Eukaryota > Metazoa > Arthropoda > Insecta > Orthoptera > Tettigoniidae > Meconema > Meconema thalassinum. The sequence goes on from OX336392.1 coordinate 539,127,532, forward strand.
AATCATTTATTCGAATTTGGGATTGGCGAATATTGGACTAGTCGAAATTATCGGAGCGGCTTCGGTGGCGTGGTTGGTAACATGATGAGATTCTATGCCCAAGATCGCGGGTTCAAACTCGGCCGAAGTCGTCGTTTGTTTAGCGTATGGCTTTTAGTGACGGGAGTGTCCGAGGACTTGTTCGGCTCGACAGTTTGTAGCTGCTTCTATGCGGACACCCATGGGGTGAGCTACAAGTACCGTCGCTTGTGGAGTGTTATCTGGGAAGGAAAGTGTGAATGTAAGGACGAGGAATTGGAAGGTAGCGGCAGTGGCCTATAGTTAGGGACCAACCCCGGCATTTGCCTGGTAGGAAGATGGGAAACCACAGAAGACCATCTTGAAGGCTGCCGGCGGGGGGATTCAAACCTCCTCGCCTCCCGGATGTGAGCGAATGCCAGCAGCCACGCCGTAACGACCACGGCTAACTCACCCAATTTTTTGAGCGTTAAAAATCCCTCAGTATACCTTCTTCGGAGGGGAAGTAAAGCCGGCGGGCCCTGCCTTATATTTATGGCATGATAAAGAACCTTCCACTAATTACACTGTGAGAAGCTAAATTTTAGGTTGGATTTGACTAACGCTCTTAGGTTCCAACGTTCGTCGCCAGGAGCGACTGTGGGGCATCTAGTAACCAAGTTCATAACTAGTTGTCTTTGACGGTGGCGTTTGGTAGAAAAAGTAGGAACTACTTGAAAAATTAATGTCTGCAGCCCTTACTTGAATTAAAAGCAGATAACACACACTAATACAGCCATCACAATTAACACCGGTTAGCAGACAGATTCTACACACACCCAAAGTACACGGGGCTACATGTCCCCGTAGTCGCAGCCCCTAAACTGAGGAACCAACCAACCAACATCGAATTAATGGAATTTGTAGTACTGCACTAATGTAAATAGAAGACAGCGCAGTAATTTCAGAGCGGCAATGTCATCAGAGGGGTTATACTCGTAATTATTTTGTTATATGTAGATTAAGGCTTTCACGGCCCATATTATCATACAAATAATTAATTTGTTGTTAATTCGTTTATGGGCTTAATGACATCGTGGTCATGTAGCCCCGTGTACTTGGGTGTGTGTGAACTTTGTATGATAACCTGTGTTATTGTGATGTATGTATTAGGGTTTATAATATCTACAGCCCCTACAAAAGTTTTACGAACACCTGCAAATTTCATGATCGTTGTTTCTGTCCCTATACATTTGGTCTCAGGCATACGAATGTTTACAGGGATCTAGGACGTGTTCCGAGGAACATTTTGTGAATTTATTATGAAAACATCAGTGTTAGTTTTGAAGTTACGATTTTTGTTGTTGTTTTAAGATAAGTGTGAAAAGAAATGTGTATTTTTAGCCTATTTTCAATTTTGAAAAAATAGGCTTATGAGATTACCTTTTGTCCGTGTGTGAGTGCGTGTGTGTGTGTGTGTGTGTGCGTGTGTGTGTGAGAGAGGTGTGTGTGTGTGTGTCCCTAATAAAATCTAAACGGCTGGAGCGATTTCAATGAAACTCGGTAAGTTCATAGCACTATTCCCGGCGACCTCGACCGTGCCCTTCAAATTTTGTTATGTCTCACCAATCCAACATGGCGGCTGTGCGAAATATTTCACTAGCATTCAATATCTCTGAAACTATTACCGATATCGCCCTGAAATTGTGTACTGTGATAAAGGGTACTACTAGAAGTTCATCTATGAGACTTTCAAAAACCTGGTGACTACAAAACCAACATGGCGGTCAAGCGAAGTTGAGACTTTTAAATTGACATTTCTCGCGATTTAACGATCCAAAAGTAATGAAACTAGGTACAACAAATTATTATAGACATTGTAATGCACTGGAGTCTAATTTAGTTCAATTGTTTACATAACCTCAAAATGGCGGCTGCGCGAAATATTTCACTGACATTCTATATCTCCGAAACTATTACAGATATCACCATGCAATTTTGTACGGTGATAAATGGTACTGATACAAGTTTACCTATGTATATTTCATAAACCTGTAAAGTACAAAACGAACATGGCGACCAAGCGAATTTGAAATATTTTAATAGACTTTTCTCGTGATTTAACTCTCTGAGCGCAGTGAAATGTGGTACAGTAAATGATTTTGCAGATTGTAATGCACTGCCATCTAATTTAATTCAATTGTTTACATAACCTCAAGATGGCGGCTGTGCGAAATTTTTAAATTAAGTTTTTATTTCTTGTGTCGTAATCATGCGATCGAAGTGAAAGTTTGAATAATGAAGCTAGGCAATAATTGTCCTTGAATGGTACATAACTATATGGCCTATACATATGACAATCCTAAATGGCGAACTTCCGAAATATTTAGACGGTTCTCAATATCTATGAATCTTTTACAGGAACTAAACTGATTTTTTTATGTTCATAGAGACTATGAACATATGTTCACCTATAGGACTTTCAGTAACCTGGTGAGCACAAATCCAACATGGCGGCGACGCGAAGTATAAATATTTAAATGGACGTTTCTCGCGAATTAACTATCCGAGTGCCGTGAAACGTTGCACGTTAAATGCTTATACAATTGTTGATCCACTGGCATCTAATTTATTTCAATTGTTTGCATAATCACAAGATGGCTGGTGTGCGTACTTTTAAAATCTCGTTTTTACTTCTCGTGTTCTAATCATTCGATTGAAGTTTGAATACCACATGTACACAATAATCTTAATGTAATAGTACAAAAATAAAAATCCAATCTGGCGTCCATCTGAAATATTTAGACGGTTCTCAATATCTACGAATCTGTTACAGCAAATAAACTGAAATTTTGTATGTTGATAGAGGCAATTAACATGAGCAGGATATATGAAAATAGACTGTATAGTTCTTCACGGAACTACTTGTTCATATTTGAAGCGATCTGGACAGAACACTATGAGGATTACATCCACAATTTTTATTATGAAGAAACACAGATACCTGTAGAATATTTATAATTGCAATAGAACACAGGAATTAGTTTCCATTAATAATTATCAACAGTTTTATAGCCCGAAGAGGAACCACGGAAAAGAGTCAACAGACAGACATTATATTTTGGCCTTGGCTGGGTGGGAGAGACTTCAAGATACAGAGATCCTTTATGTTGCAGCACTGTATTGGTTCAAGAACAGTAGGTCAAAGAATGTCTGTCTGTTGACTGTGTTTCTTCTTAACCAAAATTGTGGATGCAATCCTCGTAGAGTTCTGTCCAGATCGCTTCAAATCTGAAAATACACATTTCTTTTCACACTTATCTTAAAACAAAACAAAAAATCGCAAAACTAACAGTGATGTTTTTATAGTAAATTCACAAAATATTCCTCGGAACATGTTCTAGGTCTCTGTAAAAATTCGCAAGTCTGAGACCAAAAGCATAGCGACAGAAATAATGATAATGTAATTTTCTGGTGTCCGTGAACTTTCGGTAGGAACTGTATAATTACACATGTTATTTTGATTAACCTGATCTGAAGATGATCGCTTGACAAACGAAACATGGTATCCCTCTATTTTAAGTAGCGTACTGTTTGTAAGTGTGTATTTTATTTCAGGTACCGTATAGTTCTTGCACTTTCCTCGCCTTAGCTGGGCGGATACGTTAACATTCCATGGCTGCCTGGAGCCAAGGTTTTCCCAGCGCGAGGCACAGTGTTGTCAACCTTCCACCGTAGCCACTGAGAGCAAGCAGCGAGACTGGACACAACTACATGTATTTGTGCAACACTGGGCACTTGCTATCTGCGTGACACACAAGCTAGCCGCCAGGGCGGGACTTTGGAGTCCACATGGAGAGATAGAGGAAGCATTATATTGGTTATTGTGCTACTGCCTTATGTTTAAGTCACCGCTCGTTAACCAAGAAAGTGATGATAATGATGATGATAATTGTTGTTTTAAGGGGCCTAACATCTAGGCTATCAGCCCCTGATGGTTTGGGTGATCGTGAAGATGAAAAATGAAAAGCGAACTTAAAACTAAAACTAACTACTAACCTACATACTAGAAGAAGAAATGGAAAACTAAAGGAGAATAAGGCAAATAAATGGACAGAAGGAAAAGAAATGCCCTCAACCCTCGGAGAAGGCGGATTGAGGGACTTGGAAGGAAGGAGGGCCATGAAAGGCATATAGGAAAGTGAAAGAGGAGAGGGTCCGCCCCAAAGGTAAGGGACAAAAGGGGAAAACAGACCCTGCTCAGGAATCCCTCGGGGTCGCCAACTCCCGAACTCACCAGCCGTGAGCCCCTGAGGGTGTAGCATTATCTAGGGTGCACCAGAAGTGGTGGGGCTACATACACCCTGCCTCCTTAATGGCCTAGAGCACAAGGCAGGAGGTAAAAGGAAGAGAAAAAGAAGGCTGACCCCTCGCAGAAGGAGGGTATCAGAAAAGATGAGACAAGGGCCAATTAAGGTGGGAAAGGAAGAGACTCCCTCGGATACCCTAATACCGTCGGGGTCAGAAGAGAACAAGAGTTGACCAAGTGAGGTCGACAGGAAAGAAGACAGAGAGGAGCCCGGCACAAGTAAGTGGAAACAATGCCCTACTCAGCTGGGGCCCCGTGGTCGCCAACCCACGCCCACAAGATGTGAGCCCCTGGGGGAGAGCAAGAAAGTGAGGGAACTATATTACTGTTTTATCATTATCATTAAACACCCAAAACGGGTTGACCGACTGAAGATGATGATAATTGTTGTTTTAAGGGGCCTAACATCTAGGTTATCGGCCCCTAATGGTCTGGGTGATAGTGAAAGATGAGATGAGAATGAAAACTATAACTAATACTAACTACAGACTTACATACTAGAAGAAGAAATGGTAAACAAATAAAGGATAAGGCAAATAAAGGAAAGGAAGAAAAGAAATGCCCTCAACCCTCGAAGAATGATGATTGAGGGACTTGGACGGAAGGAGAGCCATGAAAAGCAGATAGGAAAGGAGAAAGAGGAGAGGATCCACTCCAAAGTCAGTGGGAAAAGGGGGAATAAAACGGACCCAGCTCAGGAATCCCCCGGGATCGTCAACTCCCGAACTCAACAGCCGTGATCCCCTGAGGGTATAGCAATATGCAGGGTGCACCAGAAGTGGTGGGGCTACATACACCCTGCCTCATTGAGGCCCTTGAGCAGAAGGCAGGAGATACTGTGAGCCCCTGAGAGTGTAGCAATATCCAGGGTGCACCAGAAGTGGTGGGGCTACATACACCCGGCCTCCTTGAGGGCCTTGATCAGAAGGCAGGAGATACTGTGAGCCCCTGAGGGTGTAGCAATATCCAGGGTATACCAGAAGTGGTGGGGCTACATACACCCGGCCTCCTTGAGGGCCTTGATCAGAAGGCAGGAGATACTGTGAGCCCCTGAGGGTGTAGCAATATCCAGGGTATACCAGAAGTGGTGGGGCTACATACACCCGGCCTCCTTGAGGGCCTTGAGCAGAAGGCAGGAGATACTGTGAGCCCCTGAGGGTGTAGCAATATCCAGGGTATACCAGAAGTGGTGGGGCTACATACACCCGGCCTCCTTGAGGGCCTTGAGCAGAAGGCAGGAGATACCATGAAACGAATAAGAAGGCTGACCCCTCGCAGAAGGAGGGTATCAGAAAAGATAATTCAAGGGCCAATTAAGGCGGGAAAGGAAGAGACTCCCTAGGCCTTGGATACCCTAATACAGTCGGGGTCGGAAGAGTTGACCAAGAGAGGTCGATAGGAAAGAAGACGGAGAGGAGCCCGGCACAAGTAAGTGGAAGCAATGCCGGACTCAGCTGGGGTCCCGTGGTCGCCAACCCACGTCCCACTAGATGTGAGTCCCTGGTGGGACCGACTGAAGAGCAAACACTTAGATTCTAAAAGGCAACACTGAAAAAATGGCTTCTCAGTTTTCTATATCTGTAACAGAAGATCATTATTATTGACCAAGTTTCCCAGACCGGAAGTTAGGGCCTGAAGAGACGTGACATTCCTGTTGTTCGACTTTAAAAGAGCTGATAGATATAAATTTTGCCGAGCACCAACAGTGAGTCAGCGAATGTTCAACTCTCGGGGATGGTACAGTTCATGTTCATAGTCAATTACAAATACGTGCTGTGGTACAGATATCACCATCACATTGTAAGCATGACCGCGTTGGGAGAAGGAATTATATTTCCACAATAATAATAATAATAATAATATATTTATTAAGACGCATTTCATAGTAAATGGATACCAGAATATCCCAAGATCTCCACTACAGACCAACTATGGAATAATTAGGCACGTACCTTCCGTCAAATAATTAGGAGAAATTATTGTACCATCTGGATTGAACAGGAAAGCTAATTTAGAAAAAGCTACCAAACTCCAGAAAGCATACCGAATAACATGTAATCACTATAATAAAAGAGTGATGTCACGAAATGCAAAACTACGGCACTACCAGACAGTTGTTCTTCCGGAAGCATTGTACGCCTCCGAAACTATATCTCTAGGAGGCCACTCTCAAATTGGTGATATCGAAATCCAGGAACGTAAAATTCTCAGGAAAATATATGGCCCAATTTATGTTAATGGTATATGGATTAAAAGGAACCCCGCAGGCTTGTACACAGTAATCAATGAGTTCACTGATACCGTGCGTAAGAGACGATTGGAATTTTATGGTGACATTTGCACAATGGACAACACCAGATATACAAAAAAGTGACAGTCAGTCTGAAAGACTAGACTTTGTATAATTTTAAATGCTACAAATGCTGAAAAATGCTAGAAAGGCTGTCATGTTAGAAAATTATCTGCATAAAACTTATCTTGCTTATCTTGTTTCAAATTACTCGCGAACGGCAAGTGCAAACCAAGGGCAAAGCAAGGTCCAGCGCGGGGGATGCCGCACGCTCACCAGAGCGCGCGGGGACGTGCCCCTTCCATCCAGTCTAAGAACACTTATAGTGGGCGATGTATTGAAGATAGAGATATGCTCTCGCGGACTTTTTTGTAAAACTTTTCAAGCTGACCAATTCTTACGCTCATAGTATATTGATATTTTTAACGGTTTGTCCAGCGTAAGCTTAAGAAGCGCACGGACACCAAGTTTGTTTTCGTCTTTTTCACTGAAATCGTTACTGCTTGGCTTCCTTTGATCATACATAAATTATTTTCTACGGAATCTTTCCTCGAGATATCCTTTACAGAATGGTGAAAACCGCATCAAAATGCATCCAGTGTTTCTCGGGATAACCCGTGACATCCAAGAATCGGGGAAGTAAAGATTGTCGGGGAACACATGCACCAAGCGTTACTATGACGTCACACATCTCAGTGCATCTGGGTACATTTCGTCCCGTCACCGTAACGTAACGCCAGACCCCAGCGTAATGACGAAGTCGACAAGATCATTTAAATCGATAAAAAAAACAATGATAGCTGAAAGAAGTCAAACGTAGATCAATGAGACTAGAGAAGAGGCGTCGTAAAATTTTCAGTGAAATAATCCATAACACTCACCAAAGGAAAAGGCTACGATCGAAATGTAATGTTTTTCAGTCGGTCAACACGGTGACATTTATAATATAATAATAACTAACTAACAATATAAGAGATAAGGAAACCTAAAGCAATCCACATGTTTTAGAATAAGTTTTATACATACCTGCTTGAAATGGTTCGTGGCGGAAAGTTAGTACAGAATGTATTCAGTCATTACTTGGTCGATTAACCATTTTTAATAGCCCTACACAATGAAGATTATTATATACACATATGTAATGGCCGTAACAACACATAACCAACATCACGTGGCTAATAACTGGGATGCCCAATCCCCTCAAATGAAACAACAACAACAACAATAAATGCTTCCTCGTATTCCCGTCGTTTGTGAGGTCAGAGATGAGAAGAGTTTCTGAGTGGACTTGGGTGCCATTTCTGAAGCCTTCCTTTGATGACCTAGAAGTCCGAAGGAAGAGGCTGTCACCTTCTAGAAGTCACCATTCGGACATTTGCCTGCAATCCGAAATGGAACTCAACAGACAAGAAGTTCCGTGACGAACTAAAGAGCCTACTTTTCTTAAAATTTAAGATTCATGCCAATGATTAATCGATATGGATCTATCTAGAATAATGACGAAATTAAGTTGGTAATATCGATATTTCTAATTAGTTCGAAATACTGTATACCTGGCATAATGTAGCCTAATAGAGCACTACAGTGGGCAGCCATGGTGACTGAATATATTCTTAGTTCCATCTCTTAAGGTACAGAATACAAAATTTGGTTGGAGTCCAATGAATAGCATGGTCGTTACATGCAGTTAAACATTGGATCTAACAGCGGGTAAAATCATGTTGGCAACAGTGTCATGCATGTATTGGTCAGAAATAATCTGAAATAATATGATCTATTGTTGTGCCAATTTTGTATGAAATCCATAAGTTAGTATAGAAGTTACATACATTTTAAAATTGGACCTATCAGCAGGCTTAGAATCATGTTGGCAGCACTGACGTATATTAGTTACTCCAAAGCAATCTAGAATGCCAGGTACTATACGTGTGCAAAGTTTAGAGCGATTGGCTTGCATTCTTTCTGATATATTGATATTAGGGTAACAAAAATAGAGACAGCATTTATTAACAGTTGGCAGCCCTGGTTACTCTTAAGAATACGCATAGTCATAGCTGTTATGGTACACATAGCACATACGAAATTTGGTTGAAATCCAAATGATAGTATGGAAGTTACATGTATTTAAAGTTGGACCTCTCAGCAGGCTTAGAATCATGTTGGTAGCACTGACGTATATAAGTTACTCCAAATTAATATAGAATGTCATGTACTATACGTGTGCATAGTTTAAAGCTGTCGGCTTGCATACTTTCTCATATATATTGGTATTTGGATAAAAGAAATTAAGAGCATTTTTTAACAGTTGGCAGCACTGGTGGTTCATATGAATTCGTTCAAGTCATATCTGGTTATGTACACATACAACATACGAAATTCGGTTGAATTCCAATTGATAGTGTAGATGTTATATGCATTTAAATATTGGACCTATCAGTAGGCTTATAATCATTTTGGCAACACTGCCATGTATGGCCTTCTGGAAATTAAACTGCAATATTATTATCTATATGTGTGCCGATTTTGAAATAGCTCCCATACATACCTTCCAGGATATCCAACATGGAGCTCAAATTTCAATTGCGATTTTTCAGCAGTTGGTAGCACTGACATCATTTTCAAATATGGCCGTGAGATATTCAGGTATAGATCTTTACTCCTACCAAATTTTATTTCGATTGCTCCAGCTGTTTAGGAGTTGATAGGGGGGGACACACACACAGCCAGACAGACAGAAGACAGAAGGACAGACAGATAGACAGACAGACACACATTTTCCCGGATCGATCTCATAAGACTACTTTTTCCTCATTTTTGCAAAATGTGAAAAGTAGGCTAAAAACCATTTTAAGGTCGGTCGTCCATGTGGTTCGCACTCACTCGTCTACCGAGTGCAGATTGTTCCCAAGATGGTTTGTCCCGATGAATGCAGTACATTTGCATTTGTCTGTTGGCACAGGCTAGAGTAAAATGTGGCTTTACACTCATGGCTGTGATTAGGCTACATGGAAGCAACTGAGGTATGGGTGGTGCTGAGTAATGACATTCAGGGCACAATCAGTGCCTGTGGATGCTGTGAAAGTTTCTACTCATAGGGTTATAACTGCTGTACTGACTCAGTGAGGAAAGCAATGACAAACTACCTCACTCCTCATCTTGCATAGTACGCCTCACTATAGCGCTGCCTTGGGTTTTTGTGGGTATCTACCCACATTACCTAACGGCGGTTTTTATTTATCGTATGGCTTTTAGTGCCGGGAGTGTCCGAGGACAGGTTCGGCTCACCTCCAGCCGCTTCCAGCGGACACCCTTAGGGTGAGCTACAAGTTCCGTTCAATTTAAAGTAGTTCCAACTTTCGCTACCAGATATCAATGATATCTAGTGATGTACGTTGGAACTTTCATAGAGCGTTCCGACAAAATCTAACCTAACAATTTAGCTTCACACAAGTTTAGTCTGTGGATGGATTTTTTACATGCCATAAATCTGACATGGGACCGCCGGGTTTTCTTCCCCTCCGAAGGAAGGCATACTGAAGGATTTTTAACGCTCTTAAAAAATCCGACGACTTTGGCCGGGTTTGAACCCGCTACCTTGGGCACTGCAGTTCAGCATGCTACCAACTACGCCACCGAAGCAGCTACCTATCGGCGGTGCTTTTTGAGGATCCTTCGGGCTGACTACCTAACGTGAAATAACAATACCCACCTCCCATTGTATTTACAGTAGTTACTGAAACAAATGTAATGAATATATTCAACCTATTACATCTCAGTTCTCATAATCTTTATAAACAAACATGTTTCTACTCACTTTAAGAGTTTTAGTTTGTAAATAGGCACATCACTTAAACGTGCTGTGTAAGTATGTTTCAGCCAATAGGTCTACGTGTTTCTGACAGCAAGTGAGTTTAGATACTAACTTTCAAAAATGGCCAGCTACTTCCGGCATCTTCGCGATGTGACTGCTGCTTCGTTTTGATTATCTGGTAACTGTCATACACTGAATAAAATGGAAGTTGCAACACCATGAAGGCATTGGTCGTTTGTGTTGATTTTCAAGATATGGAACGATGCCATGTAGGTATGTAAACGATAAAAGTTTCAGACCCATTGGATTGTTGCTACAGGTCTCCCCACGTGATTGGTCGCGGAGGAATCAACTCCAGTATACGGACTCTGGTGTAGCATAGTTGACTTGCAGTCTGTGCAGTTAAGTGTTCCCCGTCAAACATGCCTCGACGACGGAGAAGAGCACGCTATCAACAACTGTCGCCGTTTGAGAGGGCTCGGATAATTGGGCTGTGTGAGGCTGGATTATCGCTAAGGACTGTCGCTGCACGTGTTGGCCAACAGGCATCTACGGTACAACGTGTATGGCAGCAGTAGTCAAATGAAGGTACCCACACTCGTAGACCTGGCACAGGCCCAGCGCGACAGACAACTGTGAGAGAGGATCGCCGCATCATTCGGATGGCCCGGATGGAACCCCATGCAACAGCAACGCAAATTCGAGCAGCTGTGGCTCCCCACGTTACACAACAAACAGTTGGTCATCGCATGCGAGCAGCTGGCTTACGATCCCGTGTCCCTGCAGAAGGTGTTTCATTGACCCCACAACAGTGACGTGTAAGGCTGGCCTGGTGTCGAGAACGATCGACGTGGGGCTATGAATGGCATAGGGTCGTCTTTAGTGATGAATCGCGCTTCTGTCTTACTTGCAGTGATCGCCGGAATCGTGTGCGCCGACGTACCAGGGAGAGGGGCCGCCCAGACCTTATTGTCGAGAGGCACACAGGGCCAACACCAAGCATTATGGTCTGGGGAGCTATTGGCTTTAATGTGAAATCACAATTAGTGCTTGTTGAGGGCACTATGACTGCTCGACAGTACGTTGATAGGGTACTCAATCCAGTGGTTGTCCCTATGATAGCGAACATTGCTAATGGGATGTTTCAGCAGGACAATGCCCGGGTTCACATTGCACGCATCTCCAGAGAAGTTCTCCACGACATCACAACCTTAGAACGGCCCACCAGATCCCCGGACCTCAGTCCTATTGAGTATGTGTGGGACATGATGGGTGGACAACTGGCCAACCGTCCTCAGCCACCCACAACTCCGGAACAACTGACCCGTGCAGTGCAGCAAGCGTGGGCCACAATCCCTCAGGAAGCGATCCAGGGCCTTATTGACTCCATGCCTCGCCGAATTCATCAATGTATTGCAGCTCGTGGTGGGCACATCCTGTATTGATTGTTGTCCAAACTTGCGGTCAGAGAGACCTGAAAGTGTTATCGTCGAATCACAACCGAACACTCGTCCTGCATGTTCATTTGCAGCAATGTAGCACCACTCCTTCTGGGTGTTGCAATTTCCATTTTCTCCAGTGTATTATGCTGTCGGTCCATGATGCAATGTGCGGGTCAGCTGACCTCTCCCGCCCTTATTCGAGCAAATTCCTAGCTACGAAGCTCGCCTTCGCCGACGCTGGTCTTCTGCTCTACAGCTCCGCTGCTCTCCAAGAGAGGCTAGGTCACTATGCACGAACACACTACGATGGTTAACTAGACCATAGTGCAAGTGATTCCCCCCATGTAAAGCAGCTTTTAAGTAGTTTCAAAGCACGAGTGTCGAGCCCTCATTTTCACATCTCTTCGCTCATTGTCATCATCTGGAAGAATCAACCGTTCTTAGTTAACCAATGATGGCTCGGCTCAACATCATCACTCAACATTCAGAGAATAAGTACCGGGATTTATTTTGCGTGAAAAATTTAGCTTGGAAATGTAAAACATGATGATGATGATAATTGTAGTTTTAAGGGGCCTAACATCGAGGTTATCCGCCCCTAATGGTTTGGGTGATCGTGAAGATGATAATGATATGTAAACTCTAACTAAAACTAACTACTAACTTATTGTGCCCGCTGGCCGAAGGTTTCGGGGAGCCACCGGTTTCAAATGACCCTTCCGAGACCCTCTTCCAGTTAACACACAAGTATAGGGGACGATACATTCATAGGCTGGTGTAGCACAAAAGTCTGCACTCGGGGGTGTCGGGAATTAGTGAGGTTCGATCTTTAACCAGCTCAGAGGAATGCATCGATAACAAAACTAAACTAGAAAAGAGAGGTCAGTCTTATGTTAAAATCACAAATAAATTTTATTCAGAATAGATCCCTAGCCTAGCATGAGAGTGGCAAAACGGCTAGTCCGATACTATTCTGCCCTGAAAGAAATATAAAAAAGTCCTAAACTAGATCTAAATTACTCTCATGGTCCTAATACAAAATTCGACAAAATGAACAAGCTAAGAGAATGGCACGTAAGATCAGCCCTAAGCAATTACATCGAAATAACTTACGGGTGGATCAAACATCAAAAGAATCTACAGCAAAGCAAGATATTTACCTGTTTACAAATACTAGAACATTTACATTTAGTAACAAGGGGAAAATTTGTCCTATGCTATGATGATGCCATCTCTAACATTTATCTTTAGAGTTAAGTGTTTAGCTAGTCTAAATATCGTTAATTAATAAACGAGATGCGTTTATTACTAAAAAAATCAAGTTATGTGCACAATGTTGCTGAATAAAAAAACTATGCTAATACAACACAAATGCATACAATAATTCAGCACTCCTATGGTTGTGCAATTGGTACTGCCTGCGTACTCGATTTGTTACTGTTTGTAACAAACGGTCATAGTGTCAAAGTGTTAAGAAAACAGAAAATATAGGAAAGCCTGCAAATGCGATAGTAATTAAACAATTACATCGACTCATATTGCTACCAATGTGATGTGTGTGCTTCTGTTATCACATCACCAATTAGTTGTCGACTATTCATGTGAAAATGTATCAAAATGTATCTAAAATAGCTTAACAATATCTAAGTGTTGACATTTGGTCCAGAAAAATAGTTTATTTTTAATGTTTATAAATTTTATTTAGATTCAGGGGGAATTATAAGATTTGTTAGTTTTCAAAACCCTATTTTTGATTATTAAGCTTCACACAATTATTTATCCCTGACAGTATTGTTGTTCAGTTTATGGACCTTTAAAACGTTCAGTGTATTTAGGTAACGTGTGTATCCAACTTAAGCAAATAACTCAATAGTTTAATAGTTTACGAGACACCCTGTGTCTTCACCAATATTTCATCATACTTATTGGACATCCTATGTCTTCACCAATTACTTTACTCTTATTTCGGATTCATTGATCCAGGCGCCCTCGGTTTTGGTACGACTTTAAATAGTTCATTACCACCGATATAACCACAATACCAATGTCGGAGGTATTTATCCACCATCACGACTCATATAATACTCTTATAACGTTAATGTACAAAAGTGTGGATTCCTAATTGATACACGTTTGAAATGCTGGTAATAAAGATTATGTGTACAGAAAACCCATCCTGACAACGCTTTAAATAAACATGAAGGCTTCTGATACAAGCTAAATGTGTATGTGAGCATTTATAAAACTGCCTCTTCCCTGAATAAGGTCGAACCTGCGTTCGTTTGGTTACAAAATACAGTTGCATTAATTGCCTGTGTGGCTTCTCTTAAAGAAATAAACCTGTTTTCAAGTATTGAACTGGCCAACAATTGTGAATAACGGAACTCTGCATTCCACTTGTAATAATGTCAAGAATCCCACAGCCTTCTAAACAAAATATTGATACACTGCCTAGAATCGAGCGTGCTGTGTAGTGTACTTGGCTCGTAACCTTGACCTCGATTTAACAGTTGTCAAACTAGTTTATTTGTCATCAGCCTGACAAAATAAAAGTAGATAATAGCTGTTTAAAAATGATACGAAATGAGCATTGAAAATCCAGCCTTCCTGGCGTCTATAAATGTTTAATAAATCTATTATTTTCCACACGCGTCTTATAATTAACTATCTGCATTGTGCACTAAATAAATGAAACCAAATTAAACTAATCTACTGTTTTCCAACTCTTACAATACACTATAAACATTTGATCTGACTTATAGATGCAGCGTCACTTGGTTCGAGTCCCGCCGTGTGATGTTATATGCGGTCTCGTGTATGGCTTTAGATTGCCATCTCATTGTGCCTGGACATCTTCCGTCGCCAATTCCCCACGCATGATTTAGAAATCACATGCCATCGCGTGGTTGGGGTTGTATTTGAAGATCTGCTGGATTATCATGATTGTAATGTTAGCGTTGGTAATAACGTAGCACATAATTAAAGAAAACTTTCGCGCACTGCAGCTAATATGCGGTAAAAAAATGCCCATTTTCACTCCGCCACTGGCTATAGCCTTGTCGCTTGTGCGACACTCACTCGTGACTTGCACTGATATTTACACAAAAATATTAACACAAAATTAAATCAAAAATACTGCCCATCCGGCAAATAAAGATTGTTCTCGTAGATTTTGTACAGTTATACAGTTAATTAAATACACAGTTTATATAACACTGAAGTGTGTGTGTGTGAGTGAGACCATGCGGTCGTAAAGTTTAGTTCACACAAGTCCATCATTTCACCTCGGATAATGAAAATATTTCACAGTTTATGTAGTGATGAATGTCTTCAACCTTTAAACTATTAAACAATGCCATGATGGCTATCCATAAGAAAAATATCCACAGATTTTTCATGCCACATGGTTTTCTTCACGGACGTACTTACACTTGTGTTGTGCTCCAACATGCACATCGATGTTGTCTCATCCAAAGACAAATAGGAACTGTTGTTACCAAATATGGCGTGCTCTCAGTATATGAGCTGGCCGCGTAAATTGATAGTTTCATGATTTATGAAGAATGCTGTACTTCAAATATGCAGAATTACTTGGTTATAATTATAGTTGATTTTTGGAATGTCCAAAATATATCAAAATATGGTCCTAAGCTATATTGCTTCAGCTGCTTCCCGCCGCTCGCAGGGTATGTTCAGTTACATTCCAGCATAATTTTTAGTCTCTGTTATCTGAGCAAACATGCGTGTTCGCTTTTGCGAATGTTTTTTGTAGGCTATGTTTCCCGTACGGTCTGAAACACACGTTCAATTTTTCTGCCCCATAATTTTTTTCGTTATAATTTCAGTATGAACGCGGTGTTCTGATTATTTATTTATTTATTTATTTATTTAACTTATGTTTTATTTGAATTGTTGTTCTTTATTATTCTTGTCAACTCACCTTTTTTCTGAAGTGTCTTTCTAGACGCACCATACTGTCACACTTTCTCATGAGGTACTGTGCTCACCTCAGCGGCAACCCTCGCAATGTGCATGGGGCTGTGCGTTGATTGGCTGTTTGACACCCCTCCTCATTCTGGAATGTTCGGCGCGCTGTCGTTATTACTACAATATATATTCTCCGCATCGCCATACTGCGGAGTCTGTCTTCACCTGCCCACGGCTGTCTGACCACTTCAGTGCAGCTTGCTCGGCGCACTGTTTACCAACACTGTTTGACCTGAAGCTATCCACGTGACATGCCTCACTGCTTAGACTTTGTCGGGCCGAGCAGTCCGGGGTCAACAACCTTCATCTAGGCGACAGCTTCGTCACTTAAATTCTCTACAACTCGGCACTATGGAATCGTAACAGCTCGCACCTGCTAAACCAGGTCATTCCCAAGAGGTCTGGCACTGCTGGTTAAGTTTCGCTGGAGGAATTGTCATCTATCTTCTTTGGAAGCCACATCACGATTTCTTAGAGAATAACTTCACTGGACTTCACGATCCGCTCTACGCGGGCCAGCCAATTCATGGTCTACTCTCTGACCTTGGATTCTCGATGAACTAACTTGTCCTGCCCGGACAATCATCATCGCTTCCTGCTATTGTCAACGGGGTCTCCGCAGGATTACTTATGGAAGATACTCCCTGTATCAAGTATCGAACTGGTGGTAACCAATCACTGATTTTACATAATACAAGGCCAAGCCTTTACTATTTCTAACTTTGTTGTCATGGATTTTTCTCTATGAAATGTTTATCGAGTTGCCTGTAATTAGTCTTTCTTCATTCATTTTTTTTCTAGTCAATGCTACTTACAAGTTGTTTTTGAGTTTCCTGGAGAAACAAGCATTTTTGAATTGCCTCTTTTAAATAATCCTTTTAATGCAAAAAATTGTTACTATTTATCTTAATGTTTATAGCAATCAAATAAATGTATCAACAGTCAAGTAACTTTTGGTCTCTTCCATATAGTCCTATTACAGTCCACTGTGTGCCCTAAACCTAATCCAATGCTATTTCGCAGTTGGGGTGATATCTTAACATAAACCCTTTTCCATGGTGCCGAAACCCGGGATCGAATCCAGAACTTTAATTCTGAGACCACATATTCTATTTCAAAAAAAACTTGTGCAATCTAACATTTGTCTTATACATTTCAGTATACCGTGGCTAGCGCAGGAGATTTGCGGGAAGGCGGAAACAATCCCAGCATATTGTACAACTGCTC
This sequence comes from Meconema thalassinum, assembly GCA_946902985.2. Taxonomy (NCBI): domain Eukaryota; kingdom Metazoa; phylum Arthropoda; class Insecta; order Orthoptera; family Tettigoniidae; genus Meconema; species Meconema thalassinum. The sequence goes on from OX336392.1 coordinate 539,144,655, forward strand.
TCTTTCCGGAAAGCGGGTCTCAGTCTGGTGCTGCAAGCAGCTTTGGTGAGTGAGTTATTCCAACTTTCCAGCCATGCCAGTAATAATAGATGAAAAACTGTTAAACTCTCGGGCGGCCTACAAGGGCCAACTCACCCGTTTTCAAAAATATTTAGCAACTCTTCCTAAAGAGGAACAAAACCTTGATATTATATATCAGCGTTTAAAAGCTTTTGAACAGGCGTACGAGAAATATGATCTCGTGCAACTTGAAATTGAAGTCAAAAGTCCGGAACATCAGTCGGATAGGGAAGAAGTAGAGAGTAATTACTTTGATACACACGCTCAGGCTGTGGCATTAGTTAGAACTTTGACCCTGGCGTTGAAGGTAGAGGAAACTCAAGGAAGATTTAGCGACAATGGGAATAGTGTCAAACCATTGCTACCTAAAATGGAAATTCCGCATTTTTCAGGAAAGGAGGAGATGTGGCAATCATTCTTTGAATTGTTCAGTTCATTAGTACATGATAATGTCACACTTCCAAAAATTCAGAAATTCCATTACTTAAAATCCACTTAGCAGGGCCCACCCCTTCAACTTATAAGAGAACTCCCCTTAACAGGAGAAAACTATAACATTGCTATAGAGCTTCTTAAAGGCCGTTATGGCAACGAAAGATTATGTATACAAAGGCATATTCAAGCCTTATTCAACCTGCCCGCCTTGCGTGCTGACAATTTGTCAACACTGCGAGCCTTAAGTGACATGGACCAACTACACGTCAGAGCATTGGCACGGTTGAATCAACCGATCGAGCATTGGGATCTATTCTTAGTTCACTTGGTTACTTCTAAATTTGATCCATCAACCTTAAAGGCATGGGAGAGGGAAATAACAAATGACACTTCATATACCTATGATTCACTGCTTAAGTTTATAAATAATAGATGTCTGGTTTTGTCAGCCGTAGCCTGTCATACGTCAGGAAGTGCAGATAACAAATCTAATGTTGTCAAGCCAGTCGGTACTAAAATAAACAAATCTGCTGTATTTACTGTTCAACATAATTCAACAGATTGTCTTCTCTGTAAAGCGCCTCACAGGTTATATTCCTGCGTTGCCTTTAAAGCTCTTTCTACCGACGAAAGACGCAAATTAATAGCTCAAAAAAGATATTGCTACAACTGCCTGTCAGCTAGGCATATGGTGCCTGATTGCTTATCTAACAAGTAGTTCCGTGAAGAACTATACAGCCTATTTTCATATACCCTACATATGTTAACTGCCACTATCAACATTCAACATTTCAGTTTGATTACTGAAATAGATTCGTAGATATTGAGAACCGACTAAATATTTGGGATGGTCGCCATGTTGGATTTTATATATGTAGGTCCTAGAGTTATATACTGTTATATGAAGATTATTGTGTACGTGTAGCATTCAAACTTCAATCGCATAATTAGGACACAAGAAGTAACAAGGAGATTTTAAAATTTCGCACAGCTGCCATCTTGTGTTAATGGAAACAATTGAAATAAATTAGGTGCCAGTGGATTAACATTCGCATCAGGATTTACTGTACCAAGTTTCACTGCACTCGGATGGTTAAATTGCGAGAAACGTCCATGTGAATATTTATACTTCGCGTCGCCGCCATGTTGGATTTGTGATCACCAGGTTATTGAAAGTCCTATAGGTGAACTTAAGTTCATAGCCGCTATGAACATAAAAAAATCAGTTTGATTGCTATAATAGATTCGTAGATATTCAGAGCAGTCTAAATATTTCGGATGGTCGCCATGTTGGATTGTTAAATGTATAGGTCATAGAGTCATTTACCATTAAAAGAAAGTTATTGCGTAGGTTCATTATTCAAACTTTCACTTCGATCGCATGATTAAGACACAAGAAATAAAAACCTAATTTAAAATTCGCACAGCCGCCATCTTGAGGTTATGTAAACAGTTGAACTAAATTAGATACCAGTGCATTACAATGTGTATAAACATTTCCTGTACCAGATTTCATTGCGTTTGGAACATTAAATCGCGAGAAAGGTCTATTTAAAATTTTCAAATTAGCTTGGCCACCATGTTCGTTTTGTAGTTAAACGGATTTTGAAAGTCATATAGATGAACTTCTAATAGTGCCCTTTATCTCCGTACAACATTTCAGGGTGATACCGCTAATATTTTCAGAGATATGGAATGCCGATGAAATAGTTCGCACATCCGCCATCTTGTGGTTATGTACACAATTGAACGAAGTTAGATGTCGGTGCATTACAATGTGTATAAACATATACTGTACCAAGTTTTATTGTGTTTGGTTGGTTAAATCGCGAGAAGCGTCTATTTAAAAGTTGCAAATTCGCGTGGCCGCCTTGTTGGTTTTGTAGTTACCAGTTTTTCAAAAGTCACATAGGTGAACTTCTAGTAGTTCTCTTTATCACCGTAATAAATTCCAGGGTGATATCGGGAATAGTTTCGGAAATATTGAATGCTGGTGAAATATTTAGCACAGCCGCCATGTTGGACTGGTGAGACGTAACAAAATTTGAAGAGCACGGTGGGGGTCGCCCGGAATAGTGCTATCAACTTACCGAGTTTCATTGAAATCGCTCCGGCCGTTTAGAATTTATTAGGGACACACACACACACACACACACACACACGCACACACACACGGACAAAAGGTGATCTCATAAGCCTATTTTTTTTAAATTGAAAATAGGCTAAAAATACTTGTTCCCATTGCAAGGCTCAACATCACACCTTGCTTCATAGGTTTGAAAAACCACGTCAGGCTCCTTCCCATGGAAGTTCCAAAGATACATCCCCAGGAGCCAATGCGCAATCTTATACTCAGAGCTCTAGCTCTATTCGTAGTTCCCAGGTGCTACTATCAACCGTGTTATTAAAAGTTCAAGATTCCTCTGGTAGAAGGCTTGAAGCTCGTGCCTTATTGGATAATGCCGCCACCCATGACTTCATAAGTGAGCGTCTCATTAAGAAACTTGGTCTTCCCAAGCAACCTACATTAATTCAGGTTACCGGTATTAACAATAGCAATGTTAAATCTTTGCATTTTGTTCGTATTCATATCAAAGATGCTGTTAATTGTAACCAAATAGCTTATATGATAATAGTGGAAACTCTCGCCACTTAACACACAGAGCAGCGGCGACAGCGCATAGTACTACCATCTAGCGGCTCGAATAGACAACTACTGGAACGAACCATTCAATAACACAATTCGACTCCGAAAACGCAAAGAAATACAGATTTTAAGTCCTTTGCGTACTTCTTGTGGCATAATATAAGGAAAGGAGATGGATTTTGATCCGAAAGGGGCAGTAAAAAGAATGAGATACATGTACGGTATATTGTCATTAAAACATTTAATCGTCATTTTATGACAGCAGTTTGACTAGCCTACAGATATTCCAAAAGCAAATTACGCGTGTAATATCTTATAGAGCTTGATATTTTTAGTGGGAAGATTTTTCACGGATGAATCAGTCGTTCTATTCAGATAGGCCTTAGGCTGGCTGCGTAGCTCAGCGGTAACATTCTCGCCAGCTGTGTCCACGGTGCAAGGATCGAATCCTGGCGGAGCCAGTTGGCATTTGAGAGTGCGCAAATGCCCTTCGGGGCAAAATTCCAGTACCCCGGCGTCTCTAATAGCCGCAGTACTTAACAGGGACGTAAAACCAATAAAAATTAAAATTAGACACATATCTTAATAAGGACTTTGAAATACCTGTCAGTCAGTAATTTCGTTCAGCTGTTACAGATACCTTCATTAGAGTGATTAATTGATAGAAAACAACCAGTTAATCTGCTTTAATCCCATGGGTGCTTTCAGACAGAAAATGGCAAAAACTATCTTCATGTCCATGACACTTTGGCAGACCAAACACGCCCCCAAACACACACAATTGGAGACTGCATTTTGGAGTTATCTGCTCTTCACAACCCACTGAGCACACTTGGAAAGTGGAAAGGGATTAAATGGATAGGTTTAATCACAAAAGTGTTTTAAAGAAAGACAGAGGCGGCCATAGGAATATTTTCAGGAGGTGTGAGACCTCATTGTGGCGCTCCCCCCCCCCCCCCCCCCCCCCCCCGTGGTGACTAAATATAACAAACATTATTAATAACTATTATTTTATTATTAAAAATAATATTCCTATTAATATTAAACACTATTGTTCGCTTATAGTCGCGCTTGGACGAGGCTAGGCATGATTATCATCTACACAAAAAGAAATATGTCTAAAATGATGCTACTAATAACTTACAGTACATTACATAACAACACCTTAGTTTAGTAGTAATATTCTAACAGTTAGTAAAGTTTCAATTTCACTCGTAGTTTGCAACACAGACACAAATCACAATCCACATGCACCCGCACACGATTGAACGCCAAGAAAACAGGTGGCGGACAGAATATATATAGATATTGGTTTCAAATCGTTAATTTGTATACAACATTAAGTTAAGTACGAATGTCACTTTATATGTCTATACCTTTGAAATGCATGCACCCCAGCTCGCTTACAGTATATATAGAATTAATTTTAACGGGTAGGGTTAAGTAGTATGCTAATAAGGTGTTTTTTTTTGCGCTGTCAATCTATCGTTGCATTTTCTGCGCCTCCCATATGACAACGCCTGGTGCGGTCGCATCCTTCGCACCGCCCTAGGGCCCGCCCCTGAGAAAATATGCTATGCTCTGATTAATAGAAAAAATACAGGTACGTAAACATTAGTAGGAAGACTTACATCTGTTTGTTTTGAGGAGATCTGTAAAATGACTTGGGATCACTTTGTATTTTGTAGTTAAAACACCCATACGTAGCCCAAAAGTTACACTTCTAACATGTGCAGCATTTTAAACTTGCAAGCTGATTGAAGTCGAGTTCGTAGTTGTCTGCGCGAACCGCTAGATAGCACGCAGAATCATTGTCGCCAGTTTCTCGCGGGAGTTTCCACTATTATCATATTAAGCTATTTGTTGTAACCCAACATTTCAGTTGAATTGTCTTGCCATTGATACTGGAAAAGGGTGGGGGGTCACCCTTTAAGGGATTTCGAAAGGATGTAGGGTTTCGGACACAAGGATTGAATCGTAGGTGATGGAAGAGACCAAAGATTAAGATTTTCCTTTGCGTTTAATAAATCTTTAAATAGCATATGAAATTATTTCGAAAAAATATAGTTCAAGAATTAACAATAAGAATAAGAATGCAAATTTGCTGGTTTCTCCAGGAAACGAAAAAGGTTAACAAAATTCCTTTATGAGGGATTAAACTTGATATTGTTAATTAAAAGAGACATACGTTAAAATACATAAAAGAGGAACCCTTAATGATTAACCATGATGAATCTAGGTGTCTACCAGTATATGATACCACCTTCAATGAGGTGAAAATACATAACCCTTTCGTGTTAGGCCAGCAAACTCTTGGCTGGAAACAGTTGGTTTGTCCGCAAGGGACTGATGACCAAGGTTGCGGGTAGATTGTCCACACAGAGCTGATGATTGAAGTAGCAGTTCTATTTGCCCGCACAGGGCTGAAGATCGAGGTTAATGCGCACACACTCCAGAGGCGCGGGTTCTGAGCCAAGGTTTTGGCGATGTTTAGTAGTGCTGACGAGAGTTGACCAGCAGTGAGATGTTTCTTGGTAATAACATCTCCGCTGGTTCGAGAAGTTGCTTTTTCATTAGGCTGACTTTAAACTGAGTACAGCGTTGTAGAAAATGCCCAGCCGCCAGCTGGAGCTAAGGTTGGCCTGGAGCCTGACCCCGTGTTGTCGAGAAGCAGGGCCTCTGGCAAGGCCGTGTGACTCCAGAGGGTAATGACCCCCAGCAAGCTTGTAGCAGCAAGTGACCGATGATGGAGAATCGACCCATAGGCCGGTAGACCTAAGGTTATATAGTGGTAGTGACGTCATTGGAAGATGCGGATAGCCGACCAGCGGGGGAAGGCAGGCGACCAATCAGCTCATAGACAAAGAAGGGACGTGCGAACGGCAGCTGGGGCAGCTCAGTGATTTTGTGACAGTTCGCGAGAGAGGAACACTAAAAACACACTTCAGAATAGGTGAGTAATGATACATAAATAATTGTAAATCATGAATACAATTAAAATGTCAGTTGTACTTAAAGAATAAATATACAAAAACCGCGCTCACTCTGCAATTACGGCAAAGTAGAAAAATGGGGCAGAACTAAAACAAATGTTTCAAACCATACGGGAAACTAACACTAACAAAAACTATTCGCAAAGCGAACGGATACTATTGGCAGTAATACCCCTAGTACTTCTTTTGAAATTAGAAATTGGCAATTTCCTCATAACATTCAGTTGGCAGATCCAACATTTTATACGAGCGCTCCAGTAGACATACTTCTCAGTGCCCAAGTATTTTGGCAATGTCTCCTTAGCTCTGTCAAAATATCACCAGGAGTGTTTGTTCATCATACCAAGCTAGGTTGGTTAGTAACGGGTCAAGTCCCTCGTAAGTCATTTCAAAATTTCTCACAATGTAATTTTGTCAATGCAAGTCTCGATTACAACTTAGAAAGATTTTGGAAAATCGAAACTATAGATTCAGTTTCACCTTCCTCAGTTGAAAATGAAATGTGTGAAAAACTGTTTCGCGAAACAACCAAACGCAATTCAGAGGGTAGATTTGTAGTAACAATGCCCCGTGTGGATAATCCACCTCTTTTATTTGAAACACACCCTAGGGCTCTTAGAGCACTCTATGCTGTGGAAAGCAAATTTAAACGTGACCCTGTTGTTAAAACTCAATATTCCACATTTATGGAGGAATATGAGGCGCTCGATCACATGGAGGTTGTTACCAAGAAAGATGATGCTTCCTATACCCCATCTGAAGTCATTTACCTAAATCACCATCCTGTTTGGAAGAATGAAATTTTAAAGGAAAACAAAAGAATGGTCTTGAATGGCTCTGCATTAGATGCCAACGGAACTTCTATGAATTACACATTATTATCAGGCCCTCCAATTCAATCTGACATTTCTTCTGTTTTGATGAATTTTCGCTTGTTTCCTATCGCAGTGATATCCGATATCAAACAGATGTATAGACAGATTTTGGTCGATCAACAACAGCGCGACCTTCAGAGAATTCTTTGGCGCGACTGGCCTACTAAACCTGTCAAGATTTTTCGACTAAAAACATTAACATATGGACTAAAGCCTTCTGCTTTTTTTAGCCATACGTACGTTGAAATTACTTGCTGAACAGGATGGCCCGTTGTATTCTCCTAAGGCTTCTGAAGTGTTAAAATCATAATTTTACGTTGACGATTTTCTTCATTCATTTGAGTCAGTATCTGAAGCACTGCAAGTCTCTAAAGATTTGACAGCTTTGCTTTTGGGAGGCGGATTTTCCTTGTGCAAATGGAACTCTAATTCGGAGGAATTTCTTTCTAAATTTCCATTAACTTCAGTCTATAACGACTCAGTAGAACTTCTTCAGGAAAGTAATTCTATCAAAACTCTAGGCATCTATTGGAGTCCTCAAAAGGATTTTCTCTTTTTCAAAATTAATCTCAGTGACATCCAACCGCAAACTAAGCGGCAAATTTTGTCTGAGGTTGCAAAGATATTTGATCCTCTCCAATTTTTGGCGCCAATCATCGTCACGGCAAAGCTTTTCATGCAAGACCTTTGGTCTTTGAAAACTGGTTGGGATGAACCAGTTCCTTCAGAGTTGCAAGAAAGTTGGATTTCTTATAGAAATAGTTTGGAAGATCTTTCTAATGTTATTATCTCGCGAGTGATTATTCCCTTTCCCTCCTGTGGAGGGTATGAACTTCACATCTTTGCCGATAGCTCATTGAAAGCTTATGGATGTTGTGCGTATATTGTTTGCCGTAATTTTGTCCAATCATATTTCTTTTCCAATTTAATTTGCGCTAAGTCAAAGGTGGCCCCTCTTAAATCGTTATCCTTGCCACGACTGGAACGTTGTGCTGCTCTTCTGGTGGTTGAATTATCGGTAAAAATCCGTCAATATTTAAAAATCCGATGTATTAAAACTTACTTTTGGAGTGACTCAGCCATCACGTTGGCATGGATTGCCAAACCTCCCTCGCATTGGCAGGTGTTTGTAGCTAATAGTGTCCAAAATTCAAAAATTGTCTAACCTTGAACAATGGCATCATGTATCTGGCCAGGAGAACCCTGCAGATGTCATTTCTCGGGGATGTTCCCCTCTTATGTTGGCTAACCTGACATTATACTGGCACGGTCCCCGTTGGCTTCTGCAAGAACCTTCCGCTTGGCCAAATTTTCCTCTTCCGGAGTTATCAGACTTGCCGGATTCTGGTAAGATTACTGGATCTTCTCTTCTCGTTTCCGACTCTCCCCTTCTCTTGCAGCGATATTCCTCTTTCCATAAATTGATGAGGGTTATGGCTTATCTCCTTCGATGGAAATATTTTGTGGAAGAACAACCCCTTTTTCCTAAATCATATTTAACCCTTTCTGAATTAGATTTAGCCACTACAAAAATCTTATGGCTTACTCAACAAGAAATATTCTCTGAAGAATGCCAGGTGTTGTCCCAAGGTCAATCCCTTAAGAAATCGAGTATGCTTTCCTCACTCGCCCCTTTTTTGGATACTGATGGTTTACTAAGAGTAGGAGGACGTTTATCTTTGGCTGATCTTTCTGAGGATAAAAACATCCAATTATTATTCCCTCAAAGCATCATGTCACTTCCTTAATCATTCGTCAGTATCATTACCAGCATCTTCATGCTGGAACTCGTACATTACTTTCTGTCATTCGTGAAAGGTATTGGCCCATAAACGGAGTGCATGAAGTTACCTTTGTTATCCGGAAGTGCATTCCATGTTTTAAATCCAACCCTAAAATTACCGCTCAGCTCATGGGTGATCTTCCCAACTTTAGATCTGCGCCTGCTAGACCCTTTACCATTACGGGGGTGGATTATTCCGGGCCTTTTGTTTACAGAAGAAATTCTCCTGAGGTCAAAAAATGTATTTGTGGAAAACTCTATATTTCGCTGTTTGTATGTATGGTCACCGGAGCAGTTCACTTAGAACTAGTTACCAACGCCTCTACTGCGTACTACTTGGCAGCTTTTGCCAGATTTTCTGCTCGCCGAAGTCTTCCTTCAGAAGTATCCTCAGATAATGCTAAAAATTTTATCGGAGCTTCTGAACAAATTAAGAGAGCTCTTACTCACAATTCAGCGCTGGAAAGGATTACTGATTATGCTCACCAGGGAAATTCCAAGTGGCACTTTATCCCCCCTTATGCACCTCATCAAGGTGGGCGTTGGGAGTCTTGTGTGAAACTCACCAAGAAGCACCTTAGACGTGTTTGTGGCCACACACCCCTTTCTCATGAAGAATTTAATTCCTTAATTATTTTTATTGAGGGCATAATTAATTCTCGTCCTTTATCACCCTTATCTAATGATCCTTCAGATCTTCTGCCATTAACGCCAGGCCATTTTCTTATCGGTGGTCCGTTGACTGCCTCTCCCCCTTTGTTATATTCTAATTCTGAATCTTCTTTAGCCATTTCCTGGCGCAAAATTGAAAGTTTGTGCAACAAATTTTGGCGCCGCTGGAGGTTGGAATACCTCGGTTCGCGTCAGCAGCGTGGTAAATGGCGTGTTTCCTGCTCTAACCTTCAGGTAGGGGACTTGGTCCTTTTGAAAGACCCTAGTCCCCATCCAGTCTGGAATTTGGGTAGGGTTGTTGAGTGCTTTCCTGGCAGAGATGGTAGGGTTCGCGTGGTAAAACTGCAGACTTCTGCTGGTCATTTCCTCAGGCCAATCACTATGATTGCTCCTTTGCCACGCGAGGCCTAACTTCTGCGCTTTCTTACTGCAATTTCTTCTCGCCCCTCCCAGCATGTTCGCTTCTGCGAATGTTTTTTGTAGGCTATGTTTCCCGTACGGTTTGAAACACACGTTCAATTTTTCTGCCCCATTATTTTTTTCGTTATAATTGCAGTATGAACGCGGTGTTCTGATTATTTATTTATTTATTTAACTTATGTTTCATTTGAATTGTTGTTCTTTATTATTCTTGTCAACTCACCTTTTTTCTGAAGTGTCTTTCTAGACGCACCTTACTGTTACACTTTCTCATGAGGTACTGTGCTCACCTCAGCGGCAACCCTCGCAATGTGCATGGGGCTGTGCGTTGATTGGCTGTTTGACACCCCTCCTTCATTCTGGAATGTTCGGCGCGCTGTCGTCATTACTACTATATATTATCCGCATCATCGTACTGCGGTGTCTGTCTTCACCTGCCCACGGCTGTCTGACCACTTCAGTGCAGCTTGCTCGGCGCACTGTTTACCAACACTGTTTGACCTGAAGCTATCTACGTGACATGCCTCACTGCTTAGACTTTGTCGGGCCGAGCAGTCCGGGGTCAACCACCTTCATCTAGGCGACAGCTTCGTCACTTAAATTCTCTACAACTCGGCACGATGGAATCGTAACAGCTCGCACCTGCTAAACCAGGTCATTCACAAGAGGCCTGGCACTGCTGGTTAAGATTCGCTGGAGGAATTGTCATCTATCTTTTTGGAAGCCACATCACGGCTTCTTAGAGAATAAATTCACTGGACTTCACGACCCGCTCTACGCGGGCCAGCTAATTCATGGTCTACTCTCTGACCTTGGATTCTCGATGAACTAACTTGTCCTGCACGGACAATCATAATCGCTTCCTGCTATTGTCAGCGGGGTCTCCGCAGGATTACTTATGGAAGATACTCCCTGTATCAAGTATCGAACTGGTGGTAACCAATCACTCATTTTACATAATACAAGGCCAAGCCGTTACTATTTCTAACTTTGTTGTCATGGATTTTTCTCTATGAATTTTTTTATCGAGTTGCCTGTTATTAGTCTTTCTCATTCATTTTTTTTCTAGTCAATGCTACTTGCAAGTTGTTTTTGAGTTTCCTGGAGAAACAGGCATTTTTGAATTGCCTCTCTTAAATAATCCTTTTAATGCAAATAATTGCTACTATTTATCTCAATGTTTATAACAATCGAATAAATGTATCAACAGTCAAGTAACTTTTGGTCTCTTCCATATAGTCCTATTACAGTCCACTGTGTGCCCTAAACCTAATCCAAAGCTATTTCCCAGTTGGGGTGATATCTTAACATAAACCCCTTTCCAATGCGTAAACGGGCGCATTACATACTAGAAGAAGAAATGGAAAACAAAATGAGAATAAGGCAAATAAAGGACAGGAGGAAAAGAAATGCCCTCAAACCTCGATGAATGCGGATTGAGGGACTTGGAAGGAAGGAGAGCCATGAAAGGCAGTTAGAAAAGTGAAATGAGAGAGGGTCCGTCCCACAGGTAAGGGACAAAGGGGGGGAACCGGACCCATCTCAGGAATCCCTCGGGGTCGCCAACTCCCGAACCCACCAGTCGTGAGCCCCTGAGGGTGTAGCAATATCTAGGGTGCACCAAAAGTGGTGGGGCTACATACACCTGGCCTTCTTGAGGGTCTTGAGCAGAAGGCAGGAGATAACATGAAAACAAAAATAAGGCTGACCCCTCGCAGAAGGAAGGTACCAGAAAAGATGAGACAAGGGCCAATTAAGGCGGGAAAGGGAGAGACTCCCTAGACCTCGGATACCCTAATAGCGTCGGAGTCGGAAGAGAACAAGCGTTGACCAAGTAAGGTCGACAGGAAAGAAGACGGAATGGAGCCCGGCACAAGTAAGTGGAAGCAATGCCTGACTCAGCTAGGGCGCCGTGGTCGCCAACCCACGTCCCACTAGATGTGAGCCCCTGGGGGGAGATGAAAACAACTAGCTTGGTAGGAGTACGACATAAAAGATCTTGAGGGTTGGTAAGGTTAAGGAAGGTGGGACTTATCTATCTAAAACTCGAAATACACGCACAAATGAAGGACAAACAACTTGAATATGAATCCAAAATATGTATAAAAATTCAACTATTTACTGTATTTTATAGGGAATTGCTTGTCACGGTGGGTGAGTGGTTATAGTGTCGGACTACCAACTCCAAGATTGCAGGTTCCCCCTGGCCATGGTAAGTGATTTTTGAAGGCGACAAAAATCACGATACTCATGTCATACTGTACAATCCCCCAAGGGTCTGCACCCCCTGGAGGCCATCCCCCCATCATCTATTTAAACCACCCCTAACTGGCAAATCTTGTAAGCCCAGAACAACATCTATTAACACCGCAAGGGCAGCTAACCAGTCTGGAAAGCTTACCCAATACTTGCATCACTACCACAAACAGCGACACACAATTAACTGGGGCATCTATGCAGCGGAATGCTGACAGCACAACGCCGGAGAATATAAGAGGGAGCCTTAATGAGGACAATCTCTCTCAATTACCAGTCTTACAGTGCGTCGGCCGGAGGCTATCGCTGTTATCATCAGGTGAGTCAGCAGTGTTCAGAATCCTGTACTTTGTAACCTTTACCCACAAATTGTATACACAAGTTTGTACACTTACATTGTAACATTTACTACATCCCCTAAAAGGGACTCATAATTCCATATTACTGACCAATAAACACTTGGTCAGTACACTACACTTGTATTACTGTTTACACGCTTCTTTACGCCCTAACTCCCTTCCTGAATCCTCCGTCACGATTAGACGTGACACACAGTAGCCAGGCACTTGCTAGCTCAGGTAGCATTGCACTTCACACAGCGGCCCGACTACCAGAGGCAGCGTGCCGCTATATAGCTGACGCGTGCACGTCGGTTATCTAACCAGCCAGCCAGCTGGAAGACCAGCGCGTTGACCTGTACGCTAAGTTCCATCCCCTAAAACACGCCTACGTCTTTTATAGGAGCACCCCTAGTATCCTAACACTAAACAACACTCTACACTGGTCAGCTTACCCGACTACGGGAAGCTACCCCCTTTTAGGCACTTCCTTATAAATTAACACAATAACTCTTCCGTTTTAGATCCAACTACCCCCAATAAGGGATCTAAAACAGATGGTGGAGGCGCCTCTACTACGCACAGTAAAATAGGACTCATACAACGAGCCCTCGTAGTAGAAACGACCCCTTCCGTACCGCAAACAGCCAAGCAAAATTGTGAATTTTTTCCCCAGACAGAGAGCATCATTTTTGCTCCGTACTACTTACACAGGGGAAATTCTTAGCAAACAAACCCCCCATCCCCCAGAAAGAATCAGAGAGATACAGAATACACTGCCAAACACGCACAGTTTTTATTTTATTTTTGAAGACGCATACCCTTCATTCAGAATGGCACCTCATGCAGAAACAACAGAGATTGTAAGCCATAGAGGCAGTAGGGGTACGCCAACATTATTAGCATTATTGCTCAGATGCCAGAGGCACATACAAAGCCGGCAAACACAGATACGGCAAGCTCTGGAATCCTAGGTGCGCCTCAACTGCCCCTAGGAAGAAGGGATGCTACACCCACTATGTGCCACGGTCATCGAAGCCAAGACCTGCAGGGAAGACTTTCTGAGGATGGTGGGAGAAATAGCTCGCTCCGCGCCGGACCCAGGAGTTGACCCTAGAGACGACCCAATTATGACTAGACTTCTAGCTAAAATTAAGTAAGTAGGGCTTCTACAGCGGGAAGCAAGACTCCTATGCACGGGAGTGAAATATTACTGCGAAAAGCATACTACTGCGGCCGATAAAGGCGAAGAGATTATTATACTGCGAAAAGCATACTACTGCGGCCGATAAAGGCGAAGAGATTATTATACTGCGAAAAGCATACTACGATTGCCAATGAAGGCAAAGATAACATTATGCCATTGGACGATGTCCAATGCCCACATAAATGGCGACGCATCGGGCAGCCTAGGGCATTAAATGGGTAGCATAGCGAGCAACTCACAGGGGTCAAGTGGGCGACCCAACTACGACAACGAATGAAAAACAACGGAAATGAGCTGGATGATACAGCGGGCGAGACGGTTTGCTTTGTGGCACCGTAAGCCGCCCGTGACTAGATTAGTACTAGTCAGTAAGACCTAGAATAGACGTCGACAATTAGGATTAAGACGGAGGGGACTACGAGGCATTGTTGGGTTCTGGTCCCAATAATGTACTACAAGGGAACCACCGCGAGAGAAATCGAACGGACAGCCTCCATCTAAATTTTAGTACTTAAGTCACAGTGCCATTTTTAAGGACACTTAGATGTAAGCAAATTCAACAAGCGCTCTTGCCAAAATAGGGCACAGCACATTTCGGCTTTAGAATAAGGTCTACTCGGCTTGTATATACAGCATAGTTTTACAATTAAGGCAATTTTTTTAAAATTAAGGAAATTTCTTTTTAGATTAAGGTAGAATATCTCGGCACCTGATGACCGCCAAACCTGTCATCAGGGTAAGCCCGATAATACACTATAATACAGGATAGTACATTATAATATATTAGAATAAGTATAATTGAGGTACAGCATATTAAGATAGCATATTAAGATAACATAGTAATAGGAATGGTATCACGGTAATACGTTATGTAGATTAACCAGATTAATTAGGTTATCTATAAACACCTGCAGCACAGCAAATTACACTAATCCTGCCATTTTTTCACAGGTCAAAAGAGCTTCAGACTGTGGACACACTACCACAGGAAGCGGCATAGAAAATAGGCAACATTTAAATGTTTTATTAACCTCTCCATTTTTTTTCAGGTATCGTCACCAGGAATATGGCACTGGTGACTATGATTTTGCTGCCATATGGCAGCAGCATGCTATTAATGCCGTCTTATTATTGTATTACACCTGTGCACACTAATTTATATTTAATATTCATCTTCACTTACAGGATCACCACATTTTTACAGCCACACTTTAAAAATCTGCACAGCACGGCTGATACCTGTGGGGTATCAGGCTCTCTGGCAGATCAACGTACACAAGAAACATAAGGCGTCAAAAATGCGGCGCAAATTACGGCAATGAGGGCGCAACCGATTTGTGGCGGCGACTCTCATTGTCAAGTGTGAAAGCATTCACCCACAGGGGATGCTTCACAGAATAGAAATACATTACAAGCGGTACGACCACTAAACCGTACCAGGAAGTGGCCGTGAAGGATTAGCCGTGAGACGGCAAGCATACGTACAAAGGGGTAGCGTGCACGCGAGGTACCAAAAACTAGAGTCATAAGAAATTAGCGCACTTAAGTTAGACATAAGATCATTGTAATTGATAATTTTAAAGGGTATCTTAATACAAATTCATGCGCCCACGGGCAATTATTCCACTAGAAATCAATATATATATAATACTTCGCACCCCCACATTGTCGGCGGAGGTGATCAATAATATTCCTAAATGTCAACATATGAACATCGCTACATAGCACATTAAACGGTATACATTTTTGTTTGTTTGTTAAAATCACATGTACACAATGTCTATGATTTGTTTTCTTTCATTTTTCTTTCTTCTAACTTCCCCATTTGTCAGGGTGTTCCGTTTTATCCCAAATCAATAAATGCATTTTGAATATTTCCCTTAAATTATACCCTGGAACACCCATTTTTGTCTATTTCATCTCTCTTTCTCATTGCAGGGAGCACTTTTTCCCTAAGATAGGGCGGACGACGCAATCATCCGTCCAGCCCTGGGTTTCTTTCCTCCCTGCACAACAACCGAATAACTATCAGCACCATGTATTTTTTTTTCTCTTCAAACTTTCAACATGTCAATATCGATTGTTTTCATGCACTATTTTTATAATGGCTATGCCAATATCAATGTTATATATATATGTATATCCCATAACCCACCCCTCTGAACACGAGCTGATCTCACACCTACACATCTACACGACATCACCACATCCATACGACGACGACGACGAGGACGACACCAACAGAAGATACGAGGGGGCTTCAAGAACTAACTGCTGCATCAACATCCCCAACCTCAAGTTCCGTTCCCGTTCGCGGGGACGCGAACTAAATAGGGGAAGAGGCTTGTACAATCCCCCAGGGGTCTGCATCCCCTGGAGGCCATCCCCCCATCATCTATTTAAACCACCCCTAACTGGCAAATCTTGTAAGCCCAGAACAACATCTATTAACACCGCAAGGGCAGCTAACCAGTCTGGAAAGCTTACCCAATACTTGCATCACTACCACAAACAGCGACACACAATTAACTGGGGCATCTATGCAGCGGAATGCTGACAGCACAACGCCGGAGAATATAAGAGGGAGCCTTAATGAGGACAATCTCTCTCAATTACCAGTCTTACAGTGCGTCGGCCGGAGGCTATCGCTGTTATCATCAGGTGAGTCAGCAGTGTTCAGAATCCTGTACTTTGTAACCTTTACCCACAAATTGTATACACAAGTTTGTACACTTACATTGTAACATTTACTACATCCCCTAAAAGGGACTCATAATTCCATATTACTGACCAATAAACACTTGGTCAGTACACTACACTTGTATTACTGTTTACACGTTTCTTTACGCCCTAACTCCCTTCCTGAATCCTCCGTCACGATTAGACGTGACACACAGTAGCCAGGCACTTGCTAGCTCAGGTAGCATTGCACTTCACACAGCGGCCTGACTACCAGAGGCAGCGTGCCGCTATATAGCTGACGCGTGCACGTCGGTTATCTAACCAGCCAGCCAGCTGGAAGACCACCGCGTTGACCTGTACGCTAAGTTCCATCCCCTAAAACACGCCTACGTCTTTTATAGGAGCACCCCCTAGTATCCTAACACTAAACAACACTCTACACTGGTCAGCTTACCCGACTACGGGAAGCTACCCCCTTTTAGGCACTTCCTTATAAATTAACACAATAACTCTTCCGTTTTAGATCCAACTACCCCCCAATAAGGGATCTAAAACAATACGTTGTTGGCATGTTAAAGAACCCATGTGAATTCAGTAGGTCGTGTTCAATGGCAAAATTAATCTCGGGATTTTCCGCCAACACAAAGTTCCTCCATTCTCTACTTGAAAGCGCTGTAGTGTCAAGGAGTTTAGATATCTAACCTCCTTGACTTTCATAGCGTTCAAAGGAACGACGAAATTCGACATGCAAGCTACCCTCTGAGTGTCAATTAACAAAGCTTGCTCCAGACACCCGAGGCCATACGATATTATTATTATTATTATTATTATTATTATTATTATTATTATTATAGGGAAATAAGTAAGGATGCGGGAGGATTTCTTGTGGGGCAGAATGGACTCCCTAGTTTCAAACACTCACTGTAGAGCGCGCATGTGCGTTAGCGGAGTGGGGATAGTGGCGTTAGGTCGGGGAAACGATGCCATTTTCATTTCAGTAGTCGCCATGCAGTGGTCTGGTGAGCATAGAGGCTTTGTCGTTGAAACGTTCTTTAAAAACAATGATAGTGTGGTGGCGACACAGAGGGCTTTTCGTAGGCGGTTTGATTTGGCTCGTCATGATAAGGTTCCTGATGCTAAAACCATTAGGAAATGGATTAATAGTGTACGGGCGACAGGATCTGCACTTGCTAAAAACCAGCTGGGCGACCTAAAAGTGTGAGGACACCTGAAAACATCGTGGCAGTGAGAGCGTCCATTGAACAGTCTCCATCGCGCTCTGCGCGGAAACATGCTGCTACCCTTGGAATATCGTCCAGAACGGTAAGGCGAATTTTACACACTGACCTTAATTTACACCCCTACAAGATGATGGTCGTTCAAGAATTGAGTCCACAAGACTGGGTGAAACGTACAGATGCTTGTAATGCAATTTTAACATCTGTGCAACCTGACGCTATTCTGTGGTCCAGCGATGAAGCGCATTTTCACCTCTCCGGCACAGTAAATAAGCAAAATTTTCGTTACTGGGCGACTGAAAATCCTCGTCAACTCCACCAAAGACCTCTTCATAGCCCCAAAGTGTCAGTTTGGTGCGCCGTGTCCTCCATAGGCATAATTGGGCCTTACTTTTTTGAATCTCAAGGTCTAACTGTTACTGTTACCTCTGAGCGTTATTGTGACATGCTAGAGAACTTTTTTCAACCTAAATTGGAAGAGTATGGTCAGCAATATGACACACAAGCCTTTTGGTTTCAACAGGACGGTGTTACGGCTCATACCGCCCTTCGTTCACGGCAAATCCTGCAAAGACTGTTTCCCGGCCGCCTGATCTCCTTACGTGGCGATGTTCCATGGCCCCCTCGCTCCCCGGATTTGAGCCCAAGCGATTTTTAGGTAGATTTCATTAGAAAGCTAACTATTGCAATGGGTCCCATGTTTCGACTTCCGGAAAATTTCGACATATCTTCGCGTTTCACATCCCCCAGACCCCTAAACCACCGTTAGTTCAAAAGTTTATATATAATTTATGTATGTATATATATATATATATATAACTCCGCCAGTGCCGGTCCCAAGCCCGGGGCCTCATCACGCAAGTGTTGAGGAAGGAGGAGGGGGAGGAGTAACACCTCGTTAAAAAACCTGGGTCCATCTGGCTCCGGATGGTAGCACCCTGTGAGGGCCCCTGCCTAGGGTTACTAGGTGAAAATTTTAAATCCAGACACGTCTGTGTGGTAACCACCGGTACTCTGGTCGGCATCTGTTAGCTCTGTGAGCTCGACTGTGATCCAATCTTCTGGAATTCAAAACTCCAGTCGTAATTCTGTGAGATCCCTTGGGGTTTCACCACCACAACTTGAACATAAATCAATAATCATGACAGAACGACGTGAACGAACACACTACCCTGGGCCCCAGTCAATAAAACTGGGTATTGTACCTGATCATCGGATTCCAGGGGATCAGGTATGTCATGAAGAGGAGAATTGCTTCTCAAAAACCCTCAAAACTAAGAGAATATTTTACATGGGAACACTCAACGTAAACACACTCCTGAAACTAGGTAAAGTGAAACAACTAACAAACATCATGGACACATTCAATATCAGAATACTGGCTATACAGGAAACGAGATTCTCAGATGAGAATCACTTCGATTCGGGAAGTTACAGAATATACAAGGGGAAACCAGCCATAACTATTCCAGGAAAAAATCTCAAACTCTTCGGAACAGGTTTTGTAGTCCACAACTCAATATTGGACTCTGTAATAGATTTCACCTCAAAATCTGGAAAAATTTCCACACTTACGATACGTTCTGGTAACAAAGCGTATACAATAATCAATGCTCATGCCCCCACAAATAACTACAATAACAAAAAACCACAGATGATAGAAGAATTCTGGGAAGACTTAGAAGAAATCACCAACAAAATCCCCAATAAGCATGTAAAATTATTGCTTGGCGATTTTAATGCACAATTAGGCCGCGAAAGAAAATTCAGAGACACAACAGGAAATCTCCAAACAGCGCCCTCGGAGAATTTCAGATAGACCACGTTGCGATATCTACAAAAAACACCAGAGAAGTTATGAATATACGAACGAGAAAAGGTTTTTTTCGAATCTGATCATCATCTACTACAAATCAAGGCTAAGTTTATACCAAACAGACAAACTAAGAGAACAACCAGAATTTTCAGAACAGACCCAGAGTATTTACAATTAAACAAGAAAGAAATAACACAAGGACTTAAGAAAATTGAGAGTAACAACTGGACGGACATGTCCGAAAACATGAAAGAACTGATAAAAATGGGGCAGCTCCCGAGGAAAAGGAAGCACAGATGGTGGAACGTGACATGTGACAGAGCCATAGAGGATAGAATACAAGCCTGGAAAAAATTTAACAGCCATAGAACACCCGAAAAATGGGAAGAATTCAACAAGATACAAAAAGACTCCTCGAGAATAATCCGCAGAGAAAAAAGAAACTACGATAACAACAGACTCAAGGAGATAGAAGAGGATTTTACCAAAAATAACACACGAAACTTCTATAGAACATTCAGAGAGAATATGACAGGATATCGACCACCGAACTTATGCTTCAAAAGACAAGACGGAACACTGGAGACAAACCCGAAAAAGAACTGTACGATACTGGCACAATATTTTGACTCGCTGCTTAACTGTGATAAACCAACACACAGACTACAGTTCGAAAAGCCAGAACCTAACATTGATTCCAAACCTCCAACACTTGAAGAAATCGTGGAAATAATAAAATCACTAAAGAACAATAGAGCGCCTGGAGAAGACGGATTGATTTCGGAAATCTGGAAATTAGACCACGAAAATGTTAGGCTACACCAAAAATACACAAAATCATCGAAAACATCTGGGAAACAGGGAAGGTACCAGAAGAATGGAAGTCAGCTCTAATACACCCCCTCCACAAGAAGGGAGACAAAACGAACCCTAATAATTATAGAGGGATTTCACTACTACCCGTCGCATACAAAATTTTCTCCAAAGCCCTGTTAAAACGGATAGAGCCTCAGATAGATCCACAGATAGGAGAATACCAAGGAGGGTTCAGGAAAGGAAGATCGTGCAGTGAGCAGATTTGGTGCTTGAGAACGATACTAGCAACGAGAAAAACCAGGAACACAACAATCACATTCGTCGACTACAAAAAAGCGTACGACTCCATAGATAGAGAAACACTTTTTAACACATTAGAAGAAATGAAGGCCGACAATAAGTCCAGAAAACTAATCCAAGAAACATTAACAAATACAATATCCAAAGTTAAATTCATGGGAGAGATCTCGGAACCTTTCAAAATTAATACAGGAGTGCGACAAGGTGATGGTTTATCACCCATTCTATTCAACTCAGTTTTGGATAAAATAATCAAGACATGGGAAAAAGGAGTCAAAGGCATAAAAATGGCAAAACACCAGAAAAGGACAGTCAACATTAAGTGTCTGGCCTTTGCCGATGATGTAGCGATTATAACAAATAACAGAAAAGAAGCCAAAGAAGCTCTAGAGACGCTACATGAAATCTCTGCCAAAACAGGGTTACAAATCTCATACGAAAAAACACAGTTCATGGACACAAAATCTACAGACAAGCACCCACTGGAAACCAAGTATGGAAAAATAACACAAGTGGAAAGTTTCAAATATCTAGGAGAGATTTTACAGAAAACAGGACTGAACTTGGCATCCAATGAAGACAGGATCGCTAAATTGCAGAAGGCATACCGACTTACATGGAACCACTACAATAAAAAAAAGTATTTCCATCAATGCCAAATTACGACACTACCGTACAGTAGTCTTACCAGAGGCCTTATACGCTTCAGAAACGACAGCAATCAAGTGGCGAACAAAAATCAAGGAATTAGAAAAACAAGAGAGAAAAATTCTCAGAAAGATCTACGGGCCAGTTCAGAAAGAGGGAATATGGATGAAGAGACCGACAATAGAACTGTACAAACAGACAGAGACGATTACAAACAACATAAGGAAAAGAAGGGCAAAGTTTTATGGACATATACATAGGATGACCGAAGACAGACTGACCAAGAAAATTTTTAACATAGTTACGAATAGCACACTAAAATCCAATTGGGTAAAGGAAACCGTGGAAGACCTTAAGAAACTAAACATCTCTACAGAAGACATCGCAGACAGGAGCAAATACAGAGAAAAACTTAGACTACAGAAGTTTGAGCAAACTCCCAAAGAGAGACAACCAGCAAAGAGGTGGACAGAAGAGTGAAAGAGGAAACATAGTGTGTATATGAGAGGTTTTTGGGAAAAAAGAAGAAAGGTCCAGAATGAAACATGAAAATTGATTGTGTTGTAACGCTCTCCTTATGGGGAATAAACGAATAAATATAAATAAATATATTGAACCCTTATCATTGTGTCCAATAATAATGTTTCATATTATTAAAAACGCTGGAAATACTAAATACATGATATGCTGGATATTTGAGTAAAATTGATGTAGCAAGCAATCTGGACTTGGTAAGACGGGCTACGTGCTGACTGGAAACGACCGACAGTTTCACAACCAATGCTATTCTTATATTTCTGAGAAAATCAGATATGACGCTGTGGCGTACGTGACCATCGACAGGCCAAAATGCTGGGTACAAGGCAAGGAGTGAGAGAGAGGAGAATAGTCGTGACGTCAAAATAAGGGCGGGATTTGTAAGGTCAGAACTCCGACGCCAACTTATCTGACCAATAAGAAAACATGACGCCAGAACATAGCGTCAGTGTGTTTTGCGCGCCAATCGGTTCTAAAAAGATCTAGCGATCGGTTTGCATGTTCGGCGGCAGATTCGCGACCTATGAGAAAATACAAGATTTTTGAGACGTCACACATAATTATAGGCCCATTATTTAAAATATTGAGGAGCTATTTTCTCCCACCATTGAAACTTAAGGCTTTCTGTATATATACAAATGTCTGAGATGAACCGGGGCACTCCTAATTATTCTTCGACAGTCATTTTAAGACGTCCTTAAGACGGTATGGTTTTAAAATTCTAGTTGTGTGTCGACAACGAAGTTATAAATTTCATAAATTGTGAGATGGCAATTAGCCATAGAATAGGGAAAGTCTACGATTCTGCATAGGACGATATGAGGAAATAAAATACTCATAACGCAGTTAGAACAGTTTTAAAACTTTAATTTAATTGTGTTTTAACAGCAGCAAGATGACGACCATGGAGAGAAGACAACAAGCTTCATCCTCCATTACCATCAGTGTTATGGGCTAACGGCCTAATGATGGGAGATGACGAGGCGGAAGGCCTCTGGAAAGCAGTTTAAGTGATGAGTATTAAAAAATTGATTTATTGATTTTGGACGAGGGAAATCGCGAGAGATGTGTGGAACTTTGTACAGATTTTATTTGTGTGGTTTAATTTAATTTTTAGGGTTTGATTTCTTAACTGACATGCGTGTAGTAAATTTTGGCATTGCGTGACAATTATGTTGTACAGTAAATTCTGTAACTTAAATGTTGTCCTTATGTATACGTAATTCTTATAGCGAAATGGCCGCATATGATTAACGTATCAATAAAAAGTGTAGCCATGAATGAGAACCTAGGAACGACAATGATAAATGGACTGAATTAATGATATGTTAAACTAATTACTACGTGGGGGGAAAATTAGTGTTTTGTTGCTTTGATAACTCGGGCTGAGTCTGATTCCAGTTATTAATTCTTTATTGTCATTTGGACATGTTGTGTGTCATTTATCTGAGGGGTGTGCTGATTCATGCTACGACGAGATCTTCGAGAAAAGTGCCACGTGTGTTTGGGTGTAAGTGATGATAAGGAAAGGTAAAGCCTGTCCTTGACTGCGACATCATTCCGGCAAATTAGTTACCCTTGGGGGTAAGTTTGACCTGGAGATGTGTTTCTTAAAAATCCCTGAGAGGATGTTTTGAGATAATGTGATATTTGTTTGTACGCGTTTAACAGGTGGCGATTAGCAAAGGTGCTGGACGCTGGCTATGGGCCAGAATCTATATTTAGCGTGGCACTAATTACTACGTGGGGGAAGAAATCAGCCACTCACTCGGAGATGCGATAACAGGCCCGGCTGTCTCCAGCTCGGTTATGACACGTTATGTTTGCTTTAAAGCCTAATGAGTTAAGGTTATTTTATTTGGTTTAATTTGGGGAGTTGCCATGTTGTCGATCCAAGTTTCTTTTATCATTACTACGACTTATTTGTTCATTGTTTTAAAACGCCAAATTTTCTGGCATGAAAATTAAAATTTGTATTTTGTTGTTGTTGGCTCTTATTTTCAAGGCCATTGTGTTCATTATAAATATAATTTGGCAACCGGCCAAACTTGTTCATGTCATGTTATGCTTTCCTAGTGTTTATGGTATAAGACGTTAATTCCGCAGCCCTTATTTTAAATAATACACACGTGTATTTGGTTGTGGTAATCTAAGGTTAGAGCATGTCAGTAGTGTATATAAATATGTAATTGTTGTTCCCACATTTCTGTAATTCGTCCTTCGCAGTACGGAGTTCGTTCCCGAACCAACTGTTTTGGTCGAAAACGAGCGCCCGTCAAAATGCTCATTACTTGAACTAGTCTTAAAACCCGTGTCGCTCATAAATATTAAATTCTTGTACTATTTTATATGTTCGTTATTTTTGGATCTTGTGATCCGTTTTCTTTGTTACTTTGAATTAAGTGACATTGCACTCACAATGCTTGTTTGACAACTGTCATGCCGTGTTATCATGGTACGTCAGGCTGGTCAGTGTCAGATCTGTTCACGTGCGAGTGAACAAAATAAGGGTGGTTTATCGTTAAGTGTTTTATGTTTGATTCAGTTATTAAATTTCATTTGTTAGTAGATCCTGTTGTTTTCTTGGCTTTGTAATAATAAGTTAACCTTATGAACCCTGGAAGTTATATTGATAGCAAAACCTCTAAATCACATTCACAAGAATCCATTACGACCCCGAAATTTTGAATCTTTTCTACGTGCTATTTCCAAAGGGTATAATATATATATATATATATATATATATATATATATATATATATATATATTATATATAAAAGTGAAAGTCTGTATGTGGGTATGTATGTATGTATGTATGTGGGTCTGTTCCGTATACAAATCTACACCGTACCACCAATCTCAACCAAATTTTGCATACATATAGTTTAGGATCCAGAAGGAACCGCTGGCTACATGAATTTTCGATAGTCTTTCTCATTCTTCTGATTTCGGCCCTTTTGCACTCAAGCACAGGCTAATCAAATCATAAAATATACTCATGAAGGAATGGCAAGCCAGATAGTTTCCATGGCAACATAGCTCAAGTCGAGACACGGCCGACTGGATGCCAGTTCTGCTCTGCACTACCGGTATAGAAAAAGAGGATCTTTACTTGAAATCCCGTTAGTTACTCACCTACTCACACAGCACTGTCAACCGAGTTTAGCATAACGAAGACTTGACACTATCATCTACTATATATATTTGTGAAATACCACTCACTCATTCATTCATCACGAAATCTCAGAAACCACCGACGGATTGGAATGAAATTTGGTATGCAGCTTCCCAAAGGGCCGCAAATGCCCCCTAAGATAGGATTTTTGGATATTCAGGTTCTAAAGGGGTGTTAAGGGGGTTGACCTGCATTTCATTGAATTTCAATATCTCCCGATTGGTTTCATTGGGGGATGTGATACTCGGCACGTAAACTCATCATTAAAAATAAGAAGACACGAGTCTGAGGGTTTTTCGATGTGGTGTATATTATGAGGTGAAAGGGGTGAAAAGTGGGGATGGAAAGATTCCTAACGGAGCGTGTATCTCTTAAACGACATAGGTGAGGAGTTTGAAACTCAGCGGAAAACAATCAGCATACAAAATACGTAAATATGTGTTTGACCGTTTATTCATAAATCCAATTTAAGGGGCCCATGGGGAGGGGTGAAATTCTGGGGGGAGGGGACAGGAAGAAAGTGTCCTAACTGATTGACTGACTCACTCACTCATCAAACTCAGGGGGGAAAAACTGCTTTAAAGTAAGTAAATAGCTGTTCGACAGTTTTTTTTATTAAATCAAATTTAAGGGGTTCATGGGGAGGGGTGAAATTCTGAAAAAAGAAAATTGAAAGATAATGTCCTGCCTGACTCACTCACTCACTCACTCACACACTCATCATCGCCCAACCAAAATTATTGAAGTTAGAAACATGACAGTTTGGGGATATGTTCATTGTATGTCAAAACCGTCTACTAAGGGAGGATTTTCGGATATTCAGGTTCTGAAGGGGTCTTAAGGGGGTTAAACCTGCATTCCATTGAATAACAATATCTCCCGATTGGTTTCATTGGGGGATATGATACACGACATATAAACTCATCATTAAAAAGGAAGAAGACACGTCTCTGAGGGGTTTTCGATGTGGTGTATATTATAAGGTGAAAGGGGTGAAAAGTAAGAATTGAAAGATTCCTAACGGAGCGTGTATCTCTTAAACGACATAGGCGAGGAGTTTGAAACTCAGCGGAAAAAATCAGAAAAAAAATAAATAAATATGTGTTTGACCGTTTTTTCATAAATCCAATTTAAGGGGCCCATGGGGAGGGGTGAAATTCTGGGGGGAGGGGGGAAACAGGAAATAAAGTGTCCTAACTGATTGACTGACTGACTCACTCATCAAACTCAGGGGGGAGGGGGAACTGCTTTAAAGTAAGTTAATAGCTGTTCGACAGTTTTTTTGATCAATCATATTGAAGGGGTTCATCGGGAGGGATGAAATTCTGAAGGAAAAAATGAAAGAAAATGTCCTGACTCATTCACTCATGATCGCCCAGTCAAAAATATTGAAGTTGGAACCATGGCATTCTGGGGATATGTTCGTTGTATCTCAAAACCGTACACTAAGGGAGGATTTTTGGATATTCAGGCTCTAAAGGGGTCTTAAGGGGGTTAAACCTGCATTTCATTGAATAACAATATCTCACGAGTGGTTTCATCTGTGGATGTGATACTCGGCATATAAACTAATCATTAAAAATAAGCAGACATGTGTCTAAGGGTTTTTCGATGTGGTGTATTATTATGAGGTGAAAGGGGTGAAAATTGGGGGTTGAAGGATTCCTAACGGAGCGTGTAGGCCTATCTCTTAAACGACATAGGCGAGAAATTTGAAACTCAGCGAAAAAAAACAGCTAAAAAATTAAGTAAATCGGTGTTCGACCGTTTTTTCATAAATTAATTTAAAGGTCCAATGGGGTGGGGTGAAATTCTGGGGGGGAAAGGAGAGAAAGTGTCCTGACTGACTGACTAACTCACTCATCAAACTCAGGGGAAACAGACAGCTAAAAAAATAACTTAATAGGTGTTCAAGCGTTTTTTCATCAATCCAATTTAAGGGGCCCATGGGGAGGGGTGTAATTCTGGTAAAAATAATTGAAAGAAAATGTCCTGTCTGACTCACTCACTCATCGCGCCCAGCGAAAACTATTAATGTTGGAAAAATGAAATTTTGGGAATATGTTCGCTGTATGTCAAAACGTCAACTAAAGAATGATTTTTATTTATTCGGGTTTTAAAGAGATGTTAAGGGGGTAAACGTGCATTTCATTGAATAACGATATCTCATGAGTTGTTTCTTTGGGGATGTGATATTCGGTATATAAACTAATCATTAAAAATAATCAGACATATATCTAAAGGTTTATCGATGTCGTGTATATTATGAGGTGAAAGGGGTGAAAATTGTGGATTGAGGGATTCTTAACGGAGCGTGTATCTCTTAAACGACATAGGCGAGAAGTTTGAAATTCGGCGGGATAAAACAGCTTAAAATACAAGTAAATATGTGTTCGACCGTTTTTTCATAAATCCAATTTAAGGGGCCCTTGGAGAGGGGTGAAATTCTGGGGTGATAAAACAGGAAAGAAAGTGTCCTAACTGATTGACTCACTTACTCACTCATCAAACTCAGGGGGAAATCAGCTTTAAATAAGTAAATAGGTGTTCGACCATTTGTTTCATAAATCCAATTTAAGGGGTTCATGTGGAGGGGTGAAATTATCATATATAAATGAAATAAAATGTCCTGACTGACTCACTCACTCATCATCGCCCAGCCAAAATTATTGAAGTTGGAAACATGAAATTTTGGGGATATGTTCGTTTTATGTCGAAAACATCCACTAAGGTAAGAGTTTTGAATATTCAGGTTCTAAATAGGTGTTAAGGGGGTAAACGTGCATTTCATTGAATAACAATATCTCACGAGTGGTTTCATTTGGGGATTGATACTTGGCATATATACTAATCATTAAAAATAAGCTGACACATGTCTAATGGTTTTTCGATATAGTGTATATTATGAGGTGAAAGGGATGAAAAGTGGGGGTTCAAAGATTCTTAATGGAGCGTGTATCTCTTAAACGACATAGGCGAGGAGTTTGAAACTCGGAGGAAATCAATCAGCTTAAAAATAAATAAATAAATAAATAAATAAATAAATAAATAAATAAATAAATAAATAAATAAATAAATAAATAAATAAATAAATAAATAAATAAATAAATAAATAAATAAATAAATAAATAAATAAATAAATAAATAAAATAAATAGGTGTTCGACCGTCTTTTCAAAAATCCAATTTAAGGGGCCTATGGGGAGGGGTGAAATTCTGGAAGAAAAACGTCCACTAAGGAAGGATTTTTGGATGTTCGCTCTCATCGACCAACCAAAACTATTAATGTTAGAAGAGTGATATTTTGAGGATATGTTTGTCGTGTGTCGAAAAGATCTACTAAGGAGGGATTTTTGGATATTCAGGTTCTAAAGGGGTGTTAATGGGGTTAAACCTGCATTTCATTGAATAACAATATGACACGACTATGACGCGAGCGAAGCGAGACTAAAAATGAGATGGTGTGTGTGTGTCTGTGTATTACTCAATCACGCAAGTACCACTGGTCCGATTTACATGAATTTTACATGGAAGTAGCAGATTTACCTGGTTAACATACAGGTTACTTTTGATTTCAATACTTTGCACTTTTAAATATGGCGACCATTTTAGTGACGTCACTCTACCCTTTGGTTTTAAACTTTCATATTTCCATTTCAAATAAAAAGAGAACGCTAAGAAATAGCAAACTTTTGATGGCATGTACGAGGTTAAAAATTGCATTTTCTATCCGAAATGTATCTCCAACCGTTAGCGAGTAAAACCTAAATGTGTGCTATAAAACACGGTCAAGGCAGAGCGGTGTAGTTGGACAAAATGTTCCATCCTTAATCTCCCTCTGCGCAGCACCTCGCCTATCCCCTGTTTTAACTGTCACCTTCACATTTTGATTTATTTACGACCCGTAGCGAAGCACGGGTACTTCAGCTATATACGAGGCACGTCCAGAAAGTAAGCTCCGTTTGGTAATTAAATTAAATTGTGTACAGATACAGAAAAAATATTTATTGCACAACATTCTACACCTCTTAAACTACTTTTCCACATAACTGCCGAACTTTTTCAGGCATTTGTCATAGCGTGGCACAAGTTTTTGGATATCTTCTTCATAGAAGTTGCCGCCGACCCGTAAACGAGAGTGAAGACTCCCCTGTAAGATATGCTACTGTTTGGCCACCACTGTTAGGCAAATTGCGTATGTGGTTAGGAGAACTCCTAAACATACGCAGTTCTCCTGGTAAGCACGCAATTTGCCTAACAGTGGTGGCCAAACAGTAGGATATCTTACAGGGGATTCTTCACTCTCGTTTACGGGTCGGCGGCAACTTCTATGAAGAAGATATCCAAAAACTTGTGCCACGCTATGACAAATGCCTGAAAAAGTTCGTCAGTTACGTGGAAAAGTAGTTTAAGAGGTGTAGAATGTTGTGCAATAAATATTTTTTCTGTATCTGTACACAATTTAATTTAATTACCAAACGGAGCTTACTTTCTGGACGTGCCTCGTATATATATATATGAATATCAGTTTCTTGTGGACACGATAACTGCCGTATTTTTGCACCAATCACTTTGAATTTTTTACATAATATGTATCACTATAGAATCTCGGTCGAGTTCGTTAATGGGCAAAATCGGTCGAAGGGGGTGAAAATGGGGGGCTTTTTTCGAAAAATTGAAATTTCGCTATAACTCTCTTAATACGTGAAATATCGAATCCATTCAAAGTTCATAATATGTGTCGGATAAGTGCCAACAATTTATGTCAAATAAGTTTTTTGATAGCACCAACTATTGAGCAAAGGGGTGGAAAAAAGTGGGTTTTTCGGGAAACATTAATCATATCTCTCTTAATAGGCACAATATCAAAACCGTACAAAATGGACAATATTCCCCTAATAATTACCTAAAATTTTGTCTGAAAGAATTTTTGATATGACCCACCATTACGCCAAGGGATGAGAAAAATGATTTCGGAATTATAAGAAAATGCCAAGACCTATCAGAGGTTGCCATGGCAACACTACTAAATTGATGAGGGATGAGCCGTTGCCATGACAACGCACATGTACGAGATCAGATTCAGTATTTCCATCTGACTAAGCCGGCCCCGTGGTGTTGGGGTAGCGCGCCTGCCTCTCACCCGGAGGCCCCGGGTTCGATCCCCGGCTCCGTCAGGGATTTTAAAACTGACGTGAGGGTTGGAACGGGGTGCACTCAGCCTCGTGAGGACAATTGAGTAGCTGTCTGACAGTGAGACAGCACCCCGATCACGAATACCAATATTAACGGCCGAGGGGACCCGACGCGCTGATCACGCGTCACCCCAATATCTGCAGGCCAAATGGCTGGGCAGCGGTCGCTTGGTCAGCCTTAGCCCGTCATGGGCTGGATGGTGCCAGGGGTTGACTTAGACATCTGACTAAGTGGGAAGCGGCTTCGGTGACGTAACTGGTAGCATGCAGAATGTCTATGCCCAAGGTCGCGGTTTCAAAGCCAGCCAAAGTCGTCGGATTTTCTAAGGGCGCTAAAATCCCTCAGTATGCTTTCCTTTGGAGGGGAAGTTCCAACGTTCGTTACAAGTTGCTGGTTGGGGTGGCATCTAGTAGTCAAGTTCACAGCTAGGTGTCATTGACGGTAGTACCTGATAGCAACATTAGGAACTACTGCTTGAAATTGACCGTCTGCAGTCCTTACCTGAATTACAGACTAATACATCCATTACAATTCACACCGTTTATCAGACAGATTCTGCACTCACCCAAAGTACACGGGGTTAGATGACCGCGTTGTCGCAGCCCCTAAACTGAGGAACCAACCAGAGGTAGATTTCATTAGAAATCTAACTATTGCAATGAGTAGGCTACCATGTTTCGACTTCCGGAAAATTTCGACATATCTTCGCGTTTCACATCCCCCAGACCCCAAAACCACCGTCAGTTCAAAAGTATATATATATATATATCAGTTTCTTGTGGACACGATAACTGCCGTAATTTTTCACCAATCACTTTTTACCGAATATGTATACCTATAAAATCTTGGTCGAGTTCGTTACTGGGCTAAATCGGTAGAAGGGGGTGAAAATGGTTTTTTTTTCGAAAAAGTGAAATATTGCTATAACTCTCTTAATATGTGAAATATCGAATCCGTTCAACGTTCATACTATGTGTCGGATAAAGCCCAAAAATTTATGTTTGAAGAGTTTTTTTTATATCACCAACCATTGACCAAAGGGGTAGGAAAAAGTGTTTTTTTTTTTCGGGAAACATTAATCATATCTCTCTTAATAGGCACAATATCAAAACCGAACGAAATGGACAATATTCCCCTATTAATTACCTAAAACGTTTGTCTGAAAGAATTTTTGATATGACCCACCATTATGTCAAGGGATGAGAAAAATGATTTCGGAATTATAAGAAAATGCCAAGAGCTATCAGAAGTTGCCATGGCAACACTACTAAATTGATGAGGGATGAGCCATCAGACGTTGCCATGACAACGCACTTGCACGAGATCAGATTCAGATTTCCATCTGACTAAGTGTTGGTTGGTTCTTAAGTTTAGGGGCTGCGACAACGCGGTCATGTAGCCCGTGTACTTTGGGTGTGTGCAGAATCTGTCTGATAACCGGTGTTAATTGTGATGACTGTATTAGTGTGTGTTATCTGTTTTTTAATTTAAGTACTGCAAGTTAGAATTTTTCAAATAGTTCCTACGTTTACCACCAAGCGCCACCGTCAACGACAACCAGGCCAAGTTTAGAACTTAGCTTCTAGACCCCACCGCAGTCGGTTCTTGGCAACGAACGTAGAAACCTAAGAGCGTTAGCTTCACACAGGTGCAATTAGTGGAAGGTTCTTTAACATGCCATAAATCTATGACATGGGACCGCCGGCTTTACTTCCCCTCCGAAGGAAGGCATACTGAGGGATTTTTAACGCTCTTAAAAAATCCGACGGCTTCGGCCGGGTTTGAACCCTCTATCTTGGGATTTGAAGCTCAGCAGGCTACCGACTACGCCACCGAAGCCGCTGTGACTAAGTGTGAAGCGGCTTCGGTGACGTAACAGGTAGCATGCTGAACTTCTATGCCCAAGGTCGCGGGTTCAAAGCCGGCCGAAGTCGTCGGATTTTCTAAGAGCGCTAAAAATCCCTCAGTATGCTTTCCTTTGGAGGGGAAGTTGCAACGTCTTATGCGAGTTGCTGGTTGCGGTGGCATTTAGTAGCCAAGTTCACAGCTAGGTATCGTTGACGGTAGTATCTGGTAGCAACATTAGGAACTACTGCTTGAAATTGACCGTCTGGAGTCCTTACCTGAATTCCAGACTAATACAGCCATCACAATTCACACCGTTTATCAGACAGATTCTATACTTACCCAAAATACACGGGGTTACATGACCGCGTTGTCGCAGCCCCTAAACTGAGGAACCAACCAGAGGTAGATTTCATTAGAAAGCTAACTATTGCAATGGGTACCATGTTTCGACTTCCGGAAAATTTCGACATATCTTCGCGTTTCACATCCCCCAGACCCCAAAACCACCGTCAGTTCAAAAGTTTATATATAATTTATGTATGTATATGTGTATATATATATGCATATCAGTTTCTTGTGGACACGATAACTGCCGTAATTTTGCACCAATCACTTTGAATATTTTACCGAATATGTATACCTACAAAATCTCGGTCGAGTTCGTTAATGGGCTAAATCGGTCGAAGGGGGTGAAAATGGGGGGCTTTTTTTCGAAAAAGTGAAATATTGCTATAACTCTCTTGATATGTGAAATATCGAATCCGTTCAACGTTCATACTATGTGTCGGATAAAGCCCAAAAATTTATGTTTGAAGAGTTTTTTTTATAGCACCAACCATTGACCAAAGGGGTGGGAAAAAGTGGGTTTTTCGGGAAACATTAATCATATCTCTCTTAATAGGCACAATATCAAAACCGTACAAAATGGACAATATTCCCCTAATAATTACCTAAAACTTTTGTCTGAAAGAATTTTTGATATGACCCACCATTATGCCAAGGGATGAGAAAAATGATTTCGGAATTATAAGAAAATGCCAAGAGCTATCAGTGGTTGCCATGGCAACACTACTAAATTGATGAGGGATGAGCCATCAGACGTTGCCAAGATAGCGCACTTGCACGAGATCATATTCAGAATTCCATCTGACTAAGTGTGAAGCGGCTTCGGCGACGTAACTGGTAGCAAGCATGCTGAATGTCTATGCCCAAGGTCGCGAGTTCAAAGCCGGCCGAAGTCGTCGGATTTTCAAAGAGCGCTAAAAATCCCTCAGTATGCTTTCCTTTGGAGGGGAAGTTCCAACGTTCGTTGCGAGTTGCTGGCTGCGGTGGCATCTAGTAGCCAAGTTCACAGCTAGTTGTCGTTGACAGTAGTACCTGGTAGCAACATTAGGAACTACTGCTTGAAATTGACCGTCTGCTGTCCTTACCTGAATTACAGACTAATACAGCCATCCCTAAGTACACGGGGTTACATGACCGCGTTGTCGCAGCCCCTAAACTGAGGAACCAACCAAAATCTCTGCGGGAGATATAATTTTGCGTGAAGAAGTAACAGACCGTTACATAGTTACACATCAGTGTCGAAACATTGCATAAGGACAGTGTGACCACAAGTATAAAAATGGACCCCAAATGACAAGAAGGTTACCGTTCCCATAAGACAATAAAATGTTTAAAATAAGCATAAAATGACGAAAAACAAAGTTAATTAAGCTCCAATTATAAAATACCTTCTCGCAATAAATGAGGTCTGATCCTTCTACGAAAACCTGCATATTCTGCCTATTTTCGCCTATCCCCAAGTTTGCCCGGTGAAATCTACCTCCGCCTTCCGGCGTGCCGAGAGGACTTTTTTCTTTGGGGTTATCTCAAAGCTGAGGTTTACAAAGTTCTTCCAAGGACCTTGGAAGCCCTTAAGGAGGCAATTACAGATGTCGTCGCTGGAATATCAGAAGATATGCTGAGAAGAGTTTTCGGAAACTTTTTTGAACGACTCAACATGTGTATCGCTCGCCAAGGTCGTCACCTGGATGAACTAATTTTCACAACCAAACGAAAATAAAATGGCATTGAATGTAGTTTTGGGAAATAAAAACGTTTTGAGATTATCTTTATTTGTTCTTTCACAATTCATCCTTCAAATCAGGGAGTCCATTCTGCCCCACCCTGTAATAGAAAATGTTAAGCTAAAGAAATTCAAGCTGACAATCAGCTCTGTTCAGTTTAGAAGAAACAGGAGACAATCAATTAAAATTGAAAATTCAAAAACAATTAAGGCATTATTCATTTCATTCATTTACTTTATTTGCAAATGGGGGTAATTCCCCAGTGGAAAATTGTACACTCACAGACAATTACCAACAATAATGTCACACACACAAGTCGCGATTAGGGAATTATAGTAATTACATCGTAGTGTTTTCACGACATTTCAGTCTTCTCGTAAACACATCAATGTGTTTGGGGAAAGGCTCTAAGACTGTGGCAGGGAATGAGTTCCAATTATCAATACCACGGTTAATGAAAGAATACTTCCCATAATTTGTACGCTGTGGTTGGACCTTGATCTGCCCTGCTCAGGTAGGTGGGATGACCCAGACCTTTGGTTGGTTCTCCCCATGCTGGCCGATTAGTGTAAGTGTTGCCTTCCAACACATACCAGCTGAAGAAGCAGGATTCCGACCTAATCGAAGCTGCTGCGACCAGGTGTTGGCACCCACCAGCCACATTGAGAACGGATTTCAAGACAAGAAGAAGACCATCGCTGTTTTTGTGGACTTGACATCAGTTTATGACACAGTGTGGCGACAAGGAATGATTTTGAAACTCTTGAAGATCATTCCCTGTAAGATTCTTGGTACACTGCTCAACAACATGCTATGCAATGGTGTGTTTGAAGTGCATTTAAATGGAAGTAAGAGTAAGCCTTATGCACTAAACAATGGTTTACCTCAAGAATCAGTTCTTGCTCCTCTGCTGTTCAGCATCTATACTGCAGATCTTCCAGAAACTACTTCCATGAAATTCATATATGCAGATGACATAGCTCTGACTGCCCAATCTAGTGACTTCAAAACAGCAGAAACTACACTCACAAAGGATCTCCATAACCTGAACAAATATTTCAGTGCATGGCGACTTAAACCTAACCTGAACAAAACTGAAGTAAGCTGCTTCCATCTAGACAACCAAAAAGCCAGCTATGTTGTTTGAGTCTTCAGTCTTTTGACTGGTTTGATGCAGCCCTCCATGCCTCCCTGTCCTGTGCTAATCGTTTCATCTCTACATAGCTACCACACCCTACAACCGAGGCAATCTGTTTAACATATTCTAACCTTGGTCTACCCCTACAGTTCTCGTCCTCAACTCTTCCTTCCATCCCTAAGCTTGCTATTCCTGGATGTCTTAGTATGTGCCCTACTAACCTATCTCTTCTCTTCATTAGCAGTCGCCAGAAACATCTCTCCTCTCCCACTCGTCTTAATACCTCTTCGTTTGTAACCCTATCTACCCATCTGATCTTCATCATTCTCCTGTAAAACCACATTTCAAATGCTTCAATTCTCCTCTTTTCTGCTGCACCAATAGTCCAAGTTTTACTTCCATATAGTGCCACGCTCCAGACAAAGGCTTTCATAAATGACTTCCTAATACCTAAATCTATATTCGATGACAACAGATTCCTTTTTTGTAGAAGTGCTTTCCTTGCCAGGGCCAACCTACTTTTTATATCCTCTTTGCTTCGTCCATCCTGGTTATTCTGCTTCCTAAGTAACAGAAGTCTCCTACTTCCTTCAGCTTTTCACCTGTCAATTTGATCTCCATAGAGGTTTCTGATTTATTTCGGCTGCATTCCAGTATTTTTGTTTTACATTTATTAATTTTCATCATGAATTCTTTCCGTAAGACGGAGTCCATACCATTCAAAAACTCATTCAAATCCTCAGGCTTGTCGGCCAAGATGACGATGTCATCAGCAAATCTCAGAGTTGAAATTATTTCTCCTTGAATCTTCACTCCCACTTTAAATTTTTCTCTAATTCTCCTTCAATGCTTGTTCAATGTAAAGATTGAAAAGTATGGGTGATAAGTTGCAGCCTTGCCTTACACCTTTCTGAATACCAGCTTCTCTCTCATGTCCTTCAACTCGAATGACTGCTGTCTGGTTTCTGTATAGATTGTATATCACCCTCCTATCCCTGTACTTTATTCCAATCGATTTCAAAATGTCAAACAATTTTGTCCAATCAACGTTATCAAAAGCCTTTTCTAAGTCTACAAAAGCCATGAACGTTCTCTTATCTTTCCTTATTCTACCTTCCAAAATCAGCCTAAGACTTAGTACTGCTTCCCTTGTTCCTACATTTCTCCTGAAACCAAACTGGTCTTCACCCAACTCCGTTTCTATCTGGCTTTCCATCCTCTTGTAAATTATTCTAGACAGGATCTTTGAAGCATGAGTAATCAAGTTGATTGTACGGTAATCTTCACATCCGTCAGCTCCCACTTTCTTTGGTATAGGGATAATAACATTCTTCTTGAAATCAGGGGGTACCTCACCTGTCTCATAAATCCTACACACCAAGAGAAATAACCTGATCAGACCTTCATCTCCTATGCAGCGTAGTAACTCAATCGGTATATCATCTATGCCTGGTGCTTTGTTCCTGCTCAAGTCCTCCAATGCTCTGTCAAATTCTGATCTCAATATTAAATCTCCTTTTGCATCCTCATCAATTTCCTTCTCCCTTTCCATGACATGATTTTCAATCTCCTTTCCCTTATACAAACACTCTATGTAAGCTTTCCATCTCTCAACCTTTTCTTCCCTATCTGTTAGGGGCTTTCCATTTGTGTCCTTAATATTACAGCATTTACTCTTCTTTTCCCCAAAAGTATGCTTAATCCTTCGATAAGCTGTGTCTACTTTTCCTAATTTCAGACAATTTTCTATACCTGCACATTTCTCCTTCAGCCAATTTTCTTTCGCTTCCTTGCACTTCTTGTTAACCTCATTTCTCAGACGTCTGTATTCTGCGTTCCCCTTTTCATGTCTTACATTCTTGTGTTTCCGCCTTTCATCCGTCAGTTCTAGTATATCCTGAGTGATCCACGGTTTTCTGCCTATTTTTTCTTTCCTACCAATGTTTTCTTCTGCGGACTTTGTTATTTCCTTTTTCAAAAGTGCCCATTCGTCAGCAATTGAAGATTGTTTAGGGTTTTTCATTAGTCCTTCCTTTACACTCTCCTTGAATCTTTCGTTTACATCCTTCACTTTCAGTCTGTCTTTCGCCCACCTTTTTGGCTTTTGACTTTTCTTCAGTTTCTTCAACTTGAATCTGCATTTCATCACAACCAGATTGTGGTCAGAGTTTATGTCAGCACCAGGATATGTTTTACAATCCAAAATCTGGTTTCGAAACCTCTGCTTGACCATAATGAAGTCAATTTGGTAACGCCCTGTATCTCCTGGTCTCAGCCATATGTATATTCTTCTATTGTGATTACTGAATAAGGTGTTAGCTATGACCAATTCGTGCTCGGTGCAGAATTCCATCAGCCTACTTCCTTGATCATTCCTTTCACCTAATCCGAAATCTCCTACTATCTTCCCTTCTCTTCCTTTTCCTACCACAGCATTCCAATCTCCCATTACTAGAACATTTTCATCACCCTTGATATACCTCAGAATTTCATCTATTTCTTCGTAGACCTTTTCAACATCTTCATCATCAGCTTGACTGGTAGGCATATAGACTTGTACCTCTGTGGTGCACGTAGGTTTAGTATTGATTTTTGCTACAATAATCCGTTCATTATATTGCTCATAATATTCCACCCGCTGTCCAAGTTTCCTACTCAATATGAGACCAACCCCTGCTTGGCCATTGTTTGATTTAGTGCTAATGACCTTATGGTCACCTGACCAAAAGTCCTGTTCTTCCTGCCAGCGCATTTCACTAATCCCAACCAAATCCAACCTCAACCTATCCATTTCCCTTTCTAAGTTTTCTAACCTTCCACTTCCTAGCAGACTTCTAACATTCCACGCTCCGATCCGTAGAATATCAGATTTCCTCTTTGTCACTTCTGTGATGTTAACCCCCTCTCGAGTAGTCCCCACCCGGAGATCCGAACGGGGGACTAGTTTACCTCCGGATTGAAATTTTACAAGGGAGGAGGCCATCATCACATATAATAATGCATAGAGAGGTGCATATCCTCGGGAATAGCATTACGGCTGTAGTTTCCCGTTGCTTTCAGCCGTGCAGAAGAACGCAGTGTGGCCATTATTTGGCTTATATTATCAATATCTTAACCGTCTAAAAGACAAGTAAAGAATTGATTTATTCTGAAAGACTGCTGCTCCCTTCAGAATAAGTAAAGAGCAATTCTACTAACAAAAATTCTAACCTTTTGCCAACAATTAAATACCAAAATGCTACTAACGAAAAATACTTAAGTTACACCAACAACAAATACTACCTCTAAAACAGTCTGTCACCAGGCACACCCACATGCACCATCACAAATCACAGTCTAATGAAGCAATGAACTAATTTATATCTAATAAATAATGCAACTGCCACCAGACACACTCACACACCACAGTCTACTAGAACAATGACATATATCTAATAAACAAACTAACTACATACTTACTGTACATTCTAGAAGAGGAAAATGGAAAACAAAAACAAGATGATGATGATGATAATTGTTGTTTTAAGAAGAAATGGAAAACAATAGAACAAGGCAAATAAAGGTGACATGCAGAAAAACCAGCGTTTGCCCCGCATCCCAGATCAAGGGGCTTATTACTCCTGTCAACTTTACTTTCACAACTTTGCTATAGTTCAAGATACCTCCCAATGCAGGCTTACCAAATACAATGTTTTTCTGTTATTGCTGGATGGAGGACCAATATGGAAAAGGGTCTAATCAGATTGCTTCAGCGCTTTATGATAGGCTGATGAAAACTGACTTGAGAAATTACAAAGAAGTGAGACTCATGAGCGGGTCAAAATAATAACAAGAACCTCCTCGCCATGTGCGGTAAATGGCTTCTGACTGCTTCAAGTAACATTGAACGTAATGAAATGGTGTTTCCTGTATGAGGTCACTCTTTCATTCCTCCAGATCGTGTATTTGGCAATATCGAAAAATACATCAAGAATGAGAGATCATTATTCCAGCAGGTTACTTGCATACTGTAGTGGCAAATCATGGAACGGTCATTAATCTTGGGAAAGACTGTACAGTGTTCGATTGGAAAACCAGCACAGATGCTGTTCTGAAGCCAACTGGATAATGACACTTCAAATTTGCTCCAAGTAAACGAGTAATACTAACGCGGGTTGTCAAAAAGTGCGATGTAAAAGTAAAAGGGGAGACAGCATACCGTATTGACTCTAACATGTCCATGTTCATTACAAAGAAAAACTGTTCCATGTCTGAAATAAAACCCAAGGAATTACCAGCGAACAACATACAGAAATTGCCAAAAGATAAACAGAGACGTTACGAAGCTTCTGTCATCCTATTTCGGTGAAAACTGGAAAACACTTTCCGAGCTTCGATACTATGTCGATGAGCAGAAAACAGGATGAAGATGGTCAGAATCCACAAGATGATCTTTTGTGTGAAACACTTTACCATGATGACTCTCTTTTGATGGTTTAATTCATATTTGAATTTTGTCCAGTGTTCATCATTAGGTATGGTGCTGTAATCCAAATCAAAGATTGTTGTGTTTTTGAATTACATATCAGTTAAATTTGGGTTGAAATACTTATGTCCAAAATTAAAAGGCACTTCATTACAACAGTTTACAATTTTCTCCTCCTTCTTTTGTCACCGTAAATGACATTTTGGCTAAAAGGAGGAGTGTAGGTATTACCCATTCAACATTTGACTGCCGCTGATCGTGGCTGCGGCACCGTTTCTTTTTCATTGTAGCATGAGCTCCGCGGGGCGAAGCTATGTACCTCAAGTCGAATTCAAAGGCCAACAACTTAAGTATAACCCCTATCCAAAGTATCTGGGTGTCACAATGGACCGGACACTTGCATACAAGAAACATCTCTCGAACACTGCAGCCAAGATAAAAACAAGGAACAACATATTACACAAGCTCAGTGGATCAGGCTGGGGAGCAAATGCGGCAGTACTACGGACATCAGCTCTTGCCTTGGTCTACCCAGTTGCAGAATACTGCTGCCCTGTGTGGCTTAACAGTGCACACACTTCAAAAGTTGATACCCAACTGAATGATACCATGAGGACAATATCAGGCACCATCAAATTGACACCTCTAAAATGGTTACCTGTCTTATCCAACATCCATCCCCCTCACATACGAAGAGAACTAGCTCTTGTAAGAGAATGGCAGAAATGACGCAGTAATCCTCAACTGCCCTTACATCAGGACTGCAACCCTCAGAAACCGAAGAGATTAAAGCCCAGAAACCCATCATGGAAGCTAGGTGAGAAGCTCCTGGAAACACATTTTGATGCTGATGAGATCTGGCATGAAGAATGGTCCTCTTCAAATCCCGACCACCTGGGTTTAATCCATGATCCTTGCAGAGCTCCGCCTGGTTTCAACTTACCGAGAAGGGAATGGACATCTATAAACAGAATAAGGACAAATCATGGAAGGTGTAAATTCTGGCTTCATAAGTGGGGAAAATCTGAAGACCCATTCTGCGACTGTGGTAATGTGCCTCAGACCATCCAGCACATTGGTATGGACTGCCCAAAGAGAAAATTCAATGGATCTGCCCAAGAATTACATAGTGCCTCTACGGAAACAGTGGACTGGCTGAAAAGTCTGGACATTAAGTTTTGAATGTGTATCATTGATCTGTAAATAATGTATATAAAATTGGAAGATTTATAATGTATCCTTGTTTTGCCATACGAAATAAATAAATAAATAAGTGTAAGTGTTAAACATAGCGTATAGTCTGGATTTCGCACTTCTACGTATCTTCCTGAGATTCCCACCCTAGGTTTTTTTATCATTCGAGTAACACTACTTCTGGAATTAGATTTCTCGAATCACCGGCCTATATTACACACGCACAGCTATCACTGCACTGGTGACCTAACACGCATCAGAAAAAATAAAACATTTTTTCATGTGTCGTCATAGTACATATATAAATATCTCCCGTAATCTTAAATATCTATAATATATTACTGTATTCTCGCACTGTACGAGTACATGGGAACTGAGCATTATCCCATTAACCATTAATCTCTTATCATGCAAAACTCACGTTCTCCACTTTTTTAAATTTTACAGGAACTTAATAAAAACTTCTTAAATGTATGTTTAAGAGACTTTGCTTTTCTTGCAGGCCATACTGTAATGGTTTAAATAACTTAATGTCCCTCGTTGAGGCAGCCATTTGTAATGGTTTAGGGAGAACTGAATAATGTTAATAAAAAAAGTTTAATAATTAAATAGTCGCCCACTTTTGGGTGATCAAAATGAAACATTTAATTGTGTATTAATTTAATAGTGTATCTGTATTATTGTCAGCTTC
Organism: Meconema thalassinum; assembly: GCA_946902985.2. Taxonomy (NCBI): domain Eukaryota; kingdom Metazoa; phylum Arthropoda; class Insecta; order Orthoptera; family Tettigoniidae; genus Meconema; species Meconema thalassinum. The sequence continues at coordinate 539,186,153 of OX336392.1, forward strand.
ACTAAAAAGTACATAATGTGTAGTATTATATGTAGCCAAGGGCGCCAGACAATTTATATATCATGATCAAAATAATATATTAAACCTCGGTTAAACAGAGGTAGAGCATCGAAATTCCTATCTCCAGCCGTAGTGAAACTTACGTAATCTAACCTTAAGATAATTAGTTCAGGAGTATGGTTTTGCCTTATAGTAATTTCTAGCTACTAAAGGAAACCAGTCAAAAATTTGAATTTAAAAATGAATTTAATATATAAAACAACAAGTGCAAAAGGAATAAAATACTGAAGATAATAATAATAATAATAATAAATTAAATTAAAGAATCTACTGAATTTACCTGTATTATGGGTCTTGATAGGATATTGGAGTATACTGAGTTAATTGAATAAAATATAGATTGAATTTAATAAGCATGAGAGCCTTCTGATTTGACTGGAGTATAACTGTTTACATCGCTCACCGCATTGAAGATCTTTGTAGTTGGATTGTTGCGTAGAGAGTTCCAGATGGCCCTGATCTTCCTCAAAGTAATAAATTTATATGTGGATGACGGAATAAATTTCAAAAATCATCCCTGTGACAATAGCCTCGTACACAACCATGTCACAGTTTGATGAGACATAATGTCTTATCAAATTCACATACTTAAATAGTCAACTGTCCAATTTAGCACTGCGTTACAGATGAATGTTAATTTCCAACTCCATCTCGCTACAAGTTCCAGTCTTCTGCCTGTACGTCCAGCTCCAATCAGTCTCCTGCCAGCCATTCAATAATAATAATCCATTTGGGCGGCCGTCATATATATAACGTTCCCAGGCACGCGCCCACCCCCACTTCTGAAGTCACTAGGCAATTTGCACGCCTTTCACATATCAATAATGACAATACTCCTTTGTAGCATTTCTCGGGAGGTCCAGCCCACCTTTTGTATAAAGTTGCAAAGGACTCATTCATCGGCCCAGCATTGTTAGTGGCAAGTCTTCTTAGAATCCCTTCTTAGTATGATTTGTATACTGGTAGAATACTTGATGTGAAATACATAAGTGTCTATTTATATCATTTCCAAGAAGCCGTGGATAAGCCGCCCTTCTGCGAACAACCCTCTTCTTCTCTTGTTCGAATTTTCTTCAGAAATAATATTCAGTCAAGCGTCTAACTTATTTCAAATATAATGTGTATCGCTCCAAGTCCTTTCAATTGCCATAATATTCTACATTACCGCATAATAATAGATATAAACATATTAGTTAACATAATAACTAATAAAAGGTAAAATGTAAACTTAAAAAATATTGATAGTAATAATAATAATAATAATAATAATAAAATATATAAAATTATTTCATTCTGGTCACAGATTGGGACCATCACATTCGCCCCAGAGAATTATGGTATGTGTCAACAATCATATCACCATACTTCTCTTCAACACTTGTACAAATATGAAATATTATACCCTACAAAGAAATTACCAACATCGACAATATTATACTCTTCAAAGCAATTACCAACATACAAAAAATATACCCTTCAAGTTTAATATATATATATATTTTTAAATCTCATCATTTCAGTCTTTCACTGTTCATAATGTCTTTTTCTTTCTTCTTTACATAATTAAAGCGACCTGTAAACAATGTACATCAAAATACCCTTCACTTTTATATTCTTGTTTTGGACATAAGTCATCGTTGCACTTATGTATATTTGGGTGGCATACACCTTTGCTTTATATCTTGAGGACGTAGAATTCAATTTTCAGCCTGGTGTCGAACTGAATACACTATGGCTAGTTGGTGGGACTGCCAACTGATTAATTCACTTAATCACTTCACAACACTTGGTATGTGATGCGAATAACCAGATCTACTCCAGTCTCTCAGGAATTATATGTATCTAGTAACACAGGCATATTATAGAAAAAAATGAAACTTTATTAGCTTATATTACCTAAGGCAACACCTTTCAGTGCCAATGTAGTGCGCTAATTTACCCCACAAATGTATATTTATATCCTACTCAAATACACCAGCTTATAGCCGACAAATTATTCTTTATATTTCCTCTGTGCTCTCCAAGACACACAATATCATAGGTTGATGCAAACCCTCGCCATTACCTGCTCGTTCAGACCACAATCATTCACTTATTATTAAGCGACTTTCCTTACTTACCATCAACTTCACTTCTTATTACTCATAATACATATTTCCTTAAGGATCTCACATTGTAAGTGCCGTATAATCGTTTTCCTGCGTCTTCTGATTACTCACCTTTTTAACCTTAATTACTGATATTTCTAACCGTAGCTACTCCCCTTATTTCTCAAAATTACAATTCTTTCTACTCAAGATTACCTTTCTTTCGCGGAATCCGTATTCACTTACTTTATTTCTCAAAATTACACTTTTTTCGACTCAAGATTACCTTTCTTTCGCGGAATCCGTATTCACTTACTTTATTTCTCAAAATTACACTTCTTTCTACTCAAGATTACCTTTCTTTCGCGGAATCCGTATTCACTTACTTTATTTCTCAAAATTGCATTTCTTTCTACTCAAGATTACCTTTCTTTCGCGGAATCCGAATTTACTCACCTTTCTCTCTCAAAATTACCTTTCTTTCTACTCTAGATTACCTTTCTTTCGCGGAATCCGTATTCACTTACTTCATTTCTCAAAATTACACTTCTTTCTACTCATGATTACCTTTCATTCGCGGAATCCGTATTCACATACTTTATTTCTCAAAATTACACTTCTTTCTACTCAAGATTACCTTCCTTTCGCGGAATTCGTATTCACTTACTTTATTTCTCAAAATTGCACGTCTTTCTACTTAAGATTACCTTTCTTTCGCGGAATCCGTATGACCGATAAAATTTAATTTCTCCATTACAAAAAATGACTTTCCTTTAAAACCTTGCATTACCATCCTAGCTACTGAAATATTAACTGTTCACAAAATCTGCCTAATTAAATTACGGGCAACAAAATATACATTTCTTTTCCTTTCTGACTTGGGAACTACCCTTAACGAATTAATATATATATGGGCTAATATATATAGGGTTCTATAATTTTATCTTGCAACATGCTTTCAATCGGCCTACTCACAGCTTCCTGAAATTTGTAAGGCACGGGGTAGCGATGACCTACAAAAATACTGCGATCATGTACATATAATGAATGTTCGTAGCAATTAGCTAATCCAATACGGTTCTCAAATATATACTGTGCCCAATTGGTCACGGCAGATTGGCATCGAACTCAGGTCTTATCTGAGAAGACCAGGCACATGATTCTAACGGGAATCGAACCATTGATCTGAGGGGGAACAGTTTTAGGGAACCCGAAGAGCAATGTGTTAAATAATGAGATATAATAATGTAGCATGAATTCACGACCTATATGTGAATATCATAGCAATTTAAGGTGAAGAATTGTAAGCAAATGCAAGAAAATATACGTTTTCGAAGCATACTAGAACGAGAGCAGGCCAGTTGACGTTTTACTAATTGCAGTTGGAAAATGGGTGGAGATCGAAGGCGCCAAGGGACCTACTTTCGTCTGGAGCGAGGAGACAGCTTAAAATTAATGACTCGGGTATTCACCGCCTGACAACGATGGAAGTTATGGTGGGGAGGAGTACCCACGGAAATTAATTAATTACAGCCAAGTGGAGCATTGACGTGGAATGAAATGTACACCCAGGTGAATATATTCAAGGAGAGGTAATTTAGGGATGATCTTACACCTAAATTAAAGCCAATATCTCCAAATGAACGTGTTACCACCGAGCCTACGCTCGAGAGGAGTAATTTGGTGACCAGCCAAGGGGGAATCACCATGATGGCGTCCTGACGCGCTGAACTAAGGCAATTAATTGTAATTAATTGGCCGAAGCGATCGCCGGCACGCGAACGTTTATGAAACCTCCACACCTAAATAAACAAGGTGTATATGTCAGTTCGGCTGGAAATGTATTATTTCAAGGAAGGAGTCGCACCCATGTGTCCGGGGGACTAATTTTTACGAGAAACCTTTATAAGGAGGAGTGAGGCAGACCAAGCCAGAGTTGTCTTCAGTCTGTTCTCAAGTCTACACGTAACTCATACGCCGCCCGTAAGCGCGCGAAATGTTAAAGTATCAACGCTCAGCCGTTGAAGAACAATAGAAGCAAGTCATACAGCTTCATAAGTATAATCATGAAGTGCGTCGAAGTTAATTTAATACAGATATTTATCTATTATCTGACTCAAATATAAATTCGCTACAGCGAAAGAGTAATTATAATGTTTTTGAACATTACACGTACCAGGAGGTATTGTCAGAGTTGAATATGACATTATCATCAGGATCACTACAAGTATGGGAGCTTGGGAAGCATCGCCACTTAATCTTGACAGTGAGCTGAACGATATTGCAGGTGACGAGGATCGAACGTCCGTAAACGCTGTTAAACTTTCACGGAGACCAGCGGTTGGCATAATTGCATCGCATCTCTGAGATCAGGCGTAGGGGAAATCCGATTAGGGATCAACCTGTGAAATAGTGAATAAGTGTAAATAAATTATGTAATAGTGATTTAAAAGTGTTCATGTGTATAGTGATTAATATGTATTGAGTTAAAGTGAAAGAAACCACTGATAAGAGTATGTTTATCATGTGGAAAATATGTGAAATCCAGTGTTGTGTAAAATATAACATGATGGCTTAAATCAAGCGTCATGGTAGACCTGAAGCTGAGGTGCTGGTACCATCCAGCGAAAATTAAAAAGTGAGTACCAATTTACAATGTTCTATAACTAAATAGTTCACCATATAACGATTTATCACTTTGAGACTAAGATGTAACAGTCACTTATTGAACGAGTTTTCACCACTCGTCTTGAATAAAATATGGTTTGGAAGGTGATTTGTTTAGGGCCATTCAGGCCGAAAATAGTGATGAACGTAACGATAATTTAAATGAATAATTATAATAATAATCTGGGGTCGGCAACAGTAAAGTAATATGCATTTTTGGCCTAAATAATGTTCAAATTGTGTCATGTCTAATGTAAAGATACTGTATTTTGGTAAACAGTAAGAAGGTGAACCACTTTTCAGAATTTATTGTAATTATTATTATTATCATCATGATTATTATTATTATTATTATTGTCATGTGTTGTGACATCTCTATATTACGCCTCGAGAGTTTAAAAGTGCGCAGTTTGTGTGTATGTATCTCTCTGTCTAACGTTGTGCAACCCCTGGCTACATACTGCCTTGTTCTCTCGTATTGGCTAGTGTTGTTGCTACCTTGCATTTTGTTGTGCAATTCGTTCTGCCATTGGCTCTGACAATATTTGACGCGAGTTTGGGGCCACTCCCAAACTACGCATTTGATTTTTCTGAGAGGCTTCTCTCCCCTCTGGGGGACAGAAGCTTAGTCAGTCTTAGACGCGCCGAGATGTAAGGCGAACGTGTGTATTCGGGCAGAGGCCCACCCTCATGGCGCAGCGGAATGTGAGTACGGCTCAATGTATTTCTATCTAACGCAATGTAATTGTTTTTGTTAAACGTTCCTTCTTTTGCTTAATTCTCTTTCCTTTTCAAGATGTTATTGTTAGTATTTTAATCCTTGAACCAGATCTCCGGGACCTTGCGTAATGTCATACGGCGGAGTTCTTTTTGTTGCTTTTGTTATGAGCCCTTCTCACAGTTTTATTATTTTGGTTAATACCTGTAAGATTCGAAAGTATTGCGTTTCTGCGTCTTGGCTTATATATATTTCCTGTCGGGCCTTAGTGCTCGTCTTTTGCGTCGGTGTCTCTTTGTACCACAAATGTTTCATTTGATTGGTAGCAATTGGACCTTTGTTTGTGGACAGTATGTGTGAGGTAACGGGACTGATGTCCAACGTCCCACTAATACGTGTCCCTTTTGTTTATAGAATATATGTGACGGTGGTTAACTGGGATTTTCTCCAGCTCCGATGTCATATTATTCTTTTTTTTATATGTCGCGTTGGTGCGGCATTATGTTGGAATATAAGCCTATTTTATTATAGCGTGCTTTCGATTTTTACCGGTCTCTTTCGTCCCAAGTCAATTGTAATGTAATGTATCTCCGTATATCTCATTTTCCTTTTGTTTTGTTTTTCTCTTTCGATTTTCGCCGTATTACATAACTTAATTATAATTCCCCTTGTCTTCTCCTTCCTCCTATCTCCGTGAGATCTCTCTCCCCTTTGTTTTACTCCCCTCACTCCTCCCCCTTCCCTCCGGTATGTTTACATAACATCATGAAAAGCTTCGCGTCTTAGCAGTTCGAAGTTTGACTTTTTGCAAGTTTGTCGTTTCTCTCTAACTTTTGTAAGTTTCGTTTTATTTTCTTTCAAGTTTGTATCTTTTCGTTAGATTCATGTTGTTGAGCGGTACTCAGGTTCTGTCGTGCTTTTTAGTTTTTTTTTAGTTTTTGAATTCTTTATTCTTGGTATTGGGTTTCTTTTGTATTATTGATCTTGTCTTAGCTTGCCTTTTTTCTTTGTTTTAAATAATTTGTTTATTTCGTGTACACGCTCTTTCTTTTATCCTCAATACATTTTTATATTTTAAGTAATATAGCTCCCTTGTCTTGTCATTTCTTGTATTTAAGTTCCCCTTCCTTATCCTTATCCTTATCTCGATTTCGTCAATCTTGTCTTTGTGACGTAACAAAGGCACGATTAACACGCCTCTGGGATTTGTTTAATTAATTTTATGGGAATCTCATTTTTGCACTTTTGATTGTTGCATTAAGCAATTATTTGTTTGCATTTGGTTTTTTTGGAAATCATCTTTTGCTCGCTCCGAAAACCTTGGGCCCAGCACCGGGTCGAGCAAGACGTCTTTTCCCCCATCCATTTGCGACCTTGTTGATTTTATTCTTCCACTGCTACTCTGACGCGCATTATTATTATTATTAACAGACCTTGATCGGCGCAATGGTAGCAGATCGCGTGGTTGCGTGCGAAATCGTTCCCTCCTCTCCTCTCTCAAGTTATTAACCTTTTATTATTTTTCTCTTCATTTACATTGTATTAAAATTTGTTTTTCTTTGAGTTTAAGGAATTCAGTGAATTGTTTTTCCCCACCCCTGAAGAAAGGGTGAAGTTACTTTCTGTGTGAACTACGGGCATCCAGGAAACCCATCTCCAAGGAAAGGTGGTTTTGTCCCTCAAGTAAACAAGACATCCAAATGACCCAGCTTCGAGGTGAACAGTGGCAACATATCAGTGAGTACATCGCATCGCTGGAACACGACACGTCACGGTATTGTAACCTACTTTTATGTATTTGCTTCCTCTAGTAGACATTTGTTTAGTTAACGGTGATTTTAAGGCGACAGGAAATTTTGTTTGCTTTCTCTTCTTTTTCATTTCGTCAGTGTTGTGGACGTTTTTATTTTACTTTCTGTGAAGTAGAAAACGCATTTCTCTCAAGGGTTTGAGTCCTTACCTTTGTTGTTAATAGTCGCTTTGTTAACTGTGATATTTCTCAGAACTCACCTCACCCCTTCACACGTCTCAGTCTGGAACAGCTGCTGACAGGTTTCTTGTCATTACCGTACAGCCTAAAACCCCCGCCCCTCTTTCTCCGAAGTTTTCCCCGGCCCACTTATGGGAACCGTCTCTTTAAATCCTACGGTCGCCCCGACCAACCTTGAGCCTCGCGTAATTATACTAACGTTTGGTGTTAGTAAAGTGTTTGTTGTCTCAGTTATGAATGGTCTGTTGAGCTATTATGTGTGTTATGATTGGGAGTTAAGTTTGTTTCATAATTAGGGAGGGTGATTGTTTTATTTTTGTCAGGGGATTTTTAATTTTGGTTTTCATTTAAAATTGTTTATATAAGCTTGATGTTACTATATGTTCAGTATGGTAGTGTGTATTTCGTTGGGAAACCTGCTAGGTGAGGTCTCCGTCGGGATTAGGGTATGGGACCTGTCCCACGGCTTCGACGCCCACTTAGGATGTACATAGATTCTACACGATTCGTCAATCTTTAGTATGGGATGAAGTTTGTCACGATGACCTGTAGTCCGTTATTTGAGTTTCCATGGTGTTCCAACGACTCATATTAGCATTCTGATGTAATGGGGAAATTTTGATTTGTTTATGGGAAGGAGTATGTATGTAGTGTTGTTGTTGTTGGTTGTATTTTGAGATGAATGTGTGTGTCAATGAGTTTAATGAATTTTTATCAACAGTTATTTGTGGGTGGTTTCAAATTTAGTTCAATTTTGATTTTATACCCTATTCAATTTAAACTATATATATATTACGTACGAACTATTTATTCGTTTTTATTGGCAAACCAAATATACGATAAGTATTACTCAGAGATACCAACCATTTTAGGTCTACGGCATCCTTGGTATGGGACATTGATGTTCGTGTGAACTACTCTGGCGTGCATTACCCAATTTTCTTATATTTGTATGGGATAGGCCATACCCTCTCTGTCTTTAATTTTTTTTTATGCGGTACCTCTGAGGTCTACGGCCCGTATATTGACGCTGTAACCATTTTATTTTTGTGGGTTGGTAATATTTATTATTGGGTTTCGAGTTTGATTGATTGTATGTCTGGTCTTGATTGGTTTTATGCGAGGTTCCAGTCTGTTCCTTTTATTTGGAAGGTATTTTGTAACGTAATTATTTGGATTTTCGTTCTCTGTCCGGAATGGTATTTTTTGTTTCGACAGCTACTTTGAGTTATTATTCCTTTTCATTTGTTAGTATCTAATGTCTTTTGATGAATGTTATTAGTACATTTTTCCCCTTTACTCCTACTATGTATCTAGTTAGGCAGGAGACACCCGTGGCCGCCTGAGTTACACGGAGGATTTCGAAAGATGTGTTGAACTATACTCCTGCCTAAGGCAATTTCCGGTACCTGCCTGCTTTTGTTGTAGGGAGCCGGCCGGCCCATTGTCCGAGCTGCAGACACGACTTGCTATTGTTCGACAACGCCTGAGATGGTCTGTTGACTTACATTCTTTTCTTGTAGTGACAGTGATTTGTTTATTGATATAGTCGTTTACTATTTATCGTAACTTCTGTTTTACGTTTTTGTGAAATCATGTTTTTATAAATCATTTCAATCTAATATGTTTTCTCTAAGATAATGTATATTATTTTCCTGTAACTGTCATATATTTGGAGAGTGTTTCCGGTGGCGATAGCTAGTCTCCAAGTACCTGAGAAGTGGCCGGTGTATCCTTTAGACCCTGTTCACGGCTCTTTACTCTTTTGTAATATGGTCTGACGACCCTGTCTATTCATACTTTTACTTTCCAGCTGGCAGAATGAATCCACTTTCCCTCTTACGGAGCTTATGTAACCCCAAATATTTCCCCGACGCAAGCCTTATTTTGTATACAGGGTGCTCCCCTTTATATTTTTTTGTGATCATGATTTAACCTTTTTCTTTCTTTTATTATTAGAAAATTGGCTGATTTCCAGAAGGTCGCCATTAAGAAGACTTCGCTTTCTCCACGTCATCTGGCAGAGTCTAGCTCAAGATTGACCGTTTTATTATCATTATTTTCTTTTTGGTACATCCATTTTTAATATGTGTGACGTATTGACGTGCAGTAGAGGTAGGATCCGCCTTTATTTCACGGCTGTACTGATCCTTTATATAATTTCAATTTTTGTTGTTTTAATTTCATTTTAAAGTCTTTTTTTTCTTTCGTACCAAAAAAGGAATAATTTTCCTCATCAGTGAACATCTTCGTGAATACGTGTGTATGAAAATATATGTGTGTATGCGAAAAGAGACTTGCGTTTCGTCAAGCCTTTTATGGAAGTTATGACGTTCAAAGAACTTTTAATTAAGCTGCGTCTTATGAATAAGAGAAATGTGAGAACATTTTATTATGTCTTAATTTTTCATATGTGTATCTGGTGTACATGATGTTATCTTCTTTCCTTCACCCTGTTCAAATGTATCTAATCGAAGAATGTTATTTTATATAATTTTGTTATGAAAAGAAAAAAAAATCTTTTATGCCTTTGATATGTAAAAGAATTTTTTTTGGGAGAAAGCGGTGGAATTTGAACCACTTTTCAGAATTTATTGTAATTATTATTATTATCATCATGATTATTATTATTATTATTATTGTCATGTGTTGTGACATCTCTATATTACGCCTCGAGAGTTTAAAAGTGCGCAGTTTGTGTGTATGTATCTCTCTGTCTAACGTTGTGCAACCCCTGGCTACATACTGCCTTGTTCTCTCGTATTGGCTAGTGTTGTTGCTACCTTGCATTTTGTTGTGCAATTCGTTCTGCCATTGGCTCTGACAATATTTGACGCGAGTTTGGGGCCACTCCCAAACTACGCATTTGATTTTTCTGAGAGGCTTCTCTCCCCTCTGGGGGACAGAAGCTTAGTCAGTCTTAGACGCGCCGAGATGTAAGGCGAACGTGTGTATTCGGGCAGAGGCCCACCCTCATGGCGCAGCGGAATGTGAGTACGGCTCAATGTATTTCTATCTAACGCAATGTAATTGTTTTTGTTAAACGTTCCTTCTTTTGCTTAATTCTCTTTCCTTTTCAAGATGTTATTGTTAGTATTTTAATCCTTGAACCAGATCTCCGGGACCTTGCGTAATGTCATACGGCGGAGTTCTTTTTGTTGCTTTTGTTATGAGCCCTTCTCACAGTTTTATTATTTTGGTTAATACCTGTAAGATTCGAAAGTATTGCGTTTCTGCGTCTTGGCTTATATATATTTCCTGTCGGGCCTTAGTGCTCGTCTTTTGCGTCGGTGTCTCTTTGTACCACAAATGTTTCATTTGATTGGTAGCAATTGGACCTTTGTTTGTGGACAGTATGTGTGAGGTAACGGGACTGATGTCCAACGTCCCACTAATACGTGTCCCTTTTGTTTATAGAATATATGTGACGGTGGTTAACTGGGATTTTCTCCAGCTCCGATGTCATATTATTCTTTTTTTTATATGTCGCGTTGGTGCGGCATTATGTTGGAATATAAGCCTATTTTATTATAGCGTGCTTTCGATTTTTACCGGTCTCTTTCGTCCCAAGTCAATTGTAATGTAATGTATCTCCGTATATCTCATTTTCCTTTTGTTTTGTTTTTCTCTTTCGATTTTCGCCGTATTACATAACTTAATTATAATTCCCCTTGTCTTCTCCTTCCTCCTATCTCCGTGAGATCTCTCTCCCCTTTGTTTTACTCCCCTCACTCCTCCCCCTTCCCTCCGGTATGTTTACATAACATCATGAAAAGCTTCGCGTCTTAGCAGTTCGAAGTTTGACTTTTTGCAAGTTTGTCGTTTCTCTCTAACTTTTGTAAGTTTCGTTTTATTTTCTTTCAAGTTTGTATCTTTTCGTTAGATTCATGTTGTTGAGCGGTACTCAGGTTCTGTCGTGCTTTTTAGTTTTTTTTTAGTTTTTGAATTCTTTATTCTTGGTATTGGGTTTCTTTTGTATTATTGATCTTGTCTTAGCTTGCCTTTTTTCTTTGTTTTAAATAATTTGTTTATTTCGTGTACACGCTCTTTCTTTTATCCTCAATACATTTTTATATTTTAAGTAATATAGCTCCCTTGTCTTGTCATTTCTTATATTTAAGTTCCCCTTCCTTATCCTTATCCTTATCTCGATTTCGTCAATCTTGTCTTTGTGACGTAACAAAGGCACGATTAACACGCCTCTGGGATTTGTTTAATTAATTTTATGGGAATCTCATTTTTGCACTTTTGATTGTTGCATTAAGCAATTATTTGTTTGCATTTGGTTTTTTTGGAAATCATCTTTTGCTCGCTCCGAAAACCTTGGGCCCAGCACCGGGTCGAGCAAGACGTCTTTTCCCCCATCCATTTGCGACCTTGTTGATTTTATTCTTCCACTGCTACTCTGACGCGCATTATTATTATTATTAACAGACCTTGATCGGCGCAAAGGTAACGTGGAATATAACGGGATACGAGAGTTTTTCAGTGTCAATGAAGTATTGAATGAATATGTGATATGGTCAATCCTTAGGATTATATTTGAGGACCATTAAAGTAAAGTAAGCCAGTAAATTTATACCTTGTTGTTAGGAGCTATTTAAAGCTTTGGCTTAAGTGTTATTAGAGAGAGAACGCGGGTGTCTTAATAATTGAGTCATCTATGTGAAGTATTGTTTGAGCTGCAGATAGCATGCAGAAGTAACGTAGAATCCAGTGATTTACGTAAATAAATATTGCGGGGACCAACTAGTATAGCTTGCGCGTTAGGTGGGAAGTTGGCTGATCTACGAGTTAGTATCGCCTTTGTGCATACTCTATTATTCGCAGCGAATTGGACAGAGCCTGTCTGTATCCATCGCTTGCATGAATTATGGCCACGAGTAACGTCCGTTGAGACTCCGTGAGCATGTGTATAAATGATCTACCCTGAGAGGTAAGGATCATATTCGTCGTTTAGGAAACGCAGATTTCCTTATGGTATTATTAGACAGTTGCTGGTGAGAATCCTGTATTCTCACTATGATGCGTGTCAAAAGCCACCAGTATTCACCATAGAACGGCAAGGCTATCACAAGGAATCATCCCCAGCCATGAATGTTAATAAGGAGCCGAGTTGAGCCCAATGCCCTAATTATAGGTGTTAAATAATTAAATGACTCAATTACTTAGGAACAACACTTAGCGTATCTCTGCTGTAATGCAATTGTAAACAAACCTGACCTTGCCAGCAGATGAGAGGAGGTGGGGTAACTTACTGAGGCGAGCGGCCATCTTGTGCAGCCTGCCGGAACTAATTTTATTGCCTGCCAAGAGGAGGGGACGTCAGTCCGCCAGTCCTTTAAATTAGGGTCATAGTAGGACACTGAAGAATCTCGATATTTCAATATGCAGTTATGATATGAGTGTTATGATGATGCCAATTGAATTAAATGATGTGTTCCATCTCACTTACGTTGTTGAATCAAAGAAATCGGATAATATTTGGCCCAGTTATTCTCGGAAGAGGAACACTGAACCAAATAAAGTGTTAGGCATCTTATTGGAATGCATTTTGCCAGTTCACGCTAATTTATGCAGACGGGTATGTGATTTTTGAGAACATGACACATTTGTAACGATAATAATCCCGACAAAACCCGGAGAATCGTTGTATGGTGAAACTATAAACATTTCTATCCATGTTTATTTTGGAAGGGAAAAGTACCACTTTTTAAGCGTTTCACATTGATGGAAAGAAGGAAGATGATTCACACGACACAACAAATATTTGTTAATTAAAGCAGAAAATAATTAATTTATGCTAATCAAGGTAAATGCCATAAGAACGGAGTAATGTTTTATTAATGTCATTTAGATGTGATATGTGACTTTTTTGTTATGATACTCCAGTTAAATAAAATTGTGTCACATGATGAACACTATGGAAACCCATTGAAGTCTGAGAGTATCAATGATAGGATGCTAGAATTAGATTGAGTGCAGTGTAGCACTATTTTAAGAAGAAAACTCACAGAATTACCCTATTTTTATTTGTGGGCATTAAATATAATTTCTCCTTTATTTGTATTTGTTGTACAGCCATGATTTTATGCCAGTAAATATTTTATTTTAGGAATATGTTGTGTATTTCATGTAGAGTAGTTACCTGGTAGACTCAAATCCTGAGCATGTGGTCGTATGGTGGGCAGGAACGCCCCATACCTCGAAAGACCGTGAGTTAGCTGGGATACGAACACATGTTCCACATGATGACAGTTGGGTACAATACTAATTCTCTTACAACACCTCCAACAATCGATCCACACGATCACTCTCTAACGCACTCTGTAATGCAGCCTCACGCAAGGAATCCTCTAGATAATCCTTCGTCATCATACTGCCTCAAAATGTAAAAAAACAAGGTTCCCTCTCAAGAGATACCCCAACAATCTCACAAATAACCTCATTTCAAATATCGACTCCTTAGGTCATTAATACCTCCTCAAGCGTACATATATTCTTAGAACCACCACATAACTTACTTCAATTATTAAATGACATGATCATATCTCCACCCATTCATCTGAATTTAACACTACTCTCCTTATAACTTAGTTGGACAGAATGTTGCGACATCCACTAAGAACCCCTAATTAATGAATATACCAGATTTGGAATCAATAAACATACCTGTGTTCTAATCTTACCTTCCTTTAAAATTTCTACAACCACTTGTTTAGAAATTCTGTGGGATATCTTTCCCATCGCAGTTAACACAATAGTAGTTCTAATTGGAATTTCTTATATTTTTATACCATGTTCCTTCCTATTATTATAAAATGCTGCACTGATGCAGAAAACCTGATAGCCACTATCAAAAAGTGTATCGATACACGCCTCTAACACTTGTAATTTTTCGACTGAGTAAAAATTAATAACGGTAGGTTCTTTAGATACCTCCATAAATTCACTTAATAAATAATTACGGATGTTTAGGTCATACGGTTCGCTCAAAATAGTAATACCGACTTACATAACTACTCTATCTGGCATTTTTAAGTTCTTATCACCTTCTTCGCTTCTATATTTATGTATAGTGATACTTTCTTCTCTCCTCATAACAATAGTTTCTTCCTCCTCCGTATTATATTTATCAATATTAACACTGTATTTCGCCTTTGCGCCTATTACTTCCCCTATCCTATCTTCTATGGCACGCCACTGCACTTCATAATCTTTCTCACTCTCTTTCATTATATTCTCTATTTCCTCTAACAACTTCATTTTCTCCCCTTTCATTTTACTTCTGGACTTACTAATTTTATGCCTTTCCTTCATTTCTCCACTACTATAGCTTAACGACCTTTCTGAGTGTTGCTTTTTGATTCTGCTTTCTTCTATATCCGTCCTTCTTTCGTCTTCTACACTATCTCTCTTCGCCATTTCCTCCACCATCGCGCTCTGCTTGTGCTTTTTCTTCCTATGCTTTGGATTACTTATCTCAGCTTTCTGCTTTCCTTGTTCAATAATTATGTCTTTCTGACTGTGCCTTAACGCACGCTTCTCTATCTCTATTAACTTCATATTGACTTCCTTTATATAGGCTCTGACTTCTTCCCATGTCTGCCTGTTTTGTTCCTCTATAATTTTCTGCATTTTTATTTCTTGAGTGCTTATCACTTTCTTTATTTTACCTACTTCTATTCCTATCTTGTCTTTAATCTTCATCTCTTCTTTCTTGCTACGTTCCATAATCTCTACCTTCACGTCTTCTACTCTTTCCCTTACCTCTTGATTAATCTCTTCTACTTTCTTGCCTATAACTTCAAAATTTTCCCCCACTTCTATCCTAACTTCAGCTATGGTTTTCTTTAACTCACTTTGCAATTCCTTTCTTATTATTTCTTTGAATTCTGACATATTCACCTTAATCCTCTCATACTTTTTATTTAACTCCTCATTCACCTTTTCCATCTTATCTAGCTTCTGATTAATTTCTTTATTATCTTTACATATCGCCTCTTTTATCTCCCTACTCCTCTCCTGATTTTGCCTACTTATTTCCTCTCTCATCTCCCTACTCATCTCCTGATTTTGCCTACTTATTTCCTCTCTCATCTCCCTACTCATCTCCTGATTATTTTTATTGCTATCTTCTAGCTTCTTGTCTATTGCCTTGCTTATCTCCTGATTTTGCCTGTTCATCTCCTGATTTTGCCTATTCATCTCCAGAAACATTCCTATGACCTCATCTAATTTATTTTCCGAAATATCCAAAGGCTTTTGTTTCTCCTGCTCTCCACTAGTCTCAGGATTTATTTCAGGATGTACCTCTATATTCGTCTCAGGGTTAACCTCGGGATTATTCTCAGGATTACTCTCAAGATTTACCTCCGACATCTTGGTATAATCCTCTACACTCTCAGCCTCAGTACCACTATCAACTTTCGTATAATTAGCTTTCTCGCCTTTACCCCTACTCCTCAATTTTCGTTGTTCCTCATCCGCCATCTCGAAGTACACCGTATAAAATTTACTGTTCCAAAATTCATCTCACTTTCCCCCAAAATCAATCACTAATAATACACAGATTCACTTCACTTTCCCCCAAAAACACTGACAATTTGCACTGAATTAACACTCACTCCTTCCGTAAATATCGTTAGGTTTTCGTGCCGCATAGTTTGGGGGCCATTTGTAATGGTTTTAGAGAGCACTGAATCTTGCCCCAGTAGTTGGGCGTTATTTGTAATGGTTTTGTGGAACTTAATGCCCCTCGTTGAGGCAGCCATTTCTAATGGTTTATTATACTTAAACTTGCCTCACTAGTTGAGCGTTATTTGTAATGGTTTAGGGAGATATATTGACTATTAATAATAAGAAAAGCGCCCCACATTGGGCGCCATTTGTAATGGTTTAAATAGCTTAATGTCCCTCGTTGAGGCAGCCATTTGTAATGGTTTAGGGATAACTGAATAATGTTAATAAAAAGGTTAATAATTAAATAGTCGCCCACTTTTGGGTGATCAAAATGAAACATTTAATTGTGTATTAATTTAATAGTGTATCTGTATTGTTGTCAGCTTCACTAAAAAGTACATAATGTGTAGTATTATATGTAGCCAAGGGCGCCAGACCATTTATATATCATGATCAAAATAATATATTAAACCTCGG
Organism: Meconema thalassinum; assembly: GCA_946902985.2. Classification (NCBI taxonomy): domain Eukaryota; kingdom Metazoa; phylum Arthropoda; class Insecta; order Orthoptera; family Tettigoniidae; genus Meconema; species Meconema thalassinum. The sequence goes on from OX336392.1 coordinate 539,202,834, forward strand.
TTAAACAGAGGTAGAGCATCGAAATTCCTATCTCCAGCCGTAGTGAAACTTACGTAATCTAACCTTACGATAATTAGTTCAGGAGTATGGTGTTGCCTTATAGTAATTTCTAGCTACTAAAGGAAACCAGTCAAACATTTGAATTTAAAAATGAATTTAATATATAAAACAACAAGTGCAAAAAGAATAAAATACTGAAGATAATAATAATAATAATAATAATAAATTAAATTAAAGAATTTACTGAATTTACTTGTATTATGTGTCTTGATAGGACATTGGAGTATACTGAGTTAATTGAATAAAATATAGATTGAATTTAATAAGCATGAGAGCCTTCTGATTTGACTGGAGTATAACTGTTTACATCGCTCACCGCATTGAAGATCTTTGTTGTTGGATTGTTGCGTAGAGAGTTCCAGATGGCCCTGATCTTCCTCAAAGTAATAAATTTATATGTGGATGACGGAATAAATTCCAAAAATCATCCCTGTGACAATAGCCTCGTACACAACCATGTCACAGTTTGATGAGACATAATGTCTTATCAAATTCACATACTTAAATAGTCAACTGTCTAATTTAGCACTGCGTTACAGATGAATGTTAATTTCCAACTCCATCTCGCTACAAGTTCCAGTCTTCTGCCTGTACGTCCAGCTCCAATCAGTCTCCTGCCAGCGATTCAATAATAATAATCCATTTGGGCGGCCGTCATATATATAACGTTCCCAGGCACGCGACCACCCCCACTTCTGAAGTCTCTAGGCAATTTGCACGCCTTTCACATATCAATAATGATACAATACTCCTTTGTAGCATTTCTCGGGAGGTCCAGCCCACCTTTTGTATAAAGTTGCAAAGGACTCATTCATCGGCCCAGCATTGTTAGTGGCAAGTCTTCTTAGAATCCCTTCTTAGTATGATTTGTATACTGGTAGAATACTTGATGTGAAATACATAAGTGTCTATTTATGTCATTTCCAAGAAGCCGTGGATAAGCCGCCCTTCTGCGAACAACCCTCTTCTTCTCTTGTTCGAATTTTCTTCAGAAATAATATTCAGTCAAGCGTCTAACTTATTTCAAATATAATGTGTATCGCTCCAAGTCCTTTCAATTGCCATAATATTCTACATTACCGCATAATAATAGATATAAACATATTAGTTAACATAATAACTAATAAAAGGTAAAATGTAAACTTAAAATATATTGATAATAATAATAATAATAATAATAATAATAAAATAATGATAATAAGAATATTAATAATAATAATAATAATAATAATAAAATATATAGAATTATTTCATTCTGGTCACAGATTGGGACCATCACTTAATTACACCTTCTTGTATAAACTATGTTTCATTATTTATATTAATTTATCTCAAAAATAGGTTTTAAATTTGGAGAATGTGACTTTTGTATCCAAACATCGGAGACTGTGAGTTTTTGTGTCGGAACAAGTTGGAGACTTGCCACTAAACAATATTAATTACTTCAAACAAAACAATAAGTTGGTCCAGTTTGTGGAAAATTTAGACAAATAAAACCAAATTGCATTGTTGGAATACACTTATTATTTATTTATTTATTATGTAGAGGTTTCGAGTTGAACAGACAATAATAATATTGGCTCGCAGCTGTAGAAAGTCACATGACCAGAAGCTGTCTTGTGATTGGCCAACAGGCAGAATGTGCCCTTTGCAACTAAACAGTGTGGAGAAAGTTAGTTTTGCATCTAAATTGAGTTTTTAGCATTTGAAAACCACTGGATATTGTGAGTTTGGCTTTTCAGCATTAACGATAAGATAGTCGTGTGCAGTTTGGAACGAAGAATAAGAACGCCTTGCTAACTCAATTTCGAACAAAAGTGGAGAATGTGAGTTTTGCATCTAGACCTCTCAAATAATCTATTCTACTCGAATGCTTTTTCCGTATAAATGATTTTAAAAAACCGTGGCACTACAGCCCATGAAGGGCCTAGGCCTACCAAGCGACCGCTGCCCAGCCATTTGTACTGCAGATATTGGGGTGACGCGTGGTCAGCGCATCGGGTCCCCTCGGCCGTTAATCTTGGTTTTCGTGACCGGCGCGCTGTCTCACTGTCAGAGCTACTCAATTGTCCTCACGAGGCTGAGTGCACCCCGTTCCAGCCCTCATCAAAGTTTCTAAAATCCCTGTCGGAGCCGGGAATCGAACCAGGGGCTTCCGGGCGGGAGGCAAGGCGCGCTAACCCAACACCACGGGGCCGGCCGTAAGAATGATATTCATGCTCTATTTCATTGTCGTATATATACCCACATAAATATTTGCTATATACTGCGTTATCTTAAAAATATTATTATTATTATTTTTGTTATTAGATCATTTCATTAGGCACATCAATCACTCACCATATTTCATAAACTCTTTAATTAGTCATTTTATCTAAGCATTGCGATGGCATCACTGGCTCATGCTATCATCATAGCCTATATGGTGCTACAGCATTATTTAAATATGCCCTTCTGTAGTTATGTCCTAAATACCCAAATAGTGCTTCCAATAATCACACTGCAGTTTACATGTGGCCTATTTAGATGTCAAACTCTATAAACCTGTTTAAGATTAATAATTTCAACTTGCGATGGCTTCTAATAGGCTACATGTCGATTATATAATAACAATTTCTCTAAAATTCCTATCTGCCGGGAACATGTTAGATCTTGAATATTTTATTTTTATAGCATTATATCTTCCATCTCCTATTATAACAGGTACTTTCAAAAATGCAATCCCAATCAAAAAAGATCAGAAGCTCAAAAGCTCCTCAACTGCCTTTTATACATGCGCATAGTAATCATCATTTTCCAGTTCCAGTTTCCCGGGTGTGGTATACAAGCGCTTGCCATTTCTTTCGGTCGGAGTAGAGATGCCGTTCTTCTACATCTTCCCATTTCATATTCCGTCTGTTGACCTCAGACTTCACTGTGTCTATCCATTGATTTCTTGGCCTAATAATAATAACTTGTTTAATTAATTGGATGTGGCTACACCCAATGTCTTGTCTGTCACGAAGAAAGTGGCCTCACAGACAGACAAAAAAAAATTACAGTCAGTCTGAAAGACTAGACGTTATATCATTTCAAATGACGCATGCTACAAATGCTCCACATTTTAGAAAGGACTCTTTCAACAGACTCCATTACCCATTAACTTAGGCTTCCCGCGTGGGCACCTCTTTAAGGGTCACCCTGTATTTGAGTCTGACATCTTTTACAACTCTTTAAGGGTCACCCATTATTTAAACCTGATATCTTGCAAACCTCTTTAAGGGTCACCCTGTATTTGATTGAATCTAACATACTGTACACCTCGTTAAGTGTCACCCTGTATTTTGCTCTGACATCCTGCACACCTCTTCAGGAGACACCCTGTATTCTTATCTGGCATCTTGTATATCTTTTTAGAAGTCACCCTGTATTCTTGTGTGACATCTGATACACCTCTTTAGGAGTCACCCTGTATTCTTGTCTGGCATCTTGTGCACCTCTTTAGGAGTCACCCTGTATTCTTATCTGGCATCTTGTTCACCTCTTTAGGAGTCACCCTGTATTCTTATCTGGCATCTTGTATATCTCTTTAGAAGTCACCCTGTATTCTTGTGTGACATCTTGTTCACCTCTTTAGGAGTCACCCTGTATTCTTGTCTGACATCTTGTGCACCTCTTTAGGAGACACCCTGTATTCTTGTCTGACATCTTGTACACCTCTTTAAGAGTCACCTTGTATTCTTATCTGACATCTTGTGCACCTCTTTAGGAGACACCCTGTATTCTTCTCTGCCATCTTTTGCACCTCTTTAAGAGTCACCCTGTATTCTTATCTGACATCTTTTGCACCTCTTTAAGAGTCACCTTGTATTCTTATCTGACATCTTGTATACCTCTTTAGGAGTCACCCTGTATTCTTCTCTGCCATCTTTTGCACCTCTTTAAGAGTCACCCTGTATTCTTATCTGACATCTTGTACACCTCTTTAGGAGTCACCCTGTATTCTTATCTGGCATCTTGTTCACCTCTTTAGGAGTCACCCTGTATTCTTATCGCATCGCTCGACGCCCCAGGACTGTTTCAACAGACTCCATTAACCAATAACTTAGGCTTCCCGCGCGGCTGCATGACGTCACAGTCTCCGTCTCCGTCCCGCGTAATGTTAGACCCAAAGCATAACGACGAAGTCGACAAGATCATTTGAAATGATAAAAACCTGTACATGACAAATATCGAATTATAATTTTATAATCCAATCACAATGTGCGAGAATGATTGATTACCAACATTTAATAATAACAATCTCTATATATTCTTCTTGTGACCGCTAAACTTAATACTCAAAGGAAATTCATGAAATATTGTTGCGCTGCCTGATGCTGCTTGCTGAAGTCGCCTTTGTCCATTTGGTTGTCATCAGGCATGGCGTCGCCTCGTCCACCAAAGTCCTCTATGTTTCGAACAACATCGGAGAAGACGTTGTGACCGATCCAGTCAGGGTCAATTACCGGCCCCGGATGATAGGAGATCGAGAGGACACCGGAGGGTCAGTATGACGTCATGGCATGACGCGGCGAGGCAACCGCGAGAGTAGGGGAATGTTCCAGAAGATTCCAACCCCTTCCACTTCTTTTTCTCGAGAGGAGGACACAGTTCCGGAATGATCAGTTAGTCAGCGTGGCACGGACGAGTATGTTATCCAGCGTGGCACGGACGAGTAGCCTACGTCACGTGGACTGAAAATTGCATCGGGAACTTGAACGGTTTACGTGAGTGGTCAGTGCTCGTGGCCATTTTGATACGAGGAGTGATCAGCAGGCCATGAGGCTAGCGTGCGTGTAGTGCCAGTGAGCTGTTTACAGTGAAGTGTGTCCGTTTGTTTGTCGAACCGTGTTCAGTAAGCTTTCACCAGAACGATAATCGTGAATTTCAAGACGATATCGGACTCGCTAGTATGTGAAGAAATAATCAGAACTGATAAACGAAGGTCCGTTTAATTCATGCATATGCTGCTATTGATATGTGAAGACGCGTGGAATATTATACAGTACTTTACCATTTTGATTACGAAGATTAATGCACGTGATCCGGTTAAGTTAACGGTGTTGAAGGCATGTACTGTGGTAATAGCAAGACAAAATTGTGCGCCTTTGAACGTCCGAATGTAGGCCGAAATGAAAAACTGAATTACCATGCCGACAATTTATGTTAATCAAAGATGAGTACCAGGAGGTGTTTAACATTACGAGTATCGGGGAAAGAACAATAATAACGATAGTCGAGGCGAAGCATTATCGCGAGACCCTATATTGTAACAGACATTCATTCGAAAATAGCATAGCAGTGCTGGCATTTAAGAGACACAGTGAGAATGTGACGGAAGGCTACATCCACTTTAAGCTTGTGTTGGAGGACTGCAGGCCGCAGGCAACTTGATATGTCGGTCAAGGCCAGGTCGAAATAGCTTCTCGTGGAAGGGAGTGTGTCACTGGTTGAAGAAAGTGAGTACACATAATTCAAGTGAACCAGGAACTAGACGCTATAGTGCGTGGGCGTAGAAGTGCTCTGATATAGTGAAATGTAATATTGCTACACGGCAGTATGAACTTTATAACCATGGACTCAAATATTCTGGGAATCAACATGCATATTAATACGCAAATTATGCTGCACTGAACCTCTAAAGGGGCCATAATGGGGTGAATGGTCGCGACGAGATGGACGAGTGGACCTTGGTTGGGACGTCAGGAGATGCCGTCGCTGACGGTGACCGGGGGCAACCAATGGGCGGACATGGGCGTCGCCAGGAGATCGAGAGGAGCCGGGGGCGAATACCTCTACCAGTACGCTGGGAGACCACATCGCGAAGACGCTGGAGGAACAACGCCGCCCAAATGCCGCAGACGACACCGACGCCGACGCCAGGGGTTTCCGAGGACACCGGATCTAAAGTAAGACGTTTCATTTCCATCCTTGTTCATCAGGAAGAAGAGAACTTCTACCTCGGATAGCCGTGCCATGAGATGGCCTGAGATCGTGTAACTTAACGCCATTCATAATCATTTATTCCATATTGAACAAGAGTATCATTTTCTCATAGGGTTGTACAGATATTTTTTGTCCTTTCTTTTCGGGTCGTTTTGACTTGCATAAATTAACAGTATCAATGGTAGGAGTAAGACATACATTTATTCTCTGAGACCTGATAATAATAATAATAATAATAATAATAATAAGTTGAAATTGGGTAACGATAATATGAGATGCCCATTTTTCTGGGAGATTCTAGCATTTCGATTTCCGAGGTCATTATGTGAATTTAATTCTGAAAGGTTTGTCACGGATTGCATAGATTTTAATAGCAAAAGGATAGCAAAATGAATATGGTTGGAGATTGTCGAGTAAGGTTCCTTGGATAGGATGCCATATTATCATACGACCTCGTGGTCCCGATAAAGTTGATACGCTCTGTTAAGTGTGGGTTCTTGAGACATGCTAATAATGCATGATTTTTGTAATGATGTTGTGTAAAGTTAATGTGATAATTAAATATGGTATTATTCCGTCATATGTGACGAGGTTATTCACGGGGCGACGTATGACCGTTGAATTGAATTTGTGTGGACAGGGTCCTTTACTATCGGCGAACGTGTTACGTTTATCGATGAGTTGTATATTGAATAGCGCAGGGGTGTAATTGATAGTACGCTCGACAGTCAGATTGTTCGGATCCTCACACAGAGTGTTCGACGGAAGGGTTGCGGTTAAATGTTCGTTGTGAGAATGAAATACTCTAGGGTGCCTTATTACGAGGTTCTTAACCTTTCCTAAACGTTAGACAATGCTATAATTTAATTACAATAACAAATATGACAGTGTGGATCAAGGTTGTTGGAACGGCGAATATAAATCAGTAATAATAATAAGAATTAGTAGTGTAAATATGTGAGCACAATCTGGGTGTGTTAATAATTTATGATAAGTTATAATTAATTGTTGAAATGCCATATTATGTGAAGCTGAGTTGATGTTTTAGTGTTATTTGATGTGATATGATGCTCTTTAGTTATTAATTTGCAGTTCGATATAGGAGATCAGTCCATTGCTGTATAAGGGTAGACAGTTGTGATATACACAGGTATTCGATACTTTCTTCGAGTTTTTGCCGCAGGTGAACTTTGTGATAAGTGGCCATTGATGTTTACATGCGTGTGCACCGATAAATTAAGGGTGAATTTAGTTTTTTTGAAGGTGATCTCCTTGTCGGAACTTTAAGAGAGGACACCCACGAGTTTGAATAAGTATAACTTTTTTGTTTGTTTAGGGACTATGAACTTTTTTTTTTCGGACTTTGTCCCACCCTAACTCTATACTCGTGCGTGGTAGGCAGGTTGCATATTTATTTATCATTTGGCCAATAAAGGAGCAGATGTGATTTTACGAGGGCTTTTTTTTCTTCTCTGTTTGTTAATTCAAGTTAGGGAGTTTGCTTTTGAATCCTGGTTCAGTTCATTTGCCACCCCACCCCTAAACGACCGGAGACCCTTTGTCTCTGGCTCGCTGGAGCATTTATTTTATTCTTGTCTGTATGAACCAAGATTCATACCCTAATTCTTTTTTCACCCACTCCCTTGGCCGTTTCTTCTGATGGGGCCGGGATGTTGGCCGGGTGATCGCCTGTCCCATTGGAGAAACGGGCACAGGGAGGGGGAAGTGGCGCCGCTAACGTGTTGGCTCGACGACGATGGTGCGTGTCGTCTCCGTCATGGGCATGCTTTTTACTCAATCATTTGTTGTTGTGATGGGAGTATACTGAGTGTTCAGATTGGTGCCTTTGATGGGGGCGAGATGCTTGCCATGTGTAATTCTTTTGTGTAAAATTAACCTCGTATCACACTGAGCCTTTAGTGAACCATTTGACATGGTTGGTACACGATCTCAGGTCATGGCTATACTCGACCCTGTAGGCCCCTATATTTAAGTTGTATTGCAAGATGTCACAAGTAGTAACCGCAGAAAATATAGCTGATATATTAAAACAAATCCAAGATGGATTAAATGGTCTAACCACTGAAATGAATAATGTTAATGATAGTATTGGGTCAATTAAGACAAACATGAAGAGCGATATGGATCGCTTACAGACGACACAAGAGGGTGTCGGTACTCAAATAGCAGAGGTACAGAGGACGCAAAAGGGTGTCGGCACTCAAATAGCAGGAATAAAAAAAGATGTTAGTGATAAAGTTGATGATCTCAGAACCGACATATTAGAAGTCATGGGATCTAATCTTAAGAGTTTAGAATCTCATTTGCAGAAAAACATTGCTGCTGTAGAACGTAATCTTAAACTATCAGGAAAGGCTATAGATAATAAGATTAATCTACTCGATAAAAAGGTAGAAACTACATTTCAAGTGCTCACCGCGGAGATCAAAGATTCTATGGCACTGCAAATCAGGGATACTCAGAGTTCGCTTCGGGGGAATATTGAAGGACTTGAGAAGAAGCTGAACAGTAATATTAAAGGCATGGGAGAAGATTTGACGGCAAAAATTGAGCAAATTGGTCAGTCTAACGAGGAAACCTTGGATAAGTTGAAACAGGACGTGTCAGGTAGGAAAGAAGAGGTTGCGAAGGTCGTGAAAAACATGCAGATACAGGTTGAATCATTCCAGGACACGTATGACAGGAAAATCACTCATTCCCAAACGACATTATTCGAACATGTGAGAGAATCTATCCACACTTCCATTGTTGAGTTGGAGGAGAAGGGAAGGCAACTCACTCGATTAGGCAACTTAGAGGCGGAAATGACGCAGATAAAATACAAATCGGAGTGAGAAAGGTTTAGATGGTCCGAAATTGAAAACACGCCACCTCTTAACGGGACGGAAAGTGAAAACACCCCATCCTCTAGAAAGGAGGGAGAGGTAGTTGCAACGCCGAGAAAACCGAGTACAAACCCCGCGGGACACCTGACTATCATTAGAAGTATAGACCACCAGCCGAGGAAATTCTCGGGGAACAATGGGACTAATAACGTCACACCCATCGAATTTATGAGGGAGGTCCTTGAATACATGGCAGAAAATAAGATACCACGTGAGAGGGAACTAAGAGTTATTGAGAGGTCGCTGGAATCGACAGCATTAACTTGGTTTCGCGCATTTCGATACACGTTCACGAGCACGGACGAGTTCGAACGACTATTAATCAAACGCTTTTGGAGCCCTGAAGCACAATTGAACATACGGACGGAACTATACGCTAAACGGTATGCGACGTCCAATCCGACTAGGTATGCGGGATACTTCGCATCGCAACTCGCCAGGCTGCAGTATTTGACTCCACCAGTGCCGGAGGACGAATTGGTCCAAGCCATTATACGACAATTACCTGTAGAGGTGCAGAAGAGTGTAATAGCGTCAGGAGTCGAGACTTTAGAGGGATGTGAAGAGATTCTTCGAAAACTTGACCACACTAGCGCACAGTTACAGGCGAGGTCCGGACGACAGGAAAATAGAGATGTAAACACGGTCGTGATTGACAAAATTGCGCAGACGGAAGAGCGAACGCCGCGGGAGACGGACAGGCCAAGAGACACAGGGTACTATCGGAGCCGAGATAGGAGCCACGGTGGAACAGACGAGCGACCCAGGTGGAGGAATAAACCGTACGAAGAGCGTAGGAAATCCCGATTCAACAATACGAAGGGACGATATGGTGAATATCAGCGAAGGCAGTCAAATCAATATTATCAGAGACAGAATGCCGATAGGGATTCTCGTTCGCAGGGTTCGCGGCCGAGCTATACGGAAAGACATCGAGAGAGCCAGGAATATTTACAACAATTACGGAGTAATCCATCCGCACCACCGGGGGAAGCTGACCGACCACCTGACACAAGTCGGTCAGATCAACAAAAAAAAAACTTCAAATTAAGAAATTCCACAAACCTTGGTCCTCCCGAACTGATCGAAATTCAAAAGATATTTCAGGCTACCGACGAAGACTTGATTCATGAGGAAGACGTTATCCGCCGCGGGAAAGTGTATCCTTTGCCAATCATAACAGTGGAGGTGCTCGGTAAACAAATAAAAACCCTGATTGACACCGGAGCGATGATTAGTGTGGTGTCTCAGTCATGTTTGGACGAGATAATGGAGGCAGGACCCGTATATACTCTACCAGTAGCGAATGTAAAGGTTAGAGGTGTAATTCCCGATCGCTCAGTGAGATGCAAGCTGCAGGCCCTGTTGATGATCAAGATTGCGGGGAGGTTTTATGAGCACGTGTTCGTGGCCATCTCCAACATCAATTTTCAAATAATTCTCGGTGTTGACTTTATTTCGGAGTACGGCTGGATTATAAATATGCAAGAGGGTGTTATGTATGTCGGAAACGAATCGCCGAGGAGAGGATCGAAAGATTATATCAATGCCAACTCGAGCACGCTCTTCTTGGAGAACACACTTGAGTATATCGTGGAACGTGAAGAAGAGACGATCACCCACATGCCGTTGTTGTTGTTGTTTGAGTCTTCAGTCTTTTGACTGGTTTGATGCAGTTCTCCAAGCCTCCCTGTCCTGAGCTAATCGTTTCATCTCTACATAGCTACCACACCCTACATCCGAGGCAATCTGTTTAACATATTCTAACCTTGGTCTACCCCTACAATTCTTGTCCTCGACCCTTCCTTCCATAACTAAGCTTGCTATTCCTGGGTGTCTTAGTATGTGTCCTACCAACCTATCTCTTCTCTTCATTAGCAGTCGCCAGAAACATCTCTCCTCTCCCACTCGCCTTAATACTTCTTCGTTTGTAACCCTATCTACCCATCTGATCTTCATCATTCTCCTGTAACACCACATTTCAAATGCCTCAATTCTCCTCTTTTCTGCTGCACCAATAGTCCAAGTTTCACTTCCATAGAGCGCCACGCTCCAGACAAAGGCTTTCAAAAATGACTTCCTAATACCTAAATCTATATTCGATGTCAACAGATTCCTTTTTTGTAGAAAGGCTTTCCTTGCCTGAGCCAACCTACTTTTTATATCCTCTTTGCTTCGTCCATCACTGGTTATTCTGTTTCCTAAGTAACAGAAGTCTCCTACTTCCTTCAGCTTTTCACCTGCCAATTTGATCTCCATAGAGGTTTCTGATTTATTTCGGCTGCATTCCAGTATTTTTGTTTTACATTTATTAATTTTCATCATGAAGTCCTTCCGTAAGACGGAATCCATACCATTCAAAAACTCATTCAAATCCTCAGGCTTGTTGGCCAAGATGACGATGTCATCAGCAAATCTCAGAGTTGAAATTATTTCTCCTTGAATCTTCACTCCCACTTTAAATTTTTCTCCGATTTCCTTCATTGCTTGTTCAATGTAAAGATTGAAAAGTATGGGTGATAAGTTGCAGCCTTGCCTTACACCTTTCATAATACCAGCTTCTCTCTCATACCCTTCAGCTCGAATGACTGCTGTCTGGTTTCTGTATAGATTGTATATCACCCTCTGGTGTATTCTTGGAATACACGGTAAGATAGAGTATTCTTTTTAATGCTCTTTGCTTGTTCATTTCATCCTTTTTCTCAAACACCAACAGTGACCTCCTAGTTCCTCTTTGATGGTCATGTCTCTTATGTCATTGTGAGTCTGTTCTAGATATATATCTTCCATGACCCACCTAGCGTCATCTAGCAGCGAATCTCTGAAGCTCCTCAATTCTTCCTGGTGCAAGAGGACTTCCTTTTCCATCTGGCCACCAGATCTAGTTGCCATCGCCAGCTATAATCTCCGTGATCAAGAGAACTTCGTCTACTTTTTCACCCACCAGGCTGTGCTAGTATCGCCTGCTATCAACTCTTTGAAGACCATTTCCTCAAGAGAATTTAAGTTTACAATATTGGTCATGCTTATATGTTCTCCTTTTGTCTCCTACCCCCACTCTTTTCCCTTCCTTGGACCCTCCGCGCTTCGCTGAGTGGGTCTCACGTGTAAGTCGGCAGTTGACTCGGTCAGTCAAGGCTCAACTAGAGCCAGTCTCCTCAAACCAAGAGGCACTCTCTACGTTCTACGCCATGTTGGCACATTAGGTACCCGTCAAAGGGAACTTCACCTTCGACATGCAACCAAGATAAGTACAGACTTAAGGTTTTAACCTCATCTTCATCAGTTTTATTATCTACATGCTTTTATTGATCATTTTATAGACAGTGTGAGATTACTATTTGGGGCAAAAATCATCCTTCGCGGGATTTGCCATGTTGAGCTTTTGTCTGTTTAAGCCAACCTTAATAGGAAGTAGCTTTTCTTAAGCTATTTAAATGAGAAATCTTCTCACCACGTGGGATATTATCTAATACCCGCTGTCTATAAATTACCAAGCTAGTTCCTCCGCTGGATTAACTTTGGCCCCATTCTTCTATTAAGATCGTTCTGGAACCTTCCAGATCCTGTACTTTATCTACAAGTCCTGCCGTCATGTATTTTTCACTCATTTGTGAGAATACTATTTAAAATTGAAGAATCTCACTTCTCAATTAAAGCTCAATAGCGAATTTTCTTCCACCGTTGGAATGTTCTATGGCGCATTTAATTGTAATACACAACTTTCTCAAGCAATAGACTTTCGCCTATCTAGTGCAACCAGTCCTTTTTCATCATTGCAATAACTTTCTATGCCATAAACTTTCGTGTTACTACAGTGAATTTTTCATCTATTCAAAAGACTATAGTGATAACTAGTGCTTGTTCAACTTTTCTACCGCGTCGCGATCGTCCGTTTACATTAAATAAGGCCATGAACATTGATCCTAAATCCCAATTAATCTTTCCTAAACCTTCTGCTAACAAACCATATTAATAAAATTGTAACTCTAGATCATTTTCTATGAGGTGTCACTCTAACGAAGTGCCCTTCCATCTTGCTTGTTTATCATTAATTAATTTCTGCATAACTACGTGTTTTATACACGGTTCAAGCTTACATTGTTTCTACCCTATAATCAGGGAAAACAATTCTTTCAACTCATGAGTGAGTTATTTCTAGGTCTCACGAAAGGGAAACTGCCCCATTTGGCTCGTGATTCCTACTTAAACATAGGAGGTCGAGAACCTTCCTTTTGACTTTCTCTTCAGGTTTCACAGTAAGTGACCTGCCCTTATTTGTATAATAACCAACAGTAATTCTGTATAAATATAAGAAGTTATAGGAACTTCTCCTTCATTCTACCCGCTTTCTTTTTTGTTATTTTCGAAGTTGTAACTTTTTCTAAAATAGTTACCTGGAAATTTCTTAAAGTACACTCCTTGTACTCAATTTAATGTTTAAACTTTAATCACTTCATTTGTCTTTTTTTTAATCTTACAAAGATTTTAGTACATATATAAGATTTGTACCCTAAAGAATTGTTAATTGCCTGGAGCAAACTTTAAATGTTAGGAGGTCTGCGACCCCAAATTGTTACTAAAAATTGAAACTATATACTTGTCAAATTTATTAGACTCTTTTGCCTTGTTAAATAAATTAAATATTTGTTTTTGGATTTATCATTTCTCTAATACAACGGTTAGGCAAGATCCTGTCTTCCTTGGCTCTCCCTACTCAATGCCATTAAATCTATTGATAGGGCTTTCACCACTCGTTGCATTTGAGCAAGAACGCTTAGTGGTAATCTCGTTAAAGTTTCTCTTAGCTTTAATAGCTAATTCTAACTGGCCAGTAAGGCAAGTATAGCTCGCTACGCCAGCTACCTGCTTGTGGAGATCCTCTCCGAAAACTTATGGTTGGTTTTCCAAAAGATAAGTGTTTCTCTTTGTCTAAACTTTTAGCCGGCTCCTTGCTGAGTAAAAGCTTAGCCATTTCCAAATGCAACCATTGGTTCACTTACCAAAATTACTCCCCAAGGTATAATTTTTAATCACTATCCTTCTTGGAAGCACTTGGTCGCTTTTTCAGGAACTCTATAACTTCGAAAACTGGAAATACCAAACCTGATTCAAATTATTGGCATTCTTCGAATTACTTTGCAAAAAAACGAATTTCTTTGAAAAGACATACAATAAATCTGTTACTATCTGTCTTGCCAGACCATCACCCTTCCCCATAGTAGGCATACGCATGCTTGAGAGGGAATACTCTAAAGCCATTCTCTTGCAAACCGCCCAAGTCCTAGCTGCGTTTCCCGTTAGCTTCGACCAGGTCCTTACCCACTTTAGGTATCAGAGAGCGGATTTGCGGTGGCAACCGCCCTTGAGTGTATTTAAGGTTATATTTACAACTTTTGTGGGACTCTCCTCCTATCTTTATATCCTTTCTCTCCAGTCTGAAACCCACCTCCTTTTCTTTATCATCTTCCCTTGGTGGTTAGGTTATTCCTCAGCCAATAATCTACCCAAAATTTGGTCCCAAAAACCCGGGAGAGTCCATTTGTCATTTTTTTCTGTTTAAAAGATTATTTGACAATATCTTGCAAATTATTAATATCTGCTTTGAATCTTTCAGCTATAACTACATCGTGCAAAGCCTGTGAAGGGGAAAGAGGTCGCTCCTGTCTCCCGTGGTGTGTCCCTTTCTTTCAACTTATTTGCTGCTGCCAGCTTGACAGCATTTCCAAGGTTCCACAGTTTCGTGAGTTACATTTCAATCTATTTTCTTTGACATGGCTCCTACTGAAAAGGATAAGGATGAAAAACTTACTTCTAAACGAGCATCCTATAAAGGGCAAATTACCCGATTCAGAAAGTACATAAAAGAGTTAGATCCCTCAGAAGCTCAATTAGACTTGTTGAAACATCGTGTAAGGGATTTAGAACGTTCTTATGAAAATTATTGCAACATCCAAACTGAAATAGAAACTTGTATGCTCAATCAAACCGAAGATCGAGTCGAAGTAGAAAACCAATATTACGAAGGCATAGGTTCTGCTTTCAAAATAATACGCCAACTCGAAGAGGAGCAGAAAAAGGACGCTTCTGTTCTTGGTTCCCTTCACGAACCACAAACTTCTTTCCGTGATGGTACTCACAAGCCCAAACCAATTTTACCTAAAATTGATTTACCCCATTTCTCTGGAGATGAATCTACTTGGGATTCTATCTATGAAATATTTTGCTCCCTTGTTCATGACAATGAAGACATTCAAGTCATTTACAAGTTTCATTACTTGAGATCTATCCCCCGAGGTCAAGCTTTGCAGTTAGTCGAAGCACTTCCTCTACGTGCCGAAAATTACCCCATTGCCTTTAACTTATTAAAAGAAAGATATGGAAATTTACGGTTACGTATTCAACGCCATATGAAGGCTTTATTCAACCTACCTGCGTCACAGCACAATGACGTCACTAGTTTGCGTACTCTCATTGATACTACTCAGCTTCACGTTAAGGCCCTGTCCCAATTAGATCAAACTACTGAACACTGGGATACTTTCCTAATACATTTAGTGGTTTCTAAAGTTGATGCTGCTACCCTCAAAGCTTGGGAAATTGAACTTTCTAAAGAAGACGACTACTCTTACGAGCATTTAGTCACTTTCATAAACGCTAGATGCCAACTCTTAACCGCTCTAGCTAATCAAAGTGAACCCTCTTCCCCGGGTACCAAATTTGAATTAATGTCTATCAAACCTAAAAGCGAACGCTTAGCGTCTAATACCCAAAAACCCAGGTCCAGCTCATCTAAATTTAAATCAAACACTACTGGTTACCCAACTAGGTCTAGTGAACGTCGTGTTGCTAGCTCTATTGTTTTAATCACTCAAAGCGAACCTCGCAAGACTTAAACGAACCTTTAAAGTGCATACTTTGTAAAGATCCCCATGCCCTATACCTCTGTAAATCCTTTAAAGAAATGTCAGTCGACGACAGAAGAAAATTAGTTTCCCAGAACAAACATTGCTTCAATTGCCTAGCGCCTACTCATTCTGCTTCTAATTGCAAGTCCACAAGACTTTGCTACCATTGTGAAAAGGCTCATCACACTTTGCTACATCGTCATGATCAGGCAAGGTCATCGACAGCATCTACTTCTCCGAAAAATGATAGTGCTAACAGTTCTAATGCTTCATCGTATATTCAAAATGCCAAGTCCATTCGCAGTGCTCAAGTATTGTTGTCTACTGTCCAAATCGAAGTTCAGGATAACTTTGGCAACTGGGTCCGTGCACGCGGTCTTCTAGATTCAGCGGCAACTCATGATTTTGTGTCTAATTTCTTGATTAGAAAACTAGGCCTACCTGTAAACCCCACTTATATTAACGTGTCGGGCATCAACAGCTCAAAATAGCAAGCTTTACAATTCTCAAAGCTAACCATAAGAGACATTTGTCATAGAAACAACTTTCTTAAACTTAATTGTCTAATTCTCAATAGCATTGGAGAAGACACTCCAAGTCACTCTGTGGATATTTCAGGGTTAAACATTCCCTCGCATTTAAGGCTAGCCGATCCTTTGTTCAACATGCAAAACCCTATTGACATACTCTTTACTGCCAATGTTTTCTGGAATTGCCTTCGTAAACAGGTTCGCAAGTTATCCTCAAACGTGGTCGCCAGAGACACTAATTTTGGATGGATCGTCACAGGTCAACTTCCCCATTATTCTCCCCAACCCGCATCGCAATGTTACTTCTCCAATACTGACCTGGAACAGTTCTGGAGGCTTGAAAGCGTTGATCCTCCTAATGTAACCTCTTCAGAAAATGAATTCTGTGAGCAACTTTTTTTGAACACCACCACTCGTTCTTCTGATGGCCGGTTCATTGTTCAAATGCCAAGATTACATAATCCTCCAAAACTTATTAATTCTCAGCCCAAAGCTAGAAAAGCTCTCCTTGCTATCGAGAGCAAATTCAAGAAAGAACCTCTTGTTAAAAAGCAGTACACTGATTTCATGGATGAATATGAAAGCTTAGATCATATGGAAGTTGTTAACAAATCTGATGATGAATTGCACCCCCCAATTGAAACGGTTTATTTAAATCATCATCCCGTGTGGAAAAACCCTCTCGAAAAAGATGAAATCCGAGTCGTTTTCAATGGTTCATCACCCGACGTTAAAGGCAAGAGCCTTAACGACACCCTTTACTCTGGTCCTGCTATTCAATCAGATCTATCTGCTATACTCTTAAACTTTCGATTATTTCCCATAGCTGACATAGCTGATATAAAACAGATGTACCGCCAAGTTTTAATTCAACCGGAACAACGAGATCTTCAAAGAATCTTGTGGCGTGATGAAATCAGTTTGCCCATTAAGGAATTTCGCTTAAAAACGGTTACTTATGACTTAAAACCCTCTGCTTTCCTTGCTATCCGATCTCTACACTTGCTAGCCTCACAAGATGGTCATTTATTTAATTCCAAAGCCTCTGAAGCACTAACTACGTCATTCTATGTTGACGATTATTTGCAGTCCTTCCCCACTTTGGAGGAAGCTTCTTTTGTGTCTTTAGAACTTCAGGCATTGCTAAGGAATGGAGGTTTCCCACTTCATAAGTGGAATTCCAACTCCCCTGAGTTTCTTGCCCAGTTTCCCATCGAAGACGTAGATCCTTCTTCTGTCGAAATTTGTGGAAACTCCGAATCCATAAAAACTCAAGGAGTTCATTGGTGCACTAGCACTGACACTCTCATCTATAAAGTTTCACTCGCAGAAGAGCTTCCTAACACAAAAAGACAAATTCTCTCTGAAATTGCAAAAATTTTTGATCCACTTCAATTCCTTGCCCCAGTTATCGTTATAGCCAAACTCTTCATGCAAGAGCTGTGGTCGCTCAAATGTGAATGGGATGACACTGTTCCTCTTTCTTTTCTTAATCGTTGGCTCTCGTTTCGCAGGAATTTGCTGGATCTTTCCCTTATTGAAATTCCTAGGAATTTAATTAACGCTCATTCTAATGCATCCTTTTTCCTTCATGTGTTCGCGGACAGTTCCGAAGAAGCTTACGGTTGCTGCGCATATTTAGTTTATCACGGTTCATTATATGGATCTTCAGTTTACAACCTTGTTTGAGCCAAATCGAAGGTCGCTCCTCTTAAAACTATCACTTTGCCTAGGCTTGAATTGTGCGCTGCACTCATGGCTGCAGAACTTGTTAAGAAATTACGGGAAGTATTAAAAGTCAAATTCTCGAAAATCTATCTCTGGAGCGATTCCATGATCACCCTTTCTTGGATCGCCAAGAACCCCTCTCACTGGCAAACTTTTGTTGCAAACAGGGTTTCCAAAATTCAAACTCTTTCTTCTGGATGTCAATGGAGGCATGTGCCCAGTGCTGATAACCCAGCCGATATCATCTCTCGTGGTTGTTTACCCTCTCAATTGGCAGCTTCCCAGTTGTACTGGCATGGGCCCTCGTGGTTAATCGAAGACTCTTCTTCATGGCCTTCTAAACCTCCAGCTACAAACTCCAACTTGCCTGACGCTAAAGTACCTCTATCTATTGCTTCGTGTCTCGTTTCCAACGCTTCTCATCCCTTGCTGTCCCGCTATTCTTCCTTTCATAAATTACTTCGAATCGTCGCCTATCTCCTTAGATGGAAATATTTTGTGGTTGACCAACCTCTTCTCCCCAAACCACACCTTACCAATCATGAATTGAATCTCGCTACCATTAAGGTTTTACAACTGACACAGCAAGAAGCCTTTTCTTCTGAATTGTCTTTGCTTTCTTCTAAAAGGGATCTTCCCAAATCCAGTCGTCTTCGTGCTTTAGCCCCGTTCCTTGATGACCATGGGTTACTCAGGGTAGGAGGTAGGCTCTCGCAATCTTTGCTCTCTGAGGACAAAAAGCATCCCGTTATTTTGCCTTCTAAACATCACGTAACTTCTTTAATTATACGAGACTTTCATTATCGTAATCTGCATGTTGGCACACGCACTCTGCTTTGCCTCTTAAGGGAAAAGAACTGGATTATAAATGGAATTCATGAAGTTTCTTCTGTAATTCACAAGTGCATTCCTTGCTTCAAAGCGAAACCTAAGGTCAATACTCAACTAATGAGCGATCTGCCTTCCTTTCGCTCTTCTCCTATACGCCCATTTGCTCTGACTGGTGTGGACTATATGGGTCCGTTCCAATATCAACGAAATTCCCCAGAAGCTAAACGCAAATTGTTTGGTAAGCTTTATGTTTCTCTCTTTGTTTGCATGGTTACTGGCGCAATCCACTTGGAACTAGTAACGAATGCTTCTACTTCTTACTTTTTATCAGCTGTCTCTCGCTTCACTGCTAGGCGTGGTGTTCCTTCAGAGATGTTCTCTGATAACGCTTCCACTTTTCAGGGCGCAGCTTCCCTGTGGAAGAAAGCTCTCACTTCCTCTCCTGCCATGGAACAAATTTCTAATTTTTCCTAATCAAAGGGTTTCAAATGGCGCTTTATACCTCCCTACGCTCCTCATCACGGTGGTAGATGGGAATCTTGCGTAAAGCTCACTAAACTTCATTTAAGAAAGTTCTTAGGTAATCGAATTCTGACTTATGAAGAATTCAATTCACTGTCCGTTCTGATTGAAGGTGTTGTTAATTCTCCCCTTTAACTCCGCTTTCCAATGACCCCGATGACTTGCTTCCACTCACACCTGGTCACTTCCTTATCGGCACTTCTCTTTCTGCCCCTCCTCCTCTTCCCAATTCTTACAGGGATTCTAATCTACCTATCGTTTGGCGAAAACTTGAAGCCCTCCGTAATTCTTTTTGGAAGAGGTGGAACTTGGAATATTTAACTTCCTTGCAACGGAGACAGAAGTGGTTTCTTTCCAGTCCCGACATTAAAGTGGGGGACTTGGTCTTGGTTAGGGATGTTTCTCCCCCCCCCCCCCCCCTGGTCTGGACTTCTGGTAGAGTGACCGAGTGTTATCCTGGAAGGGATGGGAGAGTCAGGGTGGTCAAAATCTTGACCACTAATGGTCATATCACAAGACCACTGTCTCTAATTTCTCCATTATCTTTAAATGTGTAACTGTTTATTTTGTTCTCTGTTGGTGTTTCTCCCTCCCAGTATGGTGTATTCTTGGAATACACGGTAAGATAGAGTATTCTTTTTAATGCTCTTTGCTTGTTCATTTCATCCTTTTTCTCAAACACCAACAGTGATCTCCTAGTTTCTCTTTGGTGGTCATGTCTCTTATGTCATTGTGAGTCTGTTCTAGATATATATCTTCCATGACCCACCTAGCGTCATCTAGCAGCGAATCTCTGAAGCTCCTCAATTCTTCCTGGTGCAAGAGGACTTCCTTTTCCATCTGGCCACCAGATCTCGTTGCCATCGCCAGCTATTATCTCCGTGATCAAGATAACTTCGTCTACTTTTTCACCCACCAGGCTGTGCTAGTATCGTCTGCTATCAACTCTTTGAAGACCATTTCCTCAAGAGAATTTAAGTTTACAATATTGGTCATGCTTATTTGTTCTCCTTTTGTCTCCTACCCCCACTCTTATCCCTTCCTTGGACCCTCCGCGCTTCGCTGAGTGGGTCTCACTTGTAAGTCGGCAGTTGACTCGGTCCGTCAAGGCTCAACTAGAGCCAGTCTCCTCAAACCAAGAGGCACTCTCTACGTTCTACGCCATGTTGGCAGATTAGGTATCCGTCAAAGGGAACTTCACCTTCGACATGCAACCAAGATAAGTACAGACTTAAGGTTTTAACCTCATCTTCATCAGTTTTATTATCTACATGCTTTTATTGATCATTTTATAGACAGTGTGAGATTACTATTTGGGGCAAAAATCATCCTTCGCGGGATTTGCCATGTTGAGCTTTTGTCTGTTTAAGCCAACCTTAATAGAACGTAGCTTTTCCTAAGCTATTTAAATGAGAAATCTTCTCACCACGTGGGATATTATCTAATACCCGCTGTCTATAAATTACCAAGCTAGTTCCTCCGCTGGATTAACTTTGGCCCCATTCTTCTATTAAGATCGTTCTGGAACCTTCCAGATCCTGTACTTTATCTACAAGTCCTGCCGTCATGTATTTTTCACTCACTTCTGAGAATACTATTTAAAATTGAAGAATCTCACTTCTCAATTAAAGCTCAATAGCGAATTTTCTTCCACCGTTGGAATGTTCTATGGCGCATTTAATTGTAACACACAACTTTCTCAAGCAATAGACTTTCACCTATCTAGTGCAACCAGTCCTTTTTCATCATTGCAATAACTTTCTTTGCCATAAACTTTCGTGTTACTACAGTGAATTTTTCATCTATTCAAAAGACTATAGTGATAACTAGTGCTTGTTCAACTTTTCTACCGCGTCGCGATCGTCCGTTTACATTAAATAAGGCCATGAACATTGATCCTAAATCCCAATTGATCTTTCCTAAACCTTCTACTAACAAACCATATTAATAAAATTGTAACTCTAGATCATTTTCTATGAGGTGTCACTCTAACGAAGTGCCCTTCCATCTTGCTTGTTTATCATTAATTAATTTCTGCATAACTACGTGTTTTATACACGGTTCAAGCTTACATTGTTTCTACCCTATAATCAGGGAAAACAATTCTTTCAACTCATGAGTGAGTTATTTCTAGGTCTCACGAAAGGGAAACTGCCCCATTTGGCTCGTGATTCCTACTTAAACATAGGAGGTCGAGAACCTTCCTTTTGACTTTCTCTTCAGGTTTCACAGTAAGTGACCTGCCCTTATTTGTATAATAACCAACAGTAATTCTGTATAAATATAAGAAGTTATAGGAACTTCTCCTTCATTCTACCCGCTTTCTTTTTTGTTATTTTCGAAGTTGTAACTTTTTCTAAAATAGTTACCTGGAAATTTCTTAAAGTACACTCCTTGTACTCAATTTAATGTTTAAACTTTAATCACTTCATTTGTCTTTTTTTAATCTTACAAAGATTTTAGTACATATATAAGATTTGTACCCTAAAGAATTGTTAATTGCCTGGAGCAAACTTTAAATGTTAGGAGGTCTGCGACCCCAAATTGTTACTAAAAATTGAAACTATATACTTGTCAAATTTATTAGACTCTTTTGCCTTGTTAAATAAATTAAATATTTGTTTTTGGATTTATCATTTATCTAATACAACGGTTAGGCAAGATCCTGTCTTCCTTGGCTCTCCCTACTCAATGCCATTAAATCTATTGATAGGGCTTTCACCACTCGTTGCATTTGAGCAAGAACGCTTAGTGGTAATCTCGTTAAAGTTTCTCTTAGCTTTAATAGCTAATTCTAACTGGCCAGTAAGGCAAGTATAGCTCGCTACGCCAGCTACCTGCTTGTGGAGATCCTCTCCGAAAACTTATGGTTGGTTTTCCAAAAGATAAGTGTTTCTCTTTGTCTAAACTTTTAGCCGGCTTCTTGCTGAGTAAAAGCTTAGCCATTTCCAAATGCAACCATTGGTTCACTTACCAAAATTACTCCCCAAGGTATAATTTTTTATCACTATCCTTCTTGGAAGCACTTGGTCGCTTTTTCAGGAACTCTATAACTTCGAAATCTGGAAATACCAAACCTGATTCAAATTATTGGCATTCTTCGAATTACTTTGCAAAAACGAATTTCTTTGAAAAGACATACAATAAATCTGTTACTATCTGTCTTGCCAGACCATCACCCTTCCCCATAGTACGCATACGCATGCTTGAGAGGGAATACTCTAAAGCCATTCTCATGCAAACCGCCCAAGTCCTAGCTGCGTTTCCCGTTAGCTTCGACCAGGTCCTTACCCCCTTTAGGTATCAGAGAGCGGATTTGCGGTGGCAACCGCCCTTGAGTGTATTTAAGGTTAAATTTACAAATTTGTGGCACTCTCCTCCTATCTTTCTATCCTTTTTCTCCAGTCTGAAACCCAACTTCTTTTCTTTATCATCTTCCCTAGGTGGTTAGGTTATTCCTCAGCCAATAATCTACCCACCCTCCTATCCCTGTACTTTATTCCAATAGATTTCAAAATGTCAAACAATTTAGTCCAATCAACGTTATCAAAAGCCTTTTCTAAGTCTACTAATGCCATGAACGTTCTCTTATCTTTCCTTATTCTACCTTCCAAAATCAGCCTAAGAGTACAGCTTCCCTTGTTCCTACATTTCTCCTGAAACCAAACTGGTCTTCACCCAACCCCGTTTCTATCTGGCTCTCAATCCTCTTGTAAATTATTCAAGACAGAATCTTTGAAGCATGAGTAATCAAGCTGATTGTACGGTAATCTTCACATCTGTCAGCTCTTACTTTCTTTGGTATAGGGATGATAACATTCTTCTTGAAATCAGGGGGTACCTCACCTGTCTCATAAATCCTACACACCAAAAGAAATAACCTGATCAGACCTTCATCTCCTATGAGGCGTAGCAACTCAATCGGTATATCATCTATGCCTGGTGCTTTGTTCCTGCCTAAGTCCTCTAATGCTCTGCCAAATTCTGATCTCAATATTAAATCTCCTTTTGCATCCTCATCAATTTCCTTCTCCCTTTCCATTACATGATTCTCAATCTCCTTTCCCTTATACAAGCACTCTATGTAAGCTTTCCATCTCTCAACCTTTTCTTCCCTATCTGTTAGAGGCTTTCCATTTGTGTCCCTAATATTACAGCACTTAGTCTTCTTTTCCCCAAAAGTATTCTTAATCCTTCGATAAGCTGTGTCTACTTTTCCTAATTTCAGACACATTTCTATACCTGTACATTTCTCTTTCAACCATTCTTCTTTCGCTTCCTTGCACTTCTTGTTAACCTCATTTCTCAGACGTCTGTATTCTGCTTTCCCCTCTTCATCTCTTAGATTCTTGTGTCTCCGCCTTTCATCCATCAATTCTAGTATATCCTGAGTGATCCACGGTTTTCTACCTATTCTTTCTTTCCTACCAATGTTTTCTTCTGCCGATCTTGTTATTTCATTCTTCAAAAGTGCCCATTCGTCTGCAATTGAAGTTTGTTTAGGGGTTTTGATTAGTCCTTCCTTTATACTCTTCTTGAATCTTTCGTTCACATCCTTTACTTTCAGTCTGTCTATTGCCCACCTTTTTGGCTTTTGACTTTTCTTCAGTTTCTTCAACTTTAATCTGCATTTCATTACAACCAGATTGTGGTCAGAGTTTATGTCAGCACCAGGATTTGTTTTACAATCCAAAACCTGGTTTCGAAACCTCTGCTGGTCCATAATGAAGTCGATTTGGTAACGCCCTGTATCTCCTGGTCTCATCCATGTGTATATTCTTCTATTGTGGTTATTGAATAAGGTGTTAGCTATGACCAACTCATGTTCGGTGCAGAATTCCATCAGCCTGCTTCCTCGATCATTCCTTTCACCTAATCCGAAATCTCCTACTATCTTCCCTTCCCTCCCTTTTCCTACCACAGCATTCCAATCTCCCATTACTATAACATTTTCATCACCCTTGATATACCTCAGAATGTCATATATTTCTTCGTAGACCTTTTCAACATCCTCATCATCAGCTTGACTGGTAGGCATATAGACTTGTACCACTGTGGTGCAAGTAGGTTTAGTATTGATTTTTGCTACAATAATCCGTTCACTGTATTGCTCATAATATTCCACCCGCTGTCCAAGTTTCCTACTCAATATGAGACCAACTCCTGCTTGGCCATTGTTTGATTTAGTGCTAATGACCCTATAGTCTCCTGACCAAAAGTCCTGTTCTTCCAGCCAGCGCATTTCACTAATCCCAACCAAATCCAACCTCAACCTATCCATTTCCCTTTCTAAACTTTCTAACTTTCCACTTCCTAGCAGACTTCTAACATTCCACGCCCCGATCCGTAGAATGTCAGATTTCCTCTTTGTCACTTCTGTGATGTTAACCCCCTCTCGAGTAGTCCCCACCCGGAGAACCGAACGGGGGACTAGTTTACCTCCGGATTGAAATTTTACAAGGGAGGAGGCCATCATCACATGTAATTATGCATAGAGAGGTGCATATCCTCGGGAATAGCATACGGCTGTAGTTTCCCGTTGCTTTCAGCCGTGCAGCAGAACGCAGTGTAGCCATTAGTTGGCTTATATTATCAATATCTTAACCGTCTATTAGACTAGTAAAGAATTGATTTATTCTCAAAGGCTGCTACTCCCTTTCAGAATAAGTAAAGAGCAATTCTACTACAAAATACTAACCTTCTACTAACAATTAAATACCAAAATTCTACTAACGAAAAAAATACTAAAGTTTCACCAACAACAAATACTACCACTAAAACAGTCTGTCACCAGGCCCACTCACATGCACCCTCACCAGCACACTCACACACCTCAGTCTAATAGAACAATGACATATATCTAATAAACAAATTAACTTCATACTTACAACTAAAACTAACTACATACTTACTGTACTGTAATTGAATTGACAATATTTACAAAATTTAAAATGATAATTTGGTAGAAAAAGTATCTACCCCGTCCCGGATTCGAACCCGAGAACTCTAGGTAGGTCGGTAGATACCCACAAAACCTCAAAGCAGACATTATAAATTAAAGACATTACGTAAGTTTATTTTATACATAACCTATAAACATATCACCCACATGCCCGTTGGTGTAAAAGAAATTTTGGATCCAGCTGTCCAGAAACAGTTTGATGACCTAATACAGGAGTTTCGGGAGGTATTTAGCGACAAACCTGGAGTTATCAAGAACTTTCAGTAGGATATCAAGTTGAGTGATGACTCACCATACAGGAAACACATATATCCAGTCCCAGAGAAATGGGAGGAGGAGGTAAAGGCCATGATAAACGCCATGGAGAAGGATGGCATAATAAAGAAGGCTCCGACTTCTTTCCTAAACCCTTTAGCGGTTGTAAGGAAGCCAAATGGTCGCCTGAGGATTTGTCTGGATGCACGTGGAATAAATGCACGCACTTTGCTAGAGTACGACCGCCCACCACAAATTAGAGAGCTGCTGAGGCGCTTTAAGGGAAAAAAATATTTCTCAACCGTAGATCTCACAAATTCCTATTATCATGTCGAGATAACCGAGAACAGCAAGCAATACACTGGCTTCCTGCATGAGCAGAAGACCCACGTCTTTAACCGCCTTCCCTTCGGTTTGAAAAACAGTGGCCCTGTGCTGATTCGAGCGCTGGACAGCAACTTGAGTGAAGAGGTCAAGAAACACGTGGACGATTTGATCTTGGCATCCACGTCAGTAGAGGAGCACCTGAAACACTTGAGATTGTTGTTTGAGAACTTGCTTACGGCCGGATTTAAGGCAAACCTGGAGAAATGCAATTTCTTTCACCGAGAAATTCGGTTTTTGGGACACCTCATTGACGAACATGGATATCGGCCGAACCCGGAGAAAATTGAGGCGATAGCTGAGTTTCCCAGACCAGAAAGGGTGAAACAAGTGAGGCAGTTCCTGGGAATGACCTTATTCTTTTCTAGTCATTGCACCCGTTACACGGATGTAGTTGCCCCTCTGCAGAGTATGCTCAGGAAAAACAATCGGTGGAAGTGGGATCAGGCGTGTGAAGAGGCCTTCACGCAACCTAAACACATGCTCCTTAACAACGTTAAACTGGAGTACCCAGACTTCTCCAAAACATTTTATATTGATACCGATGATTCAAAGGTAGGAGTGAGCGCTGTGTTGTACCAGTTGGATGACGAGAAGAAACAACATTATCTGGCATTTACCAGTAGGAAATTGCGACAGCTTGAGCTTAATTACTTTGCCACGGAATTGGAGGCGCTGGCTATAATTTATGCTCTAAAGATGAGGAAGAAGATTATTTTAGGGCATAAGGTCGTGATTGTGACGGACCATCGCGCGTTACAGTTTATGTTAAAGTCTGACATTTCAAGCGAAAGAGTCACGCGCTGGACCCTTTTCCTGCAGCAATTCGATGCAGAAGTTATTCATAGGCCCGGAAAGAAAAACTTTCTAGCGGATGTTTTGAGCAGAAACCCACGTGAGGAGGCTGTTTTGCACCAGGTAGAGCTAATACCGGATGATCAGGAAACGGTGGAGCGTTTGAAACGCCTGAGCCAGGCGCAACGGCGATGTACTCCGTTAAGACGGATATACCGGTATTTGAAGAATCGCATGGGTGCAGATGACCCCGATTATGCTGGAACGGCAAAGATTGCTCGCTTTTATCACATTGTTGGTGACGTGATTCACAAGTTTGTCGATAAAGACCACACAAGGCTACGTATTGTAATACCGCCGAGGTTGATTTCAGCAGTGGTTTGGTTGGCTCACCGATCTATTGGGCATGGAGGATGTGATAAAACCTTACATGCCATAAGAGAAACATTTACCTGGGAGTATATGGGAAAAACCATACGAGCGGTAATCAGGACATGCGACATCTGTCACAGGTGCAAGTTCCCATCGGACGTATCTAAGGAGAAGCCGAGGGCTATTATACCGACCCGTTCGAGTGAATTAATGGCTACGGACCTGTATGGCCCCCTTCCGAGGTCCACCAGGGGTAACCAACACATCTTGGTGACGATGGATGTGTTTACCAAATTAGTCATGTTGCACCCTATACAGAAGGCAACATCCCGGTACGTAATTCGCAGGATTGAAACCGGCGTAATTCCAACTGCAGGGAAGCCAGAGTTCCTCCTGAGCGATCACGGAACGCAGTTCACGAGCGCCGAATTTCAAGAGGCAATGGCACGACTCGGCATAAGGCATATTTTGAGCTCCATAAGATACCCAGAAGGAAATCCAGTTGAAAGGGTAAATGCAGAGATTGGAAAATACTGCCGGATTTACTGTCATGAACAGCATCATAGAAGGATGGAAGTGGTACCCATAATTGAACGTTGCTTGAACTCTACAACACATGAGAGTACCAGACAAATTCCTTGTCTTCTGCACCATGGACGAAAACCAAGTAGACCTTGGCATGCTGTTATACAGGCACCCCCAGAGATTGAGCCGTCGGTGCAAAGGAGAAACGAACTGGCTCGGGAGAGGATGCAGCTACAGGCGCAGAAACGGGAGAGAAGGAAGGCTGGCCACCGTTTTCGCGAACCACTTCGAGTCAATGACCTGGTGCTGATTCGGAAGCCTACGTCATCAAACATACCACTCAGAGTGTATGGGAAATTTGCGCGCCCATTTTCGGGACCCCATAGGATTGCCAGAGTGATGGACAACAATTGCTATAGGGTGGTTGACAACGTCACGAATGCACTTGTTGGGAACTTCAATGCCGCGAATCTGCGGAAGTATTACAGGCAAGCCCGTTAGTCAACATTGAGGAGATGACTGAAAGGATCGTTCACATGCATCATTTGAGGAAAAATATAAGCTATGTTCCCACCGCTTATATTTTGAAGGCCGCGGGAGAGATGTGACCGATCCAGTCAGGGTCAATTACCGGCCCCGGATGATAGGAGATCGAGAGGACACCGGAGGGTCAGTATGACGTCATGGCACGACGCGGCGAGGCAACCGCGAGAGTAGGGGAATGTTCCAGAAGATTCCAACCCCTTCCACTTCTTTTTCTCGAGAGGAGGACACAGTTCCGGAATGTTCAGTTAGTCAGCGTGGCACGGACGAGTATGTTATCCAGCGTGGCACGGACGAGTAGCCTACGTCACGTGGACTGAAAATTGCATCGGGAACTTGAACGGTTTACGTGAGTGGTCAGTGCTCGTGGCCATTTTGATACGAGGAGTGATCAGCAGGCCATGAGGCTAGCGTGCGTGTAGTGCCAGTGAGCTGTTTACAGTGAAGTGTGTCCGTTTGTTTGTCGAACCGTGTTCAGTAAGCTTTCACCAGAACGATAATCGTGAATTTCAAGACGATATCGGACTCGCTAGTATGTGAAGAAATAATCAGAACTGATAAACGAAGGTCCGTTTAATTCATGCATATGCTGCTATTGATATGTGAAGACGCGTGGAATATTATACAGTACTTTACCATTTTGATTACGAAGATTAATGCACGTGGTCCGGTTAAGTTAACGGTGTTGAAGGCATGTACTGTGGTAATAGCAAGACAAAATTGTGCGCCTTTGAACGTCCGAATGTAGGCCGAAATGAAAAACTGAATTACCATGCCGACAATTTATGTTAATCAAAGATGAGTACCAGGAGGTGTTTAACATTACGAGTATCGGGGAAAGAACAATAATAACGATAGTCGAGGCGAAGCATTATCGCGAGGCCCTATATTGTAACAGACATTCATTCGAAAATAGCATAGCAGTGCTGGCATTTAAGAGACACAGTGAGAATGTGACGGAAGGCTACATCTACTTTAAGCTTGTGTTGGAGGACTGCAGGCCGCAGGCAACTTGATATGTCGGTCAAGGCCAGGTCGAAATAGCTCCTCGTGGAAGGGAGTGTGTCACTGGTTGAAGAAAGTGAGTACATATAATTCATGTGAACCAGGAACTAGACGCTATAGTGCGTGGGCGTGAAAGTGCTCTGATATAGTGAAATGTAATATTGCTACACGGCAGTATAAACTTTATAACCATGGACTCAAATATTCTTGGAATCAACATGCATATTAATACGCAAATTTTGCTGCACTGAACCTCTAAAGGGGCCATAATGGGGTGAACGGTCGCGACGAGATGGACGAGTGGACCTTGGTTGGGACGTCAGGAGATGCCGTCGCTGACGGTGACCGGGGGCAACCAATGGGCGGACATGGGCGTCGCCAGAAGATCGAGAGGAGCCGGGGGCGAATACCTCTACCAGTACGCTGGGAGACCACATCGCGGAGACGCTGGAGGAACAACGCCGTCCAAATGCCGCAGACGACACCGACGCCGACGCCAGGGGTTTCCGAGGACACCGGATCTAAAGTAAGACGTTTCATTTCAATCCTTGTTCATCAGAAGGAAGAGAACTTCTACCTCGGATAGCCGTGCCATGAGATGGCCTGAGATCGTGTAACTTAACGCCATTCATAATCATTTATTCCATATTGAACAAGAGCATCATTTTCTCATAGGGTTGTACAGATTTTTTTTTTTTTGTCCTTTCTTTTCGGGTCATTTTGACTTGCATAAATTAACAGTATCAATGGTAGGAGTAAGACATACATTTATTCTCTGAGACCTGATAATAATAATAATAATAATAATAATAATAATGGCGAGTACCAGGCGGGATTTCGTCCTGGTCGCTCCTGCGCGGAACAAATCTTCAACCTAAAAAGTATATTGAAAATCAAAGCCCTCAGGAATACTCCAGTTATATGTACGTTCGTTGACTTCAAGAAGGCATATGACTCCATTGACCGTCAGTCATTGTTCAACATCTTGCACGAGCAAGGTTTGGATAGCAAGACCTTGCGATTGATCAAACAGACACTGACAGACACGACATCAAAAGTGAAATTCATGGGGGAAATCTCAGAACCATTTCAGATCAATACAGGTGTTCGCCAAGGTGACGGGCTCTCTCCGCTTCTCTTCAACCTAGTGCTGAACAAAGTTATCAAGGAATGGGAGAAAGAACTGAGACTTCAAGGTTACTGGAGGCCAGTGCGACTAGGACGACCAAAGGACGAACTGGAGGTTGGATGTCTAGCCTTCGCGGATGATCTGGCTCTACTCTCAGATAACGAAACCACATCAATCAGACAGATAGAAGTACTCCAAGAGTGCGCCGAAAAAGTAGGACTACAGATCTCGTTCCAAAAGACAGAGTTTTTCTGTACGAAATTCGACATACAGAATTTAAACACGAAATATGGCAAGATCAATAGAGTCGCCCACTTTAAATACCTAGGTGAAGTGCTTGAACCGACGGGAAAAGAGAAAATCGCGCAGAACACTAGGTTAATGAAAATGAAGAGAGCCTTATACAAGACACAGGGTGTCTACAACAAAAAATGTCTGTCCACATTCACTAAACTTCGTCATTACAACACGGTTATTAAACCTGAGGTGCTTTATGCTAGTGAGACGTTGACGTCACACACTAAGGGCGACTTGGAAAAAATCCTCACAGAGGAAAGAAAAATAATAAGGAAAATAATTGGACCAAAGCACACAGATGAAGGATACAGGCTTCACTCCAGAGACACCACAGAGAAATTGTCCAACCTCGCAGCAAACATCAGAAAGAGGCGACTAAAATTTTATGGCCACATCAGCAGACTCCCACAAACTAGACTCACCAACAAAATTCTTAGATACATACAGCGGCTCAAGATTACTACACCCTGGATGATGCAAGTCAAAATTGATCTAGTAAAAGCACAAGTCAACCCAGAAGACGTCATAGACAAAAGCGTATTTAGACACAAAGTATACAAGTGGGAAGTGTTGTCAGAGAGAGCTGCACCTACAGCCCAAAGACCAAAGTGGACCGAAGAAAGGAAGAGGGCCTTTAGTGCACGAATGAAAGAGTACTGGAAAGACAGGAAGAACAAAAAGTCATGATTGCTTCGCGTGGTCTAATAGGCCTGAAACGTGTAAAATAAATAAATAATAATAAGTTTAAATTGGGTAACGATAATATGAGATGCCCATTTTGCTGGGAGATTCTAGCATTTCGATTTCCGAGGTCATTATGTGAATTTAATTCTGAAAGGTTTGTCACGGATTGCATAGATTTTAATAGCAAAAGGATAGCAAAATGAATATGGTTGGAGATTGTCGAGTAAGGTTCCTTGGATAGGATGCCATATTATCATACGACCTCGTGGTCCAGATAAAGTTGATACGCTCTGTTAAGTGTGGGTTCTTGAGACATGCTAATAATGCATGATTTTTGTAATGATGTTGTGTAAAGTTAATGTGATAATTAAATATGGTATTATTCCGTCATATATGACGAGGTTATTCACGGGGCGACGTATGACCTTTGAATTGAATTTGTGAGGACAGGGTCCTTTACTATCGACGAACGTGTTGCGTTTATCGATGAGTTGTATATTGAATAGCGCAGGGGTGTAATTGATAGTGCGCTCGACAGTCAGAATGTTCGGATCCTCACACAGAGTGTTCGACGGAAGGGTTGCGATTAAATGTTCGTTGTGAGAATGAAATACACTAGGGTGCCTTATTACGATTTTCTCAACCTCTCCTAAACGTTAGACAATGCTATAATTTAATTACAATAACAAATATGACAGTGTGGATCAAGGTTGTTGGAACGGCGAATATAAATCAGTAATAATAATAAGAATTAGTAGTGTAAATATGTGAGCACAATCTGGGTGTGTTAATAATTTATGATAAGTTATAATTAATTGTTGAAATGCCATATTATGTGAAGCTGAGTTGATGTTTGAGTGTTATTTGATGTGATATGATGCTCTTTAGTTATTAATTTGCAGTTCGATATAGGAGATCCGTCCATTGCTGTATAAGGGTAGACAGTTGTGATATACACAGATATTCGATATTTTCTTCGAGTTTTTGCAGCAGGTGAACTTTGTGATAAGTGGCCATTGATGTTTACATGCGTGTGCACCGATAAATTAAGGGTGAATTTAGTTTTTTTTTAAGGCGATCTCCTTGTCGGAACTTAAAGAGAGGACACCCACGAGTTTGAATAAGTATAATATTTTTGTTTGTTTAGGGACTATGAACTTTATTTTTTTCGGACTTTGTCCCACCCTAACTCTATACTCGTGCGTGGTAGGCAGGTTGCATATTTATTTATCCTTTGGCCAATAAAGGAGCAGATGTAATTTTACGAGGGCTTTTTTTTCTTCTCTGTTTGTTAATTCAAGTTAGGGAGTTTGCTTTTGAATCCTGGTTCAGTTCATTTGCCATCCCAACCCGTAAACCCTTTGTCTCTGGCTCGCTGGAGCATTTCTTTTATTCTTGTCTGTATGAACCAAGATTCACGCCCTAATTCTTTTTTCACCCACTCCCTTGGCCGTTTCTTCTGATGGGGCCGGGATGTTGGCCGGGTGATCGCCTGTCCCATTGGAGAAACGGGCACAACGTGAAACTGAAAAGTACGAGTACAATGCGAGGAAAGACCGTGAGGATTACAGCAGGACCAACCCTCAAGTACCAGTGGCTGCTGCAAACAACGTGTGTCAATACTGTGGGAGAGTTTGTGTTTCCAGGATTGGGCTATACAGTCACCTTTAGAAGACAATCTTACTCGAAAACGAGTGATAGCCTAAATATAATAATAATAACACACACAGCCTTATTCAAAAGACCCAGTTCGAGAATGAAGTTCAGAGGAACACTTTCGTAAGTATTGAGGAGTTAGACAGATAGACGGGATTTCACCTCTTCTCTTCGACTCCGCGCTGGACGAGATCATCAGAGAGTGGAGAAAAGAAATGGAAGAACAAAATGTACCGACCGGGATTTACCTGGGACAAAAACGGAAGGGTTTACTTGTAGACTGTTTAGCGTTCGCAGATGACCTGGCACTTCTGGCAAGTTCAGTAGAAGAAGCAGTGAAACAGCTCAACACACTCCAACACCAGGCTGCCAGAGTGGGATTGCAGCTGTCACTAGAAAGGACAAAATATTTCAACAACATCAGTGAGAGTCCCAGTAAACTGCAATTGGAATAGGGTCAAATTGAGAGAGTTGACATATTCAAGTATCTGGGAGAACGGTTGGACCTCAATCTATCGTATGGGACAGCACTAAGAAGCTAGCTAGAACTGTCATATTAACTGACCAAGACAGTTTATAACAACAAGTGTCTCTCTCGCAACACCAAATTGAGACACTACTCCGCAGTTATTCGCCCAGAAGCCCTGTATGTGCTTGGTACTGAATAGGAAAGGTTTGATGGACAATGTGGAGATCCAGGAGAGGAATATCCTGAGAAAGGTACTGGGACCAGTCAAAATAGATGACGAATACAGAAGAAGACCAAATCAGGAGCTGTACAACTATACTGAGAAAATCATAGTCAAGGATGAACCCAACAAGACTCACCAACCGGCTTCTCAACTAATGGGAGAATAGAAAGATCGTGACACCGTGGCTAACATAAGTTAACAAGGACATCCAAGAACTGAAGATAATGGACAGTGATATTAGAAACCGATCACATCTCAGAAAGATACTTAAACAGAAGAGGTTTCAGGACAGACCACTCTGTAAGAAAACCGGTGCCACCTGGACAAAAGAGAAAGGAGAAACATAGTCTGAGAATGCACGAATATTGGGCAAACATCAAGTCTCTCCCTAAGCTGAAAAGTTGAACGTCGTGGTCTTTAGTTGGCCCATCCGAAAGAAGAAAAAAATTACGAGCCTTACAGTAGTCGCATATGATGTGTAACATCTGACATGTTATTCGAATAATTCCATATTACTTACTCACATTTTTTAAAGAATGAACTCATAGTGCTACCTTGTGCCAGCAAAAATGAAAGGATTCTTCGATGCATCTGCAGTAATGACATATACCTGCAACTGTATGCGGGAGCAATCCACTGCCTACTTGATGCGAGCTGGCCAGTTAGTGAACCCATGCCAGCGGTGTTATTGAAAATGGCCTCTTATTGCCGATATAGCGCACTGCCAAGTATAGGCGCGATTAAAAATTAGGTGTGCAGTAGGTATATTAAATGCGTTTCTCCGAGTGATTCGTTTAGAGTTAGACCAACGAAGTTTCAATTATTGTTAGTGATCGGTGTTAATATACTGAATTGCTACGTTGTTTGGAGTGTTGGTTGTTGCGATATAGCACTCGAGGAGTCGATTGCTTACATTAAATAAGAATACAGCAAATGTATGAAGATTTAATAAATCGTAATTGTTTTCAGCAAATATGATATAATGAATATTTTCACACCAAAGAACGACAACTTGAAGATGATTTAATGTAGGAATTTCTTTAATAGGGCCTCGAAACCTTGAGGTAAACCGTATGCGATTTACATTCCACATAGTCACATGGCTTACAGTACGTCGTTGTACCGATCTCCGCCACCACGCGCGCTCATTGTTTCCGTCCCATCCACTTCCGTCCCATCCACTTCCGTCTCTTTTCCAAAATCACTCCCACAAAAATGTCCAGCTACCGAGTGCCACAAAAATATCCAGATACCGAGTGCCACAAAAATATCCAGATACCGAGTGCCACAAAAATGTCCAGCTACCGAGTGCCACAAAAATGTCCAGCTACCGAGTGACACAAAAATGTCCAGCTACCGAGTGCCACAAAAATGTCCAGCTACCGAGTGCCACAAAAATATCCAGATACCGAGTGCCACAAAAATGTCCAGCTACCGAGTGCCACAAAAATGTCCAGCTACCGAGTGCCACAAAAATATCCAGATACCGAGTGCCACAAAAATGTCCAGATACCGAGTGCCACAAAAATGTCCAGCTACCGAGTGCCACAAAAATGTCCAGCTACCGAGTGCCACAAAAATGTCCAGCTACCGAGTGGAAAGATGTTACACATCAAAAATAATAATATTTTTATTTATTTAGTCACTTTACCCTCTAGGTTGGTGGTTCCCACGGACTCTATGGGCAGTGTCCTGGAGCTTGGAACATCTGGTCGGCATGGATACAACTGGGGAGGTGTGTGATCAGCACTTCGCCCAGGCGGCCTCACCTGCAAAGCGAACAGGGGCCTCATGAGGGATGGGAACGGATGGAAGATTGGGATGGATAGGCTAGGAAGAGGGAAGGAGGTGGCCGTGGCCTTACAGTAGGTACCATCCCGGCATTTGCCCGAAGACGAAGTGGGAAACCACGGAAAACCACTTCGAGGATGGCTGAGGGGGAATCGAACCCCCTCTACTCATTTGGCCCACCCGAGGCTGAGTAGACCCCGTTCCAGTCCTCGTACCACTTTTCAAATTTCGTGGCAGAGCCGGGAATCGAACCCAGGACCAGCTAACCATGCTGACCGCTACGCTACGGAGGCGACATAATAATAATAATAATAATATGCATTGAATTAGACTTGAAAATGTGACCGTTATCTCCTGCTGTCCACCACGCCCCAACCGCGATACAGTTTCAAGACCTAGATGGAGAGACGCAGAGGGAATCTCAAATAATTATACAATTACTGTAAGTAATGGATGTATTGTGTAACAACGACAGTTGGAGCCATCTGGGTGATCTGTTCCCTTGCGCTGCCATCCAGCAGCGAAAACGGAACTCTGTGGCTTTAATTGATTTTGTCTTATCACCAAATAGTGGTTGCCGCGGTGGGTGAGTGGTTATCGTGTCGGGTTGCCAACTCCAAGCTTGCAGGTTCGCTCCTGGCCGTGGTAAGTGACTTTTGAACGGTGAAAAAACTCTCGGGACGTATGTCATACGTTGTTGGCAAGTTAAAGAACCCATTTGAATTCAGTAGGCCGAGTTCATAATGGCAAAATTAATCTCGGGATTTTCCGCCAACTCAAAAGTTCCTCCTTGCTCTACTAGAAAGCGCTATAGTGTCAAGGAGCCTAGATATCTAACTTCCTTGACTTGCATAGCGTTCCAAGGAACAACAAAATTCTACATCCTCTCTGGGCGTCAAATAACAAAGCTTGCACCCGGCACCCGAGGCCATACGATATTATTAATAAGTTCACCATATCGTTGGATGCAATTCACCATTTCATCGGCATTTGTTGCAAGATGGAGTGGAGTTCTCTAAGCTGGTAGGTCGAGGAACGAACGAACTATGGAGCAGGTCTCTAAAATAACTACTTTCTGCATACTGGTATGCAGATAATGATGGAGCCCCAATTTATTAAGGTTAGCCTTTGGTGTATTCTTGAAATACACGGTACGAGAGATATAAAGTTTAATGTTCTTTGCATGTTCATTCCTTCCTCTTTGTCAAACACCAACAGTGATCTTCTATTTTCTCTTTGGTTATCATGTCGCTTATATCCTTTATGAGTCTGTTCTAGATATATATCTTCCATGACCCACCTAGCGTCATCTAGCAGCGAATCTCTGAAGCTCTTCAACTCTTCCTGGTGCAAGAGGACTTCCTTCTCAATCTGGCCACCAGATTTTGCTGCCATCGCCAGCTATTATCTCCATGAGCAAGAGAACTTCGTCTACTTTTTCACTCACCATGCTGTGCTAGTATCGCCTGCTATCAACTCTTTGAAGACCATTTCCTCAAGAGAATTTAAGTTTACAATGTTGGTCATGCTTATATGTATTCCTTTTGTCTCCTACCCCCACTCTTTTCCTTCCTTGGACCCTCCGTGCTTCGCTGAGTAGGTCTAACTTCTAAGTCGGCAGTTGACTCGGTCAGTTAAGGCTCAACTCGAGCCAGTCTCCTCAAACCAAGAGACACTCTCTACGTTCTACGCCATGTTGGCACATTAAGTATCGGTTAAGGGAACTTCACCTTCGCCATGCAACAAAGATAAGTACCTGCTTCAAGTTTTAACCTCATCTTCATGGTTTTAACTTCTACCTGCTTTTAACGATTTTATAGACAGCGTGAGATTACTTATTTTGGGACAAAAATCATTCTTCGAGGGATTTGCCATGTTGAGCTTTTGTTTGTATCAGCCAACCTTACTAGAAAGGAGCTTTTCTTAAGCTATTTAAATGAGAAATCTTCTCACCACGTGGAATATTATCCAATACCCGCTGTCTATTGAACCCGAGGAGGTTATGCTGACTGGAATCGAACGTGGTTCTCAGAGACTGTGATCTCAGTATAAAGGTTCCACCAGGGAACGAACCCGAAGTCTGTGGAGGGAGTTTCATTGTAAAAACCCCTAGAGAGAAGTGTATATTAAATCACTGGTGTGATTTCAGTTGCAGTGACATTATTTATTAAAATAATGAAGGGAAATTGAGCAGAATACAGTATTATTAGACTACTTGGTGTAGGCTATATGGGGCTTGGAACACTGCAAGTGCAGAGTGGACGTTTTACAAATTAGCCCAGAATTGTGGGAGGTGTTCAGTGGAGACACGTCCATCTCTCTGACCTCATTCTGTCGTCTGGAAGAGGGTGAGGGCCTGAATAATGACCCAGTTCTTCCCCGACGGAGAATGGATTTGAAATGGTGGGGAGAGACCACAAGGAAAAATCATTGATTACTCGTGATTGGAGTAACGAAATGATATGAGACTTGCCCACAGGTGAATCTTTAGACTGGAGGCTAATTTTAGAGCCTTTAATCTGCGAAATTGACGCATATTTAAGGAAGTGCGGAAGGACCGTAGAACTATCATTGTTCGCGGCGGGATTTGAGGAGGTCGCCAGGGAATCCCGGGAGATAGCGTTCCCACGCTATAGAGAAAGGAATTAATATTAATTAATTGGCCGAGCGATTCTTCAGCACGCAGCCAGTTCTGGGATCAGAGAAGAAAAAGGGATCCAATGAACATGGTTTGGAGACCAGAATCATGCTGGGAGAGGAGCCGAGATCCCGCGGGAAGATTGCGCTCTACTTTCTGTGTGAATCCGATATAAGGGAGTCGACCCTTAGCAAGCAGTCAGTTTATATGTCAGTCTTACCCTAGTTGGAGCCAGTCTCACCCCAGTTTGTCACAGTTTGTCAAGAGAGGCGCAGGCAGTCGTCATGGCGGAACATATGTTGGTCCGGCTCATGAAAGGACGCGCCAACAAAGAGTTCTACATTTGAGTGAAGCATTTAATAAGCTTTTATTAATAATAATCGCGCTGCAGGTATACTCAGCAGTACGAACAATGGCTTGTTCACGTAGGAAGCATCGTGTAAGATGAGTGGCAGAACTATTGTAAATAATAATAATAATAATAATTTGTGTAAAGTTATGGACAGTGTTAAGCGCAATGTATCAAATATCGACTGATCATTCATGTCTAAGTACGCTGGAATGCGCTGGGAGAAACTTTACGAAGCATTTGGTAATGTTTTAAGGATACCAAATAATAACGCTCAGGACGGAAGTTAGCATATCTATGCGACGCAAGAAGCTTACCGTAGGAGTATGGATAAAAACTGTTGGTGAATTCCGAGGGGCAGGTAAACCAGACTTTCAATCAGGAGTTGGTAGGAGCACGGGAGATGCCGTCGACACCTGCAATTTTGATCTTTGCTAGGGAATTTCAAGCAATGAAAATTGTACAAAGTGACGTGTGTTATGTGTAAAGCATATGTAAAATATCTTTTAAAGTAGTGGTTTTATAAGTGTTATAAAGTGTCACATGTTTGGGAGCAATAGCTTCCTTATAGAAATGCAAAGTGCCGTATGGTTAACGGAAGTTGTGTGTCATAAAATGTGTGTATTCAAGATGAAAATGTCGCGTTAAACCTGCATATGGCAGGCGACTTGGAAGGATATGATTGGTTGAAGCCACCATGAGAAGCCTTGAGATATGTGAGTACCCCACAAATTATGGTTAATTAGAGAATATAGGCCACTGCATGTGACGTGATTTCAGTAAAGATGCCAGTAAGAATCAGATTAGGAGGTAGACCCTCCAGGTTTAATCATTATTGTATTGATTTTTATAGAGTTGAGAGGTTAATGTGCATCAATAAGTGGATTAATCATTACCACTATTAATTAAGATGGCAATCAGTTATGTAAATGTTACGAGCACAGTTGTTCGAGTTTTGAGATGATTGGTTGTGTCGGATTTTGGTAAATTATGTCAGAAATATAATAATAATACTAAGGAATGATTTTGGTAAAATATGTCAGAAATCATAATAATAATAAGGAATGATTTTGGTAAAATATGTCAGAAATCATAATAATACTAAGGAATGATGTTGGTAAATTATGTCAGTGAGAATAATATAATAACAATTATGAATATCAAAGGTATTAATGAACGCATCAGGAAATTATTGTAAACAGGAAATAATTACGCTATTTGCAAGACTTATTGATCCAAGCAGTAAGATTATACAGTAAGATTACATTACGGGATTAAAGAAACAGTTTGATATCAGAATATTGTATTAATGGGAATATAATTATGCCGGGAATGGAAGAGCTTTTAGTGAAGTGAATTTGCAGCTTATGTGAGAAGCTTATAGAGTAAATGATAGATTTCTCTTAATATTATAGGACGAAGTCGTAACATTAGGTAAGGAGCCAGGTGGTCTGTTCTACGTATGAAATCTCCTATGCCGGGGGCATAGCGGAGATATACTTTGTGCCAGAGTTTTAGTGTTGGACCCTAACTCTGATGAAGGATGGAATGTTCCGGGTTGGAATCCCGTGATTAGGTGCGAGGAAAACGAGGACACCTCGACACTCTAATGGATCCCCGAGAACTTATTGTGAGTGATTCGGCTTGTTGAAGCGAACCTCATACCGGCAGCATTGGGCTGACCGCATATTATTTAAGACACCGGTTGCCTAATAGACCAATGTTTTACGAAACCTCGTACCTTCATGTTGAATGGACCTGTTTGGTGCCAGTAATTACTTTATCCTCGGGGTAGGAATAAATATAAAGCTCATTCACTACCTGTGTGCATAATATTCAGTTAAAATCCATTGAGATATGTGTGCCATTGGGAGCACAGTATTGTCTTGTAAAATCTTACAATGCTTTGGAAGTAAGCCTTCAAACATAAAAGCGGGGGTCGAGCTAATTGGTGGAACCCCATTCCACATTCTATTGTATACCGACCGCTCGAGGAGAGGGTCTGGGGACGGTCAAGGCGAACCGTGAAAGCTAGTTGAAAGGAACAGATTTTAGACCCTGTTATGACATGAATGAAATATTGTTATGTTGAGTAATGAAGCCATGTGGTTTAAGAACACATTGATAATTACATATTATCCTGATGGTTCATGATTTTAGCTATCTAACGAATGGTTAGACGTTGCATTTATACTGTCACTGACAACTTTTTCAGAAGTTGGTTACCAGATTCCACAGGCTACGCGCGCAAGGTAGTTTGATTATACCATCCGACACAACAATAACATAACGTTTTTATATGAAATCACAAAACGGCATGCAGTGGAACTATATAAATAGTGGAGTAGGGGTAGCTTACATGATTATGGAGTTGCACGTAGTTTGTTGTGCAACACCAGAATAGGCTAATGCATGTAAAGCATTTGGTGGGAAAAGAAAGGTCAAAACACACACGGTACACATAATTGTCAAATTAAGAAGGTTTTATGAATCAGTAATGTTGTGATATTAAAGAAGTCACATTGTATGACAGTAGTGTCAATGTACAGTTTGTTTCTGAAGTTGTACGTGCATCAGCGCACTAGAATATCTTTGTGATGTTCACATAAGGGTAAAGGTTTGTGGTATGATATGGTTTATTATGATTATGTTATGTTCAGATTGGTGGATTGTGGAAAGTAACTTTTGTTTGCTTTTGTTTTATGGTTATGGGGATTGTTTTATTTGTTCAAAGCCATGATTTTACTTACTGAATTAAAGTTTTAGAATAGAGTTGTGCCTTATCATTGTAGAGTTGATACCTCTTAGCCTCAAATCCAAAGTATGCAACTGCTCAGTGGGAGGA
Organism: Meconema thalassinum; assembly: GCA_946902985.2. Classification (NCBI taxonomy): domain Eukaryota; kingdom Metazoa; phylum Arthropoda; class Insecta; order Orthoptera; family Tettigoniidae; genus Meconema; species Meconema thalassinum. The sequence goes on from OX336392.1 coordinate 539,244,208, forward strand.
CGGTACACCCTCGAGTCCTGAAGCTAGCTGGAGGCAGAAGCATATTTTCCATCGAGATTATACGCATGGGTGCATGGAAAATGATGTCCTGTACAGTGATTTGAGCTATAGGTACAACTAAAGTCGGTCTATATCTAATGCACACAACTCTATTAAAGTAACAATTAACATGAAGTAGGGGAGGACCGCACCTAATTCTAGCTAAGCTCTGATACGCACAATATAAATTTTGATAATGCAATATGTCTCGTTTGCATATATTTATCATGGCGCCCGTGAGTGGGGCCTGTTGAAAATTACGGGTCACCATAGGCGCATGAACATGATAGACATCTTTTATTTATCATGGCCCAAGCAACGTGGAGCGGTATAAATTCATTGTGGAACCGCCTGCGTCAGTGCAATATGAGCGATCTTGGCATTGCACATGCATGGCATACTTGACATCATTACATCTTTTAATTATCATGGCGAGACCCAAGTGGGGCATTCGACAGTACAACCGAGACCTTGGAGGGTTGCTGCGATGTCTTAACGTGGACCACCTCCCATGACCTATTAATTATCATGGCGCCCAACGTGGGGCTTATGGGATTTAGGGAAAACCCATAGATTTTTTATGGTATTTCATGGGGAAAACCATAGTAATTGTTTTTTTGCCTCAAACTGTGTTTGAGTGATTTTTGAGTTCAGTAGGCTTTTGATGTAACGCAGAATCTCTCTATTGAGAAGAGGATTACCCAAGGGTATGAGCGCTACATACCAGATCCACAATTTATCATAATATTATCAGGTTTTGCACGACGTTACAATATGTGTACAGTGTTTGATGTTTCTTTTCAAAACATATCCACACATTTTTCCAGGAAGCCTGCCTGCATATTTAAGTGTATTATTGTGAAAATGTCAGGCACGGAGGAGATTTTGCAGGTTATTGCAGGGTTGAAACAGCATTTTGATGTTGTTAACGAGCAGAATAGGCTGGAAGCTAAGGCTTTCCAGGACGGAATAAACGCTCGGTTAGATGAGAACCAGAGTGAATTGAGCAATCGTTTAGATGCTAATCAGGTTGAAATAAACACTCGTTTAGATGCTAATCAGCTGGCAATAAATGCAAATAAGGTTGAAATAAACAATAAATTAGGTCAAATGCAAGAGGTTATTAAGACCGAAGTAACAGAAACTGTTGTAAACATTGTATCGGAAATGCAGGTTAAAACAGATAAACGTTTCGAGGCTATAGAAGCCATGCTAGAAAGTAACTTACAAGCGTGTAAGCATGCTCAGGATGAAACCAACAGTAGGTTAGACGCGTTGTCTAACGACATTAAGGATATTCAAATCCAAAATGAGGCGAATCTCGAACGCCAAGCGAAACAATTTTCAGAGTTTACGAGAACGGTAGACCAGAGATTAGAGGAGAACGACTCTAAATGGGACCAGAAATTGAAAAGCTATGCTAGAGCAATTAACGGTGATCTCAAGAAACAGGACCAGAATATATTAGGTCAATGTCAAGAAATAGGTGAAATCAAGGCTGTCGTTAACGAGAGTAAAGAGCTGATAGGAAACATGAAGGGTCAGATAAGCAAAGTTCATCAAGAACTGGACCAAGTTCAGAATGACATTGTTGTAGTCAACAAAAGGCAAGAGGAGAATAGAGGTGAAATTATTAAGGTCCAGAAGGAAATGTCAAAGGTCAATGGACACATTCGAGAAGAAATCAAAGGATTGAGGGAAGAACTCGAAGTGAGAGAAGGCCAGAAAACAGAGGCAAACGACAAGACCCTTGCTCAAATTAAGGAAGATGTAGAGGATGAAATCTCCCATATCAAACAAAGTCTGAAAGAAGACAAGAAGAAAATCTTTCAAGTAGCCGAGGAAAATCGAGATAGGCTTACAGCTGGGACGCTCGTTTTTGGACACTGGCCGTCACCTGCGCGGTAGAGTATAGCTGTTCCGCGAACCTATGCAAGCAGCGCACGCGCATAGCTGTTCCACAGCCAGTAGAGACGTGTCTGTCGCCTTATGAGCTTCGCTGTTCTCGGTGTGATAACTGAAAACTCTCCTTGTGACGCTTGCGTGTATTTCTTGTTCTACCGGGAAATTTATAAAAGTAGGCTACGTAGCGCTAATGCTACAAATTAAAAGTTTATTGCATTGACTAAAGCTCGGTATAAACATTGAGCAACTGCAATGCCGCCTATTCTATCTAAGCTTACTTCAAAACCAAACGCGGGAAGTGGTGTATACTACTAACACTTTCATGAAAAGTGAGGCAGTGGCTGGTACTGTGCTCATACCTTTAAAAAAGTACAAGAGCGAGTGGCAAAAGCGACGGGTATATCGAAAACGACTGTTAGGAGAATCATCAAAGAAGGTTATCTGTGCGAGGAGCAAGGTACCTCCTTTAGTACACCTGGTAAACATTACCAGGTTCCTAAAACAGTGACAGCCGTAGATGACTTTGACAGGTGTGTGATTTGGCGGACTGTGTATGATTTTTACATTAAGGAAAAGACAGTGCCTACAATTCATAAACTATTGCCGAAACTTCGGGAAAGTATTAACTTCCAGGGGGGGGGGGGGGGGGTGAGAGCACCAGTCTTAAATTAATATTGAAGAATATGGGTTTTAGATGGAAGAAAACCCGAAACAACAGAGCCACTTTAATAGAGAGGGAAAATATTAGATCACAGCGTGTAGCGTATTTGCTTGCAGTTAACAAATACAGGGAGGAAGGACGACCTATAATTTACGAACATGAGACTTACATTCACAGCACTCATACAAGACCAATGAACTGGGTTGATGATTCCCCAGCAGGTTAAACAGCGCCGATTTCGAAGGGACAGAGACTAATTATAGTTCATGCAGGAGGTCGAATTGGTTTTGTTAGTGCATTGTTTGTTGGAGCATTGTTAGTGTTCAAATCCCAACTTAAAACAAAAGGAAGAAAGATTGTAGTTTTACGTGACCGTGAATCTTGTGATTATAAGCCACGGGACCTCCTTTTTACGTGGAATCCGAACCACAGGACATGGCATTTCACTTCGAAAATCTCACATGCATTGACCGGGAATCGAACCCGGACCGCCTTGGTGAGAGGCATACAGCTAGACCGCTGAGCCACCACGCCCCTCAACTTAAAACAGGAGACTACCTCGGAGAGATGAACGCCAATAATTACCAAAACTGGCAAACTACCAGACTCATTCCAAACCTGCCTCCCAATTCAGTCCTGGCGATAGACAATGCCTCGTATCACAATGTGCAGTTGAATCAAGTGCCAAACAGCAACAGCACCAAGACTGTGATGAAAGAGTGGCTGGTGCGAAATAACATTCCCTTCCGCGATGAAATGCTCAAAATCCAACTTTATAATTTAATTAAAATTAATAAACCACACCGAAGGAATTTTATAATTGACAATATCATGGCAACACACGGTCATACTGTATTGCGCCTTCCTCCATACCATCCTGATTTAAATGCAATAGAACTTATCTGGTTAGACATTAAACAGTGGGTAGCTGGAAACAATACTACATATCAGTTAGATGACGTTAAACGATTGTTAGAAGAGAGAGTAAGTGTGATTGGTGTTAAAGAATGGGAGAAAGTTTGCGATCACGCCGAAAAAATTGAAAGAGAATACTTTCAAAAGGAGGGAATCATAGAAGATGCTCTGGATGAATTTATAATACGTGTGCCAGAAGATAGGGATGATGCCACTAGTGAAAGTGATATTGATGCCGAATCTGAAGGTGATCTGTCTGGAATCGAACCGCTGTCTGAATAACACGTACACAAGATGGAACAGTGAATGTGTGCTTTTGTGTATTTTTTTATATTTTCGTTAAACGTTGTAGGTTATTAAGTGATAAGCAAGTTTGATTACACAAGAAGAGCTATCGCTTATCGGCCTACCTCTTTGCAGCTGCTGACACTCAGTGTAAGTGATTGGGAGTGCTTTCATTCGAATGTCTGACGAGGTAAGCATCCTGTTTATTACGTTAATTTATTGCTTGCCAGTAATATGGTTGATTACTTTGCTACATCGTGGTCATGTAGCCCCGTGTACTTGGGTGTGTATAGAAGCTGTCTGATAACCTATCTTACTGTGATTCTGTAATAGTGTGTATATTTACAATCGAGGTAGAATTTGGGTGGGAAGCGGAAGAGGATTGGACAACGTGGTAATTCAGCCCCGTGTACTTGGGAGTGTGTATTTGGAATTGAGGTGAGGATTGGGAAGGAGACGGCCGTGGCCTTAAGTTAGGTACCATCCCTGCATTTGCCTGGAGTAGAGGTGGGGAAACCACGGAAAACCACTTCCAGGAAGGCTGAGGTAAGAATCGAACCCACCTCTTCTCAGCTTTGCCTCACGAGGCTGAGTGTAGCCCGTTTCAGCCCTTAGACTAGAATTAAATTTCTTGGCAGAGTCGGGAATCGAACCCGGGCCTCCGCGGTGACAGCCAAGAATGCTAGCTACTACGCAGCGAGGCGGGCGCAAGTAATGTGATGCATAATTCTCAACATATCGTAAATTTAAATATTACCGGTATTTTATATAGTTTAATTTTATAATAACTTGTAATGTTTTTATGGCCTATTTTAAGATAAATTATAATAAACCGTCTCTGGAAGAAAAATAAATCATATTGATTGTAGTTACTAATTCACCTCCCTAAACTGGTGTTTCATCTATACTAATATAATAAAGCTGAAGAGTTTGTGTGTTTATGTGTTTAAACGCGCTAATCTCTGGAACTATCAGTCCGATTCGATTTTTTTATAAGGTAGCGTGTTTCAAGAGGAATAGTTTAGGCTATGTAGCATTAGGCTACACCCCTCAGGTAACCTTCAAGATTGATTTTTGTTCAGTAAGTCGGTAGAACAAGTGCTCCCGAACAGCACTATCCGCATGCGCTGGCGTTATGGTTAGTGATACGTACACCGTTTCACCTATCTGAACCAAAATGTGTATACTTACCCTTTGGAACCCTGATGGTAACACTGTCTAGGTGAATTTTATGACAGACCAGCCCATTCCCTGCATTTAGGCTCTTTGGTTCAAATCTTCACCTTTTCCCCGATCTGAACCAAAATTTGTATACTTACCCTTTGGAACCCTGCGAATAACTCTGTTTACATGAAATTTCGGACAGACCACTCCATTCCTTGCATTTAGGCCCTTTGGCACAAATCTACACCTTTTCACCGATCAGAACCAAAATCTGTATACTTACCCTTTGGAACCCTGCGAGTAACACAGTCTACATGAAATTTATGACAGACCAGTCCATTCCCTGCATTTAGGCCCTTTGGCACAAATCTACACCCTTTCACCAATCTGAATCAAAAGTTGTATACTTACCCTTTGGAACCCTGCAAGTAACACAGTGTACCTGGAATTTCGGACAGACCACTCCATTCCCTGCATTTAGGCCCTTTTTTCACTCATCTGCACCGTTTCACCCATCTGAACGGCAATTTGTATACTTACTCTTTGGAACCCTGCGAGTAACACTGTCTGCATGAAATTTTGGACAGGCCCGTCCATTCCCTGCATTTAGGCCCTTCATCACAAATCTACACATTTTTACTTAATTGCACCTAATTTTACATACACGTTGAAACGCTGCTGGTAACACTGTTCATTTGATATTTTGGACAACACTCCCCATTCCCTACTTTTAGAATAACAGACAAAATGAACTTGAAAACCACGTATTAAGGCCCTAGAACCATTCATGTCCGTAGTAGTGTAACTGTAAGAGTATTTTAATAAGTCTATTGTTTACGGGCTGTTCGGGCTGCATCACGTCGCCCCTACCAGTGTTCTGGTGCAGAATTGCGAAAATAGTTGCATCTTGCGCTGTTTATAAATTGCAGTCACGGGGGTAATTAGTGCAAAAAGATTTCTTAGGCCCCTTTAAACAGTTATCATCATGAAAATATTATGCCTCTGTATAAGTGCAATGGTGTTGGTGCAGTACATTGAGGTTATCAGCTGCAATAAGCGTTGGTGCTTTCAAATTTACCTTAATTTATTCCGAAACTTATCGTTAAGCGCTTTGTGGCGATAAATGATGCTATTGCTACCTCAGTAGCTCGGGACAGCCGAAGTTTGCCAAAGAGTTCTGATTATTTTCCTACGGCGCTATGAGACAAAAGACGACTCTATTGGTCTCTACATTTGTAACAGCCAATTATATAGGCCCTAGGCAGTGTGCTTAGTTTCTGTTACTGCTCTTCCTATTTTTTTGTATATTTGTTTGTAAATTACATGTGTCAGTGCTGTAGTTAGTAAATAGATGTTTCCCTATTCATAATTATCATTACGGGAAATTGACCTGAATGTTACGTCCATTATAGGCCTACTGTACTACTCATCACCCCCACTACAACCACCACCACCACCACCACAAAAAGATATATTTTTAAAATATTGGTTTCTGTTAGTTTAATTATCATGGGCCAATTCTGTAGTAGAATTCATTATCATCCATAAAACAAATAAATCCACCGGGCGAAGCCGGGCACTACTGCTAGTAACCTGTATAGTTCTGTAGGAGTAGTGATATAGCCTAAGTTAATTATTTGGGATTTCATAATTGGAGAAGTGGGTATTTTGCTGTGCTTTCTTGACGTTTTCGCGGAACGTAGCGTTATTAGATATAGGAGAGTGGATAGTAGTGATACGTATTAAATGCACATAATTATGACAGACACAACATGCTCACAACTTAGCGCAGTTCTCCTCACCATTCCATCCAACGTGCCAATGTGACAGTGGGAAACAGGGCGGCGCACTACCCTCCCCTGATGTTATTCGAGGGCTAGACTCGTTCTCATGCGCGGCCTGCCAAGGTCAGTAACCAAGAAATCCCGTCAGGCCTGTACAAGAATAGAGAAAGAAGTCATTACTCGTTTGGAAAGAGCAGAGATCAGGCGCGGATCTAGAGTTTGGTTTTGGGGGGGGGGGGGGTCAGAGAATCGATCTAGAGTTTGGCTTGAGGGGGGGGGGGGTCAGAGAATCGAAATTGTTAAGAAAAATGGTATCACTAAAAACGCAATCACAAAATAACCAAACGTACAAAACCAGACCATTTTTTTGCAAGCTTCATGGATAGAAATTTGATGCGTTTAGCGCACCAAAAATATTCGTACAAATTGCAACGGCGTCTTTTGCGAGTTTTACATCGAGCTTCGAGAAAAGGATCAAGGTACGTAACAGTTTCGGCAAGTCAAGTTGGTACCGACAAAGGGAGAAAGTCACAGCTTAAATTGCCAACCAAGCTTACAGTTTGGACGTCGGCAAAAATTTTTGGTGCGAAAAAAGTCCCAGTTTCCTATCCGTGCATTACTGCACATTCATCGTGACATCACTATAAACATCGATTAGGTAATCACAAGGTTTGCTAAACAAAATAGACGAGTTGATTTTGTTGTATAACTAATAGTTTTTATACAAGAGGTTAGAAGTTGTAAATATGTACAGTTGTAACAGAACATAATAATTGCAATAAAGATAATTCAGTATTGAATAAAATGAAAAAAAAACTGTTTTTCAGTTAAAATTCGCTAAGTTTTATTTGTCTGGTATGTGTGTTTTCGTTTTTTGAGTTTGCAAAAAAAGTTGGTCTCCGTTTGGGGGGGGTCATGACCCCCGTGACCCCCCCCCCCCCCCTTGAATCCGCGCCTGGCAGAGATGCGCCACAATCAAATGGAGACTAGGATAATCGCACAGGAGGAAACATTTCTGAAAGATCCTAAGTCAAGTGAAGGCAGCATGGAAGATATGAGGAAAACAAGGTGGGCAGACTTAGAAACCCAACCTATAATAAGGAGTGCTACAGGCCCAGGGGAAAGTCCTTATATGACGCCAGGTGTACCAGTTGCGGCATCGACGCCACATGAAAATGCTATGCACACCCAGGTGATAAACGTCATAAGGGCAAGCGAAGAAAAACCAAGGAAATTCTCAGGTAGCCACTGTAATATGACACCAAAATATTGGTTGAAGGAAGTGACTGAATATCTGAATGATGCACGAATACCACAGGAGCGCAGGCTACGAGTTATAGAGAAATTAACAGAGGGGGAGTGTGCATTATGGTTTCGCAGCTTCCGCTACACTTTCGATACTGTTGAGGAGTTTCGGGAGGCATTTTTGAAGAGATACTGGGACGCAGCGACCCAACAGAATTTACGGTTGGATTTATATGCAAAGAAATACAGTACCAACAACCCAACGAAGTACGCAGAATTCTTCATATCGCAGATGTGTCGCTTCAAAGAACTGGATCAAAAACCGAGCGAGCTGGAATTATGTATTGCTATCGCCAAGCAGCTTCCATACGAGATCCAAAGACTACTAATCTCGGCTAATGCGAAAACTGCTATAGAAATGGAGACAGTTCTTAGACAACTGGACCTCACAACAGCAAATACGATGCGTCAGAGTCGAACCGTGGAACAGGTACACGTGACCAACACGCAGACTGACCAACAGCAAGCTCCAAGGAACAACAAAGCTACGAGCACTGAAACAGTAGATTCCTATGGACGGCAATGGGAACAGGAACCCAGAAGATGGCAGTCAAAGTACAAAGGAAATGCAAATAGAGGAGGAAGAGGTCGAAACTCGTGGAATAAGCAGAATACCAGAGGTAAACCGTACCAAAACAATGGAGGTAATAATGGCCAAGAAGGCAGCAATAGAAATTGGAGACCCCGAGAAAGAAGAAGTAACTTCGATGACGAGGTAGAAGAACGATGGCAAGAAGTTATGCAGAACAGGACATCGCCAGACAGATATGGAGATGGAGCTAAGAGTTTGGAGCTACAACGCAGCGAACAGGAGAGAAGAAACTCCAAGGGGACGGGCGCTGAAGAAAAAAAAACGCCAAAATTAGAAGAGTTCGAGACTGAGGGATGGAAGTCTGTTAACATCATCAATTGGATAGCCAAACCAGAAGAGCTAATCGAGGATACAGGAGGATCACAGGTCATGGTCAAGAGAGAATTGCCTATTATAATAGTAAGAGTGGCAGGATTAAAAGTAAGAAGTCTGCTAGACACAGGGTCAACAGTGAGCCTTATGACACAAGCCTTATATGATGAAATAGCCCGGAGAGAGAATACTTTGAAAATACCGATCTCTAGTGTCAAGATAAAAGGGGTAATTCCAGACAGAACGATGATATGTAAATATCAGGTATTCCTAGATTTACGGATAGAAGGCTCTATTTTCTCACAGAGTTTTCTGTTAGTAAACAAATTGCCTTATAACCTACTTATTGGGGCAGAATTTATAAGGGAATACAGAGTGACAATCGACCTAGCACAGGACAGGGTTATGTTCCATGTGAATGAAGAAGCTGAAGGCTTAGAGGTCGCACTCAATGAGATGGAACCAGGGTCAAGTGAACAAGTATGGCATACATACAGAGACGTGGCTGGAGAAGAAGTGTTAGTTATTGAGCGGTTAGAAGAAGACCTGAAAACACTAGCCACAGACCTGGAGAAAGATTTGGAACCCAAACTGGAAGAATATATTTCGGAAAAGCTAGAAGAAGCGAAAATTGGGCTAAAAGAGAAGGAAAATTTAAAGCAGTTATTACTGGAACAGAAGGAAGTCTTTGATTCGAGACCTGGTCGTATAAAGAACTTCACGTATGCTTTTCAAGTCAGTGATTGGACACCATTTAGGCAGAAACCCTACCCTATAGCAGAAAAGCATTATGCTAAAGTGAAAGAGGCAATTCAGGAGATGTTGGAGGCCGGTGTTATTGAGAAGACACCTACGCCTTATGTAAGTCCGTTGGTAATTGTACCAAAGACAGACGGAACTGTCAGAGTCTGCCTGGACCTGAGACATTAAAATTTGAAGGTTATTCCAGAATTTGACCAAGTGCCACCTATTAAAGAGATCCTCAGGAAGTTCAAAGGGAAAACCGTATTCACAAATCTGGACATCACATCCAGTTTCCATCATCTTGAATTAGAGAAGAAAACTAGTCTGTTGACAGGATTTATGTTTGATCAACATACATACACATTTTTAAGGCTACCTTTTGGGTTGAAAACAGCTGGTTCAGCACTGATAAGAGCGTTAGATCGCAATCTATCAGATGAAGTGAAAGAGAGTACCATCAGATATGTAGACGACATTTTACTCACATCAGAATCTCTGGAGGAGCACATGAGAGACCTGAAGAAGTTGCTAGATGACCTTCGAGAAGCTAACTTTAAGGTTAATATCAAGAAATCGCACTTCTGTCAGAGGGAAGTCAAATTCCTAGGGCATGTTATTGATGCAAATGGAGTGAAGCCTAATCCAGATAAATTGGAGGTAATTCGAAATTTCCCTCGATCCACGAAAGTTAAACACGTCCGACAGTATTTGGGAGTAATTGGATTCTTTTCGAACCACTGCCCAAACTATACTACGACAGTAGCACCCCTGCAGGACCTATTGAAGAAAGGCGGCAGATGGAATTGGACGGAGCAATGTCAGGAAGCATTCGTGAGGTCAAAACAAATGCTTTTGGAATATGTGAAGCTGGGATACCCGGATTATACCCAGAAGTTCATCATACAGACGGATGCATCACTCATTGGGATCGGAGCGATGCTATTCCAGGAAAATGTTGACCAGCCTGAAAAGAAAGTTTTTATTGCCTTTATAAGCAGGAGACTGAAACCCCTTGAGAAAAATTACACGATCACAAAGATAGAGTTGCTCGCAATTTTGTACGCGTTGCAATCTTGGCATAAACTCGTGTATGGCTTTCAAATAGTCCTCAGAACAGACCATAAAGCTTTAACATTTTTGTTAAAAACAGACTTGTCTAGCCAGAGATTGACAAGATGGTCCCTGTATATTCAGCAATTTAATGTGGAAATAGAATACTGTCCAGGGAAAGAGAATGTAATACCGGACATATTAAGCCGTTACCCTAGAGAAGAGGAAGCGCTAGCTGTCCAGATTGAGAATCGAGATCAGAAGACGTTGGATGACTTAAGGAACCTTACCAACCTACAACGCGAAGACCCGTGGTTGAAGATGATGATCGATTACTTCGAGGGACGCTTAGAAAGGGGAACTGCAATATACGGAGAGGCAGAGGCATTGGCAACAGATTATATATGGTATAATCAGATATTACACAAGTGGGATGATGTAGATCATACACGTCAAAGGATTGTGATTCCTGCATCTTTGCAGAGGAGATTGGTGTGGCTAGCACACAGAGCATTTGGTCATCCTGGTATAGACAAAGTTTGTGCTCTGTTGAAGGAAGCATTTACTTGGCCAAAATTAAGAGAAACGGTGAGAAATGCTATTAGGACATGTGATCTATGCCAGAGGGTAAAGCCAAATCCCTTTTTAATGAGGCAACGACCTATCCCGTTGTTACCGGAGAAGCCAAGGCAGCTATTGAGCATAGACAACTTTGGACCATTGCCTAGAGCACGTAGAGGCAATAGACACATTTTTGTAGCCATGGATGTATTTTCGAAAATGGTGGTATTATACCCCATACAAAAGACAAGTTCAAAGCAGGTCTTGAAACGCCTGAAAGAGAGAGTTATTCCGATTCTTGGGAAACGGATAACATTCTCTCGGACCACGGAAGTTACTTTACGAGTGCAGAATTTCGTCGAGAACTGGAAACTCTAGGAATTAGGCAGATTTTATCTACCATTCGCCATCCTGAGGCAAGTCCAGTTGAAAGAGTAATGAGAGAGATACAGAAATACATGAAGATCTACTGCTCTGAAGCGAATTGGCGTTGGATTGAATTCCTAGAAGTAATTGAATACTGTATAAATAATACTGTACATGAGGCGAATGGTCAGGTTCCCGTGACTCTACATCTGGATCAGAGACCGGAAAGACCGTGGACTGGTGTCATTCCATTACCAGTAGACGCACAGCCAGGTCGAGAATTGAGGATCCAACGAACCTTCGAATATCTCAAAGCACAGGCGGAGAGACGTCAGCGAAGAAACCGTGCGAAGAGGTATCATAGACCGCTTCTCGTCGGAGAGAAAGTTTTAATTAAAAAACCAGCCAGTTCAGATCCAGAGGCACGGAAGTATAAGAAGTTCATTTTTGCTTCCCACGGCCCGTTCGAGGTGATAAGAGACCTACAGAACAATGCATACAGGTTAAAGCATTTAGAAACTGGAAACGAGGTCGTTATGAATGTAGCCAATTTAAAGGTTTATTATCCGCCAGAAGAATTCGACGAACAAGAAGAAGTATTAACAGCGCACACCCAACTCAACGTGGAGAGCGAAGTCAGCCAGCCAGTCAGAACTGAAAGTTCGAGCGGCAAGACGGAACGAGAAGCAGACAGTTTGCCCAGTGGAAGGGACGAACAACAAAGATGCCAGTGTCTGCGAGAATTCTATGAAGAAATGGTTGCAGCGGCGAGAGAGGTTGAGGCCATAAATACGACCCTCCGCCTGGAGAATGAACAGCTTAGAAAGAGCGCAGAGTGGAATGGGGAGCTGTACTAACCTACTCGCAGCCAGACGAGGTGAAGGACCCCAGATGTAAACACAGACAGTGATAGACAGTCAGCTGGTTACTTATAGAAAGCCATTTGCAATTGACTTTTATAAGTTTCGCAAGGGGAATATGAACCCGAGGAGGTTATGCTGACCGGAATCGAACGTGGTTCTCAGAGACTGTGATCTCAGTATAAAGGTTCCACCAGGGAACGAACCCGAAGTCTGTGGAGGGAGTTTCATTGTAAAAACCCCTAGAGAGAAGTGTATATTAAATCACTGGTGTGATTTCAGTTGCAGTGACATTATTTATTAAAATAATGAAGGGAAATTGAGCAGAATACAGTATTATTAGACTACTTGGTGTAGGCTATATGGGGCTTGGAACACTGCAAGTGCAGAGTGGACGTTTTACAAATTAGCCCAGAATTGTGGGAGGTGTTCAGTGGAGCCACGTCCATCTCTCTGACCTCATTCTGTCGTCTGGAAGAGGGTGAGGGCCTGAATAATGACCCAGTTCTTCCCCGACGGAGAATGGATTTGAAATGGTGGGGAGAGATCACAAGGAAAAATCATTGATTACTCGTGATTGGAGTAACGAATTGATATGAGACTTGCCCACAGGTGAATCTTTAGACTGGAGGCTAATTTTAGAGCCTTTAATCTGCGAAATTGACGCATATTTAAGGAAGTGCGGAAGGACCGTAGAACTATCATTGTTCGCGGCGGGATTTGAGGAGGTCGCCAGGGAATCCCGGGAGATAGCGTTCCCACGCTACAGAGAAAGGAATTAATATTAATTAATTGGCCGAGCGATTCTTCAGCACGCAGCCAGTTCTGGGATCAGAGAAGAAAAAGGGATCCAATGAACATGGTTTGGAGACCAGAATCATGCTGGGAGAGGAGCCGAGATCCCGCGGGAAGATTGCGCTCTACTTTCTGTGTGAATCCGATATAAGGGAGTCGACCCTTAGCAAGCAGTCAGTTTATATGTCAGTCTTACCCTAGTTGGAGCCAGTCTCACCCCAGTTTGTCACAGTTTGTCAAGAGAGGCGCAGGCAGTCGTCATGGCGGAACATATGTTGGTCCGGCTCATGAAAGGACGCGCCAACAAAGAGTTCTACATTTGAGTGAAGCATTTAATAAGCTTTTATTAATAATAATCGCGCTGCAGGTATACTCAGCAGTACGAACAATGGCTTGTTCACGTAGGAAGCATCGTGTAAGATGAGTGGCAGAACTATTGTAAATAATAATAATAATAATAATTTGTGTAAAGTTATGGACAGTGTTAAGCGCAATGTATCAAATATCGACTGATCATTCATGTCTAAGTACGCTGGAATGCGCTGGGAGAAACTTTACGAAGCATTTGGTAATGTTTTAAGGATACCAAATAATAACGCTCAGGACGGAAGTTAGCATATCTATGCGACGCAAGAAGCTTACCGTAGGAGTATGGATAAAAACTGTTGGTGAATTCCGAGGGGCAGGTAAACCAGACTTTCAATCAGGAGTTGGTAGGAGCACGGGAGATGCCGTCGACACCTGCAATTTTGATCTTTGCTAGGGAATTTCAAGCAATGAAAATTGTACAAAGTGACGTGTGTTATGTGTAAAGCATATGTAAAATATCTTTTAAAGTAGTGGTTTTATAAGTGTTATAAAGTGTCACATGTTTGGGAGCAATAGCTTCCTTATAGAAATGCAAAGTGCCGTATGGTTAACGGAAGTTGTGTGTCATAAAATGTGTGTATTCAAGATGAAAATGTCGCGTTAAACCTGCATATGGCAGGCGACTTGGAAGGATATGATTGGTTGAAGCCACCATGAGAAGCCTTGAGATATGTGAGTACCCCACAAATTATGGTTAATTAGAGAATATAGGCCACTGCATGTGACGTGATTTCAGTAAAGATGCCAGTAAGAATCAGATTAGGAGGTAGACCCTCCAGGTTTAATCATTATTGTATTGATTTTTATAGAGTTGAGAGGTTAATGTGCATCAATAAGTGGATTAATCATTACCACTATTAATTAAGATGGCAATCAGTTATGTAAATGTTACGAGCACAGTTGTTCGAGTCTTGAGATGATTGGTTGTGTCGGATTTTGGTAAATTATGTCAGAAATATAATAATAATACTAAGGAATTATTTTGGTAAAATATGTCAGAAATCATAATAATAATAAGGAATGATTTTGGTAAAATATGTCAGAAATCATAATAATACTAAGGAATGATGTTGGTAAATTATGTCAGTGAGAATAATATAATAACAATTATGAATATCAAAGGTATTAATGAACGCATCAGGAAATTATTGTAAACAGGAAATAATTACGCTATTTGCAAGACTTATTGATCCAAGCAGTAAGATTATACAGTAAGATTACATTACGGGATTAAAGAAACAGTTTGATATCAGAATATTGTATTAATGGGAATATAATTATGCCGGGAATGGAAGAGCTTTTAGTGAAGTGAATTTGCAGCTTATGTGAGAAGCTTATAGAGTAAATGATAGATTTCTCTTAATATTATAGGACGAAGTCGTAACATTAGGTAAGGAGCCAGGTGGTCTGTTCTACGTATGAAATCTCCTATGCCGGGGGCATAGCGGAGATATACTTTGTGCCAGAGTTTTAGTGTTGGACCCTAACTCTGATGAAGGATGGAATGTTCCGGGTTGGAATCCCGTGATTAGGTGCGAGGAAAACGAGGACACCTCGACACTCTAATTGATCCCCGAGAACTTATTGTGAGTGATTCGGCTTGTTGAAGCGAACCTCATACCGGCAGCATTGGGCTGACCGCATATTATTTAAGACACCGGTTGCCTAATAGACCAATGTTTTACGAAACCTCGTACCTTCATGTTGAATGGACCTGTTTGGTGCCAGTAATTACTTTATCCTCGGGGTAGGAATAAATATAAAGCTCATTCACTACCTGTGTGCATAATATTCAGTTAAAATCCATTGAGATATGTGTGCCATTGGGAGCACAGTATTGTCTTGTAAAATCTTACAATGCTTTGGAAGTAAGCCTTCAAACATAAAAGCGGGGGTCGAGCTAATTGGTGGAACCCCATTCCACATTCTATTGTATACCGACCGCTCGAGGAGAGGGTCTGGGGACGGTCAAGGCGAACCGTGAAAGCAAGTTGAAAGGAACAGATTTTAGACCCTGTTATGACATGAATGAAATATTGTTATGTTGAGTAATGAAGCCATGTGGTTTAAGAACACATTGATAATTATATATTATCCTGGTGGTTCATGATTTTAGCTATCTAACGAATGGTTAGACGTTGCATTTATACTGTCACTGACAACTTTTTCAGAAGTTGGTTACCAGATTCCACAGGCTACGCGCGCAAGGTAGTTTGATTATACCATCCGACACAACAATAACATAACGTTTTTATATGAAATCACAAAACGGCATGCAGTGGAACTATATAAATAGTGGAGTAGGGGTAGCTTACATGATTATGGAGTTGCACGTAGTTTGTTGTGCAACACCAGAATAGGCTAATGCATGTAAAGCATTTGGTGGGAAAAGAAAGGTCAAAACACACACGGTACACATAATTGTCAAATTAAGAAGGTTTTATGAATCAGTAATGTTGTGATATTAAAGAAGTCACATTGTATGACAGTAGTGTCAATGTACAGTTTGTTTCTGAAGTTGTACGTGCATCAGCGCACTAGAATATCTTTGTGATGTTCACATAAGGGTAAAGGTTTGTGGTATGATATGGTTTATTATGATTATGTTATGTAAAGATTGGTGGATTGTGGAAAGTAACTTTTGTTTGCTTTTGTTTTATGGTTATGGGGATTGTTTTATTTGTTCAAAGCCATGATTTTACTTACTGAATTAAAGTTTTAGAATAGAGTTGTGCCTTATCATTGTAGAGTTGATACCTCTTAGCCTCAAATCCAAAGTATGCAACTGCTCAGTGGGAGGACGGTACACCCTCGAGTCCTGAAGCTAGCTGGAGGCAGAAGCATATTTTCCATCGAGATTATACGCATGGGTACACTATAAATTGCAAAGCAAGTTCCTCCGCTGGATTAACTTTGGCCCCATTTTTCTATTAAGATCGTTCTGGAACCTTCCAGATCCTGTACTCTATCTGCAAGTCTTGTCGTCAGGTATTTTTCACTCACTTGTGAGAATACTATGTAAAATGAGGAATCTTCCTTATAAATTGCTGCAATAGCGAACTTTCTTCCACCGTTGGAATGTTCTATGGCGCATTTAATTGTAATTCACAACTTTCTCAAGAAATAGACTCTCGCCTACCTAGTGCAACCAGTTGTTTTCATAATTGCAATAACTTTCTTTTCCATAAACTTTCGTGTCTCTACAGTGAACTTTTCATCTATCTAAAAGACTATAGTGATAACTAGTGCTTGTCCCACTTTTCTACCGCGTCGCGATCGTCCGTTTACATTAAATAAGGCCATGAACATTGATCCTAAATCCCAATTATCTTTCCTTCACCTTCTACTAACAAACCATATTAATAAAATTGTAACTTTTCTATAAGGCGTCACTCTACGAAGTGCCCTTCCATTTTTTCTTGTTTATCATTAATTAATCTCTGTATAACTACGTGTTTTATGCACGGTTCAAACTTACATTGTTTCTTCCCTATAATCAGGGAAAACAATTCTTTCAACTCTTGAGTGAGTTATTTCTAGGTCTCACGAAATGGAAATTGCCCCATTTGGCTCGTGATTCCTACTTAAACATAGGAAGTCTAGAACCTTCCTTTTGACTTTCTCTTCAGGTTTCACCGTAAGTGACCTGCTCTCTTTTGTATAATTGTTATAAAGTAATTCTGCACAAATATAAGAAGTTGTAGGAACTTCTATCTTATTCTTCATGTTTTCCTTATTGTTATTTTCGAAGTTGTCACTCTCTCTAGAACATTCTCTCAAGAATTTCTTAAAGTACACTCTTTGTACTCAATTTAATGTTTAAACTTTAATTACCGGTACTTCATTTGTCTTTTTTTTTTTTCAAAATCTTATAAAGATTTTAGAACTTATATAAGGTTTGAAACCTCATAAATTGTAAATTGCCTGGGGCAAACGTTTAATGTTTTCTGAGGTCTGTGACCCAAAATTTGTTAATCAAATTGAAATTATATATTTGTTAAAGTTATTAACTTCTTTTGAATTGTTAAATAAATTAAGCGTTTCTTTTCGCTTTCTCATTTTTTTAGTACAACGATTAGGCAAGATCCTGTCTTCCTTGGCTTTCCCTACTCAATGCCATTAAATCCATCAATAGGGCTTTCACCACTCGTTGCATTTGAGCAAGAACTCTTAGTGGTAATCTCATTAGAGTTTCTTTTAGCTTTAATAGCTAATTCTAACTGGCCAGTAAGGCAAGTAAAGCTCGCTACGCCAGCTACCTGCTTGTGGAGATCCTCTCCGAAAACTTATGGTCAGTTTTCCAAAGGATAAGTGTTTCTCTTTGTCTAAACTTTTAGCCGGCTCCTCGCTGAGTAAAAGATTAGCCATTTTCAAATGCAACCATTGGTTCACTTACCAAAATTACTCCCCAAGGTATAATCTTTTATTATTTTCCTTCTTGGAAACACTTGGTCGCTTTTTCAGGAACTCCATAACTTTGAAAATTGGAAATACCAAACCTGATTTAAATCATTGGCATTCTTTGAATTACTTTGAAAAAACGAATTGCTTTGAACAGGCATACAATAAATTTGTTACTCTCAGTCTTGCCAGACCATCACTCTTCCCCATAGTAGGCAGATACATGCTTGAGAGGGATTACACTAAAGCCACTCTCTTGCAAACCGCCCAAGTTCTAGCTGTGTTTCCCGTCAGCTTGGACCAAGCACTTACCCACTTTAGGTATCCGAGAGCGGATTTGCGGTGGCAACCGCCTCTAAGTGCATTTAAGGTTAAATTTATAACTTTTGTGGGACTCTCCTCCTATTTTCCTATCCTTTTTATCCAGTCCAAAATCTACCTCCTTTTCTTAATCATCTTCCCTTGGTGGTTAGGTTATTCCTCAGCCAATAATCTACCCAAATGTTGGTCCCGGAAACCCGGGAGAGTCCATTTTCTATTTCTATTCTTTGTCAAGTGTCATTTGGCAATACTTTGCAAATTATTAATATCTGCTTTGAATCTTTCAGCTATAACCACATCGTGCAAAGCTTGTGCAGGGGAAAGAGGCCGCTCCTGTCTCCCGTGGTGTGTCCCTTTCTTTCAACTTATTCGCTGCTGCCAGCTTGACAGCATTTCCAAGGTTCCACAGTTTCGTGAGTTACATTTTCATCTATTTTCTTTAACATGGCTCCTACTGACAAGGATAAGGATGAAAAACTTACTTCTAAACGAGCATCCTATAAAGGGCAAATTACCCGATTCAGAAAGTACATAAAAGAGTTAGATCCCTCAGAAGCTCAATTAGACTTGTTGAAACATCGTGTAAGGGATTTTGAACGTTCTTATGAAAATTATTGCAACATTCAAACTGAAATAGAAACTTGCATGCTCAATCAAACCGAAGATCGAGTTGAAGTAGAAAACCAATATTACGAAGGCATAGGTTCTGCTTTCAAAATAATACGCCAACTCGAAGAGGAGCAGAAAAAGGACGCTTCTGTTCTTGGTTCCCTTCATGAACCACAAACTTCTTTCCGTGATGGTACTCACAAGCCCAAACCAATTTTACCAAAATTGATTTACCCCATTTCTCTGGAGATGAGTCTACTTGGGATTCTTTCTATGAATTATTTTGCTCCCTTGTTCATGACAATGAAGACATTCAAGTCATTTACAAGTTTCATTACTTGAGATCTATCCTCCGAGGTCAAGCTTTGCAGTTAGTCGAAGCACTTCCTCTACGTGCCGAAAATTACCCCATTGCCTTTAACTTATTAAAACAAAGATATGGAAATTTGCGGTTACGTATTCAACGCCATATGAAGGCTCTATTTAACCTACCTGCGTCACAGCGCAATGACGTCGCTAGTTTGCGTACTCTAGTTGACACTACCCAACTTCACGTTAAGGCTTTGTCCCAATTAGATCAACCTACTGAACATTGGGATACTTTCCTAATACATTTAGTGGTTTCTAAAGTTGATGCTGCTACCCTCAAAGCTTGGGAAATTGAACTTTCTAAAGAAGACGACTACTCATACGAGCATTTAGTCACTTTTATAAACGCTAGATGCCAACTCTTAACCGCTCTTGCTAATCAAAGTGAACCCTCATCTCCTAGTTCTAAATTTGAATTAATGTCTATCAAACCTAAAAGCGAACGCTTAGCGTCTAATACCCAAAAACCCGGGTTCAGCTCATCTAAATTTAAATCAAACACTACTGGTTACCCAACTAGGTCTAGTGAACGTCGTGTTGCTAGCTCTATTGTTTTAAACACTCAAAGCGAACCTCGCAAGAGTTTAAACGAACCTTTAAAGTGCATACTTTGTAAAGATCCCCTTGCCCTATACCTCTGTAAATCCTTTAAAGAAATGTCAGTCGACGACAGAAGAAAGTTAGTTTCCCAGAATAAACATTGCTTCAATTGCCTAGCGCCTACTCATTCTGCTTCTAATTGCAAGTCCACAAGACTTTGCTACCATTGTGAAAAGGCTCATCACACTTTGCTACATCGTCATGATCAGGCAAGGTCATCGACAGCATCTACTTCTCCGAAAAATGATAGTGCTAACAGTTCTAATGCTTCATCGTATATTCAAAATGCCAAGTCCATTCGCAGTGCTCAAGTATTGTTGTCTACTGTCCAAATCGAAGTTCAGGATAACTTTGGCAACTGGGTCCGTGCACGCGGTCTTCTAGATTCAGCGGCAACTCATGATTTTGTGTCTAATTCCTTGATTAAAAAATTAGGTCTACCTGTAAACCCCACTAGTAGTGGAGTAATGCCGATTCTAACTCCCCCCACCACTACTCCCAATGCGAGCCGATAATTCCCGAACCCGTTGTCGGAGATTCACGAATAAAGTGTCGTTGGACTCGGGATGACGGGGGCTTTGCTATGGACCACTCGTTATATTTTTGAATTTTTTTTTGTTTTTTTTGTTTTCGAAAATAGGCGATAGTTTGAAAACCAAACAGGATAGAACGTTGTGCCATGGCTCAAACCAACAGTCTTTATGACCTTTATTTTTTGTAATAAAACTTTTTTATTTTTTATATTTTTTTGAAAACACTCGAATTTTGAAAATCCTATATTTTGGAAACTAGGAACTCTACACAAAAAATTGTTTAACGTAAATCAATGGTCCCTACCCCCTCTACCCCCAAAATAAATTTCAAGTCTCTAGGATGAAAACCTGCAGTAGTGTGGTAAGGACAGAGCTGCTCCACTTAGCAAGTTGTGAGCCCATGCGACCTTGGAATGGAAGGAGCCAAGCTAGGAGGGCGTGCTTGGATTCGTTTTTTTCGTCTCGTTGCGCTCTTTACGGGAATGTCGGTGTCGAAAAGATGAAAATTTGGAAACACGGTCTTTTTGGGGTAAAACCGTGATTTTGAACTTTTTGCTATATCTCGCGAACCAATCATGCTAGAGGCATGAACGAGGGGTCCAAGGACTCGGGCTGACGTCCTCTTTGCTATGGACCACACGTTATATTTTTTTTAAAAAATTGGAAACTCGATTTTGGGGTAAACACGTGTTTTTTGTGATTTTTGCCGATATCTCACGAATCAATAACGCTAGAGACGTGTACGAGGTGTCCTAGGACTCGGGATAACGCCCCCCTTTCGAGTGTGGTAGATATTGTTTTCCAAAAAAAAAATCGCAAAGGGACTAACGCCATACACATTGAAAAAAAAACTGTTTTTTTTTCTTTACCTGTTTATAATGTCCATGAAGCGTGGTGGTTGAGAGAGACGATACGGCTGGGTGTGTGTTTCATTGAAACTGTCGCTGACCATGGTGGCTGTGTTCAATAAATCAATCGCTATTTCGACGGGTCGATGTATGACAGAACGAGCGTGCGTTTTCTGATATTTTACCTTTGACATGTAAACGGTGATGAAAACTTGATTCTATGTTGGTCGAAGCGAGTACAGAAAACAAACTTACAGGAGGTGAAGGTCATTTGAGCATATTGGAAGGCATTGATCTGACTTGACAACAAGTGCAATGGAAAAAATGACCAAGACGCTTGAAGGTGATATAATCTGACCATTGTGCTGGCAGGGAAGTGCGAAAGGCATGCACACACATTTGTGAAACCACAGGCACGCTAAACCAGTGACATCCTGTCTTGCTTCGTACGTGACAAAATGCAAGTCCATGTGAAATTTGATCTACCGCAGGTGTTCACCTTGGACGTTATCTGTCCACGTGCATGATAACTGTTAACAAGTCACATCCTGTTTTGCTTCGTACGTGACAAAATGCAAGTTCAGGTGAAATTTGATCCGGCACAGGTGTTCGCCTGGGACGTTAGCTGTCCACGTGCACGATAAGAGAATGTTCAAAGCATGGGAAAAAAAAGATTATACATGCAACGTAGCATATATAAAGACATGTCGTTATCATTTCCACGCTCACTTAAGTGACTACCTTTGAACACACTGCGTTGCACGAAACCCTTGGTCTTGTTTATCAGTTTTGGTGTTGGTGGAAAATACTTAACCTTGTTGTGGGGTAGGTATATATTTATTCATTTATATATTTATCGATTTTATATAAATACATGCAATTATTTATTGATTAGATAATTAATGATTTTATTTATTTATTTGTTTGCAGATAACGTGTATAGCCTACCTGTCGTGTGTCTGTGGGAAATATATTAAAGAAAGAGAGAAAGACAGAAAAGAAAACCATTTCCATACTAGCCCACGAGACGGGAATATAGCAAAGCATTACACGTCAAGGTGAGATTTGTTTCTTTTTAATATATAACTTGTTTGATTTTGTTTTGTTTATGAAAGGCATAAACTATATGGAATGGATATACTTATGGTGGTTTATTTTATTTCTTTTTAGATATTTGGAAAAAAAGGGTTCACTGCTATAGCAAATACAGTTGAAAACCAAGTGGCTTTAGAGTGGAACCA
The DNA here is from genome assembly GCA_946902985.2 of Meconema thalassinum. Classification (NCBI taxonomy): domain Eukaryota; kingdom Metazoa; phylum Arthropoda; class Insecta; order Orthoptera; family Tettigoniidae; genus Meconema; species Meconema thalassinum. The sequence goes on from OX336392.1 coordinate 539,266,837, forward strand.
TTGTCAAGCAGTCTACAGGTGAAAACTCAGGTGAGAGTGTTCTTTCTAAAATAATGTCTTTTGCCACTGCTACCGATAGCCTAACTTGGGAACCCTTAAACAGTTGTTTTAAATCGCGTGTGTGCTCTGGCCGCGTGGTCAATGTTAGAAAAAGTTTGATTCCCAAAGAATTTTTAGAATCTTGTTTTGAAATTTTTAAAATTGAAATTTGTACAGCGCAAAGGTTGCATATGGCTTTAAAGGTGAATACAGAACTGGTGTGCGATTTCATATATAAAAAGAAGAACGTAGAGCATAAAGAGACATTTTATATTTGCAGTAAAATGCAAGAGCTGTTCATAGCCCATAATTTGGAACAGTGGTATGAAACCCACGTGGTGAATGTCTTGCTATCAAAATTTGATAAACTGCAACAAGGACCGAGTGGTCTAGCCTTAGACAAAATTCATTATCTACAAATCAACATTTGCCAATTCAACCCGTTGAATGCTGGGTCTAGCTATATTAAAACACCACCAGCAATAGCTTCGAAAAAGGCTGTGGTGAATATTGAAAATTTTGATGATGAATGTTTTCTGTGGGCTGTGGCTGCGTATTTGCAGCCAGCACCACATAATGGTTGTCGACCAGGAATGTACAAGACCAAGTTTGATGAATTGAAACAAACGTTAAATTTAACTCGAGTATCGTTCCCTATGGACTTAACCGAGATCCATAGGTTTGAACAAGACAACCAGGACTTTTCGTTCATGGTGTATGGTCTTGACGGTGATGAGATTGTGGGTCCTCTTTATGCCACAAAAGAACCGAAACGACACCACATTCATCTTTTATATTTATCTGTAGGAGAGGTGAATCACTATTGCCTCATTAAAAGCCTGAGTAGATTGCTAAGCAGTCAAACGTCTAAGCATGGACATAAAACACATATTTGCGACCGTTGCTTGCAATATTTTACAACCCCCATGCTCTTAGAACGTCATAGGGTAGATTGTGTTTCTCAGGAAGCGGTGAGATTGATATTGCCACAAGGGGATAAGGCTGTGTTAAAGTATAAGGACATTCATAAGCGTGACACTGTTCCCTATGTGGTATATGCAGATTTTGAAGCTCTCACTACACCCATGGCGGGATGTGAACCAGATCCCTCCATGAGCTCAACCACACCCATTCAAAAACATGAACCCTTTGCCATAGGATTTAATGTGGTGTGTGCCTATGACCCCACACAATCCGTATACAAATACCGTGAGGGGCCAGATTGTGCCAAATGGTTCTTGGATGAACTTGTCAAGTTGGCCGACCATGTACAGGAATTACTGGACCACCCAGTACCCATGAGCCTATCTCCAGAACAGCAGCAGCAGTATGAGCATGCCATGACATGCCATATTTGTGAAAGGCCTATTTTAAGTGGAGAGGAAAAAGTCAGAGACCACTCGCATTTTACAGGGGAGTTTCGTGGAGCTGCGCATAGTAAATGCAACTTGAACTTTCCAGCTCCTCGTTTCATCAGTGTCTTTTTCCACAATCTGGCGAATTATGACATTCAGTTTTTGATTCGTGAATTGGGTCATGTCAACAAGGGCTCGTTTACCATTATCCCCCAAAACCATGAGCGTTTTACTGCCCTGACATGGTGGTTGGGCGACTTTAGCATTCGATTTTTGGATTCCTTTAAGTTTATGGCATCCTCGCTAGACAGCCTTGTGAATGGCTTGAATGAGGAGGAATTAAAAAATACTAGAATGCATTTTAATGATCCTGAGCAATTTCAATTGTGCATTCGGAAAGGTATATTCCCGTATGATTTCTGCAACAGCTGGGACGTGTTAAAGCAAAGAAAACTCCCTCCACAAGAGAAATTTTACTCGAAACTAACACGCAGTACCGTTTCCGATGAAGACTATGCACATGCATGTCAAGTTTGGCGAGTGTTTGGCATGAACACGCTAAGTGAATATGCTTTGCATTACCTAAAACTGGATGTATTGCTGCTCACTGATGTGTTTGAAAAATTCCGTAACTTGTGTCAACACATTTACGGTCTTGACCCGGCTCACTATTACACGAGTCCTGGACTCTCGTTTGATGCCGCTTTGAAATACACTCAAGTGGAATTGGATTTACTCACTGACGTAGACATGGTTCTATTTTTTGAAAAGGGCATTCGTGGCGGCTTTGTGTCACTTAACCAACGCCATGCCGAAGCGAACAATGTCTACATGCCTGATTATTCACTAGACAAACCAGAATCATACTTAATGTACTATGACGTGAATAATTTGTACGGTTACGCCATGAGTCAGCCTTTGCCCTATGGGAAGTTTGCTTGGCTGACATACAAACAAGTGTCAGAATTTGATGTGAACATGGCTAGCCAAGAAACAGGCCGTGGATATGTGCTAGAAGTGGATATTGAATACCCCTCATCCTTGTATGATGAACATGCCGATTTCCCATTCTGCCTTGAGCAAATGGTTCCCCCTGACAGTAAAGTGAAAATTGAAAAACTCATGGGCACACTTTACAACAAAAATCGGTATGTGGTACATATCCAAATGTTGGTGCAATGCCTCGCCCAAGGCTTGGTGTTAAAGAAAATCCACAGGGGTATTTCTTTTGCTCAAAAAGCATGGCTTGAGCCATACATGCGACTCAACACAGAGCACCGACAAATGGCAACACAGCAGTTTGAAATTAATTTTTTAAATTAATGAACAACTGCATCTATGGCAAGTCTATGGAGAATGTCCGCAAATACCGTGACATTAAATTAGTGAATGTCTGGGAGGGGCGGTGGGGTGCCCGGCGGTACATTGCCAAGCCAAATTTCAAATCGATCAAAATTATCGATGAGGATTTGGCTACTATTGAAATGAGTAAGACCAGCGTGACCATGGATAAGCCCATTTACTTGGGTCAAGTCATTTTAGACTTTTCTAAATCGGTCATGTATCGATTCCACTATGAGTTTGCGAAACGCCATTTTGAGGACGTTTCTCTTTTGTATATGGATACGGACTCATTCATTTACCACATTCGCCACTGCAACCCCTATGACGTCATGAGGCAACATAGTGACTGGTTCGACACCTCTTGCTATAGCGCTGACAACGTGTTTCAGCTGCCCATAAAAAACAAGAAGGAAATGGGCGTTTTAAAAGATGAATGCGGTGATTCCATTATGACGGAATTCGTAGGTTTGGCTTCGAAAATGTATGCTTATCGCACACTCGACTCTAAGGAAGCCAAAAGAGCAAAAGGTGTAGGTAGGGCAGTGGTAAAATCGCTACGTGTAGACGATTACCTAGCGGTTTTACTTACTGGCAAAGCTATGTCTCATACACAGTGCAGGATACAATCCAGCAACCATTATTTGTATCTTGTGGAACAGAGAAAACGCACCCTCGCCTCCATGGATAACAAGCGTGTGTGGGCTGATGACCTGCTCACCAGCCTGCCCTGGGGTTATAATCGCAACGAGGAGGAGGTGTGATTTCATTGTTTAATCGTTTATGGGACATGGCTTTTTGTAACTTGTAGATTTAGAATTTTGTAAATATTGGTTTCTGCAATTGTAAATAGTAGATTTTGTAAAATAGTGACAACCCACTTGGACCTTTTGCTCTTTAAAAGTTCTATGCAACCTTATTTTTTTTAAATTTTTTGATTGGTAAATAGTGTGATTTTTTTTAACGCTGTACAAAGTTGAGTTTTTTTTGTAAATATGAAATAAGTAAGATTTTTAGTAACTTTAATAACTAGTATTTAATTATTTTTCATAATGTAAATGATAAACTAAAAAGTTCTTTTGGGATGAGTGTGCATGTCGAGAATGTGCTTTTGGGAATAAATAAAGTGGTTGTGTTTGTTCCCAAAGACAGGTGTGAATGAATGAGTGGAGAGAGAAAACTGGTGTGTATGATTGACCAGAGCAAACACGGTGAGGTAGGGTGGGTGGGTGGGGAGGGAGGTAAATGGTCACTTATATACTCATATTGTTTTAAATAGTTTAGTTTTTTCATTGAAATGTGGCAGTCAATAGACATTTTTTTTGTAAAAACAGTCTTACCTGCAGTAGTCGAAGACCTCGACGTTTCTCCAAACACCCATAAACTCACTGCAGCATCGTCGTGGTCATGCACTTGCATCAACATCATTGTCAAATCTCAACTTTCGACATACACCAAAGGGAAAAATGTGAAAACAGCAAAATGGAAAATCCATGTTTCCATATCACCAAAAACGCAAAACTTAAAACGGACATTTTTAAAAACTGGAAATGGGCATGTGTGAAATTTGAAAATTCAAAAACTTCAAACAGACATTGTTTAAAATGTGTCATCAACAAACTGGAAAAATCCATCTCATCAAACTCGCAAAACTTGAAACGAACATTTTTAAAATCTGTAAATTGCAAAATGATAAATGGCAGTGTGTGGAATTCATCATGTGTGAAATGTGTAAAATGAAAAAATCAGCCATCAACATCACGATTTTTAAAAATAATAAAAACACAAATCATCGTGCTCTGGTATACCTTTGTTTTTTATTTCATAGTGAATTGACAAAAGAAAAATAGAATACAAACAAATCCCAATTCCTCACTCCTCAATGTTTATGTCCATGCATCATCAACTTTCCTTTCATAGCACTCATGACAATTAGGGCTGCCATCCTTTCACCCACTGAGGCATCACTGGATGTGAAACGTTGTTTAGCTTTCTTTAATAACAATTTATCTGCCACATGTCTTAAACCAGGATGACTATGGCGATAAGAAAGGTCATGTTCCTTGCATGCTTGATCCAAAAGATTAATGGGTACATCACCACGTTGTAAACGTTTTTCGAGACGAGTTCCAGGGCCGCAAAAACGATAACCTGGAAGATGGATTTCGAAAGGTAGGTATTGAATCACTTTGTCAATGACGCCATTGCCAGTACAGGTCTGGCATATCCTTTTCCATCGATGGTAAAAAGGTTTGGTCTTCCTCCTCCTCTGTGGACGATGTTTGTGTTTGTTGTTGTTGTTGTTGTTGTTGTTGTTGCTTTTTCTCGCCATGACACCCATGGAATGATTCAACAAAGTCTTTACATGGACTTTTATGACCGTGATACAGTTTCACTAGCTGGCAAGTCGCACACTGACGCATAGACGGTATTTTTGCCATGGCCACTTGCTTATGGTGATCGTAATCCGTACAGGGTTGCAATTCACTCAACACAGGGTCTTGAGTCCATGATTTTGGTACATGTTGCCAGATTTCTTTCACTGCATTGGCGGCCACATAATAAATGAACGACTTGGGCAGCGCCAAGAGTTCCTCTTTGGTAAAACTGTCTAGTTTCTTTTTGCACACAAAGAACTTGCCGATGGCTTTGTCCGTAGCATTGCCTTTCTCCATGGTATCACGTGCTGTAGATGTTTACACGTCGCTTGTAGAAATCTCACTGACGTCATTCACAGGTAAATCTTGAGTTATAATTTTGTTCAACAACTCCCAGCAGGCATGAGTGGTTAACCAATGAAAGAGATGCCACGCATGCGATAGGGCTGTATGGGTAATGTTGCCACAGGAACAAGTATCCATGAGCGTTTGCAGGGAGGGGCAGCCCAACTCCATGAGGTCGATACATTGGCAGTAAGACGCCAAAAATGGTTGCAACCATTGACGTTTTTCATTACCTTTCACAAATACCACATTGGCCGAGGACAAGTGTGCTTTCATGACCACGTCCAAATATTTATAGGAAATGGTTCCCTGATTCCAGTCTAGTTGCCTATGATTTTCAATCCACTGGGATTGTTTACGGTCTTTTTCACACAACAAATCAAAAGCATGGGGTGGTTTAAATAGCAAATGCGTAGCTTGCGATATCCAAAACGTGGTACAATCGATCATGGCCACTTGTTTAAATATAAATTTGTTGTCACCAATTTTAAACCCTTGGCAATCCACAATGAGTGTGCGCAACATGTTGACGCTTGCCTGGACCAAGTTCAACTGACGACTGACTGACGATCACGTGTGATCATGGCATGGGCTTACCTGCCATGCTAGTTTCAAAAAAGAAGGTTAGGGTAGGACAGAGGGACATGCAAAAATAAGAATTTAATAATTACATCATTTTATTATCATAACACGTCTTACAGGCTTTTCTCATTTTGGGATAAGGACGATAGCAACTGATACAACAATATAGTCTCTTGTGTTTGTAACGTCCATAACACCGATGATGTCCCAATGTCTCTAAACTAGACGTTTTTGATGGTGAGCTGCTCACCGAAGCACCATGGATACCATACGGCCCACATGTATCATAACTTGTATTTTTTTCATCACCCAGAGACACAAGTGAGGGATAGCTTGAATGACAGGGTATATTTCCCACTTTCATTCTGCACAGGTAGGGGCAGGTGGGTGACCAGCGCTGATGTTCCTGCATGGGTTCATCGCCCTCCTGCCATTGGTCTATAATGATGGGACAAAAGGCACATTTCACTTCATCTCTTGTTTTTAAATAGTAGAATCCAGCGGCCGCCAAGTCTTGAGGGTTTATGAAAGGCACTGGCCATGTGGCAAAAGTCTTGAAACGTTGTTCCTCAGAGTTTAAATTCATGGATGTAACGTCTCTTGAGGCTTTAAAGCAAGACATGACTGAGCGGCTTGACGTGGGATGACCTGTTATTTATACACTCGTCACTTGGTTGGACAGTGGATAATAGTTGACTTGTTTGTGGTGAATAATCAAACAGTAGGCCGTCGTATTGGCTGGTACATTGTCATGCGTTTCAAAATCTAGTCGAATGTCGATATTGGATGGCTTGACAGACTCTTCCAGGTATGAACAGTCAAAAACAATCAGTGGTGCTCTTGCCTTAAACGCTTGGGGTAGTAGCATGGGGCCGTTCTCTTTTTGATAATACGACCATCGAAATTTAGAAAACAAGTCGTACAGGGGGCCAAACTTATTTTTTGAAAAATCCAAATCCAGTCCTTCATAGGGAAACACAGCTCCGTTGAGGAAAAGACGTGCATTTCTCAATTGCAGGTGATCAAATTGCGTGGCATCTTTGGTTTGTTAATACTTGCGATTCGTTTGAAAACCCACAATCAGGTAGAGAGGTCTCTCTGTATAGCGAGCTGTTTTTACAGACCAACTGTGTGTGTTGGTGGTGGGCAATAGCGGATACTCATGGAGTGCCCAGCTTCTAAATTCCATGGGTAGAGGCATATCTCTCTTTACCATTTTGAGTATGTCCAGTTTTTTGCTATCTTCGAGGGTCACATGGGGGACTTTCCATAGCAAGCGTTGTAGTTGAATTTTTGAATCGATGGGGGCATTGTCGGCTCCCTTGAGTGCATTATTATCACTCCTGTCTCTCACTAGGTAAAGCACTTGCCTTGCGTTAACCACAATGCGTTGGTGATCTTCGGCAAAGCCTAGAACCAGTTTAAGAGGTAAATATCCAGTAAAGGTCCCATCGGTGTGTACCATCCAGTCATTGGTCGAGTCAGGACACCAACCTGCCATGCAAAGTGTTTTACCTTCTTCCTCACTATAAGAGGGGTATAGTTTCATGACACTGGAAATGCCCACATTTCGAGTGCTATCCACCACGATATCGTTAATGACATACCGCACTTCAGAAAACAGAAAGGCCAAACCATGGTTGGCCAACTTGGATGTAGTGGGTGTAGAGCCATCGGCTTTGGTGAGCCGACCTTCAATCTGAATAACACTTTCATGCGGTAGGGTGTAAATATCTTGGTTGTTGATAACAAATTGAATTTCATCATTGTTATTGAGTCCAGGTGTTTGAGCTTGATAGGAATGGAGATCAATTCTTACCACTCCTGGTTGCTCCTCGATGTGGTTTGCTATCTCTAGGATAGAATTCATTATGAGGGTTGACGTGGTAACCCAAATGCTGTAAAATCTGCTTGCCTTGAGATGTTAACGTGTATTCACGTGGCAAACAACTAACACTATTCCTAGACGGTGTTGTTGCTTTATACACAAATTTCATAGTTGCTTTAGCACCAACTTGTAAGTCACTGGTGTGGTAGAATCTAGATCAATGAGTTGTTGATCTCTATTGATCAGTCTTAATGTTATATTACTAATACTATCAACAGCCACAGCATGAAAAAGCACCACTGGAGGGTTTTCACGAATAATATAGCCATTGGGCGATGTCACAATAAAGTCATAAAGTGAATGCGATGGTTCTTGATTGGTATACACTTGGCTAATAATATTACACGTCACCGACACATGATGGTCCTCAATGAATTTCACTTCATGGTCTGATTCATGTTTTTTGTTGGGCTCCAACACACGTGGTTTAAATCCGAGTAATGGACCAATGGAATCGGGGTGTGTTTTAAAGTCAATGTTGAATGAGGAGAAAATACTGCAGCGATGAGTGTTAGTATTGCCTACAAGTTCAAACTTGTGCGTTCCGTCGAGAAATGACTTTAAACCATACTGATTGATCAACACCACATAAATGTGTTCATAAATATCATCGATCGTGTATCCACCAGAGTTCAGGGTGAGCACAGAATCATCATAGTAAAACTTGTTGTTCACATTTTCACGTATGTTGTATATTCGATTGTATGTTTCAAGAGAAACAAGTCCTAAACCATAGGGTTTTTCACTCAATTCGATAGGCGGGTAAAAGTCTAGGCTGACTTCAGGTCCACGTCCATGCACTGTAAACGTTTTACTTTCTGCCGACATACTGGTGGCGTTTTTGCTTATGCTGCGTCTTATATAAAAAAATTAAACACAAACGTCCACACTGTTGGCTGTTAAACGTTTGCTCACGTTTCACATTATAATATATCTTGATCCTGTTTCCAAAATAGGTCACTAGTTCCATGGGCGGGGGCAAATTCCCAAAACTGTCAAAGTACCATACCGTGGATCCCTCTTTGACATAAGCTACATAATGCGTTCCTGGTCCTCGGTGATCATCCAAATTGACAACAGCACATTCCTGTTTCCAGGGTCGTGGGGGTAATTGGTTTCGCATAAACACACCTCGAAAATGAGAAAGCTTTAGTTGTTTAGCATAGCTTTCCACTTGTTGATGCGTCAGGGCATGTCTCGCTATGGCTGAGGTTAATTTTTTTTTTTTTTAATATTTCGAAATGGTGAAATCCCAAATCCTTGTTGATAAAAGGCTGGCTTTAAATTGGCATTTCTAGCCCCCATGGCAATCGCTTCCATCGTTTCATTGTGTCGCTGACTTTCTTTGAGTTGTTGCTTGCCCCGCTGCGCGGCTTTAATGGTTTTCGCCACTGCACTGGCACCGCCCAAAAGTGAGCCCAGAGCAGCCAAACCAGCAAATAATGCAGGTAAAAATCCCGCTCGTTTGGGAACGGGAATCACTCGCCCTTGGTTTGAAACCTGTCGCCGACGTTTTGGAATAACCTGTCTCTGTGCTGCTCGAAGGGCTTTCCTTATGGTCAATACATTATTTTTTCTTTTTTTCTTTCGCAAGGGCTTGTCCTCGAATGTTGTAAGCCCTGGCTTTGCCAAGGACAAAGTCCTTTTTTTAGTCTTTCTCACTGCATACCTTTGTTTCACCATGATGATAATGACCAACAACCTTTCACACGAAAGTTTAAATCACAACTAACGTCAGATGGTTATTTCATGGCTGTATATTCCAATTCCACATAAAGTGGGAAATCGTTTATGGTTTTCCCCGCTTGCTTTTCATCCCATGTCAACATGAGATAAAAGGATAATTCGTCACCTGCATTGACCATTTCATGGTCATGGACCAACATCCTATGACCATTTATCTTTATTTGTAAATGGTTCTCATCAGGTATGGCATATTTGATGTGAATGGTTCCATCATAGTGTAATCGATAGTGGCTTAAACCCGAAGCAAGCACATAGGTCAAGTGCTGATCATGGACTAGCGGTAAATGGTTTCTGTCATTCACAGGTTTTTCATTTGTCAGATACACTAAAACACAGATGGGATAAATTTATAAAGCCTTTTCATTTCATGGGTCACGTAACGCTTGGTACAAACATCGTCTTCGTCTTGTGGGTCTTCCACGTGAATAATCCGATGGTGATTAGCGCTATAGCCATTCACCATAAGCTGGGGCACTTTGTCATAAAACTCATACACTTTGTTATCCACATACTTTTTCGTAGTAACGTCTGTAGACACTTGAGGATGTTTTACATGGGTTAACCGCTTTCCCTTAAAGTCATAATCTCCCTGTTTTGTGCGTGGCACTACTGACCTATCCACATAGTGTTTATTAGCAGGATCTGTTTCCTGTTTAGGATCATGTATGAGGACAGGCCTATCTTTGGCCATCAACGCACGTCCAAAGACATCCATCGTCAACCTGTAGTAGCAGTCTACTGTTTCTATGACAAGGTTCGGTGTCCTGTATATAGACAGCCGGCTAGCCTGTCTAAGCCTTAGTTGACATGAAGATTATTAAGCAGCAAGAGTCATTCCCCGTGGGGGACATGGTTTCCCATCTCTGTCCCACATCACGTGAACAACGCCATGGTTCACTGTTTCCATCTTCCATTCGCTGCATCATTGTGGGGCCTTCCGGCTGTGGAAAGACTAATCTTTTGCTAACGCTCATTACAGCGCCCAATGGTCTGCGTTTTCAAAATATTTATATTTTTGCAAAATCTCTCTACCAACCCCTCTACGTGTTTCTGGATCAAGTCATGTCTGGATTACAAAAAGAGAATATGGGTTATTTTACATTTTCCATGCAAGAAAATGTGATTTCACCGGATGAGGTAAAGCCTGATTCACTCATGATTTTCGATGATGTATCCACTGAACGTCAAGGCATCATTCAAAGCTATTTCAGCATGGGTCGACACAAACATATCGATTGCTTCTATCTTGGGCAAACGTATTCTAAAATGTCCAAACAGTTGATTCGTGACAATGCCAATGTCATTGTTTTATTTCGCCAGGATGAGAGGAACACTCGTCACATTTATAATGAACATGTGAATCCGGATATGACCTTTCAAATGTTTACAGAATTGTGTGCCAAGTGCTGGAACACTCAACGTCATGCCTGTTTAGTGATTGACAAACAAAGTGAACTCAACCAAGGACGGTATCGCTTAGGGTTTGATCATTTTATTGCTATTTAAGGCCTTGTCTCATTCCCCGGCAAGTCATTTGCCAAGACACCATGGCGTTAGCAGAGAGTCAATTAAAAAAGCATATTATTAGAGCAAAAAATACTATTCGCCAAAAGTTTCGTCAATTGAAACAATCACGTGCCAATCATGCTTTGTTTATTCAACAACATTTAGCACCTCCGCTAAAAGCCATGTTGAAACCCTCTTTCAAGCCATCTGAAACGCTACCCACCGTTTCACAAGCCACGCAGACGCTGCACGAGGACCCTGAGGAAGAGGAAGAGGAAGATTTGACTAGTGTTAGTGAAGTTGAGGATGAGGAGGAACAAGTGTTTACGCCTCAAAAAAAGGCCGCACCCCTTGCAGAGTTTTTGAGAAAAAAGAAATCCTTGGCCATGGTCGAAACACCTTGCCCTTCCAGGGCGTCTCCGTTTTCACAACTCTTGGCCACCCCTCAACATAAAGCTCAACTGAAAACCATTTTAATAAAATATTATGGATCAACATTGGAACCCTATTTCACCGATTTATTTATTGGAAACACAGATACCACGTATGGTGTTCGCTATGAGGATGATAGTTTTAAAATTGGCGATTCATCCATTAAATTTGCTCGTACTAAAGCTGTCATTAAAAACATCAACTATAAATTAACGCCAGGACTGTTAAAGCTGCTCTTTTCTCGGACCCCCTCTTCCCATGATTATATGTCAGAGGATCTTGACAAATATAAATCCATTTTATTGGATACCCATGCTCACAAAAGACAGTATGATCCCACGCAACAAGTGAATGCCAATATATCTCAAAAATATAAAACCATCATTGCAAAAATGTTTCCCACTAGTCAAAGTACTCGTCGTAAAGTGTCCGCTTCGGGAGTGACATTTAAACCGTTAAAACCCCTTGTGGATGTTACCTACTGGCACAATCCCAATAAGCTCGTCCAGCGGCTACAGTTGTTGCATGCCTCACGTCAAGCTGGCCATACCGGTCACGATTGGGAAATTCAAGAAATTGAACAAGAACTTCGAAATGCCAAAATTATTGTTTAAGCCCTCACCCATTAAAATGGGTATTGCTCACGAGTTGCATCGCCCAGCTAGGCGTCACTATCCGCGACTCAAGGTGATTTCACGAGGTGTGGATGAACTTTGGCAGGCTGACTTGGTTGAAATGATACCCTATGCTGGCGTTAACGACGGTGTACGCTATATGTTGACCGTCATTGATGTCTATTCCAAAATGGCCTTTGTTGAACCTGTGCGTCGCAAGTCTGGCCCACTAGTTACCAAGGCCTTTCAACATATTATTCAACACTCCAAACGTCAACCTCAGCTGCTACAAACCGACCAGGGGAAAGAATTTTTCAACAAGGATTTCTCCAGTTTTCTCAAATCTAAGGATATTCACCATTACACCACGTACAGCAATCTCAAAGCCAGTGTGGTCGAGCGGTTCAACCGAACATTGAAAACCCATATGTGGAAAGCGTTTACAGCTCAGGGCACGTATCGCTGGTTGGACATGTTACCTGAGCTAGTATCACGTTACAATGACACCAAACATAGAACGATTGGGACCAAGCCACGTCTCGTAACTAAAAATATTCAGCGATTGGATAAACTGTTTAACCCCATAAAAACAGCCGATCCTAAACGTCACCGACTGAACATTGGGGATTTTGTTCGTGTGAGCAAATTTAAGTCTGCCTTCAATAAGGGCTACACGCCTCAGTGGGGGACTGAACTATTTCGAATTCGTCGAGTCTACTTGGACAGTCCAGTCACCTATTTACTCGAGGACCTCAACCATCAACCCATAAAAGGTAGATTTTATCTACATGAACTTCAGAAAACAGCATTTCCTCAGCATTATCTTGTGGAAAAAGTGTTGAAACAAAAAGGAAATAAACTCTACGTCAAATGGTTAGGGTTTAACTCTACGTTTAATTCCTGGATCAATAAATTACATGTTGTGTGAACCTGTGTACTTTTTATTTATTCACACATGTTGTACACCACCTATAGCTCTATGTATACAGCGCTCCGCGCTTCATGCATGTTCATACATGTTTGTCTTTCCCTTTCCTCCTGTGTTCTCTCATACATCACCCCCTCCCCTCTCCCTCCCTTCACCTCCCACCACTGCTGTTTGCAGCTCTTGCCTATCTATTGGTTGTGACATCATTCCCACAAGTTGCATCATACTTTTTACTGATTCAGCGATTCCCACGCTTTGAACATTCTCTTATCGTGCACGTGGACAGCTAACGTCCCAGGCGAACACCTGTGCCGGATCAAATTTCACCTGAACTTGCATTTTGTCACGTACGAAGCAAAACAGGATGTGACTTGTTAACAGTTATCATGCACGTGGACAGATAACGTCTCAGGCGAACACCTGCGGTAGATCAAATGTCACATGGACTTGCATTTTGTCACGTACGAAGCAAGACAGGATGTCACTGGTTTAGCGTGCCTGTGGTTTCACAAATGTGTGTGCACGCCTTTCGCACTTCCCTGCCAGCACAATGGTCAGATTATATCACCTTCAAGCGTCTTGGTCATTTTTTCCATTGCACTTGTTGTCAAGTCAGATCGGAGCCTTCCAATAAGCTCAAATGACCTTCACCTCCTGTAAGTTTGTTTTCTGTACTCGCTTCGATCAACATAGAATCAAGTTTTCATCACCGTTTACACGTTAAAGGTAAAATATCAGAAAACGCACGCTCGTTCTGTCATACATCGACCCGTCGAAATAGCGATTGATCTATTGAACACAGCCACCATGGTCAGCGACAGTTTCAATGAAACACACACCCAGCCGTATCGTCTCTCTCAACCACCACGCTTCATGGACATTATAAACAGGTAAAGAAAAAAAAACAGTTTTTTTTTCAATGTGTATGGCGTTAGTCCCTTTGCGATTTTTTTTTGGAAAACAATATCTACCACACTCGAAAGGGGGGCGTTATCCCGAGTCCTAGGACACCTCGTACACGTCTCTAGCGTTATTGATTCGTGAGATATCGGCAAAAATCACAAAAAACACGTGTTTACCCCAAAATCGAGTTTCCAATTTTTTTAAAAAAATATAACGTGTGGTCCATAGCAAAGAGGACGTCAGTCCGAGTCCTTGGACCCCTCGTTCATGCCTCTAGCATGATTGGTTCGCGTGATATAGCAAAAAGTTCAAAATCACGGTTTTACCCCAAAAAGACCGTGTTTCCAAATTTTCATCTTTTCGACACCGACATTCCCGTAAAGAGCGCAACGAGACGAAAAAAACGAATCCAAGCACGCCCTCCTAGCTTGGCTCCTTCCATTCCAAGGTCGCAGGGGCTCACAACTTGCTAAGTGGAGCAGCTCTGTCCTTACCACACTACTGCAGGTTTTCATCCTAGAGACTTGAAATTTATTTTGGGGGTAGAGGGGGTAGGGACCATTGATTTACGTTAAACAATTTTTTGTGTAGAGTTCCTAGTTTCCAAAATATAGGATTTTCAAAATTCGAGTGTTTTCAAAAAAATATAAAAAATAAAAAAGTTTTATTACAAAAAATAAAGGTCATAAAGACTGTTGGTTTGAGCCATGGCACAACGTTCTATCCTGTTTGGTTTTCAAACTATCGCCTATTTTCGAAAACAAAAAAAAACAAAAAAAAATCAAAAATATAACGAGTGGTCCATAGCAAAGCCCCCGTCATCCCGAGTCCAACGACACTTTATTCGTGAATCTCCGACAACGGGTTCGGGAATTATCGGCTCGCATTGGGAGTAGTGGTGGGGGGAGTTAGAATCGGCATTACTCCACTACTCCCACTTCTATCAATGTGTCAGGCATCAACAGCTCAAAATCGCAAGCTTTACAATTCTCAAAGCTAACTATAAGAGATACTTGTCATAGAAACAACTTTCTTAAACTTAATTGTCTAATTCTCAATAGCATTGGAGAAGACACTCCAAGTCACTCTGTGGATATTTCAGGGTTAAACATTCCCTCGCATTTAAGGCTAGCCGATCTTTTGTTCAACATGCAAAACCCTATTGACATACTCTTTAGTGCCAATGTTTTCTGGAATTGCCTTCGTAAACAGGTTCGCAAGCTATCCTCAAACGTGGTCGCCAGAGACACTAATTTTGGATGGATGGTCACAGGTCAACTTCCCCATTATTCTCCCCAACCCGCATCGCAATGTTACTTCTCCAATACTGACCTGGAACAGTTCTGGAGGCTTGAAAATGTTGATCCTCCTAATGTAACCTCTTCAGAAAATGAATTTTGTGAGCAAGTTTTTTTGAACACCACCACTCGTTCTTTTGATGGCCGGTTCGTTGTTCAAATGCCAAGATTACATAATCGTCCCAAACTTATTAACTCTCAGCCCAAAGCTCGAAAAGCTCTCTTTGCCATCGAGAGCAAATTCAAGAAAGAACCTCTTGTTAAACAGCAGTACACTGATTTCATGGATGAGTATGAAAGCTTAGATCATATGGAAGTTGTTAACAAATCTGATGATGAATTGCACCCCCCAATTGAAACGGTTTATTTAAATCATCATCCCGTGTGGAAAAACCCTCTTGTAAAAGATAAAATCAGAGTTGTTTTCAATGGTTCATCACCCGACGTTAATGGCAACAGCCTTAACGACACCCTTTACTCTGGTCCTGGTATTCAGTCAGATTTATCTGCAATACTCTTAAACTTTCGATTATATCCCATAGCTGTCATAGCTGATATAAAACAGATGTACCGTCAAGTGTTAATTCAACCGGAACAACGAGATCTCCAAAGAATCTTGTGGCGTGATGAAATCACTTATTTCGCTTAAAAACGGTTACTTATGGCTTGAAACACTCTGCTTTCCTTGCTATCCGATCCCTACACTTGCTAGCCTCCCAAGATGGTCATTTGTTTAATCCCAAAGCCTCTGAAGCACTAACTACGTCATTCTATGTTGACGATTATTTGCAGTCCTTCCCCACTTTGGAGGAAGCTTCTTTTGTGTCTTTATAACTTCAGGCATTGCTAAGGAATGGAGGTTTCCCACTTCATAAGTGGAATTCCAACTCCCCTGAGTTTCTTGACCAGTTTCACATCGAAGACGTAGATCCTTCTTCTGTCAAAATTTGTGGAAACTCCGAATCTATAAAAACTCTAGGAGTTCATTGGTGCACTAGCACTGACACTCTCATCTACAAAGTTTCGCTCGCAGAAGAGCTTCCTAACACAAAAAGACAAATTCTTTCTGAAATTGCAAAAAAAATTTATCCACTTCAATTCCTTGCCCCAGTTATCGTTATAGCCAAACTCTTCATGCAAGAGCTGTGGTCGCTCAAATGTGAATGGGATGACACTGCCCCTCTTTCTTTTCTTAATCGTTGGCTCTCGTTTCGCAGCAATTTGCTGGATCTTTCCCTTATTGAAATTCCTAGGAATTTAATTAACGCTCATTCTAATGCATCCTTCTTCCTTCATGTGTTCGCGGACAGTTCCGAAAAAGCTTACGGTTGCTGCGCATATTTAGTTTATCACGGTTCATTCTATGGATCTTCAGTTTCCAACCTTGTTTGTGCCAAATCGAAGGTCGCTCCTCTTAAAACCATCACTTTGCCTAGGCTTGAAATGTGCGCTGCACTCATGGCTGCAGAACTTGTTAAGAAATTACGGGAAGTATTAAAAGTCGAATTCTCGCAAATCTATCTCTGGAGCGATTCCATGATCACCCTTTCTTGGATCGCCAAGAACCCCTCTCACTGGCAAACTTTTGTTGCAAACAGAGTTTCCAAAATTCAAACTCTTTCTTCTGGATGTCAATGGAGGCATGTGCCCAGTGCTGATAATCCAGCCGATATTATCTCTCGTGGTTGTTTACCCTCTCATTTGGCAGCTTCCCAATTGTACTGGCATGGGCCCTCGTGGTTAATCGAAGACTCTTCTTCATGGCCTTCTAAACCTCCAGCCACAAACTCCAACTTGCCTGACGCTAAAGTACCTCCATCTATTGCTTCGTGTCTTGTTTCCAACACTTCTCATCCCTTGTTGTCCCGCTATTCTTCTTTTCATAAATTAATACGAATTGTCGCCTATCTCCTTAGATGGAAATATCTTGTGGTTGACCAACCTCTTCTCCCTAAACCACACCTTACCAATCATGAATTGAATCTCGCTACCATTAAGGTTTTACAACTGACACAGCAAGAAGCCTTTTCTTCTGAATTGTCTTTACTTTCTTCTAAAAGGGATCTTCCCAAATCCAGTCGTCTTCGTGCTTTGGCCCCGTTCCTTGATGACCATGGGTTACTCAGGGTAGGTGGTAGGCTTTCGCAATCTTTGCTCTCTGAGGACAAAAAGCATCCCGTTATTTTGCCTTCCAAACATCACGTAACTTCCTTAATTATACGTGACTTTCATTATCGTAATCTGCATGTTGGCACACGCACTCTGCTTTGCCTCTTAAGGGAAAAGTACTGGATTATAAATGGAATTCATGAAGTTTCTTCTGTAATTCACAAGTGCATTCCTTGTTTCAAAGTGAAACCTAAAATCAAAACTCAATTAATGAGCGATCTGCCCTCTTTTCGCTCTTCTCCTATGCGCCCATTTGCTTTAACTGGTGTGGACTATATGGGTCCGTTCCAATATCAACGAAATTCTCCTGAAGCTAAACGCAAATTGTTTAGTAAGCTTTATGTTTCTTTCTTTGTTTGCATGGTTACTGGCGCAATCCACTTGGAACTAGTAACGAATGCTTCTACTTCTTACTTTTTATCAGCTGTCTCTCGCTTCACTGCTAGGCGTGGTGTTCCTTCGGAGATGTTCTCTGATAACGCTTCCACTTTTCAGGGTGCAGCTTCCCTGTGGAAGAAAGCTCTCACTTCCTCTCCTGCCATGGAACAAATTTCTAATTTTTCCTATTCAAAGGGTTTCAAATGGCGCTTTATACCTCCCTACGCTCCTCATCACGGTGGTAGGTGGAAATCGTGCGTGAAGCTCACTAAACGTCATTTAAGAAAAGTCTTAGGTAATCGAATTTTGACTTACGAAGAATTCAATTCACTGTATGTTCTGATTGAAGGTGTTGTTAAATCTCGCCCTTTAACTCCGCTTTCCAATGACCCTGATGACCTCCTTCCACTTATACCTGGTCACTTCCTTATCGGCACTTCTCTTTCTGCCCCTCCTCCTCTTCCCAATTCTTACAGGGATTCTAATCTACCTATCGTTTGGCGTAAACTTGAAGCCCTCCGCAATTCTTTTTGGAAGAGGTGGAACTTGGAATATTTAACTTCCTTGCAACGGAGACAGAAGTGGTTTCTTTCCAGTCCCAACATTAAAGTGGGGGACTTGGTCTTGGTTAGGGATGTTTCTCCCCCACCCCTAGTTTGGACGTCTGGTAGAGTGACCGAGTGTTATCCTGGAAGAGATGGGAGAGTCAGGGTGGCCAAGACCTTGACCATTAATGGTCCGATCACAAGACCACTGTCTTTGATCGCTCCATTACCTTTAAATGTTTAACTGCTTCTTTGTTCTCTGTTGGTGTTTTCACCTCCCAGTATGGTGTATTCTTGGAATACACGGTACGAGAGATATAAAGTTTAATGTTCTTTGCATGTTCATTCCTTCCTCTTTGTCAAACACCAACAGTGATCTTCTATTTTCTATATTGGTTATCATGTCGCTTATATCCTTTATGAGTCTGTTCTAGATATATATCTTCCATGACCCGCCTAGCGTCATCTAGCAGCGAATCTCTGAAGCTCTTCAACTCTTCCTGGTGCAAGAGGACTTCCTTCTCAATCTGGTCACCAGATTTTGCTGCCATCGCCAGCTATTATCTCCATGAGCAAGAGAACTTCGTCTACTTTTTCACTCACCATGCTGTGCTAGTATCGCCTGCTATCAACTCTTTGAAGACCATTTCCTCAAGAGAATTTAAGTTTACAATGTTGGTCATGCTTATATGTATTCCTTTTGTCTCCTACCCCCACTCTTTTCCTTCCTTGGACCCTCCGTGCTTCGCTGAGTAGGTCTCACTTCTAAGTCGGCAGTTGATTCGGTCAGTTAAGGCTCAACTCGAGCCAGTCTCCTCAAACCAAGAGACACTCTCTACGTTCTACGCCATGTTGGCACATTAAGTATCGGTTAAGGGAACTTCACCTTCGCCATGCAACAAAGATAAGTACCTGCTTCAAGTTTTAACCTCATCTTCATGGTTTTAACTTCTACCTGCTTTTAACGATTTTATAGACAGCGTGAGATTACTTATTTTGGGACAAAAATCATTCTTCGAGGGATTTACCATGTTGAGCTTTTGTTTGTATCAGCCAACCTTACTAGAAAGGAGCTGTTCTTAAGCTATTTAAATGAGAAATCTTCTCACCACGTGGGATATTATCCAATACCCGCTGTCTATAAATTGCAAAGCAAGTTCCTCCGCTGGATTAACTTTGGCCCCATTTTTCTATTAAGATCGTTCTGGAACCTTCCAGATCCTGTACTCTATCTGCAAGTCTTGCCGTCAGGTATTTTTCACTCACTTGTGAGAATACTATTTAAAATGAGGAATCTTCCTTATAAATTGCTGCAATAGCGAACTTTCTTCCACCGTTGGAATGTTCTATGGCGCATTTAATTGTAATTCACAACTTTCTCAAGAAATAGACTCTCGCCTACCTAGTGCAACCAGTTGTTTTCATAATTGCAATAACTTTCTTTTCCATAAACTTTCGTGTCTCTACAGTGAACTTTTCATCTATCTAAAAGACTATAGTGATAACTAGTGCTTGTCCCACTTTTCTACCGCGTCGCGATCGTCCGTTTACATTAAATAAGGCCATGAACATTGATCCTAAATCCCAATTATCTTTCCTCCACCTTCTACTAACAAACCATATTAATAAAATTGTAACTTTTCTATAAGGTGTCACTCTACGAAGTGCCCTTCCATTTTTTACCTGTTTATCATTAATTAATCTCTGTATAACTACGTGTTTTATGCACGGTTCAAACTTACATTGTTTCTTCACTATAATCAGGGAAAACAATTCTTTCAACTCTTGAGTGAGTTATTTCTAGGTCTCACGAAATGGAAATTGCCCCATTTGGCTCGTGATTCCTACTTAAACATAGGAAGTCTAGAACCTTCCTTTTGACTTTCTCTTCAGGTTTCACCGTAAGTGACCTGCTCTCTTTTTTATAATTGTTATAAAGTAATTCTGCACAAATATAAGAAGTTGTAGGAACTTCTATCTTATTCTTCATGTTTTTCTTATTGTTATTGTCGAAGTTGTCACTCTCTCTAGAACATTCTCTCAAGAATTTCTTAAAGTACACTCTTTGTACTCAATTAAATGTTTAAACTTTAATTACCGGTACTTCATTTGTCTTTTTTTTTCAAAATCTTATAAAGATTTTAGAACATATATAAGGTTTGAAACCTCATAAATTGTAAATTGCCTGGAGCAAACGTTTAATGTTTTCTGAGGTCTGTGACCCAAAATTTGTTAATCAAATTGAAATTATATATTTGTTAAAGTTATTAACTTCTTTTGAATTGTTAAATAAATTAAGCGTTTCTTTTCGCTTTCTCATTTTTTTAGTACAACGATTAGGCAAGATCCTGTCTTCCTTGGCTTTCCCTACTCAATGCCATTAAATCCATCAATAGGGCTTTCACCACTCGTTGCATTTGAGCAAGAACTCTTAGTGGTAATCTCATTAGAGTTTCTTTTAGCTTTAATAGCTAATTCTAACTGGCCAGTAAGGCAAGTAAAGCTCGCTACGCCAGCTACCTGCTTGTGGAGATCCTCTCCGAAAACTTATGGTCAGTTTTCCAAAGGATGAGTGTTTTTCTTTGTCTAAACTTTTAGCCGGCTCCTCGCTGAGTAAAAGCTTAGCCATTTCCAAATGCAACCATTGGTTCATTTACCAAAATTACTCCCCAAGGTATAATCTTTTATTATTTTCCTTCTTGGAAACACTTGGTCGCTTTTTCAGGAACTCCATAACTTTGAAAATTGGAAATACCAAACCTGATTTAAATCATTGGCATTCTTCGAATTACTTTGAAAAAACGAATTGCTTTGAACAGGCATACAATAAATTTGTTACTCTCAGTCTTGCCAGACCATCACTCTTCCCCATAGTAGGCAGATACATGCTTGAGAGGGATTACACTAAAGCCACTCTCTTGCAAAGCGCCCAAGTTCTAGCTGTGTTTCCCGTCAGCTTGGACCAAGCTCTTACCCACTTTAGGTATCCGAGAGCGGATTTGCGGTCGCATCCGCCTCTAAGTACATTTAAGTTTAAATTTATAACTTTTGTGGGACTCTCCTCCTATTTTCCTATCCTTTTTCTCCAGTCCAAAATCTACCTCCTTTTCTTAATCATCTTCCCTTAGTGGTTAGGTTATTCCTCAGCCAATAATCTACCCAGCCTTCAGTGACTTCGGTAGGATCCCTGTGGAAGAGATTATGGTTGGCAATACAGTGACAAATTCCTGTCCCCACATCTGTCGGATCTCTTCAGCCAGAGGCATGTATTTGGTCACTTTCTCAACATAACTGTGCTGGATGTTATGCGAGTTAGGGACTGCGATGTCTATTAAATGAATTTGTTATGCAATTTATCAATAAGATAATGTCTGGCCTGATTGCTGGTATAGGTCTATCTGTGATCACTGACCTGTCCTAGAGTAGCTTGTGTGTATCATTCTCCAGAATAGCATCAGGAATGTGTTGATAGTGTTGCATCTGAGGGATGCATTCCCCATCCCTCCTATATCTATAACATACTCAATTAACCAAACACAAATATCGGCGGCATATCTCACATAAACCTCTACACCCTGAAGGCAGACCCAGGACATGGCAACGACCCAGGGCATAGCGACGACCTCAGATAACCTAGGCCAGCACCGCATTTCCTATAGAATCCGCAACTCCGCACAATCATTAAGGCGGATTCTATAAAACAGGGGAAGTGAGGTGAACGGGGATCAGTCTTCCACAGTGTCAACAGGTGCCCTCACGCTGTCCGAAGTCATCCAGATTGGTGAGTGTACAAGCGAGCTCATACCAGACACGTATACTTTCATCCCCTAGATAAATTGTAATTAGCATCTGCATTATTATCATTTGCTCTACAGAACACCACAGTACTCCACCTTGGGAGTACAGATTAAAACCTAGTAGTTAAAAACTAACTGGTCATTTGGTTCTTTTATTTAATTATATTATAAGATCCTACCCCTTAACCCTTTTCCCGGTAGGATCCCGGCAGCATTTAGTTAATTGTTTAGTGGCTATAGCAGACAGCCACTGGTGTCACGTCACATTGCATGCGTGAGCATTATTCGCTAGCAGAGCGACCAGTCGTCCACGTTAACAGAACTCGAGCGGCCACACGGCTGTTCAGACACGTAGTCAAGTAAACTACCCCTTGCCAGCATCCTTTAGAACCAGGGGTGTATATAAGGGGGTGATGAGGGGGCTCCAGACCCCCCCCCCCCCCCCGAAAAAGCCAACTTGGGTTCAAAATACAATGTATTTCACAGTACTTTTAAGAAATGCTTATCAATTTGTAAAATTTGCTGAATAAATGTACAAGTAATCCATTTAGATACTAGCCATTCATACTCCACAGGCTATAATAGAACATTCATTAAGTACTCACAATTTTCCAGGATAGTCAGCCCCCCCCCCCCCTCCCCTTCCCCGAAAAAATTGTATATACGCCCCTGTTTAGAACTACCCAAGTATTCTGTACCATTGGGTGTTCTCCCTTCGAGCTGCGTTCACGCCCGAACCACTCAAACCCCCATCTTT
Organism: Meconema thalassinum; assembly: GCA_946902985.2. Lineage (NCBI taxonomy): Eukaryota > Metazoa > Arthropoda > Insecta > Orthoptera > Tettigoniidae > Meconema > Meconema thalassinum. The sequence continues at coordinate 539,289,838 of OX336392.1, forward strand.
TCACACCAGAACCCCGAGTAGCCTTCAGCTATCCTCCCTTCATCCCCCTTTCAACACACTTGTAGAGGCTACCCTCACAGGAACCCTACAAATGGTAGAGGCGCTGAGTACCGTGACGTTGTCGTAAGACAACGCCTAAGGGGTACAGACAACGTACCTCTGCGGGAAAGATCCCTATATTTAACCTCTTACTAGCCAAGCGAAAGCCACCCAAAATTGGGAAAATGTTTTGAAGTACAGATCCAGTAATATTTTTGTAACCACCCAAACCCGAACCCACAGAGGGCGCGATCACCAATTAGCGCAGCGTATTCCGTTACTACACGCCCACCGATAACTGTTATCTCACACTCCATACATACGTCTTATCTCAGATGTCACTTCTCCTCGTATATACTTGCTACATGCCGCCATTAAATTTCCATAGGCCGTCCACTTACATCCACGCGCGAGATTCAAATGCCTTTGAGCCAAAGACACTTGTTTAATTCCACCCACCCTGCCTATAAGGGGGAACCAACCCTTATATTGCAACTCATCTCCTCACACGACCCTTAACTGACACAGTGAATGTCTTTTTCACGAGAAATTGCCATTGTTTTCCATGCCACACACTGAGCGCCTACTTCCGCTGTTCCCCTTATACTTTCTGGCCGTTTCTCATAACATAATTGATATTTCCTACACCATTATACAGTACACGCCTTCCGCTATAAGAAACCACGCACATTCCCATACCTACGTCCCTAGATAGAATTCCGCGCCAGATGTTATATTTTTTTCGAAGCATACCTAATTTTATATACCGATTTCCTACGATCAGGATCGAGCAGTATCGGTCGACCCAATGATCCAGCCATGTGCCCCGACACCATACCCTTACCCCCCCCCCCCCCCCACACACAGATAAATGGCTTACACACTTACATTTTTGGGGATTTTGCTTTCCCATTGCAACAAGGGTCGCATTTATATTCACCCCCCCCCCCACATTAAGGTAGTCAAACATGATTTTGTTCCCCCCACGTATCCAAATAGCGACGGATAATCGTTTTCAACACTATCTGCCCCCCCCCCCCTCCGCAGTGTTGAATATAACCCACGGAGAGCGGTACTTAATCAAGCCCGCAGGGATGACATTTTAGGTGCCATATACATAGAGGTTACGATTTGTTAAGAGCAACCCAGCAAACAGCAGGGTAGCATAATATCCCACTTAAATTTATTTCAACAAACAATGACAGTCGGCAGGGCCGATAACGATAGGACATCCTTCAGCGCGAATGCTCACACTACACGCACTATATTTTTGTCACGGAATTGATTACATACAGGTCCAGCCAGCATTTATAATATTCGCTGTTATAGTTTGACAGGACGCTTACGGCAATATGCCACTCGCAGATTATAGCGCTCACTCCTTGATTCCCCCAGACATTCCCCGTGGGTAATGGTAAGTATTCATAGAATAGGAAATTACTTAGTTCTTAATAATTCACTGACCAGTTATAGTGTATAAGTTTTAGTATGTATGTACAGGTAGTTTTTTGTAAACCGCCGACGGCAGTAGTGTATTACGATACACGACCGCAGATGCCAGAGATTGTAGTAGGTTGACACCAGGTCAACAGTCTCTCCTCCCTTAAACACAATATATACACTTATACATATTACACGTTTCCCCCATTACCCTGTCCATGCAAGGCACTTGGTATTAATGCTATGCCATAGGTGTGCACCATGCTTAATCGCTCTTAGCTAAGTGTTAAGATGGAACACTGCGGAACTGAAAGCCAACAGTGGATTATAGAATACATTCCCTTGTAACAATGGTGATATCAATATATTTATTTACATTTTTCACCCGCATGTGTTTTTTTTCCCCTGCATGGAAACAACTAACACCCCTCCAGTAAAATGTTCCTCACCATTTTACTACTTCCTACATCCTACTAGCACCGCATGTACCCTCCGGTTCTAGCCATCCTATTACCCCAAATAACTATTTCTAACATGTCAACATACCTCATAATATGGGATATACCTTCCTCATCCCTCTTACCCCTACTAACTGTGAACAAATATAAATAAAATGCACTGCAATGACTGGGAGTCCGCTTGCTAGGCGCAACGTTTGCGCACCGTGCCACATCCCCCCCCCCCCCCGGACCCTTGTAACAAAAGCACACATTGGTCCCCACACACACATGGCTCGCTATACACTATACCCGTTTGGTATGAATATCGGGTGAACATTGTGAAAGCTGAACATGACATGACTTAGACTTTGACGAACGACGGAAGGTCATAGCGGTGACGCGTTAGGGCGGGCAAGCGCCCACACTCGAGGATGTACCTATCCTGTCTCCCGAAGCGCGGGGCCCGTTATACCCATTATGCCCTAACGTCGTCTAATCTATACCTGCGGGCGGAGGTGATCGTTTCGATGGGGACAGTGACCAGCTCCCCATCGGGCAGGATAGATCCTCCATCCCAAGACGACCCTGTTCACGAACACAGGTAGATAGCGCATAAGTATAAAGAAACACGACGAATGAAATAATGAATATATGATCTCCCGGGCCGAGGTATGTGGCACCGATGTTCTCCTCTGTCCATGCCCCCGGAGAGTATCACCTACGATTTGCGATATCCGACGAGCCTACGGTTCTCTCCCTGGGCGAGGTTACAACCACCGTTGCTCACTCTGGTCGTGCCCCAGGGGGAGGAAGATATTGATATTGCCTGGACGGCAATATATAGTTTGCCGACTGCGGTCTTACGCAGACGCGTAAGCCCGAATAGAACGGTCTATACCGTTCACATGAGAGTGCTTCACTTGCAGCGGCGAGTTCCTAAATGGGACACCCATTCCCCCTACAGGGTACCCGATAGTTATAGTTGTTTATTTATGTATGTAGGGAGAGTAGCGCCACTATGAGTGCTCTCCAGGTTTTTCATATGCAAATATGATCCATATTTTCATGTGCTTACATATTGAGGGTTATTTTCTTATACACTCTAGGTCTAGGCTCAGCGCCGACAACCGCCCTGAGGACGACGAGGGATGTACACCCTCTACACAGATATAAACATTGTATTATTTTCTTTACCCACAGGTGGCGCCATTGTATATTGCCCTTTGTAATTAGTTTGACCATTTCCAAACACGTCTTCATCCCCTAGTCGAATACACACTTTCCCCTCTACACTATGATATGCATTTTATTACAGCTGATTAATCCGCACCACAGGGGAGATATGCCTGTGGGATATACCCCACCGGAGGTCGGATCTCCATGATAAATTTTCAAGCCTATACATGAGAGGCGCAATCCGGCGGAGAGGGTTGTACTCAACCCATGTAAGAGTCAACCTTCCCCGTTAAGATGGACCGTCTACCCACAGGAGGCGATCCATGAGTATATATTTTATTTCTAAGTTTGGCCATGGGATAATATAGTTAGACTTAAGCAATAATTGTAAGGGAATGGATTAGCGATGAGGATATTAGATGTCGAGCGCTCGAAGGTTTTTTTACAGTGTCCAAATGAGTGGACGTATTTAGATTCCCATTGTTAGTTGTAGTGTTGGTGCTACGGCACAGTATAGTACACAGAGCAAGCGAGAGACAGAGAGAGCGAGAGAGAATCGAAGTGAGAATCAGAGAGAGAGAGAGAGAGAGCGAGAGAAATGGATCATTTGTTTTTACTTTTGTCTTTGTATATTTTTTAATGGCACACCATTTTATTTCCTTTTCCTTACGGTCCTTCTAAAATCCCAGTTGTACGGGTGCCTCCTTTTTCCCCCCGCACAATAAAAACATTTTTTCTTACCCCCTTACGATTAAACCAAGGCACTCATTTTTCTTTCTCCCCTATTCTTTATCTTCTTTTCATTTATTTGGATTTATATGTATGGCCGCCACTCAAGGGCACTTTTTCAGCACATATAATTAAATCGACGGCGGGTAAGTTAAGGCCTGCAGCTGTTTTTCCCCTTGAGCTGGTCCATACTAATAATTAGGATGATGATGTCTAATGAGGATGATGTTTTATAATGATGATCTTCAATGATGTTTATGTTTAATGATGATGATGTTCAATGATGTTTTTGTTTAATGATGATGATGTTCAATAATGTTTATGTTTCATGATGATGATGTTTTATAATAATGATGTTCACTGATGTTTATGTTTAATGAGGATGATGTTTTATGATGATGATGCTCAATGATATTCATGTTTGATGATGATGATAATGTTTATCCCCCCCACACATCTACACTTGCTCGCTGTGCACACACCAAAGGAGTACTTCTCTACGGGGCACGGCACTCTGGATACTGCCCGTTGCCATTCATATACTTCACTCTACAGCAATAGCCGCCGCTCCATGCCCAACATCTTTACTTCTGACACCCACCTCATACGGGGATCACCACACACCCCCAACGACGTCCCCACCTTCCGGTCGAAGGAATAGTACACAACGACAGAAGAACAGAAGAGAAGAACAGAAGAAACAAGATTTTCAAGAGAGAAGAAGATGCCCATCTACACGTCCATACAAACTACAAAAACTACCCCTACGGCCTAGTCTCGTCCCGTCATCGAGGACGATGACTAGCTCCGCCGAAGGAGTTGTTGCATCTAAGGGATGCATTCCCCATCCCTCCTATATCTATAACATACTCAATTAACCAAACACAAATATCGGCGGCATATCTCACATAAACCTCTACACCCTGAAGGCAGACCCAGGACATGGCAACGACCCAGGGCATAGCGACGACCTCAGATAACTTAGGGCAGCACCGCATTTTCTATAGAATCCGCAACTCCGCACAATCAGCAAGGCGGATTCTATAAAACAGGGGAAGTGAGGTGAACGGGGGATCAGTCTTCCACAGTGTCACCAGGTGCCCTCACGCTGTCCGAAGTCATCCAGATTGGTGAGTGTACAAGCGAGCTCATACCAGACACACAGACACTTATACTTTCATCCCCTAGATAAATTGTAATTAGCATCTGCATTATTATCATTTGCTCTACAGAGCTCCACAGTACTCCACTTTGGGAGTACGGATTAAAACCTAGTAGTTAAAAACTAACTGGTCATTTGGTTCTTTTATTTAATTAGTTAATAAGATCCTACCCCTTAAACCTTTTCCCGGTAGGATCCCGACAGCATTTAGTTAATTGTTTAGTGGCTATAGCAGACTGGTGTCACGTCACATTGCATGCGTGAGCATTATTCGCTAGCAGAGCGACCAGTCGTCCACGTTAACAGAACTCGAGCGGCCACACGGCTGTTCAGACACTTAGTCAAGTAAACTACCCCTTGCCAGCATCCTTTAGAACTACCCAAGTATTCTGTACCATTGGGTGTTCTCCCTTCGAGCTGCGTTCACGCCCGAACCACTCAAACCCCCATCTTTTCACACCAGAACCCCGAGTAGCCTTCAGCTATCCTCCCTGCATCCCCCTATCAACACACTTGTAGAGGCTACCCTCACAGGAACCCTACAATAGTAAGGCAGAACATTATTACTTACGGAGTGCTTCTTTGTCAGGTTCAGGTGTATTATCTTGGCTACTTGGTCATGCCTCTTCAAGTAGTACGTAGATGAAATTGTTGTACCGCCCCCTGTGATATGCTGGATGGTCTCCGATTCGCGATGGCATCTCCTACATTTGTCATCTGGCATGTCTGCCTTAATGATGTATTATTATTATTATTATTATTATTATTATTATTATTATTACCAGGCTCCGGGGTTTTAGTACGTGTGAAATGAAGTTAGAACGCTCCGTGTTATAGGGCACGTGGAAGCTCCTCCTGTGACCTTCGGGTGTCCCTATGAACACATGTGACGTACAGCGGATAAATGGACTGATCGCATGGTTCGTCGTCTGAGTTGTGGACGGGCTGGCAGTCATAGGGCGTGCGTCATCTCAACTTAGTGCGATACTATGATGATGATGATATATGTTGGTTTAAGGGGCCTAACATCTAGGTTATCGGCCCCTAATGGTCTGGGTGATAGCGAAAATGTCAATGAAGTGGAAACTAGAACGAAAATTAAGTGAGAAGGAAAATACTTACAAAACGGAACTCAGACGGAAACTACGCACAAAATGGAGAGCGGTGATACAAAAGGGAATTTAGATAGAAAAAACTCACAAAAGGAATAGCTTGAAAAATACGCACAAAATGTAGGTTAAGTTCAAAATACGTACAAAATGCAATGTACAGTCGAAATACTTACAAAATGCAAGTGAAATTCAAAATACTTACAAAATGCAAAGGAGATTGAAAATACACAATGCAATTGAGATTGAAAAACTCGCATTTCAGATCCAAAATACTCACAAAGTGCAATTGATATTCAAAATACTTACAAAATGCAATCGAAATTGAAAATGCTTACAAAATGTATGGTAGATTCAAATTACTCAATTGGATGGACAATACTTACAAAATGTAATTTAGATTCAAAATACCCACGAAATGCAATTGAGAATCAAAATACTTGCAAAATGCTCACCCTACAAAATGCAACGGAGATTGAAAACACCTAGAAAATGGAGGGTAAAAAAAGAATTTAGATACACGGGGGGCCAATTAACAAAAAACAGTGCGGGAATTAAAGAGAAAGGGAAATATAATGAAAAGAAAACAAGAGGTCTGACCCCTCGAAGAAGGAGGGATCAGGAAAGATGAGACAAGGCGGGAAAGGAAAAGACTCCCTAGGCCTCGGATACCCTAATACCGTCGGGGTCAGAAGAGAACAAGAGTTGACCAAGTGAGGTCAACAGGAAGGAAGACGGAGAGGAGTCCGGCACAAGTAAGTGGAAGCAATGCCGGACTCAGCTGGGGTCCCGTGGTCGCCAACCCACGTCCCACTAGATGTGAGCCCCTGGGGGGAGTGCGATACTAAGGCTGTGTCCCAAAGCTCAAGTTGTCTGCAATTGACTAGCTGCTAGCAACTGCTCACTACGGAGCTTTGGGACACGTGTGCTTGATTACAGCCTCATTCATAGACTTGTGATCTGGGCTTACATGCTGGTACCAAGATGGCGGTGATCTGCTACTCCTTGTAAGCTCTTTGCGCTTTCATGACGAGTGCGGCCTGTTTGCCATCTCTTGATGAATATAGTGCATTTGCATTTGTCAGTTGGCACAGGCTAGAGTAAAAGGTGGCTTTTCACCGATGTCTCAGTCTCACTCATGGCTGTGATTATATGGAAGCTACTGAGGTATGGGTGGTGCTTAGTAATGGCATTCGGGGCACAGTCAGTGCCTGTGAATGCTGTGAAAGGTTCAACTCATAGGGTTAGGACCACTGTTCTGACTCAGTGAGGAAAGCAATGGCAAACTACCTCACTCCTCTTCTTGCCTAGAACGCCTCAAAATAGCGCTGCCTTGCGTTTTTGTGGGTATCTACTCACATAACGTAACGGCGGTACTTTTTGAGGATCAAACCAGCCTTCGGGCTGACTACCTAACAGACAGACGATTGCGGAGTGTTCATAAATATCAGCTGTTTAAAATAACGATACCATTCTTTGGATTGTTTTGGATACCATCATGGATGCGCCTCTAAGATCACTTTTTAGCCGAGACTTAATTATGATTAGTGTTTGGCTGATTAAGCAAATTCAGTTCAGGAGGAAGAGAAGAAGGGCAATCATGTTAATAAGGCAGTGGCAAGTTGAAAACTTGAGACGAGGCTCTTATTGTGTACTAGAGATCATGAATCGAGATGTCGGTTCAATACTCGGTCGTGATTTCCGAGAAACGAAGCATTTAAATTCCGCACCATTTCTGCTTCCACAGGAAGAGAGTTTTCAGAAGAACTATCCATTTATAATAAGTTAAATAAAGAGAACAACAGAGCACGTGGATTGAAACATGGTTGAGAAATTAGCAAAGAGTATAGGCCAAGTCCCAAGCAAAGAAGATTCATAATTAAGACCAAAGATACCCTACAATTTCTATAACTTCCTTGTACAAGTCGACAAATCTAGCATGCACTTTCATTTACTAGCTACTACAGACTTGATTGCTATGTGCTAAGCACCTTTGGATAATGACTTGTGACGTCACATCCGGAATATTAGTCGACTATCAAGTTCTCTATGGCTGAAAATATAGTTTTGGGACACAGCCTAATCTGATAGCACTGTTTACGTACTAAATCCCCAAACGCGACGCCAGAAATCTCTAACGAACCGAGATAGTACAGGATATTAGGCTGGTTGGTTGATTGGTTCTTAAGTTTAGGGGCTGCAACAACGCGGTCATGTAGCCCCGTGTACTTTGGGTGTGTGTAGAATCTGTCTGATAACCGGTGTTAATTGTGATGACTGTATTAGTGTGTGTTATCTGTTTTTTAATTTAAGTACAGACTGCAGCTTAGAATTTTTCAAATAGTTCCTACTTTTGCCGCCAAGCGCCACCGTCAACGTCTACTAGGCCAAGTTCAGAACTTAGCTACTAGACGCCAGCACAGTCGGCTCTTGGCAACGAACGTAGAAACCTAAGAGCGTTGTTTACATTCTTAACCTATCCAATTTAGCTTCACACAGGTGTAATTAGTGGAAGGTTCTTTAACATGCCAAAAATTTATGATATGGGACCGCCGGCTACCTCCCCCCCCCCCCCCCCTCCCCCTCAAATATGCGAATATATTGTGTCATTCAGGGGTGTTGGACAGTAGTATGTCGAGGTTATGACTTAACTTAAAGTAAGATGAGAATTGGCGGACATCTGATAACGCGTGCTCAGGATATGGCTCGGTATCTGCTCTTCCTGTTTACTGACCACCACCATTACTCGTGTGGCTCGCGTTTGGTAGCACTCACAGCGATTAAGGATCTCTGCTAAATGGCAGTGATCAATGCTCAAGAAAGAGGGACTTGAAAACAAGTGTGGATAAAAAGGGAAAGATAAGACGGTACATGCCAAGGTCAATGGAAAGGAACCCGATGATGATGATGATAATTGTTGTTTTAAGGGGCCTAACATCTAGGTTATCGGCCCCTAATGGTTTGGGTGATAGTGAAATGATAACTTATAACTAAAACTAACTACTAACTTATATTCTAGAATAAGAAATGGAAAACAAAATGATAATAAGGCAAATAAAGGACAGGAGGAAGAGAAATGCCCTCAACCCTCGAAGAATGCGGATTGAGGTACTTGGAAGGAAGGAGAGCCATGAGAGGCAGATAGGAAAGTGAAAGAGAAAAACCAGACCCAGCTCAGGAATTCCTCGGGATCGCCAACTCCCGAACTCACCAGCCGTGAGCCCCTGAGGGTGTAGCAATATCCAGGGTGCACCAGAAGTGGTGGGGCTACATACACCCTGCCTCGTTGAGGGCCTTGACCAGAAGGCAGGAGATAACATGAAAAGAAAAAGAAGGCTAACCCCTCGCAGAAGGAGGGAATCAGAAGAGATTAGACAAGGGCCAATTAAGGCGGGAAAGGAAGAGACTCCCTAGGCTTTGGATACCCTAATACCGTCGGGGTCGGAAGAGAACAAGACTTGACCAAGTGAGGTCGACAGGAAAGAAGACGGAGAGAAGCCCGGCACAAGTAAGTGGAAGCAATGCCGGACTCAGCTGGGGCCCCGTGGTCGTCAACCCACGTCCCACTAGATGTGAGCCCCTGGGGGTTGAGGAGTGAGATAGTTTGCTCACTGAATCACTCCAGCAGCACGGACCCTTTCACAGCATTCTCAGCCATTACCCAAAGTACACGTCCTCTTCCATGTTCCCCTCCAACTTGTGGGACGTGGGTTGGCGACCACGGGATCCCAGCTGAGTCCAGAAAGGCTCCTTTCAGTAATTTTTCCTGTCGACCTCCCTTGGTCAATACTTGTTCTCCTCCGATCCCGACGGTATTAGGGTATCCGAGGCCTAGGGAGTTATTCACTTTCCCGCATTGATTGGCCCATGTCTCATCTTTTACGACACCCTCATTCTTCGAGGGGTCAGGCTTCTTTTTATTTTCATATCTCCTGCATTCTGCTCAAGACCCTCAAAGAGGGTGCGTATAGCCCCACCACTTCTGGTGCAACCTGGATAGTGCTACACCCTCAAGGGAGTTAGCGACCCCAAGGGATTCGAGAGCTGGGTCCATTTCCCCCCTTTTTTCCACTGACTTTGGTGAGAACCCCCTTCCTATCTGCCTTTCATGGCTCTCCTTCCTTCCAAGTCCCTCAGTCCTCATTCTTCCTGGATTGAGACCATTTTCTTCCTCCTGTCCATTATTTCTTTTCCTCTCCTTTTTTTAAATTTCTTCTTCTAGTACGTACGTTAGTTGTTGAGTGAATAGTTAGTTCTAGTTGAAGTGGGGGCGTGGTGGCGCAGTGGTCAAGCTGTTCGCCTCTCACCAAGGTGGACTGGGTTCGATTCCCGGTCAATGCATGGGAGATTTTTGAAGTGAAATTCCACGTAAAGAGGAAGTCCGTGGCTCATGATCGCATGATTAATGGCCACGTAAAACTAAAAGCTTTCCTTTTCTTGTTGTAGGTTTCATGTAATCATTATCACCCACATCATTAGGGGCCGATAACCTAGATGTTAGGCCCCTTATAGCAACAATTATCATCATCAACATCATTTCCATGTTGTTGTCTTTTTAGTCTATTTACCCTCTAGGTTGGTGGCTCCCACGGACTCAGCGAGGGAACTCACCACTACCGCCACTACGGGCAGTGTCCTGGAGCTTGCAACATCTGGTCGGGGTAGATATAACTGGGGAGGTGTGTGATCAGCACTTCGCCCAGGCGGCCTCACCTGCAAAGCGAACAGGGGCCTCATGAGGGATGGGAAGGGAGAGGAAGATAGGGATGGGTAGGCAAAGAAGAGGGAAGGAGGCGGCCGTGGCCTTACAGAAGGGACCATCCCGGCATTTGCCTGAAGACGAAGTGGGAAACCACGGAAAACCAATTCGAGGATGGCTAATGGCTGAGGTGGGAATCGAATGAGTAGGCCCCGTTCCAGTCCTCATACCACTTTTCAAATTTCGTGGCAGAGCCGGGAATCGAACCCAGGATCTCCGGGGCGGCAGCTAACCATGCTGACCGCTACGCTACGGAAGGGAATCCATGTTCCTTTCTTTAGTGTAATGATGTTGTGAGGGGCTGATGACCTTCATTCCCACCTCCCAGAACAGCAGTCATCGTAATGGATCCTCATCACTGGCCCGATATTATCCGGCAGACACGCTGGCACTACTGTGTAGCTCACAGCGAGAGAAGCGCCACAGGCGACCGCTGGGCTCCGAACTACTTCACAGAAAGTTCCCGGAAGTAGGAAAGTACTGAAGCAACTTGATACAATGCGAACGTAAGCGATACCGAACTCTTTCCCTTAAATGTCGTGACCATAGTATATAAATATTTCCAAGAATTCATTTCTATCGCGTAGTGGCTAGAAAATTAATTCTGTTCTGAGGGCTGGAACGGGGTCCATTCAGCCTCGTGACACAAAACTGAGAAGAGATGGGTTAGATTCCCACCTAAGCGCTGGAAGTGGTTTTCCGTGGTTTCTCACTTCTACTCCAGGAAAATGCCGGGATGGTTCCTAACTTAAGTACAAAGGTTTGAAGCCATTCGTTCAGTGTTGCATAATAATAACCCCTGGCACTACAGCCCGTGAAGGGCCTAGGCTTACCAAGCGACCGCTGCCCAGCCATTTGGCCTGCAGATATTGGGGTGACGCGTGATCAGCGCATCGAGTCCCCTTGGCCGTTAATCTTGGTTTCCGTGATCGGGGCGCTGCCTCACTGTCAGACAGCTACTCAATTGTCCTCACGAGGCTGAGTGTACCCCGTTCCAGCCTTAAACTAAATGTTTAAAGGAGTGCTATTTTATTATAATATTAAGTACATTACACTCCGCCCAGTCATTGGGCAAATTCGCCTTCACCGACGGAAGAGTTACGACTGGCCACGGCCGCCTCCTTCCCAATCCTTATGAAAAATGAAAATCCACAGCCTGCTTCCAGTCGACCGACCGGATCAGGTAATGGAATGAATGAAGCCCCCATCTAGCGGCGAGGATATGAACTGTGCCGACTGCCGAAGCCTGTCTCACTCCCCTGGGGCAATGATTAAATGAATGACATGAAATGACAGTGGAGAGTGTTGCTGGAATGAAATTGTGACAGGGAAAACCGGAGTACCCGGAGAAAAATCTGCCTGCCTCCATTTTGTCCAGCACAAATCTCACATGGAGTGACCGGGATTTGAACCACGGTCCCAGTGGTGAGAGACCGGCGTGCTGCCGCCTAAGCCACGGAGGCTCTCCCAATCCCTATCTGCATTATAAATGCACACTACTACAGACACCACAATAAGACAGGTTATCAGACAAATTCTATATATATGTTACAGGAAAAGTCGATTCTTAGTAAGAGTTGACTCTCCCTAGGCAGAGTCAACTCTTACTGAAAGTATCAGTAACAGTTGATTGAAAACCCACAGATCAACTTTTCCTAGGGAGAGTTAATTATGCCTGCTGTGGTTTAGTAAAAGTTGATTCGCAGATGCTGCTCTGAAAATGTAACCGTGCGCGCCAAACCTTTGTTATGATTATTAAAATATTGGCATTGTTTGGACTCGTACTTCCATTATTGGACCGACCGTTATTGATTTGAACATTTCTTTATTTGTATTACCCCATCAAACACCAGGCAGTTGCCATTCGTCATTACTCGGCTCTTTATTGTTGTGCAATAGTGACAAAATATTCATTTACGTTTAAATAATTAGTTTAAGGTCGCCTCCGTAGCGTAGCGGTCAGCATGGTTAGTTGCCGCCCCGGAGGTCCTGGGTTCGATTCCCGGCTCTGCCACGAAATTTGAAAAGTGGTTTGAGGACTGGAACGGGGTCTACTCAGCCTCGGGTGGTCCAAATGAGTAGAGGGGCGTTCGATTCCCATCTCAGTCATCCTCGAAGTGGTTTTCCGTGGTTTCCCACTTAGTCTTCGGGCAAATGCCGGGATGGTACCTACTGTAAGGCCACGGCCGCATCCTTCCCTGTTCCTAGCCTATCCATCCCAATCTTCCGTCCCTTCCCATCCCTCATGAGGCACCTGTTCGCTTTGCAGGTGAGGCCGCCTGGGCGAAGTGCTGATCACACCTCCCCAGTTGTATCCCTCACGACCAGATGTTCCCAGCTCCAGGACACTGCCCATAGAGGCGGTAGTGGTGAGTTCCCTCGCTGAGTCCGTGGGAACCACCGACCTAGAGGGTAAATTGATTAAATAAATATATATATAATTAGATTAAGTGTGTAATAATTATGTCAGACACCACGGCAGAAGTGTTTCGTGAAAAACTGCAGCAGGAACGCTCGACTTCCAAGGTAAATTCACTGACATTGACCAAATTAAAATATGATAGCTGCATTCAAAAATTGAAAAATCTAAAAACTGCAATTAAATAAGAAAGTAACGATATCAGGTTTTTAAGACGATATGGCATTATTGAAGTAAATGGTATTTCAAAACTAATACACCCTGTCACAGACCAAGACAGCATAAGGTATTATGTTTTTGATGTAGAGTTGTTTGCAGTTCTTAATGAAGCGCACATATCCACTGGACACGGAGGAAGAGATCGTATGATTCAGCAATTGAAAGGGAAATTTCAAAATGTTATTTTACTATTTTTAAGCTTGTGCGAACCTTGAGATCAAAAATTTAGACATAAGATGAAGGGACTGGTTGTAAAGCCTTTGTTATTCAAGGAAATGAATTCACGATGTCAAGTGGACTTGATTGACTTTCAGTCGCAACCTGATGAAGACTTCAAATTTAAAATGGTGTACCAGGACCATTTAACAAAGTTTGTTGTGCTAAGACCACTGAAATCAAAGACTGCAGACGACGTGTATAATAATATCGTTGATGTTTTTACTTTGTTAGGCGCTATTTGTATTTTACAATCAGACAATGTGAGAGAATTTGTTAACAAAATTATTGACAGTCTGGTTAATACATGGGCGAACTTCAAAATGGTGCACGGCAAACCACGACATAGTCAGAGTCAAGGTAGCGTCCAAAGAACCAACCAGGACATAGAGAATATGATAACCACCTGGATGCTAGACCACAACACATCAAAATGGAGTGAAGGCTTAAAGTTTATTCAACTTATGAAAAACAGTGCATTGCATAGTGGGATAAAACGATCCCCGTACGAGGCAATGTTCGGTTGCCCCCCGAGACACGTTTTATCTAGTTCAAAACAACCAACTGGCAACTGGCAAATTCTAACTGGCAAATTTAGAAACAGAAGAGGATCATCAATGCGCAATTGATCAAATTCAGAACACAAGAAAACGAAATTGGAAGTAACGGGAATGGAAATATATCAAGTGGTGAAAAGCTCTTAGATGATAGTGATTATCTCCTCACAGACCTGGACAAATCTACTGAGGACATCAAGATACAGAGAAATGAAGCTTTCTACTGTCTAGTACAACAAGCTAAACGCATGAAAAAAATACCAGATCACATTCATCCGCCAGTAGAAAAAGGAACATCAGTTCGAATTCCTATCCCCGATGTTGACCGCGGTAGAGGAGATGCTCGATCTATCCTTGGCGTGGTACTGGAGGTTGTCGATGATGGCTTTTATCGAATTGGAACTAGAAATGGAATTCTAAAGCAGCTTTTCCCAATGTAAGTTTTCAAAGCTAAAATAAAAGATATATATATATATATCCTCTCTCTCGCTGCCCATAGTATTAAATTGCTCAGATGTCAATGATTACATTTTTTCAGGTCTCAATTCAGTAAATTTAATGTCCTACGAACATTATCCAAGAAAATGAAGTTCCTATGGATAAAACAATAGCTGTGAGGACTGTTGCAACTTCACAATCACTTGGAAGTGGACAAGGTTTTTTCAAATGTCCTTGCAACACTAAATGCGAATCCATGAAGTGCATGTGTAAGAAGAAAAGTGTACTTTGCAACTCAAAGTGTCACAAATCTTTACCTTGCCGTAATAAATGTTAAATATTTCTACCTCTTTATGTACAGTATTATAACGGTTTTTTATTTTTATTAGTTTCTCTTAAACATTTCTCTCTCTTAATGTATTGGTTTTGCCTCCCTATTCGTTTTTTATTAGCTAGTACCGTTTCCTTGCAAATAGTCAACTGTTACTATCTCGAGACAGTGAGAGTATACTTTCCCTAGGTATAGTCAACTCTAACTAGTAAATGTTGATCGAAATTGAACACGTACCGCTTTTAATCATCTTTTACTGAAAAGATCAGTAAGAGTCGACTTTACCTAGGGAGAGTCAACTCTTACTGGAGAATCGACTTTTCCTGTAACATATATACACACACGCGAGTACACAGGTGCGATGTAGCAAAGCCCCTCAATAAATAAATAATATCGTATGGCCTCGGATGCCGGGTGCAAGCTTTGTTATTTGACACCCAAAGGGTAGCTTCATGTCGAATTTCGTTGTTCCTTGAAGTACTATGAAAGTCAAGGAGGTTAGATATCTAAGTTCCTTGAACACTATAACGCTTTCTATTAGAGAAATGAGGAACTTTGTGTTGGCGGAAACTGCCAAGGTTAATTTTTCCATTATGAACACGGCCTACTGAATTCAAATGGGTTCTTTGACATGCCAACATCATCTGACATGGTGTCGTAATTTTTGCCGCCTTTCAAAAAAATCACTTACCACGGCCAGGTGCGAACCTGCAAGCTTAGGGTTAGTAGACCGACACGTTGACCACTCACCCACCGTGGCATGCTGACCCTCAATGAATCAACTACAAATATCATTTCTATCATTTCGAATTATCGCAATATTAATGGGATAAAGACATTTCACAGAAAGCTAAAGAAGTGATGTACAAGACCTATTACTTACCAATAATGTCGTATGGAGTCGCCTCCGTAGCGTAGCGGTCAGCATGGTTAGCTGCCGTCCCGGAGGTCCTGGGTTCGATTCCCGGCTCTGCCACGAAATTTGAAAAGTGGTATGAGGACTGGAACGGGGTCTACTCAGCCTCGGGTGTTCCAAATGAGTAGAGGGGGTTCGATTCCCACCTCAGCCATCCTCGAAGTGGTTTTCCGTGGTTTCCCACTTCGTCTTCGGGCAAATGCCGGGATGGTACTGCCCCCGTAATTGAATTATATAGAGACCACGGTGGCTATTTTGGAAATTATAGCGAAAGTTATGGCTGTCATAGTTATGACGTGGGTAGTCATGACGTAAGCACGGATGACGCAGACGTTATGCCAGCAGGCTACTTGAGCTGAGATTCTCAGTGACGTCAGCATTTATTCGAGAAGGATCCGAGATGTACGACGCAGTCGCAGGAAACGTGGAATTCTGCTGAGGAAGAAATTATGCTATTGGAGGGGAGGCTCAAACCAATGAACGATAGTCTGAAGGAAGACGGAGATTGCTGAAACTATGGTATTTTTATTACTTTTGGAATGCAGAATTGTGGAAATCCATTTGCAGTAGAGGCATTGATCTGGAATTTTGGTGAAATTTATTTTCAGTTTTTGAATTTTGAAAATCCGTCATGTATTGACGAAGTTGGAACTTCTAGCGATGACGCAGTAACACGCGATGGAAGGGATAGATACGCCCCTCATGAAGTTCATAAAAGGCCTTGCGCAGAAGAGAGGAGCCTCATTCGCTCATTCGCTCATTCTCAGATTATAAATCGTCTGATATTCAATCGTCAGATCTCAAATAGTCATTTCAGTGAAACGTCGAGTGAGATTAGTAGTGAAAAAGTCGTCTTTGTAACGCGTGGCGAAGCCACTGCATTAAACGAGAGTCGAACATACAAGCAGTGCAGGTTTACTGTGAAGTAAATCTAGGTGAAGTTGAAACGACCCTTATAACGCTTCTACAAGATTAGCTGTGAACAGTTAGCGGTCGCCTATAAGCTAATTCTCTTGTGCATTGCTACAGTAAGGACTGTAGAAAAGCTGAACAATTTCGAGGAAGTATTTTGGAAGTTATTGACAATATTAGACGACTGACAAAAGTGATTTTCTCGCCACAGGAGAAACACTTTGTATAGCCAGACTCTACGCTACGGCTGACAGGGCTAGTGAAATAGGGAGACTTCAGATTGCTTTTGTGACACAACACTGCAGTATAATGGAGCAATTTAATATGGCAGTTTGTTCTTCTAATACTATTACCGAAGAGAAGATGGAAGGCTAAAGGACTTAATGCAATTGGGACATATTTCAACGGAGTAAGATAGCAACATGGAACTTCGCTAATTGCTATTCCATACAAGCGAACATGTGGTAAATAACCATCTACACCCATGTTTCGTGATTAAAGGCTGAATACTATCAAACAGCAATAGAAATGATTTCATACTTTCTGAATATGAATATTTCTTCGGAAATTTATACAAAAACTTCATGGCGATTTTCAACTGGAACTTCAGGGATTTTTCAAGAGAGGTCAGGGTTGTCCCGACTCACAAAGAAGATTATTGCCGGAAGGATGTCGTTCGTCTTCGTGAAGCAGTTCGATTCTTCGATGGTGCTGTTTCTGGTTTCGAGGATGGAGCTCAGCTTTAACTTGGTGAAATGGATCCATCAACAGTCTTCTTTGGGGAATTTTCCTCTGGAACGTCAATCGGCAGATAAGGTAGTCGTGAACGTTTATTGTATTTGAGTTTCTTAGCAATATTTGAGCAACCATTTTTCCCATATTTTTGTCCTCATGTATTTTTTGCCCGATATTCTTGTTTGAGATTCCTATTCTCAGTACACCTTGATGAGTTATGCCTTTTTCGACGTTTTATTAAGACATTGTTATGTCATGGGCATAGTTAAATGATTTTGAATCAGTTGAGACTGATATTTAGATTTTTCAGTAATTTGCTTATTTTTGTAGTCACGATTTGACTGTATGTTAATGATTTTTATGGCAGATTTAAATTCAGACAGCGTGTCACTTTATTAAAGTAATTCTACCCCAGTTTAATTACTTTGACCAATTTTCTGTCATCATCAAGAAGGAAGAACATTTAAATGATTTTAGAGCGTTAAAATCCAGTACGTTGTCGACGATCTTGGAAATACTAGTCGTTATTTGAATTGATTGCAACACAGACATTTATCGTCAGTCATGAACGACCATTGCATCTTAGGCAATTTTGTGAAGGATGAACATTAATTATGAATTATTGAATGCATTAAATTCGTGAAACTTGTGTTAGGTTTTTTCTCATATAGAGATTTATATAATGATGTTTGCATTCCCCAGTCTAATTGGATTCTATTCGACTATTTTGCAGTTAGTCGCACTTTGTTTGATGATAGTATTTTTATACTACAATTCTTTGAAGATGTTAATCTTAAATTTTGATAGACCAGACAGGCGTATATAAGCGTATTCACTATTAAATTTGTTTGTGATTGGCAAATTTTTATTTCATTTCGATTCATGAATGAAATCCACGAAGTTTAAATGACAACAGTTTTGAAACAATTATTGATATAAGAATTTTTAAGTGGAACTATGAATGTATAATCGATAGTGCAGCGGACATGTTGAAAGTCGCGGATGTATAATGCCCTTAAATAAATGAAGGAGATTCCCACAGTAATTAATAATGATAAAGATTGTGTTAGTGGAAGTTTTTTGTAAATGCTGTGGAAGATTTTGATGCCGTATATTTTAATATATGATGAATTTTGGGCTATTCTGAATGCAGTTTGTGCATTATTTTGTAAGCGAAGTATTTTCCGCTAGAGTGTATTGTCATAGTTCGTTGAAGATTAATCAAGTGAATTTACTGTTATAATTAACAAGAGTTTTGAAAGAATTTGAGATAAGATTTTGAATGAAGATTACCGTCACAAATAATTAAAATTATTACAACCTTTATTAAACCAGATTGTGACATTTACATGTATAACTAACCTTCATTGGTCGATTATATTAAACACGATTATGAATTTACCAACCGGATGAAACATGTGGTTCAATGTATTTCTTAAATTAATAATTTAAATAATTTAAATGTTGATATTGTAAATAATAAATGTAAATATCTTTGACAATAATGTGGAACGAAAGTAATGTTAAAGGCGTGTTTAAAATTTTGGTAATTATTTTCGACAATATTATAAACAATTTCTAATTGTTATAAATAATTTATGTGATTTTGTTATAAACATTTAAGAGTGTGTTTTATACTCTAAACTATGCTGATTAAACATTTGGATGATAACTTAACAAGTTTAAGGATAGTTAAAATAATCCAGTGGGATGTGAGTTAAGCTTTTGAAAGATTTGCGTCAATATGTATGAGTTGTCTTGTAGACATTTAAAGATTTAAAAGGAGCTGAATTCTTACACAGTGTGGTGTGAGTAGGGAGCCCCATTTGACAGGTGTGAGCCAGGTTAAAGAGTAGACCAGCCGGCCAGACATCTGGTTATAAGCGGGGGAGGTCGATACTCCGGCCTTGTGCCTATTAATACTAGTGTTATGTTTATTAAAAGAAACCAAATGCTCTATATATGTCGTATCCTAACTTCCTCATCCAATCCAAATGTGTTATAAAATGTTACGTTATTTTGAGCTCATGGGAGCTAACATATTGTTTGATAACTTTGCAAGTCCTTTAGGAGGACGTAGTCAGATTGACATAGGCTACTGATAGCCACGTTTATTTTGTTGAGTTGTTAAAATCATACTCTTTATTTGAAAATAAAGCTTTTGTACGGTTCAAAGTTCTCGTCTTCGGTCTGGTTCATTTTTAAATGTCATGGTGAAGGTTATTGTGAGAGCATACTTTAATGATCCTGTTGTCAACCCAATCCCCGAGATATTTATAAGAGGTAAGTAAAAGTAAGTATGAAACCCCGTCTATTTTGGTGTGTTCCACAATAATTTTTCTTGGTAACTTCTGTGTTCAAACCTCGGTAGTATCTGTCAGTGCCATTTTCATTGATGTAGCTGAGCTGGTGCGATCGATTGTTGGCAATCCGATTGAGGGGGCGGATATCTGACAGCCTACTATCCGGGTAAACGGGGACAGAAGGATTGGCACACCTATAACGTGGGGCTCGATTCAACATAACTGGATCACCAGGTTGAACGCCAGTAGGATTGGCAAACCTAAAACGTGTGGTTCGATTAGACTCAAATAAAGAGGTTGATTCTTTGTTAGATGTCTTGGCCAATTGTAGAATTTGAGAGTGTGATTATATAGGAATTAAATGTTGTATTGTAGTAGGAAAATTGCACTCAGAAAAGATCAGATCGTATACAACTTGAGAAAGGTTAAATAGGCTGGAAACTTAGAAAAATCGCCTATGATCTGGAATCTTATTTTATTTGACCGGCTTATGACATTTCAGTCATATTAAAGATAAAATTAAATTAGTTGGATTGTAAATGTAAATTATTTGTGTTAGGATATTTTAAAATGAGCCAGGGAAATTTGAACATGTGCTTGAGTTTGTTTCAACATGAAGTGTCTTCGAAAGTTAATTATAAGGTAGTTATAAGTTAGATTTAAGACAGAAAATTGATCAAATTTATATATGGTGAAAAGTGTTGCTCAAATGTTGTTATTTTGCTCTTTTGATGTATGTCCCTACAGCAGTCTAATTTTTGAATAATATTGTAATGGCAGATGAAAGTTTGAAGATGATGTTAGCGGAGATGTCTGCTAACATGAATAGTAATATGAAGCAGATGAGTGAGAGTATGAAGGAAATGGAAGCTAGGAATACTAGTCGAATGGAGGAGAATGCTAGTAATTTGTCTACTAGCATGAATAGTAGCATGAAGGAAATGAAAGCTAGCATGGATGAAAGTTTGAAGGGTCTTCAGACTAGTTCTGCTAACTTAGAGGATAATATGTCGCGTTTACAGATTAATACCCAAGGAATTGAGAATACTGTAACTGACATGCGCTCAGACATGTCCAATGTTAAAATAGATGTGTCTAATATGCATAAAAATGTTGCTGATGTTAAAATAGATGTTGCTAATGTGCATAAAGATCTTACAATGTTGAATTTAGATGTTGCTAATGTCCGTAGTGATATTTCTTGTGCTAGGGCTGAGGTAGTTGTTGTCAAAAATGATATTGCGACTGTCCAAGACAAGGTTGAGGAAGTCCAAAGAGGAATCCAAAATGTTAGAACTGATGTGTCCAATGTTCAGGTTGATATTAATAACATTCATTCGGATGTAAACGAGATGCAAAGTGACATAAATAAAATTCAAGTAGAGGTCAACACAGTTTTCGTAGATGTTGCTAAAGTCCAAACTGATGTAAATAAAGTCAGGGAAGAGATAGAAAATTCGAAAACCATTTGTAAACGTAATATAAGTGCATTAACGACTAGGCTAGTTGATGAGTCAGTTAGAACGACAGCGTCTTTAGAAGGTTTAAAGTTTGATGTAGAGGTCATGAGAACCCAAGTATTAGACCATAATAAAGTATTGAAAGAGGATATCGAATTAGACATAGCAGAAATGTTAACGGAAAATGTAGCAATATGGAAAGAAGAGTGGAATAGGTCAAGTGGGGAACATGTAACCCAAATTCAGGATCGTATTGAAAGAAAACTTGCCAGTACTCAAATTGATATTAACAATGAAGTAGTACAGATTAGGAAAGATTTAAGCGTCAGGATGGATTCGCTATCCGAAAGACAAGTTGAAGATAGAACACAATTAGGTCGGGATGTGCAAACATTAAAATCTGCATTAGAGGAACAGATTCATAAAGTTGTCTCTGATGTGAATGAAACGACGAGTAAACTGCAGAATTTGAAGTTAGGAGAGGCTAATTTAATGGAGACCTACAAAGAAGAGTTAATCAAGAAAGTCTTAACGGAAATCACTGACAAGGATACAGTAGGCTTGGCTTGCGAAACCAGTAGGAATTATGCCAGAAGATATAACCTAGATCCGGAAGAGAGAGACGTGACTCCTGAAGAACGTATATCCAGATTCAGGGAGGAAGATGACGAGAGGAATATGGAACCTGAGTGGAACTATCGAGATAGTGGGAAAAACTACCCGGATTCATATCCGAGGAACGTAACGGTCATCAGGAATTTTGAAGATAAACCGCAAAAATTCAGTAACACTGATAGTTTGACACCTATCGAATATGTAAGGAACCTCAAAGATTATTTCATCGAAGCTCACATTCCCAGAGAGAGAGAGATGAAGATAGTGGAGAGATATTTGATTGGAGGACCCCTCGAATGGTTTCGCGCTTTTAGATACACATTCAGTAACTTTGACGAGTTTGCAGAGGCATTAATCAAACGATTTTGGTCCATAGAAGCGCAGAATTCGTTAAGAGCGGAGGTGTATTCAAGAAAATACTCCGGTACTCTTCCAACGCGGTACGCTGATTTCTTTACGAGTCAATTATCCCGCTTGAGATTCTTACAACCCCCATTGTCCACGGAGCAACTTATTGATGCGATTTCTCGTATGCTGCCAGTTGAGGTGAGAAGACTAATAATTTCATCGAACATCAGGGATTTAACCAGCATGGATGAATTACTGAGGAGGTTAGACTACACAAGTCCAATGCCTAACGTGGTACAGAAAGGTCAAAGGCATGACTTTAAAGAAATAAATACTGTATATATGGACCAAGTCCAACAAACTGACAAGCCAGATGAGGAGAAAACTGACAATGTAGGTCCTCAAAGGAATAATCAGTTTCGAAATAACAGATCGCAAGGTTACCGACCGTATCAACAGAGAAGAGGCTGGAACTATAACCGAGGAAATTACAATGGAAGAGGCAGATATTATAACAATAATGGTTATAACCGAAATTATAATAGGAATAACCAGAGCCAAAACAGAAATCAGAATACTCAAGGTCAGGTTATGACACCCGATCAGTATCAGGAAAGAGAGAAGGAAAGCCAGCAATACCTAAAAGAATTACGGGAAAAAGAAGCAGACAACCAAAAGAAAAGGCAGGATGTTGTAATCGATCCTGGACCTTCTACGAGCCAGCAGAACTTAGAAAATAGAAATACTGGACAGGAGAGAAATTAGAGAGGAGAGAATACATTAACCACACACAACCCAGATTTATGATTAAGGAACATAGAGGAAATATCATACTAGAGTAAGCCAGTTATAATTCAATTTCGTGTTCAAGAGAGTTGAGGTACTTGTAACACTGAGTTTAAAAACAATTTGCAACTGTTTTTAAAACGTGGTGAGAGGAGAATGCCCCCGTAATTGAATTATATAGAGACCACGGTGGCTATTTTGGAAATTATAGCGAAAGTTATGGCTGTCATAGTTATGACGTGGGTAGTCATGACGTAAGCACGGATGACGCAGACGTTATGCCAGCAGGCTACTTGAGCTGAGATTCTCAGTGACGTCAGCATTTATTCGAGAAGGATCCGAGATGTACGACGCAGTCGCAGGAAACGTGGAATTCTGCTGAGGAAGAAATTATGCTATTGGAGGGGAGGCTCAAACCAATGAACGATAGTCTGAAGGAAGACGGAGATTGCTGAAACTATGGTATTTTTATTACTTTTGGAATGCAGAATTGTGGAAATCCATTTGCAGTAGAGGCATTGATCTGGAATTTTGGTGAAATTTATTTTCAGTTTTTGAATTTTGAAAATCCGTCATGTATTGACGAAGTTGGAACTTCTAGCGATGACGCAGTAACACGCGATGGAAGGGATAGATACGCCCCTCATGAAGTTCATAAAAGGCCTTGCGCAGAAGAGAGGAGCCTCATTCGCTCATTCGCTCATTCTCAGATTATTAATCGTCTGATATTCAATCGTCAGATCTCAAATAGTCATTTCAGTGAAACGTCGAGTGAGATTAGTAGTGAAAAAGTCGTCTTTGTAACGCGTGGCGAAGCCACTGCATTAAACGAGAGTCGAACATACAAGCAGTGCAGGTTTACTGTGAAGTAAATCTAGGTGAAGTTGAAACGACCCTTATAACGCTTCTACAAGATTAGCTGTGAACAGTTAGCGGTCGCCTATAAGCTAATTCTCTTGTGCATTGCTACAGTAAGGACTGTAGAAAAGCTGAACAATTTCGAGGAAGTATTTTGGAAGTTATTGACAATATTAGACGACTGACAAAAGTGATTTTCTCGCCACAGGAGAAACACTTTGTATAGCCAGACTCTACGCTACGGCTGACAGGGCTAGTGAAATAGGGAGACTTCAGATTGCTTTTGTGACACAACACTGCAGTATAATGGAGCAATTTAATATGGCAGTTTGTTCTTCTAATACTATTACCGAAGAGAAGATGGAAGGCTAAAGGACTTAATGCAATTGGGACATATTTCAACGGAGTAAGATAGCAACATGGAACTTCGCTAATTGCTATTCCATACAAGCGAACATGTGGTAAATAACCATCTACACCCATGTTTCGTGATTAAAGGCTGAATACTATCAAACAGCAATAGAAATGATTTCATACTTTCTGAATATGAATATTTCTTCGGAAATTTATACAAAAACTTCATGGCGATTTTCAACTGGAACTTCAGGGATTTTTCATGAGAGGTCAGGGTTGTCCCGACTCACAAAGAAGATTATTGCCGGAAGGATGTCGTTCGTCTTCGTGAAGCAGTTCGATTCTTCGATGGTGCTGTTTCTGGTTTCGAGGATGGAGCTCAGCTTTAACTTGGTGAAATGGATCCATCAACAGTCTTCTTTGGGGAATTTTCCTCTGGAACGTCAATCGGCAGATAAGGTAGTCGTGAACGTTTATTGTATTTGAGTTTCTTAGCAATATTTGAGCAACCATTTTTCCCATATTTTTGTCCTCATGTATTTTTTGCCCGATATTCTTGTTTGAGATTCCTATTCTCAGTACACCTTGATGAGTTATGCCTTTTTCGACGTTTTATTAAGACATTGTTATGTCATGGGCATAGTTAAATGATTTTGAATCAGTTGAGACTGATATTTAGATTTTTCAGTAATTTGCTTATTTTTGTAGTCACGATTTGACTGTATGTTAATGATTTTTATGGCAGATTTAAATTCAGACAGCGTGTCACTTTATTAAAGTAATTCTACCCCAGTTTAATTACTTTGACCAATTTTCTGTCATCATCAAGAAGGAAGAACATTTAAATGATTTTAGAGCGTTAAAATCCAGTACGTTGTCGACGATCTTGGAAATACTAGTCGTTATTTGAATTGATTGCAACACAGACATTTATCGTCAGTCATGAACGACCATTGCATCTTAGGCAATTTTGTGAAGGATGAACATTAATTATGAATTATTGAATGCATTAAATTCGTGAAACTTGTGTTAGGTTTTTTCTCATATAGAGATTTATATAATGATGTTTGCATTCCCCAGTCTAATTGGATTCTATTCGACTATTTTGCAGTTAGTCGCACTTTGTTTGATGATAGTATTTTTATACTACAATTCTTTGAAGATGTTAATCTTAAATTTTGATAGACCAGACAGGCGTATATAAGCGTATTCACTATTAAATTTGTTTGTGATTGGCAAATTTTTATTTCATTTCGATTCATGAATGAAATCCACGAAGTTTAAATGACAACAGTTTTGAAACAATTATTGATATAAGAATTTTTAAGTGGAACTATGAATGTATAATCGATAGTGCAGCGGACATGTTGAAAGTCGCGGATGTATAATGCCCTTAAATAAATGAAGGAGATTCCCACAGTAATTAATAATGATAAAGATTGTGTTAGTGGAAGTTTTTTGTAAATGCTGTGGAAGATTTTGATGCCGTATATTTTAATATATGATGAATTTTGGGCTATTCTGAATGCAGTTTGTGCATTATTTTGTAAGCGAAGTATTTTCCGCTAGAGTGTATTGTCATAGTTCGTTGAAGATTAATCAAGTGAATTTACTGTTATAATTAACAAGAGTTTTGAAAAAATTTGAGATAAGATTTTGAATGAAGATTACCGTCACAAATAATTAAAATTATTACAACCTTTATTAAACCAGATTGTGACATTTACATGTATAACTAACCTTCATTGGTCGATTATATTAAACACGATTATGAATTTACCAACCGGATGAAACATGTGGTTCAATGTATTTCTTAAATTAATAATTTAAATAATTTAAATGTTGATATTGTAAATAATAAATGTAAATATCTTTGACAATAATGTGGAACGAAAGTAATGTTAAAGGCGTGTTTAAAATTTTGGTAATTATTTTCGACAATATTATAAACAATTTCTAATTGTTATAAATAATTTATGTGATTTTGTTATAAACATTTAAGAGTGTGTTTTATACTCTAAACTATGCTGATTAAACATTTGGATGATAACTTAACAAGTTTAAGGATAGTTAAAATAATCCAGTGGGATGTGAGTTAAGCATTTGAAAGATTTGCGTCAATATGTATGAGTTGTCTTGTAGACATTTAAAGATTTAAAAGGAGCTGAATTCTTACACAGTGTGGTGTGAGTAGGGAGCCCCATTTGACAGGTGTGAGCCAGGTTAAAGAGTAGACCAGCCGGCCAGACATCTGGTTATAAGCGGGTGAGGTCGATACTCCGGCCTTGTGCCTATTAATACTAGTGTTATGTTTATTAAAAGAAACCAAATGCTCTATATATGTCGTATCCTAACTTCCTCATCCAATCCAAATGTGTTATAAAATGTTACGTTATTTTGAGCTCATGGGAGCTAACATATTGTTTGATAACTTTGCAAGTCCTTTAGGAGGACGTAGTCAGATTGACATAGGCTACTGATAGCCACGTTTATTTTGTTGAGTTGTTAAAATCATACTCTTTATTTGAAAATAAAGCTTTTGTACGGTTCAAAGTTCTCGTCTTCGGTCTGGTTCATTTTTAAATGTCATGGTGAAGGTTATTGTGAGAGCATACTTTAATGATCCTGTTGTCAACCCAATCCCCGAGATATTTATAAGAGGTAAGTAAAAGTAAGTATGAAACCCCGTCTATTTTGGTGTGTTCCACAATAATTTTTCTTGGTAACTTCTGTGTTCAAACCTCGGTAGTATCTGTCAGTGCCATTTTCATTGATGTAGCTGAGCTGGTGCGATTGATTGTTGGCAATCCGATTGAGGGGGCGGATATCTGACAGCCTACTATCCGGGTAAACGGGGACAGTACCTTCTGTAAGGCCACGGCCGCCTCCTTCCCTCTTCCTAGCCTATCCATCCCAGTCTTCCATCCCTTCCTATCCCCCATGAGGCCCCTGTTCGCTTTGCAGGTGAGGCCGCCTGGGCGAAGTGCTGATCACACCTCCCCAGTTGTATCCATCCCGACCAGATGTTCCAAGCTCCAGGACACTGCCCATAGAGGCGGTAGTGGTGAGTTCCCTCGCTGAGTCCGTGGGAACCACCAACCTAGAGGGTAAATTGACTAAATAAAAAAAATAAAAATAAAAATGTCGTATGGAGCAGAAACATGGCCGATGACCAGGAGAGATTAAAGTTGAATACAGGCAGCGGAAATGTAATTCCTGAGGAGTATGGTACAGAAGACTAGGAGAGATAGAGTGAGAAATTAACACATTGAAAAGATAGTTAATGTACAGAAACAGAATGATAAGCTCGAGCAAAGCATATTGATATGGTATGGACGTGTGAAAAGGAGGAATGATGAAAGAATGGCGAAACAAATGATGGAGATATGGATGACTCGAAGGAAAGACCTAGATTACGGTGGATGGATTTGGTGAAGAACAGTGTGAGAGATAGTTGATTGGTTGGTTCCTCCGATTAGGGGCTGCGACTACGCGGTCATGTAGCTCCGTGTACTTTGAGTGTGTGTAGAATCTGTCTGATAACCGGTGTTAATTGTGATGGCTGTATTAGTGTGTGTTATCTGTAATTCAGGTAAGGACCGCAGACGATCAATTTCAAGTAATTCCTACTTTTCCTACCAAATGCTACCGTCAACGACACCTAGCTGTGTACTTGGCTACTAGATGCCACCGCAACTGGCACCTCGCGATGAACTTGAGAACTGAAATGAAATGATCGTGTGACCTCCGGAGAGGTCGAGTGCAGGTCTTTCTAGTAGACGCCCGTGAGCGTCAAATCTAACCTACAAATTTTAGCTCACACAATTACTGTAGTTAGTGGAAGGTTCATTTACATGCCATAAATCTATGATATGGGACCGCCGGTTTTACTTCTCCTCAGAAGGAAGGCATACTGTGGTTTTTTTATCGTTCTTAAAAATCCGACGACTTCGGACAGGTTTGAACCGGCGACCTTGGGCACATAGATATGAGGCCATACCATTCTTCTTCTTCTTTCTTTCTTTCTTTCCTCGTCATGCCCGACTAAGGACCGCTGATGGCATTGCCTTTCTCTTCTCCCAAAATCTCTTCATCTTCTCGCTGTGGCTTCTCTTGCGATCTTCTGACCAGGTTTTGTTGGTGATAGTACTTGGATGATCTGCAGAGCGGTGATTATCGACTAATTCTCTGAACTTAGCTCTGTCTAGTACAATGCCATCTGTGATGCCTATTTCCTGAAGATGTTTTCCAACTTCAAGCAGCCAGGTGTTTTTAACTTTCATTGCCAGGGCAAGGTTAAGAATCCTTTTGGTCAGTTTCTGATTGCCCATCCTGAGGATATGCCCGTAAAATTTCAATCGTCTTTTCCTAAATGTGTCTGAGATTTTCTCCGAGTGCTGGTATAAGTCTTTGGATTTTTTTACCATCCTGAGTCTCCCTGTAAGATCTCCAAGCGGTAATGGATAGACTTGATGAATATGCTGACAGCAAGCCTCATAATCAATAGAAAGAAGACAGTTCAAATGGTTTTCCGGAAAGGAGGAAGAATAGCGGTTAATGACAGGATACAAAGCAATGAAACAGTCTTGGAACGTGTAAATTCTTTTAAATATTTAGTGACCACTTTTCAACCATCTGCTAATTCCTTCAGAAGCCACGTAAGAGAAAGGAACTTGATAGCTATCAGAAACTTACATGATGTCACTGAACCCACTAATTTGTCTCTAAGAACAGCAATGACACTATTCTATGTAAAGGTTCTTCCAGCCCTAACTTATGGGTTGGAACTGATATGGGATTGTCTAACTCGATCCGACCTCAGAGTTATAGGCGAGATTCTTGAAAAGAACTTTGGGAATCTCAAAAATGACACCCTCCAGGCCAACATATGAACTAGCTGGAGAAACATTTCTTATTGAAGATTTAAGAATTAGACTACAATTGCCTTCTACAACTCAAGAAGAGGAGTTCCTAAGGCCGAGACGAAGAATGCAAGCGGAAATCGACCTGGAATTCTATGGACTAATGTTATGTCTATTGGACTGGACCTAAGAATGAAATGAGGGGTGCTTTGAATAGACTTGCAGTACACGGCTTCTATCATAAGCTGTGCGTGCGACGTGGCTTTCATGAACCTTCTGTATAGTGTGTTTGCGTATATATATATATGCAGTCGTTTCTTTCCGCCGCATGGCTATTGCCCCTGCGGCGGCGGGTCCCCTTAGACGGTTTCGCCGTCTCTTCGGGCCAGGGGGTTAAGGTATTTAGGAGAGGTGGAAATTTTGGTGATGGGTGGGTTAGGTTTTAGGATTTGGAAGAAAGTGTGTGAGAATTTTGGTTGGGGCATTGCTGGGGAAATTTGGAGAATGGTGCTGGGGGCGAAGTTTTTGTTTTTGAGAAGGGAGAGTTAGATGCAGGAAGGGGGATGTGGAGGAGAAGGGTGACTGCTTCATTGCACGTATGTATAATTTTAAATGTCGAAAATTTTATGAAACAAAGAAAACGCGGAAACCACGGAAAACAACTGATGCAACTGCCAAAGCAGACAAAGGAACTTCTATTGCTCGCTCTGAGATTAATATGAATTTTAAGTTTATTGGGGGAAAAATAAAAGGGGGCTGTGTTGAAGTCCAGATCATAAGGTGATTTTATTATTATTATTGTTTGCGTATTATGTGCTAAACGGTGTGGTCGATATCATTTCAGTGAATGTTCTAGGAGAACACTTTCCTTATTGGATTACTCCAAAATGTAATGCTCATTTGTGCGCTGTTCCTTTATTGATTGTGTATAAAACTGACCATTTGGCTGCATTATTAAATTAATAATATTGGCCGTAAAGAAGCTGATGTCGCCTTCTTTCTCATCTTTCACAAACCACATCTTCTTTGTGGTTCTTGTTCTGCTACGGCAAGTAAGTACGCGTATTTAAGAATTTAAGTGAAAACGTGTTTCCATAGTACGTGCGAGTGGAAATATTACCTTTCCTATACTTTTGAATTGATATTATATAGTCGCAGGTGTTATCTATCATAGAGATGACATTCTACTTGACATATCAATTAACTTTCACCATTATTTATTCCATAGGTACCAAATTCTGTTAATTGTGCTCTATCACTGGAAGAAAAAAAACACACAACAAAACGTAAATATTGCTTCTTTTCGATGTGGCAGAGGAATATGGCAATTTCTCTCCTGAGAAATGATCCAGTCTATGACCAGGTAATGTTTTTTTTTCTATGGAGTTAGACAGTTAAGAATGCTGTGGGTAGTGGAACTACCGTGGGTTCTCGTCTCGTACTACACTTTCACTGCTACATTATCAACTTGTTAACTTGTGTGCTCGTTATGGACCTATATTAAAATAATTTTAATAGGCCTAAATTCACGATGGTGTACGAGATGGATACCATTGAGTTCCAGTAACCATTGCAACTTGATTACAGCTCGCAGCGAGATGTAAATGAGCCTAATGTATATTTGCACTCGATTTCTTGAGGAGTGTTAATAATTAATTTTATATTTTACATTGCAGTAGATTAATATCATGATTCATGACAATGTGCCTTAGCATTAATTTTTCCCCTTCCTTGCATTTCAAATTATTATTAAACATGATCAGTTCTTGCACATGTCAGTTACTGGTGCTGTTCAGTTGGTAGTAATGCCATTGCTGATAGTAGGGGAGTGATGCCGATTCTAACGAGTGTCATGGCCGCCGCGTTAGTCCAAGCCAATATCTCGCGAACCCATGGTCGGATGTTGACATATGAGGTGTCGTTGAACTCGAGCTGACGTCCTCTTTCCTATTGACCATGTATTATATTTTTCAAAAATTCTTTGTTTTTTTTTGTTTTCGAAAATAGGCGATAGTTTGAAAACCAAACAGGATAGAACGTTGTGCCATGGCTCAAACGAATGGTCTTTATGACCTTTATTTTTTATAATAAAACTTTTTTACTTTTTATGTTTTTTTGAAAACACTCGAATTTTGAAAATCCTATATTTTGGAAACTAGGAACTCTACAAAAAAAATTGTTTAACGTAAATCAATGGTCCCTACCCCCTCTACCCCCAAAATAAATTTCAAGTTTCTAGGATGAAAACCTGTGTGTAGTAGTGTGGTAAGGGGGGAGCTGCTTCCAAAAGCAAGTGGTGAGCCCCTGCGACCTTGGAATGGAACGAGTCATGCTAGGAGGGCGTGCTTGGATTGTTTTTTTTTGTCTCGTCGTGCTCTTTACGGGAATGTCGGTGTCGAAAAGATGAAAATTTGGAAACATGTTTTTTGGGGGGAAAAACGTGATTTTGAACTTTTTGCTATATCTCACGAACCAATAACGCTAGAGGCGTGTTCGACAGGTCCAAGGACTCGGGGTGACGTCCTCTCTGCTATGGACCACTCGTTATAATTTTTAATAAAATTGGAAACTCGATTTTGGGGTAAACACGTGTTTTTTGTGATTTTGTCGATATCTCACGAAGCAATAACGCTAGAGGCATGTACGACGGGTCCAAGGATTCGGGCAGACGTCCTCTTTGCTATGAACTACTCGTTGTAATTTTAAAAAAATTTGGAAACGCGATTTTGGGGGTAAACATGTGTTTTTCGTGATTTTTGTCGATATCTCACGAACCAATAACGCTAGAGACGTGTACGAGGTGTCCTAGGACTCGGGCTAACGCCCCCTTTCAAATGTGGTAGATATTTTTTTCCAAAAAGATAATTCACAAAGGGCCTAACGCCATACATGTTGAAATAACGTTTTCTTTTTCTTTGCCTGTTTATAATGTCCATGAAGCGTGGCGGTTGAGAGAGAGACGATACGGCTGGGTGTGTGTGTGTGTGTGTGTGTGTGTGTGTGTGTGTTTCAATGAACCTGTCGCTGACCACAGTGGCTGTGTTCAATAGATCAATCGCTATTTCGGCGGATCGGTGTATGACAGAGCGAGCGTGCGTTTTTCCTGATATTTTACCTTTAACGTGTAAACGGTGATGAGAACTTGATTCTATGTTGGTCGAAGCGAGTATCGAAAACAAACGAGCAGGAGGTAAAGGTCATTTGAGCTTATTGGAAGGCTCCGATCTGACTTGACAACAGGTGCAATGGAAAAAATGACCAAGACGCTTGAAGGTGAAATAATCTGACCATCGTGGTGGCAGGGGAGTGTGAAAGGCATGCACACACGTGTGAGATGGCATGTACGCTAAACCAGTGACATCCTGTCTTGCTTCGTACGTGAGAAAAAGCAAGTTGACGTGAAATTTGATCCAGCACAGGTGTTCGCCTGGGACGTTATCTGTCCACGTGCACGATAAGAGAATGTTCAAAGCGTGGGAATCGCTGAATCAGTAAAAAGTATGATGCAACTTGTCGGAATGATGTCACAACCAATAGATAGGCAAGAGCTGCAAACAGCAGTGGTGGGAGGTGATGGGAGGGAGAGGGGAGGGGTAATGTATGAGAGAACACAGGAGGAAAGGGAAAGACAAACATGTATGAATATGCACGAAGCGCGGAGCGCTGTACACATAGAGCTATAGGTGGTGTACAACATGGGTGAATAAATAAAAAGTACACAGGTTCACACAACATGTAATTTATTGATCCAGGAATTAAACGTAGAGTTAAACCCTAACCATTTGACGTAGAGTTTATTTCCTTTTTGTTTCAACACTTTTTCCACAAGATAATGCTGAGGAAATGCTGTTTTCTGAAGTTCATGGAGATAAAATCTACCTTTTATGGGTTGATGGTTGAGGTCCTCGAGTAAATAGGTGACTGGAGTGTCCAAGTTGACTCGACGAATTCGAAATAGTTCAGTCCCCCACTGAGGCGTGTAGCCCTTATTGAAGGCAGACTTAAATTTGCTCACACGAACAAAATCCCCAATGTTCAGTCGGTGACGTTTAGGATCGGCTGCTTTTATGGGGTTAAACAGTTTATCCAATCGCTGAATATTTTTAGTCACGAGGCGTGGCTTGGTCCCAATCGTTCTATGTTTGGTGTCATTGTAACGTGACACTAGCTCAGGTAACATGTCCAACCAGCGATACGTGCCCTGAGCGGTAAACGCTTTCCACATATGGGTTTTCAATGTTCGGTTGAACCGCTCGACCACACTGGCTTTGAGATTGCTGTACGTGGTGTAATGGTGAATATCCTTAGATTTGAGAAAACTGGAGAAATCCTTGTTGAAAAATTCTTTCCCCTGGTCAGTTTGTAGCAGCTGAGGTTGACGTTGGGAGTGTTGAATAATATGTTGAAAGGCCTTGGTAACTAGTGGACCAGACTTGCGACGCACAGGTTCAACAAAGGCCATTTTGGAATAGACATCAATGACGGTCAACATATAGCGTACACCGTCGTTAACGTCAGCATAGGGTATCATTTCAACCAAGTCAGCCTGCCAAAGTTCATCCAGACCTCGTGAAATCACCTTGAGTCGTGGATAATGACGCCTAGCTGGGCGATGCAACTCGTGAGCAATACCCATTTTAATGGGTGAGGGCTTAAACAATAATTTTGGCATTTCGAAGTTCTTGTTCAATTTCTTGAATTTCCCAATCGTGACCGGTATGGCCAGCTTGACGTGAGGCATGCAACAACTGTAGCCGCTGGACGAGCTTATTGGGATTGTGCCAGTAGGTAACATCCACAAGAGGTTTTAATGGTTTAAATGTCACTCCCGAAGCGGACGCTTTACGACGAGTACTTTGACTGGTGGGAAACATTTTTGCAATGATGGTTTTATATTTTTGAGATATATTGGCATTCACTTGTTGCGTGGGATCATACTGTCTCTTATGGGCATGGGTATCCAATAAAATGGATTTATATTTGTCAAGATCCTCTGACGTATAATCATGGGAAGAGGGGGTCCGAGAAAAGAGCAGCTTTAACAGTCCTGGCGTTAATTTATAGTTGATGTTTTTAATGACAGCTTTAGTACGAGCAAATTTAATGGATGAATCGCCAATTTTAAAACTATCATCCTCATAGCGAACACCATACGTGGTATCTGTGTTTCCAATAAATAGATCGGTGAAATAGGGTTCCAATGTTGATCCATAATATTTTATTAAAATGGTTTTCAGTTGAGCTTTATGTTGAGGGGTGGCCAAGAGTTGTGAAAACGGAGACGCTCTGGAAGGGCAAGGTGTTTCGACCATGGCCAAGGATTTCTTTTTTCTCAAAAACTCTGCAAGGGGTGCGGCCTTTTTTTGAGGCGTAAACACTTGTTCCTCCTCATCCTCAACTTCACTAACACTAGTCAAATCTTCCTGTTCCACTTCCTCTTCCTCAGGGTCCTCGTGCAGCGTCTGCGTGGCTTGTGAAACGGTGGGTAGAGTTTCAGATGGCTTGAAAGAGGGTTTCAACATGGCTTTTAGCGGAGGTGCTAAATGTTGTTGAATAAACAAAGCATGATTGGCACGTGATTGTTTCAATTGACGAAACTTTTGGCGAATAGTATTTTTTGCTCTAATAATATGCTTTTTCAATTGACTCTCTGCTAACGCCATGGTGTCTTGGCAAATGACTTGATGGGGAATGAGACAGGGCCTTAAATAGCAATAAAATGATCAAACCCTAAGCGATACCGTCCTTGGTTGAGTTCACTTTGTTTGTCAATCACTAAACAGGCATGACGTTGAGTGTTCCAGCACTTGGCACACAATTCTGTAAACATTTGAAAGGTCATATCCGGATTCACATGTTCATTATAAATGTGACGACTGTTCCTCTCGTCCTGACGAAATAAAACAATGACATTGGCATTGTCACGAATCAACTGTTTGGACATTTTAGAATACGTTTGCCCAAGATAGAAGCAATCGATATGTTTGTGGCGACCCATGCTGAAATAGCTTTGAATAATGCCTTGACGTTCAGTGGATACATCATCGAAAATCATGAGTGAATCAGGCTTTACCTCATCCGGTGAAATCACATTTTCTTGCATGGAAAATGTAAAATAACCCATATTCTCTTTTTGTAATCCAGACATGACTTGATCCAGAAACACGTAGAGGGGTTGGTAGAGAGA
Organism: Meconema thalassinum; assembly: GCA_946902985.2. Classification (NCBI taxonomy): domain Eukaryota; kingdom Metazoa; phylum Arthropoda; class Insecta; order Orthoptera; family Tettigoniidae; genus Meconema; species Meconema thalassinum. Next base: position 539,325,208 of record OX336392.1, read on the forward strand.
TTTTGCAAAAATATAAATATTTTGAAAACGCAGACCATTGGACGCTGTAATGAGCGTTAGCAAAAGATTAGTCTTTCCACAGCCGGAAGGCCCCACAATGATGCAGCGAATGGAAGATGGAAACAGTGAACCATGGCGTTGTTCACGTGATGTGGGACAGAGATGGGAAACCATGTCCCCCACGGGGAATGACTCTTGCTGCTTAATAATCTTCATTTCAACTAAGGCTTAGAAAGGCTAGCAGGCTGTCTATATACAGGACACCGAGCCTTGTCATAGAAACAGTAGACTGGTACTACAGGTTGACGATGGATGTCTTTGGACGTGCGTTGATGGCCAAAGATAGGTCTGTCCCCATACATGATCCAAAACAGGAAACAGATCCTGCTAATAAACACTATGTGGATAGGTCAGTAGTGCCACGCACAAAACAGGGAGATTATGACTTTAAGGGAAAGCGGTTAACCCATGTAAAACATCCTCAAGTGTCTACAGACGTTACTACGAAAAAGTATGTGGATAACAAAGTGTATGAGTTTTATGACAAAGTGCCCCAGCTTACGGTGAATGGCTATAGCGCTAATCACCATCGGATTATTCACGTGGAAGACCCACAAGACGAAGACGATGTTTGTACCAAGCGTTACGTGACCCATGAAATGAAAAGGCTTTATAAATTTATCCCATCTGTATTTTTAGTGTATCTGACAAATGAAAAACCTGTGAATGACAGAAACCATTTACCGCTAGTCCATGATCAGCACTTGACCTATGTGCTTGCTTCGGGTTTAAGCCACTATCGATTACACTATGATGGAACCATTCACATCAAATACGCCATACCTGATGAGAACCATTTACAAATAAAGATAAATGGTCATAGGATGTTGATCCATAACCATGAAATGGTCAATGCAGGGGACGAATTATCCTTTCACCTCATGTTGACATGGGATGAAAAGCAAGCGGGAAAAACCATAAACGATTTCCCACTTTATGTGGAATTGGAATATACAGCCATGAAATAACCATCTGACGTTAGTTGTGATTTAAACTTTCTTGTGAAAGGTTGTGGGTCATTATCATCATGGTGAAACAAAGGTATGCAGTGAGAAAGACTAAAAAAAGGACTTTGTCCTTGGCAAAGCCAGGGTTTTCAACATTCGTGGCCAAGCCCTTGCGAAAGAAAAAAAGAAAAAATAATGTATTGACCATAAGGAAAGCCCTTCGAGCAGCACAGAGACAGGTTATTCCAAAACGACGGCGACAGGTTTCAAACCAAGGGCGAGTGATTCCCGTCCCAAAACGAGCTGGATTTTTACCTGCATTATTTGCTGGTTTGGCTGCTCTGGGTTCACTTTTGGGCGGTGCCAGTGCAGTGGCGAAAACCATTAAAGCCGCGCAGCAGGGCAAGCAACAACTCAAAGAAAGTCAGCGACACAATGAAACGATGGAAGCGATTGCCATGGGGGCTAGAAATGCCAATTTAAAGCCAGCCTTTTATCAACAAGGATTTGGGATTTCACCATTTCGAAGTATTAAAAAAAAAAAATTACCTCTGCCATTGCAAGACATGCCCTGACGCATCAACAAGTGGAAAGCTATGCTAAACAACTAAAGCTTTCTCATTTTCGAGGTGTGTTTATGCGAAACCAATTACCCCCACGACCCTGGAAACAGGAATGTGCTGTTGTCAATTTGGATGATCACCGAGGACCAGGAACGCATTATGTAGCTTATGTCAAAGAGGGATCCACGGTATGGTACTTTGACAGTTTTGGAAATTTGCCCCCGCCCATGGAGCTAGTGACCTATTTTGGAAACAGGATCAAGATATATTATAATGTGAAACGAGAGCAAACGTTTAACAGCCAACAGTGTGGACGTTTGTGTTTAATTTTTTTATATAAGACGCAGCATAAGCAAAAACGCCACCAGTATGTCGGCAGAAAGTAAAACGTTTACACTGCATGGACGTGGACCTGAAGTCAGCCTAGACTTTTACCCGCCTATCGAATTGAGTGAAAAACCCTATGGTTTAGGACTTGTTTCTCTTGAAACGTACAATCGAATATACAACATACGTGAAAATGTGAACAACAAGTTTTACTATGATGATTCTGTGCTCACCCTGAACTCTGGTGGATACACGATCGATGATATTTATGAACACATTTATGTGGTGTTGATCAATCAATATGGTTTAAAGTCATTTCTCGACGGAACGCATAAGTTTGAACTTGTAGGCAATACCAACACTCATCGCTGCAGTATTTTCTCCTCATTCAACATTGACTTTAAAACACACCCCGATTCCATTGGCCCATTACTAGGATTTAAACCACGTGTGTTGGAGCCCAACAAAAAACATGAATCAGACCATGAAGTGAAATTCATTGAGGACCATCATGTGTCGGTGACGTGTAATATTATTAGCCAAGTGTACACCAATCAGGAACCATCGCATTCACTTTATGACTTTATTGTGACATCGCCCAATGGCTATATTATTCGTGAAAACCCTCCAGTGGTGCTTTTTCATGCTGTGGCTGTTGATAGTATTAGTAATATAACATTAAGACTGATCAATAGAGATCAACAACTCATTGATCTAGATTCTACCACACCAGTGACTTACAAGTTGGTGCTAAAGCCACTATGAAGTTTGTGTATAAAGCAACAACACCGTCTAGGAATGGTGTTAGTTGTTTGCCACGTGAATACACGTTAACATCTCAAGGCAAGCAGATTTTACAGCATTTGGGTTACCGCGTCAACCCTCATAATGAATTCTATCCTAGAGATAGCGAACCACATCGAGGAGCAACCAGGAGTGGTAAGAATTGATCTCCATTCCTATCAAGCTCAAACACCTGGACTCAATAACAATGATGAAATTCAATTTGCTATCAACAACCAAGATATTTACACCCTACCGCATGAAAGTGTCATTCAGATTGAAGGTCGGCTCACCAAAGCCGATGGCTCTACACCCACCACATCCAAGTTGGCCAACCATGGTTTGGCCTTTCTGTTTTCTGAAGTGCGGTATGTCATTAACGATATCGTGGTGGATAGCACTCGAAATGTGGGCATTTCCAGTGTCATGAAACTATACCCCTCTTATAGTGAGGAAGAAGGTAAAACACTTTGCATGGCAGGTTGGTGTCCTGACTCGACCAATGACTGGATGGTACACACTGATGGGACCTTTACTGGATATTTACCTCTTAAACTGATTCTAGGCTTTGCTGAAGATCACCAACGCATTGTGGTCAACGCAAGGCAAGTGCTTTACCTAGTGAGAGACAGGAGTGATAATAATGCACTCAAGGGAGCCGACAATGCCCCCATCGATTCAAAAATTCAACTACAACGCTTGCTATGGAAAGTTCCCCATGTGACCCTTGAAGATAGCAAAAAACTGGACATACTCAAAATGGTAAAGAGAGATATGCCTCTACCCATGGAATTTAGAAGCTGGGCACTCCATGAGTATCCGCTATTGCCCACCACCAACACACACAGTTGGTCTGTAAAAACAGCTCGCTATACAGAGAGACCTCTCTACCTGATCGTGGGTTTTCAAACGAATCGCAAGTATCAACAAACCAAAGATGCCACGCAATTTGATCATCTGCAATTGAGAAATGCACGTCTTTTCCTCAACGGAGCTGTGTTTCCCTATGAAGGACTGGATTTGGATTTTTCAAAAAATAAGTTTGGCCCCCTGTACGACTTGTTTTCTAAATTTCGATGGTCTTATTATCAAAAAGAGAACGGCCCCATGCTCCTACCCCAAGCGTTTAAGGCAAGAGCGCCACTGATTGTCTTTGACTGTTCTTACCTGGAAGAGTCTGTCAAACCATCCAATATCGACATTCGACTAGATTTTGAAACGCATGACAATGTACCAGCCAATACGACGGCCTACTGTTTGATTATTCATCACAAACAAGTCAACTATTATCCACTATCCAACCAAGTGACGAGTGTATAAATAACAGGTCATCCCACGTCAAGCCGCTCAGTCATGTCTTGCTTTAAAGCCTCAAGAGACGTTACCTCCATGAATTTAAACTCTGAGGAACAACGTTTCAAGACTTTTGCCACATGGCCAGTGCCTTTCATAAACCCTCAAGCCTTGGCGGCCGCTGGATTCTACTATTTAAAAACAAGAGATGAAGTGAAATGTGCCTTTTGTCCCATCATCATAGACCAATGGCAGGAGGGCGATGAACCCATGCAGGAACATCAGCGCTGGTCACCCACCTGCCCCTACCTGTGCAGAATGAAAGTGGGAAATATACCCTGTCATTCAAGCTATCCCTCACTTGTGTCTCTGGGTGATGAAAAAAAAACAAGTTACGATACGTGTGGGCCGTATGGTATCCATGGTGCTTCGGTGAGCAGCTCACCATCAAAAACGCCTAGTTTAGAGACATTGGGACATCATCGGTGTTATGGACGTTACAAACACAAGAGACTATATTGTTGTATCAGTTGCTATCGTCCTTATCCTAAAATGAGAAAAGCCTGTAAGACGTGTTATGATAATAAAATGATGTAATTCTTAAATTCTAATTTTTGCATGTCCCCCTGTCCTACCCTAACCTTATTTTTTGGAACTAGCATGGCAGGTAAGTCCATGGCATGATCACACCTGATCGTCCGTCAGTCGTCAGTTGAACTTGGTCCAGGCAAGCGTCAACATGTTGCGCACACTCATTGTGGATTGCCAAGGGTTTAAAATTGGTGACAACAAATTTATATTTAAACAAGTGGCCATGATCGATTGTACCACGTTTTGGATATCACAAGCTACGCATTTGCTATTTAAACCACCCCATGCTTTTGATTTGTTGTGTGAAAAAGACCGTAAACAAACCCAGTGGATTGAAAATCATAGGCAACTAGACTGGAGTCAGGGAACCATTTCCTATAAATATTTGGATGTGGTTATGAAAGCACACTTGTCCTCGGCCAATGTGGTATTTGTGAAAGGTAATGAAAAACGTCAATGGTTGCAACCATTTTTGGCGTCTTACTGCCAATGTATCGACCTCATGGAGTTGGGCTGCCCCTCCCTGCAAACGCTCATGGATACTTGTTCCTGTGGCAACATTACCCATACAGCCCTATCGCATGCGTGGCATCTCTTTCATTGGTTAACCACCCATGCCTGCTGGGAGTTATTGAACAAAATTATAACTCAAGATTTACCTGTGAATGACGTCAGTGAGATTTCTACAAGCGACGTGTAAACATCTGCAGCACGTGATACCATGGAGAAAGGCAATGCTACGGACAAAGCCATCGGCAAGTTCTTTGTGTGCAAAAAGAAACTAGACAGTTTTACCAAAGAGGAACTCTTGGCGCTGCCCAAGTCGTTCATTTATTATGTGGCCGCCAACGCAGTGAAAGAAATCTGGCAACATGTACCAAAATCATGGACTCAAGACCCTGTGTTGAGTGAATTGCAACCCTGTACGGATTACGATCACCATAAGCAAGTGGCCATGGCAAAAATACCGTCTATGCGTCAGTGTGCGACTTGCCAGCTACTGAAACTGTATCACGGTCATAAAAGTCCGTGTAAAGACTTTGTTGAATCATTCCACGAGTGTCATGGCGAGAAAAAGCAACAACAACAAACACAAACATCGTCCACAGAGGAGGAGGAAGACCAAACCTTTTTACCATCGATGGAAAAGGATATGCCAGACCTGTACTGGCAATGGCGTCATTGACAAAGTGATTCAATACCTACCTTTCGAAATCCATCTTCCAGGTTATCGTTTTTGCGGCCCTGGAACTCGTCTCGAAAAACGTTTACAACGTGGTGATGTACCCATTAATCTTTTGGATCAAGCATGCAAGGAACATGACCTTTCTTATCGCCATAGTCATCCTGGTTTAAGACATGTGGCCGATAAATTGTTATTGAAGAAAGCTAAACAACGTTTCACATCCAGTGATGCCTCAGTGGGTGAAAGGATGGCAGCCCTAATTGTCATGAGTGCTATGAAAGGAAAGTTGATGATGCATGGACATAAACATTGAGGAGTGAGGAATTGGGATTTGTTTGTGTTCTATTTTTCTTTTGTCAATTCACTATGACTATGAAATAAAAAACAAAGGTTTACCAGAGCACGATGTTTTGTTATTTTATTTTTAAGAAATCGTGATGTTGATGGCTGATTTCTCATTTTACACATTTCACACATTGCCATTTTGCTAATTTGCAATTTACAGTTTTTGAAAACGTTCGTTTTTGATGATATGGATTTTTCCATTTTGCTGATGACACTTTTTAAACAATGACCGTTTGAAGTTTTTGAATTTTCATATTTCACATATGGCCATTTCCATTTTTTTAAAATGTCCGTTTTAAGTTTTGCGTTTTTGGTGATATGGAAACATGGATTTTCCATTTTGCTGTTTTCACATTTTTCCATTTAGTGTATGTCGAAAGTTTAGATTTGACAATGATGTTGATGCGAGTGCTTGACCTTGATAATACTGCAATGTGCTGATGCGTGTTTGGAGAAACGTCGAGGTCTACGACTACTGCAGGTAAGACTGTTTTTACAAAAATAATGTCTATTGTCTGCCACATTTCAATGAAAAAACGAAACTATTTAAAACAAAATGAGTATATAAGTGACCATTTACCCCCTCCCCACCCACCCACCCTACCTCATCGTGTTTGCTCTGGTCAATCATACACACCAGTTTTCTCTCTCCACTCATACATTCACACCTGTCTTTGGGAACAAACACAACCACTTTATTTATTCCCAAAAGCACATTCTCGACATGCACACTCATCCCAAAAGAACTTTTTAGTTTATCATTTACATTACGAAAAATAATTAAATACTAGTTATTAAAGTTACTAAAAATCTTACTTATTTCATATTTACAAAAAAAATCAACTTTGTACAGCGTTAAAAGAATCAAACTATTTACCAATCAAAAAATTTAAAAAATAAGGTTGCATAGAACTTTTTAAAGAGCAAAAGGTCCAAGTGGGTTGTCACTATTTACAAAATCTACTATTTACAATGACAGAAACCAATATTTACAAAATTCTAAATCTACAAGTTACAAAAAGCCATGTCCCATAAACGATTAAACAGTGAAATCACACCTCCTCCTCGTTGCGATCATAACCCCAGGGCAGGCTAGTGAGCAGGTCATCAGCCCACACACGCTTGTTATCCATGGAGGCGAGGGTGCGTTTTCTCTGTTCCACAAGATACAAATGATGGTTGCTGGATTGTATCCTGCACTGTGTATGAGACATAGCTTTGCCAGTACGTAAAACCGCTAGGTAATCGTCTACACGTAGCGATTTTACCACTGCTCTACCTACACCTTTTGCTCTCTTGGCTTCCTTACAGTCGAGTGTGCGGTAAGCATACATTTTTGAAGCCAAACCTACGAATTCCGTCATAATGGAATCACCGCATTCATCTTTTAAAACGCCCATTTTCTTCTTGTTTTTTAGGGGCAGCTGAAACACGTTGTCAGCGCTATAGCAAGAGGTGTCGAACCAGTCACTATGTTGCCTCATGACGTCATAGGGGTTGCAGTGGCGAATGTGGTAAATGAATGAGTCCGTGTCCATATACAAAAGAGAGACGTCCTCAAAATGGCGTTTGGCAAACTCATAGTGGAATCGATACATGACCGATTTAGAAAAGTCTAAAATGACTTGACCCAAGTAAATGGGTTTATCCATGGTCACGCTGGTCTTACTCATTTCAATAGTAGCCAAATCCTCATCGATAATTTTGATCGATTTGAAATTTGGCTTGGCAATGTACCGCCGGGCACCCCACTGCCCCTCCCAGACATTCACCAATTTAATGTCACGGTATTTGCGGACATTCTCCATAGACTTGCCATAGATGCAGTTGTTCATTAATTTAAAAAAAATAATTTCAAACTGCTGTGTTGCCATTTGTCGGTGCTCTGTGTTGAGTCGCATGTATGGCTCAAGCCATGCTTTTTGAGCAAAAGAAATACCCCTGTGGATTTTCTTCAACACCAAGCCTTGGGCGAGGCATTGCACCAACATTTGGATATGTAGCACATACCGATTTTTGTTGTAAAGTGTGCCCATGAGTTTTTCAATCTTCACTTTACTGTCAGGGGGAACCATTTGCTCAAGACAGAATGGGAAATCGGCATGTTCATCATACAAGGATGAGGGATATTCAATATCCACTTCTAGCACATATCCACGGCCTGTTTCTTGGCTAGCCATGTTCACATCAAATTCTAACACTTGTTTGTCTGTCAGCCAAGCAAACTTCCCATAGGGCAAAGGCTGACTCATGGCGTAACCGTACAAATTATTCACGTCATAGTACATTAAGTACGATTCTTGTTTTTCCGGTGAATAATCAGGCATGTAGACATTGTTCGCTTCGGCATGGCGCTGGTTAAGTGACACAAAGCCACCACGAATGCCCTTTTCAAAAAATAGAACCATGTCTACGTCAGTGAGTAAATCCAATTCCACTTGAGTGTATTTCAAAGCGGCATCAAACGAGAGTCCAGGACTCGTATAATAGTGAGCCGGGTCAAGACCGTAAATGTGTTGACACAAGTTACGGAATTTTTCAAACACATCAGTGAGCAGCAATACATCCAGTTTTAGGTAATGCATAGCATATTCACTTAGCGTGTTCATGCCAAACACTCGCCAAACTTGACATGCATGTGCATAGTCTTCATCGGAAACGGTACTGCGTGTTAGTTTCGAGTAAAATTTCTCTTGTGGTGGGACTTTTCTTTGCTTTAACACGTCCCAGCTGTTGCAGAAATCATACGGGAATATACCTTTCCGAATGCACAATTGAAATTGCTCAGGATCATTAAAATGCATTCTAGTATTTTTTAATTCCTCCTCATTCAAGCCATTCACTAGGCTGTCTAGCGAGGATGCCATAAACTTAAAGGAATCCAAAAATCGAATGCTAAAGTCGCCCAACCACCATGTCAGGGCTGTAAAACGCTCATGGTTTTGGGGGATAATGGTAAACGAACCCTTGTTGACATGACCCAATTCACGAATCAAAAATTGAATGTCATAATTTGCCAGATTGTGGAAAAAGACACTGATAAAGCGAGGAGCTGGAAAGTTCAAGTTACATTTACTATGTGCAGCTCCACGAAACTCCCCCGTAAAGTGCGAGTGGTCTCTGACTTTTTTCTCTCCACTTAAAATAGGCTTTTCGCAAATATGGCATGTCGTGGCATGCTCATACTGCTGCTGCTGTTCTGGAGATAGGCTCATGGGTACTGGGTGGTTTAGTAATTCCTGTACATGATCGACCAACTTGACAAGTTCATCCAAGAACCATCTGGCACAATCTGGCCCCTCGCGGTATTTGTAAACGGATTGTGTGGGGTCATAGGCACACACCACATTAAATCCTATGGCAAAAGGTTCATGTTTTTGAATGGGTGTGGTTGAGCTTATGGTGGGATCTGGTTCACATCCCGCCATGGGTGTAGTGAGAGCTTCAAAATCTGCATATACCACATAGGGGACAGTGTCACGCTTGTGAATGTCCTTAAACTTTAACACAGCCTTGTCCCCTTGTGGCAATATCAGTCTCACCGCTTCCTGAGAAACACAATCTACCCTATGACGTTCTAAGAGCATGGGGGTTGTAAAATATTGCAAGCAACGATCACAAATATGTGTTTTATGTCCATGCTTAGACGTTTGACTGCTTAGCAATCTACTTAAGCTTTTAATCAGGCAATAGTGATTCACCTCTCCTACAGATAAATATAAAAGATGAATGTGATGTCGTTTCGGTTCTTTTGTGGCATAAAGAGGACCCACAATCACATTACCATTAAGGCCATAGACCATGAACGAAAAGTCCTGGTTATCTTGTTCAAACCTATGGATCTCGGTTAAGTCCATAGGGAACGATACTCGAGTTAGATTTAAAGTATGTTTCAATTCATCAAACTTGGCCTTGTACTTTCCCGGCCAACAACCATCATGTTGTACCGGCTGCAAATACGCAGCCACAGCCCACAGAAAGCAATCATTGTCACGATTCTTAATATTCACCACAGCCTTTTTCAAAGCTATTGCTGGTGGTGTTTTAATATAGCTAGACCCAGCATTCAACGGGTTGAATTGACAAATGTTGATTTGTAAATAATGAATTTTGTCTAAGGCAAGGCCACTCGGTCCTTGTTGCAGTTTATCAAATTTTGATAGCAAGACATTCACCACGTGGGTTTCATACCACTGTTCCAAATTATGGGCTATGAATAGCTCTTGCATTTTACTGCAAATATAGAATGTCTCTTTATGCTCTACGTCCTTCTTTTTATATATGAAATCGCACACTAGTTCTGTATTCACCTTTAAAGCCGTATGCAACCTTTGCGCTGTACAAATTTCAATTTTAAAAATTTCAAAACAAGATTCTAAAAATTCTTTGGGAATCAAACTTTTTCTAACATTGACCACGCGGCCAGAGCACACACGTGATTTGAAACAACTGTTTAGAGGTTCCCAAGTTAGGCTATCTGTAGCAGTAGCAAATGACATTATTTTAGAAAGAACACTCTCACCTGAGTTTTCAGCTGTAGACTGCTTGACAATGGTCCCAAACACACACGTTCCTGGTTATTAACAAAGGTCAAGCGTTTTCCAACACTCTAAAAAAAAAAAAAACACCATAAGTATATCCATTCCATATAGTTTATGCATTTCATAAACAAAACAAAATCAAACAGGTTATATTATATAAAAAAACAAATCTCACCTTGACGTGTAATGCTTTTCTATATTCCCGTCTCGTGGGCTAGTGTGGAAATGGTTTTCTTTTCTATCTGTCTGTCTTTCTCTTTCTTTAATATATTTCCCACCGACACACGACAGATCTGCTATACACGTTATCTGCAAACAAATAAATAAATAAAAATCATTAATTATCTAATCAATAAATAATTGCATGTATTTATATAAAAATCAATAAATATATAAATGAATAAATATATACCTACCCCACAACAAGGTTAAGTATTTTCCACCAACACCAAAACTGATAAACTAGACCAGGGGTTTCTTGCAACGCAATGTGTTCAAAGGTAGTCACTTAAGTGAGCGTGGAAATGATAACAACATGTCTTTATATATGTTACGTTGCATGTATAATCGTTTTTTTTCCATGCTTTGAACATTCTCTTATCGTGCACGTGGACAGCTAACGTCCCAGGCGAACACCTGTGCCGGATCAAATTTCACCTGAACTTGCATTTTGTCACGTACGAAGCAAAACAGGATGTGACTTGTTAACAGTTATCGCGCACGTGGACAGATAACGTCCCAGGCGAACACCTGCGGTAGATCAAATTTCACATGAACTTGCATTTTGTCACGTACGAAGCAAAACAGGATGTCACTGGTTTAGCCTACATCTGGTTTCACACATGTGTGTGCATGCCTTTCACACTCCCCTGCCACCACGATGGTCAGATTATTTCACCTTCAAGCGTCTTGGTCATTTTTTCCATTGCACCTGTTGTCAAGTCAGATCGGAGCCTTCCAATAAGCTCAAATGACCTTTACCTCCTGCTCGTTTGTTTTCGATACTCGCTTCGACCAACATAGAATCAAGTTCTCATCACCGTTTACACGTTAAAGGTAAAATATCAGGAAAAACGCACGCTCGCTCTGTCATACACCAATCCGCCGAAATAGCGATTGATCTATTGAACACAGCCACTGTGGTCAGCGACAGGTTCATTGAAACACACACACACACACACCCAGCCGTATCGTCTCTCTCTCAACCGCCACGCTTCATGGACATTATAAACAGGCAAAGAAAAAGAAAACGTTATTTCAACATGTATGGCGTTAGGCCCTTTGTGAATTATCTTTTTGGAAAAAAATATCTACCACATTTGAAAGGGGGCGTTAGCCCGAGTCCTAGGACACCTCGTACACGTCTCTAGCGTTATTGGTTCGTGAGATATCGACAAAAATCACGAAAAACACATGTTTACCCCCAAAATCGCGTTTCCAAATTTTTTTAAAATTACAACGAGTAGTTCATAGCAAAGAGGACGTCTGCCCGAATCCTTGGACCCGTCGTACATGCCTCTAGCGTTATTGCTTCGTGAGATATCGACAAAATCACAAAAAACACGTGTTTACCCCAAAATCGAGTTTCCAATTTTATTAAAAATTATAACGAGTGGTCCATAGCAGAGAGGACGTCACCCCGAGTCCTTGGACCTGTCGAACACGCCTCTAGCGTTATTGGTTCGTGAGATATAGCAAAAAGTTCAAAATCACGTTTTTCCCCCAAAAAAACATGTTTCCAAATTTTCATCTTTTCGACACCGACATTCCCGTAAAGAGCACGACGAGACAAAAAAAAACAATCCAAGCACGCCCTCCTAGCATGACTCGTTCCATTCCAAGGTCGCAGGGGCTCACCACTTGCTTTTGGAAGCAGCTCCCCCCTTACCACACTACTACACACAGGTTTTCATCCTAGAAACTTGAAATTTATTTTGGGGGTAGAGGGGGTAGGGACCATTGATTTACGTTAAACAATTTTTTTTGTAGAGTTCCTAGTTTCCAAAATATAGGATTTTCAAAATTCGAGTGTTTTCAAAAAAACATAAAAAGTAAAAAAGTTTTATTATAAAAAATAAAGGTCATAAAGACCATTCGTTTGAGCCATGGCACAACGTTCTATCCTGTTTGGTTTTCAAACTATCGCCTATTTTCGAAAACAAAAAAAACAAAGAATTTTTGAAAAATATAATACATGGTCAATAGGAAAGAGGACGTCAGCTCGAGTTCAACGACACCTCATATGTCAACATCCGACCATGGGTTCGCGAGATATTGGCTTGGACTAACGCGGCGGCCATGACACTCGTTAGAATCGGCATCACTCCCCTACTGCTGATGTAGGAGTGTAATTACAGGTTATTAAAAATTAACACACACATAGCTCCATAGGTGGCCTTGTGAAGCGAGGCATTGGTAGGTTAAGTATGGACTATATCATATAGTCTTACCAGTGTGATCTGTTCTATGGAACCAAGTCGAACATTAAAATCCATTTCGTAAGCCTAAATTTTAGTCATAATAAACAAATGAACGAAGCCCCAAATGGTGAACACATTTGTAGTCTAATTTAAAGAATGTTAAGTTCATCCGAATGGCACAATTTTATATGTTAGCCTGATATGTTGTTATTTTAGAATATATTTGGAGGGTCCAATAAATAAAATCCCTAAGTCCATTTTTTGACAAATGAGATAATGCATGTATCCGGACCAAAATTTCCCGCTCTTTTCAAATCTCCAATCAGTTTCAATGATAAATAACTCTTAAGTCTCTGTAACTTGCATAAGTATCATTCGTACTTTCTAGTAATTAAATTAAAGAAATCCCTAAGTCCACTCAATGCAGCAAAATAAATCCCTAAGTCCACTCAATGCAGCAAAATAAATCCTTAAGTCCGCTCAAGGCAATGAAAGAAATCCCTAAGTCCACTGGTATATTTTGATGTTGTGTTTGTGCAAAAATCCCTCACAGGTAGTTCTGAAGATCCTAGGAAAGAGGAAAGAGTCATTCCTGTCCTACACTATCAGTAAATGTACACGAGCATATTAAAGCAGAGTTGGCCAGGTATATCGAACTGTCGTCGGGTCGTTTTCCAAGCAGGGGGAAAGACGCAATTATCTGAAGAGACCAACGGAACAGGCTTTAAGGAGGTGTCACTGTATAGATATGGTGTATCTAAGAATAGACTGCTGAATTCGAGACCCAAGTGGAAGTACAGAACGTACTTGCCATTGAAGGAGGGAAAGGTGAAGGACTTAAAACACATGCTCCAGTATGTGCCAGTAAGTGACAGATTGTTTTATAGCGGTGTGTTTCAAACTACTGACTCCAGTCTTGATAGTTCTGATGAAATGGGTGATGTGGATGAATACGAGTGACATTTGAAGCCCAAAAATTAATAGGAAAACATTATACAAACCAAAATATCACTATGTCCATGAGTGTATTTTGCCTTTTATAAACTACATTTCACTACTAATAAGAGCTTTTAGTTATTTTAAATAATAGTTGATATGTATATTTCCATGTAACAGAAAATTGGATTACAGAAGTGAAAAATATAGATTTTGTGTAAGTTTGAAACTTTGTATTTCATTTCCTGAAAAGTTGAAAAAACGGACTTAGGGATTTTATTTATTGGAAAATTCAGCAGCTTCAGCACTATATTCATGCTTTGCAAAACTGTTTCTCTGAGTCAGAAGATTAAGAAATGATACATCATTCAGAAGGATGGTACCTGCAGAACCAGTGCTAGAACTTGCCTTGCACACTCCAGACGTGATATACCGACTGGCTGCTGGTGAGCCCAACAGTACAATAGGTACACCAAGGCAAAACCACTCACCAGACGCAGCAAAAACCTAGAAGATATGCTGGAGTTACCCTGAATTGTTGTGTAATCGAAATTATTAGCAAGAAATATTCCCTAATCCATAAATTTTGTAAGATCTCTTGGCCCAAAAACCTTGAATTAATGAAATTAGTTATTTTATTGGATAATGAGTGTAATATATGGTTCCAACCGTTTTTGTCTTGTGGGAGGGTTACCTTCTACCGCAATCCCATCCCCAAATATCAAGCAATTTGGAGGAATTGTGGGTATTAGTGAACCATGTAATGGTGCCAAGAGGACACCCATGTGGATTAGTCAACCCCTGGCACTACAGCCCATGACGGGCTAAGGCCGACCAAGCGACCGCTGCCCAGCCATTTGGCCTGCAGATATTGGGATGACGCGTGAACAGCGCGTCGGGTCCCCTCGGCCGTTAATCTTGCTATTCGTGATCGGGGCGCTGTCTCACTGTCAGACAGCTACTCAATTGTCCTCACGAGGCTGAGTGCACCCCGTTCCAACCCTCGCGTCAGTTTTAAAATCCCTGACGGAGCCGGGAATCGAACCCGGGTCCTCCGGGTGAGAGGCAGGCGCGCTACCCCAACACCACTGGGCCGGCTACCCATGTGGATTAGTTACATTAATCGCAGGATTAAAATTGTAGTTATTTATTGAAGGGTGAGAGAGGCAGTCTTATGGGTTTGCCAATCATAGATGTCCATTACATTAATAAATAAGCTTCTGTGTTTCACTAAAATAAAAACTCATCAGTTAACAATGTAAAAAAGATAGATTAATTGCTTATATTACATGGTCCACGCGGGAGGGGGTGTTTACTAGCTCTGATCATAGATGGCGTTACTGGTCTACATACTACTAGTAGTGCGTGTCTGACGCCAGACAGCGCTGAAGTCTTAGGTGCCAAGAATAATTAGCATGGCTGTCAGTCATCTGTAGTACGGTAGGGTAAATAATCTGTGGTAACGACCAAATAGTGGAAACTCCCGCGAGAAAATGGCGACACCGATTCTGCGTGCTATCTAGCGGTTCGCGAAGACAACTACGAACTCGACTTCAATCAGCTGGCAAGTTTATATGCTGCACATGCTAGAAGTGTAACTTTTGGGCTATGTATGGGTGTTTTAATTACAAAATACAAAGTGACCCCAAGTCATTTTACAGATTTCCTCAAAACAAACAGCTGTGAATCTACCTACTAATGTTTACGTACCTGTATTTTTTTCTATTAATCTGAGCATAGCATATTTTCTCAGGGGCGGCCCTAGGGCGGTGCGAACAATGCGACCGCACCAGGCGTTGTCATATGGGAGGCGCAGAAAATGCAACGATAGATTGACTGCGCAAAAAAATAAATCCCAATCACCTTATTAGCATACTACTTAACCCTACCCATCAAAATTAATTCTATATATAAGTGAGCTGGGGTGCGTGCATTTCAAAGGTACAGACATATAACGTGAAATTCGCACTTAACGTTGTATAAATATTAACGAGTTAAAACAAATACATCTAGGGTTCTGTCATCCACTTTTTTTCTTGGCGTTCAATCGTGTGCAGGTGCATGTGGATTGTGATTTGTGTCTGTGTTGCAAGCAACGAGTGAAATTGAAACTTTACTTAACGTTACTACTATACCAAGGTGTTGTTATGTAATTTAGTAACATCATATTAGACATATTTATTTTTGTGTAGATAATAAGGACATAAGAGAGAAGCTGGTATTCATAAAGGTGTAAGGCAAGGCTGCAACTTATCACCCATACGTTTCAATCTTTACATTAAACAAGCAATGAAGGAAATGAGAGAAAAATTTAAAGTGGGAGTGAAGAGTCAAGGAGTAATAATTTCAACTCTGAGATTTGCTGATGACATCGTCATCTTGGCCGACACGCCTGAGGATTTGAATGAGTTTTTGAATGGTATGGACTCAGTCTTACGGAATGAATACATGATGAACATTAATAAATGTAAAACAAAAATATTGGAATGCAGCCGAAATAAATCAGAAACCTCTATGGACATCAACTTGTCAGGTGAATAGCTGAAGGAAGTAGGAGACTTCTGTTACTTAGGAAGCCAAATAACCGGTGATGGACGAAGCAAAGAGGATATAAAAGGTGGGTTGCCTCAGGTAAGGAATGCATTTCTACAAAAAAGGAATCTGTTGACATCGAATATAGATTTAGGTATTAGGAAGTCATATTTAAAGCCTTTGTCTGGAGCGTGGCGCTCTATGGAAGTGAAACTTGGACTATTGGTGCAGCAGAAAAGAGGAGAATTGAAGCGTTTGAAATATGGTGTTACAGAGGAATTATGAAGATCAGATGGGTAGATAGGGTTACAAACGAAGAGGTATTAAGACGAGTGGGAGAGGAGAGATGTTTCTGGCGACTGCTAATGAAGAGAAGAGATAGGTTGGTAGGACACATACTAAGTCACTCAGGATTAGCAAGCTTAGTTATGGAAGGGAAAGTCGAGGACAAGAACTGTAGGGGTAGACCAAGGTTAGAATATGTTAAACAGATTGCCTTGGATGTAGGATGTGGCAGCTATGTAGAGATAAAAACGATTAGCTCAGGACAGGGAGATATGGAGTGCTGCATCAAACCAATTAAAAGACTGAAGTTTCAAACAACAGATCATAATCATGCCTAGCCTTGTCTTGCATGACCATAAGTGAACTATATTGTTCAATATTAAATAATATTTTAGGAGCGTTCTAGGAATATTATTCATAATATTATAATAATAGTTATTAATAATGTAAAATTGTTTGTTATTTTAGTCCCCACAGGGGAGAGGGCGCCACAATGGGAGCTCGCACCACCCGAAAATATCGCTAGGGCCGCCTCTGTCTTGCTTTAAAATATTGTTGTGATTAATCCTATCCATTTAATCCTTTTCCAAGTGTGGTCAGTGGGTTGTGAAGAGCAGATAACTCCAAAATGCAGTTTCTAAATGTATGTTTGGGGGTGGGAGGTTGTCTGCCGGAATGTCATGAAAACATGAAGATAGTTTTTGCCATTTCCTGTCTGAAAGCACCCATGGGATTAGAAGCAGATTAACTGGTTGTTTTCTATCAATTAATGACTCTAATGAAGGTATCTGTAACAGCTGTGCAAAATTTCAGACTGGCAAGTATTTCAAACTCCTTATTAAGGCATACGGTATGTGTTTAATTTTAATTTTTATTGGTTTTATGTCCCTGTTAAGTACTGTGGCTTTTAGAGACGTTGGGGTACCGGAATTTTGCCCCGAAGGGATCTTTAACGTGACAGTAAATCTACCCTCAAATGCCAACTGGCTGCAACCTTGGGCAATGCTGGCGAGAACGTAACCACTAAGCCACGCAGCCAGCCTAAGGCATATGTGAATAGAACGAATAATTCATCCGTGAAAAATCTTCCCACTAAAAATATCAAGCTCAATAAGATATTAAACGCGTGATTTGCTTTTGGAATATCTGTACCGTAGGCTAGTAAAACTGCTCTCATAAAATGATGATATAATGTTTTAATGACATAATATACATGTATTTCATGCTTATTGCTGTCCCTTTCGGATCAACATCCATTTCCTTTCCTTATATTATGCTACAAGAAGTACGCAAAGGACTTAATATCTGTATTTCTTTGCGTTTTCGAAGTCAAATTGTGTTATTCAATAGTTCGTTCAGTAGTTGTCTATTCGAGCCGCTAAATGGTAGCATATGCGCTGTCGCCACTGCTCTGCGTGTTAAGTGGCCAGAGTTTTGTTGTTGTTGTTGTTGTTACCAGATAAACGAAAGCATCAAGGCCGAAAACGCCTTATGACTCGTCAGTAGAAAGGGGAGTACCTAAGTCGGATGAGCTCGCGTGGTAATTACACATAGGAGGGAAGAAATCAATCTGATTATACTGCGAGGGCGAAGAAGAACTAAAGAACAACAAGGCAGCTACCAGCCTAACTTAAACGTTGTTAGCAATTAAAATTTGGAAAAATATCAAATGAAAAATCTAAAGCTTCTGATAAACAAGCCAAGGACCTGGGAAACTGCGCCTAGTAATTGGCTGCTTAATATTAATAGACTTGTAGATACTATCAAGGCCTTTAGTACCAGATTGGATATTATGGTGTATTCTTCGTTTGACCAACTTGCAGATCCTTCTGATCTGTTCATCAATGAGAGGAATATTAAGGTCACGTCTAATTTCCGAGTTTCTTTTGACGGACCTTTTGACCTGAAGGAACTGACGGAGAGTTTTATTTTCGAATGTTAGCATCTTGTCCATATGCATTTTAGATATGTGGCCCCAGGCCTCACAGCCATACAGCAGGATAGGACGGACTAGAGCAAGATATAATTGCTTCTTAATAAATGAGCTCAAATATGTATTACTAGTGAGAGCAAAAATAGCCTTTTTCCTAGCTGCTGCAAGCTGTAAGACTCGGGCCACATGCAATCGAAAAGTGAGGGATTTGTCTAGCAGTATGCCAAGGTACTTGACACTGCTAGACCAAGGAAGGAGGGTGTGATGCAAACTGAGTTGGCCAAACTGGGGGGGGCGGCGAGTAAAGAGAATGGCGTGAGTTTTTTCGCCATTCACTTTAATTTTATAAAGAACACACCAACGCCAGAACACAGAAATCCAGCGTTGCATAGCATTGATGGCATCGCATTTCTTATGCTTGGAGGTATAAATTGCAATGTCATCAGCAAACATCTGCAGTTCTACTCCCTTCGCAGTGGGGAGATCATTCACATATAGGCTAAACAGCGTTGGCGAGAGGACTCCACCTTGAGGTACACCAGCGCGCAAGGTACGAACCGTGGACCTCTCGCCATCGCAGGTAGCATAAAAAGATCTGTACCTTAATTATGAATAGATCATCTTAATGAGGTAGTTTGGCAGGGATGAAGTATGTATGAGCTTGATGATAAGATTATCTATCCATACAGTGTCAAAAGCTTTCTCTATATCAAACAAGAAGTTCCCTGAAGAACTATACAGCCTACTTTTCATGCCAATGATTATTCTACAGTATATGAACCTATCTAGAATAATGACGAAATTAAGTTGGTAATATCGAAATATCTAATTAGTTCAAAATATACCTGGTATAATGTAGCCTAATAGAGCACTACAGTTGGCAGCCCTGGTGACTGAATATATTCTTAGTTCCACCTCTTAAGGTACAGAATACAAAATTTGGTTGAAGTCCAATGGACGTTACATGCAGTTAGACACTGGATCTATCAGCACGCGTAAAAGCATGTTGCCAACAATACCATGCGTGTGCTGGTCAGAAATAATCTTAATTATTATGATATCTTGTTGTACCAATTTTGGATGAAATCCATTTGTTAGTATAGAAGTTACATGTATTTTAAAATTGGACATATCAGCAGGCATAGAATCATGTTGGCACCACTGCCTTGTATTAATTACTCCAAATTAATCTAGAATGTCAGGTGCTATACGTGTGCAAAGTATAGAGCTGTTGGCTTGCATACTTTCTGATATATTGATATTAGGGTAAAAAGAATATAGACAGCATTTATTAACAGTTGGCAGCCCTGATTTCTCTTAACAATACTTATAGTCATATCTGTTATGGTACACATATCACATACGAAATTTGGTTGAAATCCAACTGATAGTATAGAAGTTATATGTATTTAAAAATTGGTACTATCAGCAGGCTTATAATCATGTTGGTAGAACTGGCGTATATAAGTTACTCCAAATTAATCTAAAATGTCAGAATATACGCGTGCATAGTTTAAAGCTGTTGGCTTGCATACTTTCTGATATATTGGTATTTGGATTTAAAAAAATAGAGAGAGCAATTATTAACAGTTGGCAGCCCTGGTGGCTCTTAAGAATACGCTCAGTCATATCTGTTTATGTACAGAAATTACATACACAATTTGGTTGAAATCCAATTGATAGTGTAGAAGTTATATGCATTTAAACATTGGACCTATCAGAAGGCTTAAAATTATTTTGGCAACACTGTCATGGTTGGCCTCCTGGAAGTTAAACTGAAATAGTATTATCTACATGTGTGCCAATTTTGGAATAGCTCCCATGCATACCTTGCAAGATATCCAACATGGAGCTCAAATTTCTAGTGCGTTTTTTCAGCAGTTGGTAACACTGACATCATTTTCAAATATGGACGTGAGCTATTCCAGTGCACATCTTTACTCATACTAAATTTGGTTTTGATTGCTGCAGCCGTTTAGGAGTTGATAGGGGGGGGACACACACACAGCCAGACAGACAGAAGGACAGACAGAAGGACAGACAGACAGACAGACACACATTTTCCCGGATCGATCTCATAAGTCTACTTTTTCCTCATTTTTGAAAAATGTGAAAAGTAGGCTAAAAACACTCCAGGAACAGTTCTCTTAAGATGGAATGATCACGTGGCATACGCGACCAATCGCAGCACGGCTAGCGGTGCACTGCGCTTGCCTCGAAAGCCGAACTGTTCAGGCCGCAGTATGTCATTTACCTCGAGGCAAGCATTACTTCGCCGGAGAATAAGTCTCTCGAATAATTTCGAAATATGGGATAACAGGCTGATGGGGCGATAATGTTGTGGAAAAAGCGTATTTTTCCCAGGCTTGGGTATAAGACAGACTTTAGCTGTCTTCCAGGCCTGGGGAAAATAGCCAAGAAGCAAACAGGCATTAAATATATTTGCTAAGAAAATATAAGCACGAAAGGGGAGGGATTTCAATTCTTTATTACCAATCCTGTCATCACCAGGAGAACTTTTCTCTGACTGGGGCTTGACAACTCTCCTAACCTCCGCAGGTGAGATAGGATCAATTGTCGGTGGGTCTTGGGTCTTCCAGTGGAGCCTGAAGTGGTTGGCCTGGTGCTTAATGTCATTTGAGTATGCGTCAGTATCGTATTCATCGTCACTAATGTCCTGAATATCGCATTGACTCTCAATGGAGTCTGCGAAGGCCTCAGCTTTCTCAAGGGGAGAGAATACTAGCCCTCGGCGACCGTGAAGCGCTCGCTTAATAAGAGGAGGGCGCTTCAGAGAACGAGCTATTCTCCAATAGTCATTTTCTGAAGTATTTTCAGAGAGCTTTTTGCGCAGTTCCTCCCATCGTTCTATCTTACGTTCCAGCAAACGATCGCGGATGACCAGTGCTAGTTCCTTGTATTCAGCACGGTCGGCAGGATCTCGAAATCTTTGCCAACGCTTGCGGAAACGATTTTTAATTATTATAATTTTTTAATTATTATAAGAGCGGCTTCGGTGGCGTAGTCGGTAGCAGGCTGAACTGCTGTGCCCAAGATAGCGGGTTCAAACCCGGCCGAAGTCGTCGGATTTTTTAAGAGCGTTAAAAATCCTTCAGTATGCCTTCCTTCGGAGGGGAAGTAAAGCCGGCGGTCCCATGTCATAGATTTATGGCATGTAAAAGATCCTTTCACAGACTAAACTTGTGTAAAGCAAAATTTGTTAGGTTAGATTTCGTCAGAACGCTCTATCAAAGTTCCAACGTTCACCACTAGGTATCATTGATATCTGGTGGCGAAAGTTGGAACTACTTGAAATTGAACGGAACTTGTAGCTCGCCCTTTAGGGTGTCCGCTGGAAGCAGCTACAGACTCAGGCGAGCCGAACATGTCCTCGGACACTCCCGGCACTAAAAGCCATACGATAAATAAATAAATAAATAAATAAATTATTATAAGGTCCTTAATTATGTCAGGGATGCTCGGATCGGAGCTACAGGGGGCATTAGACTGACTGCCAGTGCTTGAGTGGGTCATAACCTCGAAGCCCTGGCGAGGAGGACCAAGCAGAGCGAGGCTGGTGCGCTGTGATTGGCTCACAGCTCCAGTCTCGCTCTGAGATGTGTTTGAATTGTTTGTGTTGTTGGCATGACGAATTATGTACTTTTTCGCATTACACATCTTACTTGTAATAGCGGCATCGACATCGTTACGTGTAGTAGGTGTAGAAATATGTAGGTTTTTGTCTACATGCCACCTGTATTTAACATAATCAAGGGCATCATAACGAATCGGCAAGCTCGGCTTGGACAGGCGATCCCAAATAAGATTAAAAATGATGGGTTGGTGGTCATAATTTAAAGAATTAGGGACTGCAATATCAATGACATCGGGCTGACCATTACAGGGGTATATGGTCGTCTCTGTAGGTGCGTATACAGAGATGTCATGCTCATCTGCGTATCGTCTCAACATGCGACCCTTGGGATTGGCTACTCTGGAATGCCAGTCTGTGTGCTTAGAATTGTTATCACCAGCTAAGATGGATGGCACATGGTCGCAATTATTTAAAATCAAGCCAATATCTTCAGGGTTTAGTGGCTTTTTTGGAGGCAATTAAGCAGCAAATATTCTATAGTGGAAATTAGAATGCTGAATTTCAATGCCTAGACTTTCTATAGTGGATACGAGTAGGGGATCTAGGACGTGATGAGTAAGGCTAGACCTTATCATCACGGCCACACCACCTCCTATAGTCGGACGATCTTTCCGATGAATAGTACAATTTTTGATAGCAAAGTGCTTATTTGCCTGCAACCATGTTTCACCCAGCAAGCAGATGTCAACATTATATTCAGAAATAAAGGCTTCAAGCTCATATTTCTGATTATTAACGCTTTTACAATTCCAAGCACAGACTGTAAGTCGTTGTGCCATTACTGGTTTGAAAAAGATCTAAGGCTCTGAGAAGTACTGCATGGCAGCACTTACCAGGACCATCACTTGATCAACAGTATTGGTACATGATCTAATCTTGGAAGCAGTGTCCTTGATTAGAGGTATCAGTTTGGAGAAATTGATCTGCCTGCAGAGGTCAATAATGTCACCAAAGCCCGTAGGGTCAGGCAGGGGCGTAGCGGTAGAAGATTAGGGCGTGGCTGAACCTGGCTGAGGTGCGCTAGAACCATTTGTAGCATCTGCAAAGCTTATTTCCGGATCTACTAGCCTTGCTTTTTTAAATTGTATCAGTTTAGTGCGCTTGGTCTCAGCTTGCTGCTTTTGATCTAAGATATCTTGGAAGAGGGGGCAACCTCTCCAAGATGCAACGTGGTCCTTCTTGCAATACGCAAGTGGCTGCCGCTTCCGGGGTTAGTGGACAGTCCTCTGCGGCATGACCTTCACCGCATTTTACGCACCTCAGGGGCATTTTGCAGTAATTGGCGGTGTGCCCAAACCGCTGGCATTTATGACATTGACTAGGCCCCTGCTTGCCCTTATGTGCCTCTATGCTTACCTTGCTACCGGTACCTCAAAAGTAGCGAAGGGAGTAGACTGTTTTACTAAACTCTGTGTTCGGCAGAGTGACGCTCATGACACTGAGTGGTACTGTGCGGTTATTAGATTCCCGCCTCGTAAACTGGTAAACATCCTGGGGTTCGTACCCCAGTGCCATGAGGTCCTCTTTGACCCAATCAGTACCTACTGACGAAACAATATTTCGAATTATCACCTTTAAGAGGCGATTACCCGGCAGTTGGTGGGTATAAAAAGCAGCATTTGACTGCTCAAAATACTGCTTCACCTTATTGTAGTCCTCGATAGTATCAACAAAGAACTTAAGGTTGTCTCGATTGTTAATTACACGTATATCACAAGCACATACCGACTTAAGATACTTGTAGTGGCGCATGTATTCTGACTTGTCCGCCACTACAATTGGAGGGACCCTCGCTGCTTTGGGAGCAGCGGCGACTTCCATCTCCTCAGTATCACACTGCTGGGACCAAGCTGCATTCACTCCCTGAACATGACCAGGGCGGGAAGCTGCGGTAGAACTAGGCCCAGCTGCAGGGCTTTGAGGCCTAGTTGGTACCAGGTCAGAGGGACCTGTATTCCCAGCAGTGGGAAATGAGGAGAGGGCGCTGTGCTGATTACTCAGAGGTAAAGGCACCTGAGTAATCTTAGGCTTGGATGACTTTCGTTTAAACTGGTAATTAAGACGACGTTTACCCTTGGAAGTCTTCCATGAGGCCTGGGAGGTGTTCAGAACATCAAGAGCTGCCTGGAGGGTGGCTTCCGGCATGTCCTCAGGTAGGATACAGATGGAGCTGGATCGGGATACTGAGGATGAGCTGCATGATGAGCCAGGTCGGGATAAGGCCGGGAAGTCTTCTTTCGAGGAGCTGGGATGAGCAGGTCCGATGGGACGGACAATGTCATCATTACATTGAGGTCCAGTTGATTTCGTTGTTTTCATATTAATTTTATTAGTTTTAGCAGTTAGTTGATTGTTAGTATTTGTAATCATTTGGATACTCATGCAGGAGTTAATAGGAAGGTCCCCGCCTCCCGGTGGGGCATGAGCTGCCATGGAAAGACGGTAGCAGGAGTTGGTTAGGAGCAGCGGGATATGGTAGGATTTTCAGGAGTAAGTTTAAGGTTTTTATTTTTCAGGTCAGTAGGATGTGGAATAGGTGCCACACACAGTCAGTAATATATGTCTCCTCTCGCACAAAGGGTTGAGGGTCTTTGTCTTTGTCTTGTATACTTCAGTATACAACTATAAGCCATGATAGTCTGATCAATAATGTGGCCAGAGCTTCCACTATATCATATAAGCTACTAGCAGGTACCCGCGGCTTCGCTCGCGTCATAGTCGTGTCATATTGTTATTCAATTCAATTAAATGCAGGTTAAAACCGTTAAAACCCCTTTAGAACCTGAATATCCAAAAATCTTTCCTTAGTGGACGTTTTCGACATACAACGAACATATCCCCAAAATTTCGTGTTTCTAACTTCAATAATTTTGGCTGGGCGATGAGTTTGATGAGTGAGTGAGTCAATCAGTTAGGAAACTTTCTTTCCTTTTTTTTCAGAATTTCACCCCCTCCCCATGGGCCCCTTAAATTGGATTTATGAAAAAACGATCGAACACCTATTTACTTATTTTTAAGCCGATTTTTTCCGCTGAATTTCAAACTTCTCGCCTATGTTGTTTAAAAGATACACGCTCCGTTAAGAATCCTTCAACCCCCAATTTTCACCCCTTTCACCTCATAATATACACCACATCGATAAACCCTTACACATATGTCTGCTTATTTTTAATGAATAGTTTAAATGCCCAATATCACATCCCCAAATGAAACAACACATGAGATATTGTTATTCTATGAAATGCACGTTTGCCCCCTTAACACCTCTTTAGAACCCGAATAAACAAAAGTCCTTCCTTAGTGGAAGTTTTCGACATACAACGAACATAACCCCAAAATGTCATGTTTCTAACCTCAATAATTTTGGATGGGCGATGATGAGCGAGTGAGTCAGACAGGACATTTTCTTTCATTTATTTTTCAGAATTTCACCCCTCCCATGAACCCCTTAAATTGGATTTATGAAAAAAAAAACGGTCGAACACCTATTTACTTATTTTTAAGCTGTTTTTTCTCCCTGAGTTTGATGAGTAGCCTAAGTGAGTAAATCAGTTAGAACAATTTCTTTCCTGTTTTATTTTATTTTCAGAATTTCACCCCTCCCCATGGGCCCCTTAAATTGGATTTATGAAAAAAAAAAAAAAGGTTTGAACACCTATTACTTTAATTTTAAGCTGATTTTATTTTCCGCTGAATTTCAAACTTCTCGCCTATGTCGTTTAAGATATACACGCTCTGTTAGGAATCCTTCAACCCCCACTTTTTACCCCTTTCACCTTATATTATTCACCACATCGAAAAACCCTTAGCCAAATGTCTGCTTATTTTTAATGATTAGTTTATACGCCGAGTATCACATCCACAAATGAAACCACTCGTGAGATATTGTTATTCAATGAAATGCAGGTTTAACCCCCTTAAGACCCCTTTAGAACCTGAATATCCAAAAATCCTTCCTTAGTAGACATTTTGACATACAACGAACATATCCCCAAATTGTCATGTAAACTTCAATAATTTTGGCTGGGCGATGATGAGTGAGTGAGTGAGTCAGGACATTTTCTTTCATTTATTTATGAGAATTTTACCCCTCCCCATGAACCCCTTAAATTTGATTTATGGGAAAAAAACTGTCGAACACCTATTTACTTATTTTTAGCAGTTTTTTCCCTGAGTTTGATGAGTGGGTGAGTCAGTCAATCAGTTAGGACACTTTCTTTCCTGTTTTTTCTCCCCCAGAATTTCAACCCTCCACATGGGCCTCTTAAATTGGATTTATGAAAAAACGGTCGAACACCTATTTACTCATTTTTAAGCTGACTTTTTCCACTGAGTTTCAAACTCCTCGCTTATGTCGTTTAAGAGATACACGCTCCGTTAGGAATCTTTCAACGCCCAGTTTTCACCCCTTTCACCTCATAATATAGGCTACACCACATTGAAAAACCCTCAGACACGTGTCTTCTGATTTTTAATGATGAGTGTATATGCCGAGTATCACATCTCCCAATGAAACCAATCGGGATATATTGTTATTCAATGAAATGCAGGTCTACCCCTTAACACCCCCTTTAGAACCTGAATATCCAAAAATCCTTCCTTAGTGGGCGTTTTCGACTTACAACGAACATATCACCAAAATTTTATGTTTCTAACTTTAATAGTTTTGGTTGGGCGATGATGAGTCAGTGAGTCAGTGAACCAGTCAGTCAGTCAATCAGTCAGGACACTTCGTTTTATATAAGAGATTTGTAACGACCGAGGCGTACAAGCCCGAGTTGTTCCGAGTTAGAGAGCATCAACCACAATTTCCGCATATTTTGTTTCGATTCTTTCAGGAATATGCACTTTTTCCCATTCACCACAAATATCAAAGTTAGCTATTGTTGTTTCAAGGAACAGCTGATAATACTTTTATAATCGATACATAACGAATGTTATCTTTCCCTGGTTCAGGGGCAGATGACCTCGTAGTTCCGCCCCTTAAAACAACAATAACTATCTTTCCCTGGCGGTTGCTTGTTAATTATGTGGTATTACTTAACTGTTACAAAGTGTTCAAGAAGGTTATGAAAAGCTCTGAATGGCGTCGGACAATGTATGCATGTATAACTCTTATAATTGCACGATATACATAATTGTATCAAACCTTTTTATGATAGAATGATATTCACGAACATAATATTCTATGGTCTTTGTTTTACTGCCGGTGTGGTTGCCATCTTATCTACATCATTGAACCTGTATAAATGTTGGGGGTATATATTTATCACTCTTGTCTTTATAGAAGGTATTGATATGAGCCGTTAGTCGGTGGCGAGTGTATTCCACAAATCTCTTCTATAAACGTATTCATTTCTGCTCCGCCTTTTAAACAACAATAACTAAATAGGCCTAATAATTTCACTGCAAGACTCTTTGATCTAATTATACTCATGTGCACATAATTTAACTCACAACGAAGGTCATAGGCTCTACAACTCAACTTACTGCACTCGTTGCAGCTATGAAAGTCATAACGAACCCTTGTATCCTAGTTTGCGTGGATTTTTGCAACGAGTAACTTCAACAGCTAAATAGTTTATATATAGCTGGTATAGCTTTGTAAACCTATACAGCATAGTCTAATTTATCGTGTATGAATGAAAACACGCGGAACATCTAAACTGCGTCCATTTCATGAACATTGTTATGAACTATCGCATTTCTGCTGCCCATGAATTGCTCTAGACTAATAAACGTACAAGCACTACATAGACTACGTCACAGAAGGATTTGGTTTACGCGCTATGGCCTGCATTTCTCGTTGGCCGTGCCGGCTAATATACAGTAATGGTATCATCTTTGGTGGTCACAGTCAAGACTTTATTGATTTCCTCAATTATCTCCGTTGAAGACAAATTCGGCTGGAAGTATGTACAAACACAAACACACAGCTTCGTTAGAACTACCAATAGCCTACCTTTGAGATGTATACTGTAGATTAAATGGCGCGAATTGATGACTCAATAGACATGTAATTCCTCCATTAAGTTTTCTCTATAATGGTGATGTTTCTGCCATGATACGTGCTGAATAGTGGTTGGTGGTCTCCCATTCTTTAGTTAGAAATGTTTCCATCAGAATTACTACATCATTGCTTGAACTGTAGTTGCCTTGTTCAGCAGACCTTCAATATTCCATGATAATAGTTTCATCATCGATGTTTGCTTCACTTGACTAGTGTCAACTCCTGATCAGGCGGGTGCTCTGAGCCTGACGCCCGTGTCCCCAGAAGTCTGACCAAAATCTTTCTAGACCAGAATTCTGGGCAGTTTACGTTTGGTGGGTGTTCAAAACTGATACCACCTCTGAATGCTTTCTTCGTACTCTTTGTATTTGATTGGTCACACGATGGAGGTATTTTACTATATCTTCTCGATCTGTGTTCGCGTGGAAGTTTTCCTACATATAGCCAGGCTCGACTGTATGCTGCTCTTAAACTGGTGGTTTCTTCAGCCTGCCTCGTTCCAATAATACTCTGATGTCGACGGTGCCCACGCTTTACCTCAGACCAGGTGAGTGTAGAAATGTTAGAATGCAATTTAGTCAGCCAACTCAGGTGTTTGTGTGGGTTTTTTTATTCTTCGCCAAGCGTTGTACTGGTACGTGTTGATATGGAACTCGTCCGCGAGCGGTAGACGTATTTATCCGGAATTTTAAATTAGCCGCCTTAGCGTCGGTGTATTTCAACAACTCTTTGACTGTGGAGATAAATAACGCATCATGAATGCGTGAAAAATAGGCGTTTATGTGAGGAGTGTGTGCATCAGTGTTAACATTTACAGTGAATTCTCATACCTGAAGTGAATTCTCTATATGCAAGACAGTGTTTGTCGAGATTTTACTGTAGCAGTGTATTATACTTATTAGCACACATGTCATAATGGTATCTCGTTAGTTTTGAAGAGCGTCCATCTTACTTTGTGACGTCTTGAGTGGGTGCATTCCTGATGCTAGGGAAGGAAGAAATAGAGAGTATTGGTGGTAGCACACCTTGCGGGGAGCGTGGAAAACTCATACCAGAAACCAACGGATACTGCCAGAAGCGGTATCATAAAGAGTGTGCCAGAGTTATGCCCGAGTGCACCAACCTCGGTAAAGAGAAGACCGCGGTAAACTTCCTAGTTTACCGCGGTAAAGTCGTATTTCTGTTGCACCAAGCTCGGTTTCGAGTTTTACCGCGGTAAAATGTATACCGCCCGTGAGGGAGCGGTTATCTAAGAAAACCGTGGTAAAGTTTTCTTCATCTGTATTCTGTGGTAATGATTCCAAAATGGAGCTTAACAACTACATGTTATATCTCCAGTGTCTTAATCGATTTGAAAGGAATGAAGAGAGGTTTATAGAAGAGAGGCGAGATTTATTCGAAGAACTGAGCGATGCTTCATTCCAGAGAATATTTCGATTACGGAAGGAGACAGCAAGTTATATTTTGGACATAATTGGCGAACAATCGAAATTCTCTACTGGGAGAAACTATCCGAAATCGACTTGAAATCGTCTTCGTATAGCACTGCGGTTCTATGCAACTGGGACATTTCAGGGAGTGATCGGTGACGTGTGTGATGTTGACAGAACAACAGCATGCCGCATAATACACAAGGTTTCTAATGTAGTTGCCTCGTTATCGCCACAGTTTATTAAACTACCACTTACCCAATGGGAACAAAGAGAGGTTATGGAAGACTCCCATAGAATAGCTGGGTTCCCTGGTGTATTGGGTGCGCTGGACTGCACTCATATGAGAATACAGTCTTCCCGAGGTGAAAATGGGGAGGTATTTAAAAACATGAAAGGCTATTTCTCTCTAAACATGCAAACTGTGAGCGATTCGAACCTCATGATATGAGATATAGTAGCAAGATGGCCAGGTTCGACTCACGATAGCACCATATTTCACGAATCTCGGCTGAGAGCACGTCTAGGCGAAAACCATTGGTCTGGATGAAAATATTGGTCTGGAAACAATAATGTTGGCACTCTGAAAAAATTCAGTAACACCCTCTAGCGATAAAATATTCAACTCCTGTATATTAGTAACATTGGCCATTTCTATAGAAAATTTCTCGGATTTCAATGGCGGAGGGCAACGTATACTACACGAGTTCCCGAAATTTTCATGAGGGCTGAAATTGGGAGATCTAGGACGTTTCATCATTTTATTTTCCATTGTTTTGCACAGCTGATTACTCGCGTTGAGACAAAATGTAAACAGTCTGGGAGACAAGTGACTGTCGAAACGATCACTGCCGTCTGGATAAACTGAAGACAAGTGACTATCGAAATTAACGAATTTCTTCCGAGGGGAATAATAGCGAGAAAAGCAAGCGTCAAGAAACCGCGGTAACGAAACCGAGCGATAGTAATGGTGCACTGCTTTTACGACAATACCATGGTAAAAGTTTTACCACGGTTTCGTAAACACTGATGAATACCAAGGTTGGTGCACTCGGGCGTAAGACTTCATGAATAACAGCCAATAACGCTACCCACTACACCACAAGGTGGTCACATTGAGCTGGGGGTGATATGTGCATTAGGGATAAGGGAAAGGGAAGGAAGCTTGAATTTTAACGTGACCGTTAACCTCGCACCATGAGCCACGGACCTGCATTTTTACGTGCAATACGAACCACAGGACGTGATACCTCACGTCTAAAAATCTCACATGCATTGACTGGGAATAGAAACAGTTGTACGCCGATTGAAACACACAATTATTATTGCCAACATATGTAGATGGACACTAATATTCTACAACCTTGGTGAGAGGCAAGGGATTTGACCACTGCACAACCACGCCCCAATTAGGGGTAAATGTCTGAATAGTGTGTTCTCTACGATCAGTGGTGTCAAGATCCCCT
Organism: Meconema thalassinum; assembly: GCA_946902985.2. Taxonomy (NCBI): domain Eukaryota; kingdom Metazoa; phylum Arthropoda; class Insecta; order Orthoptera; family Tettigoniidae; genus Meconema; species Meconema thalassinum. The sequence continues at coordinate 539,356,511 of OX336392.1, forward strand.
GTGCCAACGGACATTGAGAGCATCGCTCAGGGACAGGGATAAACTCTTTTAATATGTTTTTAATTATTTAGCCTATGTCGTAACGTCATACTTATACCGAGTATTTTCATCCATGGAACAAAACAACACTAAGAAGTGAAGCTTCGACATTTTTGCTTTCCTCTATAGACTTGCGTTCGACTGAAGCGATGTCTATGATTAGGGCACGGTTGTGTTTTCTTAACAGTTGTACACAGATTGAAACAGACTATTATTGTTGCCAACATATGTAGATTGACACTAATATTTTAAATAAGCTACAGAAAAATATGATGAATATGGGTTACCGTAACAATGCTCATAAACTACATACTATTACTACATTTGTAGAGTTCTTTATAGTGCACTTTCAATTAATTGTCAGATAGGTACAATGTCGTATGCCAATAGTTGGTTATCACTTATAAATAATTGACTGCGAGGTATTCTATCTTCTGTTGTTATTGTTTGGTTGTGCTAGGAAATAATTATGTAATCAAGTATCTTAAGTCTTTTTCCATTTAGTATTGGTGGTTTATCAGTATTATTAATCTACAGCGTCAAGCTGAGAAACGGCAGAAAGCAAATAGTGAAAGAAACGGTGTGGTTTTTACTACGTTGCTGTTTGGTGCAGCAAGAAGCAAGATTCCTACCGATCCTGCTGGGCAAAGCTTGATTCACAACGTGCTGTTGGCAGTTTGTAAATTATACTCATGCGCTTGCTTAAGCAAGAAGTTAATAGGCGCGTTTTGGCGTTCCTTTTGGTATACTTTGGTTAATACAAAAGCTAACCAGACCGTTTTCGCGAGCTTTGGTTTTAACTCGGGTGTAGTTCGGTTTTAAACAGGCTCTTGAAATCAGTAACCAAGCTACTACTGCGGTTACTGAAATTTTAATCACATTATAAGCGCCATTATTTATTCACCATATCAATTCCAATACATCTTTCGTCGCCATATTCGCGAACTCAGGCGACGGTGCTGCCGCTTATCTGGAACTAGCGGAATGGTAACTTTTCTTAACCTATTTCGTTTTGGCGAGTGTAACCGCAAACTGTAACCAAACCTAACCCAGGTTAAAACCAGAGGGAGCGCCAAAACACGCCTAATGTTAATGCAGTCATATTTTATACTCATTTTATTTGTTTATTTCCTTCAAAATGACCACACTCATCCTATTGTATTACATTATCATCTCGTGTTAAAGATGAGATAGAGAAGTGATTAATAATTAGGATAAGACAAGGTACTGTTACGTAAAAATTCAGACTTTCACGACCGGCGTTGAAACAGAGATTCCTACAGGTAGGCCTACTATTATTTGTGTATTGTGTTGGATTACTGAATTGTCCAAGATAACGAGTACCATAGGTCAATGGGTGTGCTGCTTGGTAGTGGAAGAAAATTAATTGATCTCTTCAAGCTTTGTAAATGTGGAACTCACAAAATTCCCGCAGAGAACTAAAGTCTACCATGACGCACATTCTACGAGTATGTGTGATCTCGGAATGTTTATGTGACCGATACCATGTACTTACATGCGAACAAAGGAATAAATCGCTAACTCAATTTTGCTGCGAGTGAACATCGAAAACATTATTTCTATATATTTCTATGCACATCCGTGCGCAATTCTCTTTATTATTATTATTAATAATAATAATAATATTATTATTATTATCTACAACCAAGTCAGAATACTACTGTGGGATAACAAAGTACCTATACGGTGTAAACATATATTATTTAAAACATACTACAAACCCATACTGACTTATGCACTTGAAACATATACCCTTTCTAAAAGATATAACGGTAGACTTCAGGCATCCGAAATTAAGTTTGTGCGTACCATGCTTCCGAGGACAATAAGGGATAAAGTAAGTAATGAAATAAATCGTGCAGAAGCAGGTATTAACACCACTGTAATGGAGACCTTACAGAGGTCTCGTCTGAGGTGGTATGGACATATCCAACGGATGAAAGATGAACAAAGGGCAAAGGCATACTTCAATCTGAACATCAAAGGAAGAAGATGTGTTGGAAGACCTAAAAGGAAATGGATGGACCAGATTAAGGGTGACTTGGCAGACAAAGGGCTGGATTGGGAGAGCACTTATGAAGACCAAATATTCATGGATAGAAAGAAATGGAGAGAACTCGTTCACAGCACCCGGGTGACTGGAGCTGTTTAAGATGATGATGATGATTATTATTATTATTTTTATTATTATTATAATTTGATACAGCCACCTATGGACTATAAACACACAACAACCGTTCAGGTTTTATTCTTTAAGGTGTTTCTTCCTTGTCGTTTAGCTTCCTGCCAAAGATCTTTCAGCCTCTGGCTCCTTCTCAATCGTTCTTCGGCTGAAAGCGTGGGTCTGTCTTTGGGGGGATCCTTCACACCTGCAATTTTGGTTCTGAATCCTGTCCTGTTCCAGACTTCGGCCGGCCCAATGTTTGTCCATTTTAAGTCCTGATGGACTTCCTGAGGCCATGTAGGTTGCACCCTCCATTTCTCCTGAAGGTTGAGAATTTTGTTAGCCAATCTCTCGGTCCCCAATCGTTAAATATGTCCATAGAACATCAACCTCGTCTTTCTCATGCTGACCGAAATACCTTCAAATTTGTCATAGAGTTCTTGATTTGACCTCAGTTCAAATTTTTATCCATCTCCCTCCAGGTAGCTTCTTGGGACCTAGAATTTTCCGGAAGATCTTCCTTTCCTTTTTCTCAATTTCAACAGTTTTCGTGTTTGATAAGGTTTCTGCTGCATAGAGGCACTCTGGCTTCACTACTGTTCAATAATGCCTGTACTTGGCTTGGTTTTATTATAATGTTATTTACTTTTATTCGCAACGTAAGCAATTCTATATACGCTACTTCCAACGATAGATTCCTTATCTCCAAACGATTAGTTTGTGGTCCTCTACCAATTGACCCTACATAGGCAACACGGATTAGAAATGGAAAGGAATATTTCATTAAGCTTTAGAACCTCATACCGAGATATTATAATACAGTATTATTAATATCGGAGCACGAGATGCCCTAACTTGTTAGTATCAGTCGGGAGGAAGCATGAGACCAGTCTTGACAAAAGCCTAGACTCTGCGTCATGAAGACCTTACACTCCGCCGATATCCGGGCGATATCTTCTCCAAGCCGAGACATTTTGGGTCATTAGCATTCACAGTTCCTTCCGCATTCCCGTAGTAGTCGTTGTTGTTGTTGTTGTTTGAGTCTTCAGTCTCTTGACTGGAGGGTAGATTATTAGCTTGGGAATAACCTAACCCCCAAGGGAAGATGATGAAGAAAAAGAAGTGGGTTTCGGACTGGAGAAAAAGGATGGAGAAATAGGACGAGAGTCCAACAGAAGTTATAATTTTGACTTTAAGTATACTCAAAGGCAGCTGCCACTGCAAATCCGCTTTCCGATACCTAAAGTGGGTAGGGACCTGGGCGAAGCTAACAGGAAATGCAGCTGGAACTTGGGCTATTCGCAAGAAAGCTGCTATAGCGTATTCCCTCTCAAGCATAAATATACCTACTATGGGGAAGGGTGGTGGTCTGGCAAGACAAAGAGTAACAGATTTATTGTGTATCTGTTCAAAGGAGTTTGTTTCTAAACAAGAATTTTGAAGATTACAAATAATTTGAATCAGCCGTGATATTTTAGTTCTTGAAATTGTTGAATTTCTAAAGAGCGACCGAATGCTTCCAAGAAGGATAGGGATAAAGCAATTATACCCTCGGGAATAATTTTGGTAAGTGTACCAATAGTTGCATTTAGAAATGACTAAGCTTTTACCCAGCAAGGCGCCGACTAAAAGTTTAGACAATGAGAAACACTTAAATTTTGAAAAACCAACCATAAGTGGTAGAGAGAATCTCCACAAGCAGGAAGCTGGCGTAGCGAGCTATGCTTGCCTTACTGGCCAGTTAGAATTAGCTATCAAAACTAAGAGAGACTTTAATAAGTTAATAACTAAAAGTTCTTGCTCAAATGCAACAAGTAGTGAAAACCTTATCAATGGGTTTATTTTTATTAAAAAGGGCATAAACCTAGGAAGAGTCAGGGAAGACAGGATCCTGCCTAACCGTTATTTCAGAGAAATGATAGAGCAAAAGAAAAAAATCAAATTTATTTAACAATGCAATAAGGTGTAATGAATTTAAGACATATATAATTTGAGTTTACAAACAATTGGGGTCGCAGACCTCCGAAATCATTTAAATCTTGTGCCAGGCAATTGATAATTTTTTGGTTTCAAACCTTTTATATGAGCTAAAATCTTCGTAAGATTTTGAAATAGCTAAGATTAATAAATAGAAAAGTTTAATAAATAAAGTAATTAAGGTTAAATCATAAATCAAGTACAAGGTGTGTACTTTAAGGATTTCTAGATAGGTATCTTAGAAATATGAACAAATAACAACTTCGAAAGAAACAACAACAAGAAAAAGGAAGAAATGAAATAGAAGTTTCTATAACTTCTTGTATTAATACAGAACTACGTTTAGAGATTATACAAATATGGCAGGTCACTTATTGTGAAACCTGAAGAGAAAAATTGAAAGGAAGTTTCTAGAACTCCTATTTTTAAGTAGGAATCACGAGAAAAATGGGGCAAATTTCCCTTTCGTGAAACCTAGAGACAACTCACTTTTGAGTAGAAAGAATGGGATTCCCTCATTAGAAGGGAGAAACAATATACTTTAAGGCGTGTACTAGACACGAAGTTTTACAGACATTAATTCGTTGTACGTGGAACAAGTAAGGGAGGGCACTTATTGAGAGTGACACCTCATTGAAAAAAGACCTAAAGTAACAATTTTATTATTTTAGTTTGTTAGTAAAGGGTTTGGGAAAGATAATAATAATGTTAAATGTTATTGGTTTTACGTCCCTTTTAACAACTGCGGCTTTTAGAGACGCCGGGGTGCCGGAATTTTGCCCCGAAGGGGATCTTTAACGTGCCAGTAAATCTACGGACACGGCTCCCTCGCATTTCCGCACCCTCAAATGCCAGCTGACTGCGCCAGGATACGAACCTGCAACCTCGGGCCCAGCAAGCGAGAACGTTACCCCTGAGCCACGCAGCCAGCCTGAGAAAGATCAAATGGGATTGTGGAAGAGTGTTCATGGCCGTATTTATTGTACTCGGACAAACGCGACGCGGATGAAAAAGTTGAACAGGCACTGTTATCAATATAGTCTGTTGATATAGTTGAAAGTTCACTGTACCAGCACAAAAAGTTTATAGAAAGTAAAGTTATTGCAGTTATGTAAAAGTTGGGTTATGGCTTGAGAGAATTATGAGTTTTAGTTTCTATGGGCGGCAGTTAAATACGGCAGAAAATTTCCCACGTAGGAAGACAGTTAATGTGGATTAGAAGTTTATCCCACATCAGTTTCTCAGCGAAGAAAGTATTCCCATATCAAGTGGAAAATACATGACAGTATAACTGGTAGATAGAGTGTAGGTTCTGGAAGGTTCCAGAGCAATGATGACTTGTTTAAATTGGGTAGAGAATCCCTCGGCGGAAAACTAGATTATATAGACAGTGGGTATTTTAGAAATATCCCTCGATGTGAGATAGCATCTCAGAAAATCTTTCATTTTGAAAGTTAGACTTGATAGTTCGAGTTTGATCAAGAAGATCTCTTGAAAGCAGTTATTTTATCACATATAGCAATTTTCACTGTCTATAAAATCCAAATAAGAGCATTGAGCCTTTTAAAAGCGATGAGAATGTGGTTAAAACATGAAGTCGTTACTTATCTTTGCTTCATGAAGAAGGCGATGTTGCTGTTGACGGTTGATTCTAAAACTCGAACATGGCGTCGAATTTAAAAGTTTGCCTCTAGAGTAGAGGAGGCGAGCTTTAGTTAAGCTCCAACTGACTGGATGGACTTCAAACGCACAAGTGAGGCCAGCTCAACGGAGCGCGGAGAGGCCAGGGAAGGGAAAAAGGAGGGGGTAGGAGACAAAAGGAATACATATAAGAATAGCCAACTTTGAGATAATAATTTCTCTTGATGAAATGGTCTTCAGAGAGTTGACAGCAGGCGTCACTAGCGCAGCCTGGTGGGTTAAAAAGTAGACGAAGTTCTCTTGATCACGGAGATGATAGCTGGCGATAGCGACGAGATCTGGTGGCTAGATTGGTAAGGAAGTCCTCTTGTGCAGGGAAAAATTGAGGAACTTCAGAGATTCGCTGCTAGATGACGCTAGGTGGGTCATGGAAGATATATATCTAGAACAGACTTACAGGTAGTATAAGAAACATATACCAACAAAGAGAAATCAGGAGATGACTGTTGGTGTTTGCGAAAAAAGGAAGGGATGAACTAAAGCAAAGAGAAGCAAAAGCTTACTCTGTCTTACCGTGTATTCCAAAGAATACACCAAGCTGGGAGGGGAAACACCAACAGAGAACGAAAGACATGAAATTAAGAACTTAAAGGTAAAGGAGCAATTAAAGAAAGTGGTCTTATAATATACCCATTAGTGGTCAAGATCTTGGCCACCCTAACTCTCCCATCCCTTCCAGGGTAACACTCGGTCACTCTACCAGAAATACAGACCAAGGGAGGAGAAACATCCCTAACCAGGACCAAGTCCCCCACTTTAATGTCGGGATTGGAAAGAAACCACTTCTGTCTCCGTTGCATGGAAGTTAAGTATTCCAAATTCCACCTCTTCCAGAAAGAATTACAGAGGGCTTCAAGTTCACGCCAAACAATAGGTAAATTAGAATCTCTGTAAGAGTTGGGAAGGGGAGGAGGGGCAGAAAGAGAAGTGCCTATAAGGAAGTGACCAGGTGTGAGTGGAAGCAGGTCATCAGGGTCATTGGAAAGCAGAGTTAAAGGGCGAGAATTGACAACACCTTCAATCAGAACAGACAGCGAATTAAATTCTTCATAGGTCAGAATGCGATCACCTAAAACCTTTCTTAAGTAACATTTAGTGAGCTTTACGAAGGATTCACACCTACCACCGTGATGAGGGGCGTAGGGAGGTATAAAACGCCATTTGAAACCCTTGGAGTAGGAAAAATTAGAAATCTGTTCCATGGCAGGAGAAGATGTGAGAGCTTTCTTCCACAAGGAAGCTGCGCCTTGAAAAGTGGAAGCGTTATCAGAGAACATCTCCGAAGGAACACCACGCCTAGCAGCGAAGCGAGAGACAGCTGATAAAAAGTAAGAAGTAGAGGCATTCGTTACTAATTCCAAATGGATCGCGCCAGTAACCATGCAAACAAAGAGAGAAACATAGAGCTTACCAAACAATTTGAGTTTAGCTTCAGGGGAATTGCGTTGATATTGGAACGGACCCATATAGTCCATACCAGTTAGAGCAAATGGACGTTTAGGAGAAGAACGAAAAGAGGGCAGATCGCTCATTAATTGAGTATTGACTTTAGGTTTAGCTTTGAAGCAAGGAATGCATTTGTGAATTACAGAGGATACGTCATGAATTCCATTTATAATCCTGTACCTTTCCCTTAAGAGGCAAAGGAGTGTGCGTGTACCAACATGCAGATTACGATAATGAAAGTCACGTATAATTAAAGAAGTTACGTGATGTTTAGAAGGCAAAATAACAGGATGCTTTTTGTCCTCAGAAAGCAAAGTTTGCGAGAGCCTACCACCTACCCGAGTAACCTATTGTCATCAAGGAACGGGGCTAAGGCACGAAGACGACTGGATTTGGGAAGATCCTTTTTAGAAGAAAGTAAAGACAATTCGGAAGAAAAGGCTTCTTGCTGTGTTAGTTGCAAAACCTTAATGGTAGCGAGATTCAATTCATGATTGGCAAGGTGTGGTTTTGGGAGAAGAGGTTGGTCAACCACAAGATATTTCCATCTGAGAAGATAGGCAACAATTCGAATTAATTTGTGAAAGGAAGAATAGCGGGACAACAAGGGATGAGAAACGTTGGAAACAAGACACGAAGCAGTAGATTTAGATACTTAAGCGCCAGGCAAGTTGGAGTTTGTAGCTGGAGGTTTAGAAGGCCAACAAGAAGAGTCTTCGATTAACCACGAGGGCCCATGCCAGTAAAACTGAGAAGCTGCAAATTGAGAGGGTAAACATCCACGAGAAATAATGTCGGCGGGGTTGTCAGCGCTGGGCACATGCCTCCATTGACATACCGAAGAAAGAGTTTGAATTTTGAAACCTCTGTTTGCAACAAAAGTTTGCCAATGAACGGGGTTTTTGGCGATCCAAGAAAGAGTGATCATGGAATCGCTCCACAGATAAGTTTGCGAAAATTCGTCCCTTAAGACTTCCCGTAATTTCTTAACAAGTTCTGCGGCCATGAGTGCAGCACACAATTCAAGCCTAGGCAAAGTGATAGTTTTAAGAGGAGCCACCTTCGATTTGGCACAAACAAGGTTGGAAACTGAAGATCCATTTAACGAACCGCGATAAACCAAATATGCACAGCAACCGTAAGCTTTTTCGGAACTGTCCGCAGACACATGAAGGAAAAAAGATGCATAGGATGAGCGTTAATTAAATTCCGGGGAATTTCACTAAGGAAAAGATCAAACAAATTGCTGCGGAAAGAGAGCCATCTGTTAAGAAAAGAAAGGGGAACAATGTCGTCCCATTCACATTTGAGCGACCATAGCTCTTGCATGAAAACTTTGGCTATAACAATAACCGGGGCAAGGAATTGGAGCGGATCAAAAAAATTGCAATTTCAGAGAGAATTTGTCTTTTTGTGTTAGGGAGCTCTTCTGCAAGCGAAAGTTTATAGATGAGAGTGTCAATGTTAGTGCACCAATGAACTCCAAGAGTGTTATGGATTCGGAGTCTCCACAAATTTCGACGGAGGAGGGGTCTACATCTTCAATAGGAAACTGGGCGAGAAACTCATCGGAGTTGGAATTCCACTTATGAAGTGGGAATTCTCCATTCTTTAACAATGCTTGAAGTTCTAGTGACTTGAAAGAAGCTTCCTCCAGAGTGGGGGAGGACTGCAAGTAATCGTCAACATAGAATGATGTAGTTAGTGCTTCGGAAGCTTTAGAATCTAATAAATGACCATCTTGAAAGGCTAACAAATGTAGGGATCGGATAGCAAGGAAAGCGGAAGGTTTTAAGCCATAAGTAACCGTCTTCAAGCGAAATACCTTAATGGGCTTGCTGATTTCGTCGCGCCAAGAGATTCTTTGTAGACCTCGTTGTTCAGGCTGAATTAAAACCTGACGGTACATCTGTTTGACGTCCGCTATAACAGCTATGGGAAATAATCGAAAGTTTAAGAGTATAGCAGATAAATCTGACTGAATAGCAGGACCAGATTAAAAAGTATCGTTAAGACTGTTGCCATTAACATCAGGTGATTAACCATTGAAAACGACTCGGATTTTATCCTTTACAAGAGGGGTCTTCCACACGGGATGATGATTTAATAAAACCGTTTCAATTGGGGGGGTGCAATTTGTCATCAGATTTGCTAACAACTTCCATATGATCTAAGCTTTCATACTCATCCATGAAATCAGTATACTGCTGTTTAACGAGAGGTTGTTTCTTGAATTTGCTCTCGATAGCAAAGAGAGCTTTTCGAGCTTTGGGTTGAGAATTAATAAGTTTAGGTGGATTATGTAATCTTGGCTTCTGGACAATGAACCAGCCATCAGAAGAACGAGTGGTGGTGTTCAGAAAAAGTTGCTCACAGAATTCATTTTCTGAAGAGGTCACGTTAAGAGAATCAACACTTTCAAGCCTCCAGAACTGTTCCAAGTCAGTATTAGCGAAATAACATTGCGATGCGGGTTGGGGAGAATAATGAGGAAGTTGACCGGTGACGATCCATCCAAAATTTGTGTCTCTGGCAACCACGTTTGAGGATAACCCTCGAACCTGTTTACGAAGGCAATTCTAGAAAACATTGGCACTAAAGAGTATGTCAATGGGGTTTTGTACATTGAACAGAGGATCGGCTAGCCTTAAATGCGAGGGAATGCTTAACCTGAAATATCAACAGAGTGACTTGGAGTATCTTCTCCTATGCTATTGAGAATGAGACAATTCAGTTTGAGAAAGTTATTTCTGTGACAAATGTCTCTTATGGTTAGCTTTGAAAACTGTAAAGCTTGCGATTTTTAGCTGTTAATGCCCGATACGTTAATAGAAGTAGAGATTACAGGTAGGCCTAGTTTTTTGATTAATGAATTAGAAACGAAATCATGGGTTGCCGCCGAATCAAGAAGACCGCGTGCACGGACCCAGTTGCCAAAGTTATCCTGAACTTCGATTTGGACAGTGGACAGTAGTACTTGGGCACTACGTATGGACTTGGCATTTTGAATGTAAGATGAAGCATTGGAACTGTTAGCATTGTCACTTTTCTGAGAAGTAGATGCGGTCGATGACCTTGCTTGATCATGACGATGTAGTAAAGTGTGGAGAGCTTTTTCACAATGGAAGCAAAGTCTGGTGGACTTGCAATTTGAAGCATAATGCGTGGGTGCTAGGCAGTTGAAGCAATGTTTATTCTGGGAAACTAATTTTCTTCTGTCGTCGACTGACAGTTCTTTAAAAGATTTACATAGATATAAGGCGTCGGAATCTGTACAAAGTATGCACTTTAATGGTTCATTTAAACTCTTATGGGGTTCGCTTTGAGTGTTTAAAACGAGAGAACTAGCAATACGGCGTTCACTAGACCTAGTTGGGTAACCAGTGGCGTTTGCCTTGAGTTTAGATGAGCTGGACCCAGGTTTTTGGGTACTAGACGCTAAGCGTTCGCTTTTATGTTTAAGAGACATTGATTCAAATTTAGAACTAGGGGATGAGGGTTCACTTTGATTAGCTAAAGCAGTTAAGAGTTCGCATCTAGCATTTATGAAAGTGACTTAATGCTCGTAAGAGTAATCGTCTTCTCTGGAAAGTTCAATCTCCCAAGCTTTGAGGGTAGCAACATCGACTTTAGAAACCACTAAGTGTATTAAGAAAGTGTCCCAGTGTTCAGTGGGTTGATCTAATTGGGATAGAGCTTTAACGGGAAGTTGTGTTGTATCAATGAGAGTACGCAAACTAGTGACGTCATTGTGCTGTGACGGAGGTAAGTTAAATAAAGCCTTCATACGGCGTTGAATACGTAAACGTGAATTACTGTATCTTTCTTTCAACAAGTTAAAGGCAATTTGGTAATTTTCGGCACTTAATGTGAGTGCTTCAACTAACTGCAGAGCTTGACCTCGGAGGATAGATCTCGAATAATGAAACTTGTAGATGACTTGAATGTCTTCATTGTCATGAACAAGAGAACAAAATAGTTCATAGAAAGAATCCCAAGTAGATTCGTCTCCACAGAAGTGGGGTAAATCAATCTTAGGTAGGATTGGTTTGGGCTTGTGAGTTCCCTCACGAAAAGAGGTTTGTTTTTCGTGAAGGGAACCAAGAACAGAACTGTCTTTTTTCTGTTCTTCTTCGAGTTGGCGTATTATTTTAAAAGCAGAACCTATAACTTCGTAATATTGGTTTTCTACTTCGACTCGATCTTCAGTTTGATTGAGCATACAAGTTTCGATTTCAGTTTGGATGTTACAATAATTTTCATATGAACGTTCAAAATCCTTTAGGCGATGTTTTAACAAATCTAATTGAGCTTCAGAGGGATCTAGCTCTCTGATGTATTTTATAAATCGGGTAATTTGCCCTTTATAGGATGCTCGTTTAGAAGTAAGTTTTTCATCCTTATCCTTTTCTGTAGGAGCCATGACAAAATAGGTAAATTAATGTATAACTTACGAAACTGTGGAACCTTGGAAATGCTGTCAGACTGGCAGCCGCAAATAAGTTGAAAGAAAGGGACACACCAAAGGAGACTGGAGCGGCCTCTTTCTCCTTCACAGGCTTTGCACGGTGAAGCTATAGCTGAAAAATTCAAAGAAGATATTAATGATTTGCAAAATATTGTCAAATAACCCTTGACAAATAAAGCCTGATACGTAAAATGTCATAAATGGACTCTCCCGGGTTTCTGGGACCAAATTTTGGGTAGATTATTAACTTGGGAATAACGTAACCCCCAAGGGAAGATGATGAAGAAAAAGAAGTGGGTTTCGGACTGGAGAAAAGGTGGAGAAATAGGACGAGAGTCCAACAGAAGTTATAATATTAACTTTAAGTGTACTCAAAGGCAGCTGCCACTGCAAATCCGCTTTCCGATACCTAAAGTGGGTAGGGACCTGGGCGAAGCTAACAGAAAACGCAGCTGGAACTTGGGCTAAACGCAAGAAAGCTGCTATAGCGTATTCCCTCTCAAGCATAAATATACCTACTATGGGGAAGGGTGGTGGTCTGGCAAGACAAAGAGTAACAGATACATTGTGTATCTGTTCAAAGGAGTTTGTTTCTAAACAAGTATTTTGAAGATTACAAATAATTTGAATCAGCCGTGATATTTTAGTTCTTAAAATTGTTGAATTTCTAAAGAGCGACCGAATGCTTCCAAGAAGGATAGCGATAAAGCAATTATACCCTCGGGAATAATTTTGGTAAGTGTACCAATAGTTGCATTTAGAAATGACTAAGCTTTTACCCAGCAAGGCGCCGACTAAAAGCTTAGACAATGAGAAACACTTAAATTTTGAAAAACCAACCATAAGTGGTAGAGAGAATCTCCACAAGCAGGAAGCTGGCGTAGCGAGCTATGCTTGCCTTACTGGCCAGTTAGAATTAGCTATCAAAACTAAGAGCGACTTTAATAAGTTAATAACTAAAAGTTCTTGCTCAAATGCAACAAGTAGTGAAAACCTTATCAATGGGTTTATTTTTATTAAAGAGGGCATAAACTTAGGAAGAGTCAGGGAAGACAGGATCCTGCCTAACCGTTATTTCAGAGAAATGATAGAGCAAAAGAAAAAATTCAAATTTATTTAACAATGCAAAAAGGTTTAATGAATTTAAGACATATATAATTTGAGTTTACAAACAATTGGGGTCGCAGACCTCCGAAATCATTTAAATCTTGCGCCAGGCAATTGATAATTTTTTGGTTTCAAACCTTTTATATGAGCTAAAATCTTCGTAAGATTTTGAAATAGCTAAGATTAATAAATAGAAAAGTTTAATATAATTAAAGTAATTAAGGTTAAATAATTAATCAAGTACAAGGTGTGTACTTTAAGGATTTCTAGATAGGTATCTTAGAAATATGAACAAATAACAACTTCGAAAGAAACAACAACAAGAAACAGGAAGAAATGAAATAGAAGTTTCTATAACTTCTTGTATTAATACAGAACTACGTTTAGAGATTATACAAATATGGCAGGTCACTTATTGTGAAACCTGAAGAGAAAAATTGAAAGGAAGTTTCTAGAACTCCTATTTTTAAGTAGGGATCACGAGAAAAATTGGGCAATTTTCCCTTTCGTGAAACCTAGAGACAACTCACTTTTGAGTACAAAGAATGGGATTCCCTCATTAGAAGGGAGAAACAATATACTTTAAGGCGTGTACTAGACACGAAGTTTTACAGACATTAATTCGTTGTACGTGGAACAAGTAAGGGAGGGCACTTATTGAGAGTGACACCTCATTGAAAAAAGACCTAAAGTAACAATTTTATTATTTTAGTTTGTTAGTAAAGGGTTTGGGAAAGATAATAATAATGTTATAATGTTATTGGTTTTACGTCCCTTTTAACAACTGCGGCTTTTAGAGACGCCGGGGTGCCGGAATTTTGCCCCGAAGGGGATCTTTAACGTGCCAGTAAATCTACGGACACGGCTCCCTCGCATTTCCGCACCCTCAAATGCCAACTGACTGCGCCAGGATACGAACCTGCAACCTCGGGCCCAGCAAGCGAGAACGTTACCCCTGAGCCACGCAGCCAGCCTGAGAAAGATCAAATGGGATTGTGGAAGAGTGTTCATGGCCGTATTTATTGTACTCGGACGAACGCGACGCGGATGAAAAAGTTGAACAGGCACTGTTATCAATATAGTCTGTTGATATAGTTGAAAGTTCACTGTACCAGCACAAAAAGTTTATAGAAAGTAAAGTTATTGCAGTTATGTAAAAGTTGGGTTATGGCTTGAGAGAATTATGAGTTTTAGTTTCTATGGGCGGCAGTTAAATACGGCAGAAAATTTCCCACGTAGGAAGACAGTTAATGTGGATTAGAAGTTTATCCCACATCAGTTTCTCAGCGAAGAAAGTATTCCCATATCAAGTGGAAAATACATGACAGTATAACTGGTAGATAGAGTGTAGGTTCTGGAAGGTTCCAGAGCAATGATGACTTGTTTAAATTGGGTAGAGAATCCCTCGGCGGAAAACTAGATTATATAGACAGTGGGTATTTTAGAAATATCCCTCGATGTGAGATAGCATCTCAGAAAATCTTTCATTTTGAAAGTTAGACTTGATAGTTCGAGTTTGATCAAGAAGATCTCTTGAAAGCAGTTATTTTATCACTTATAGCAATTTTCACTGTCTATAAAATCCAAATAAGAGCATTGAGCCTTTTAAAAGCGATGAGAATGTGGTTAAAACATGAAGTCGTTACTTATCTTTGCTTCATGAAGAAGGCGATGTTGCTGTTGACGGTTGATTCTAAAACTCGAACATGGCGTCGAATTTAAAAGTTTGCCTCTAGAGTAGAGGAGGCGAGCTTTAGTTAAGCTCCAACTGACTGGATGGACTTCAAACGCACAAGTGAGGCCAGCTCAACGGAGCGCGGAGAGGCCAGGGAAGGGAAAAAGGAGGGGGTAGGAGACAAAAGGAATACATATAAGAATAGCCAACTTTGAGATAATAATTTCTCTTGATGAAATGGTCTTCAGAGAGTTGACAGCAGGCGTCACTAGCGCAGCCTGGTGGGTTAAAAAGTAGACGAAGTTCTCTTGATCACGGAGATGATAGCTGGCGATAGCGACGAGATCTGGTGGCTAGATTGGTAAGGAAGTCCTCTTGTGCAGGGAAAAATTGAGGAACTTCAGAGATTCGCTGCTAGATGACGCTAGGTGGGTCATGGAAGATATATATCTAGAACAGACTTACAGGTAGTATAAGAAACATATACCAACAAAGAGAAATCAGGAGATGACTGTTGGTGTTTGCGAAAAAAGGAAGGGATGAACTAAAGCAAAGAGAAGCAAAAGCTTACTCTGTCTTACCGTGTATTCCAAAGAATACACCAAGCTGGGAGGGGAAACACCAACAGAGAACGAAAGACATGAAATTAAGAACTTAAAGGTAAAGGAGCAATTAAAGAAAGTGGTCTTATAATATACCCATTAGTGGTCAAGATCTTGGCCACCCTAACTCTCCCATCCCTTCCAGGGTAACACTCGGTCACTCTACCAGAAATACAGACCAAGGGAGGAGAAACATCCCCAACCAGGACCAAGTCCCCCACTTTAATGTCGGGATTGGAAAGAAACCACTTCTGTCTCCGTTGCATGGAAGTTAAGTATTCCAAATTCCACCTCTTCCAGAAAGAATTACAGAGGGCTTCAAGTTCACGCCAAACAATAGGTAAATTAGAATCTCTGTAAGAGTTGGGAAGGGGAGGAGGGGCAGAAAGAGAAGTGCCTATAAGGAAGTGACCAGGTGTGAGTGGAAGCAGGTCATTAGGGTCATTAGAAAGCAGAGTTATAGGGCGAGAATTGACAACACCTTCAATCAGAACAGACAGCGAATTAAATTCTTCATAGGTCAGAATGCGATTACCTAAAACCTTTCTTAAGTAACGTTTAGTGAGCTTTACGCAGGATTCACACCTACCACCGTGATGAGGGGCGTAGGGAGGTATAAAACGCCATTTGAAACCCTTTGAGTAGGAAAAATTAGAAATCTGTTCCATGGCAGGAGAAGATGTGAGAGCTTTCTTCCACAAGGAAGCTGCGCCTTGAAAAGTGGAAGCGTTATCAGAGAACATCTCCGAAGGAACACCACGCCTAGCAGCGAAGCGAGAGACAGCTGATAAAAAGTAAGAAGTAGAGGCATTCGTTACTAATTCCAAATGGATCGCGCCAGTAACCATGCAAACAAAGAGAGAAACATAGATCTTACCAAACAATTTGCGTTTGGCTTCAGGGGAATTGCGTTGATATTGGAACGGACCCATATAGTCCACACCAGTTAGAGCAAATGGACATATAGGAGAAGAACGAAAAGTGGGCAGATCGCTCATTAATTGAGTATTGACTTTAGGTTTAGCTTTGAAGCAAGGAATGCATTTGTGAATTACAGAGGAAACTTCATGAATTCCATTTATAATCCAGTACCTTTCCCTTAAGAGGCAAAGGAGTGTGCGTGTACCAACATGCAGATTACGATGATGAAAGTCACGTATAATTAAAGAAGTTACGTGATGTTTAGAAGGCAAAATAACAGGATGCTTTTTGTCCTCAGAAAGCAAAGTTTGCGAGAGCCTACCACCTACCCGAGTAACCTATTGTCATCAAGGAACGGGGCTAAGGCACGAAGACGACTGGATTTGGGAAGATCCTTTTTAGAAGAAAGTAAAGACAATTCAGAAGAAAAGCCTTCTTGCTGTGTTAGTTGCAAAACCTTAATGGTAGCGAGATTCAATTCATGATTGGTAAGGTGTGGTTTTGGGAGAAGAGGTTGGTCAACCACAAGATATTTCCATCTGAGAAGATAGGCAACAATTCGAATTAATTTGTGAAAGGAAGAATAGCGGGACAACAAGGGATGAGAAACGTTGGAAACAAGACACGAAGCAGTAGATTTAGATACTTAAGCGCCAGGCAAGTTGGAGTTTGTAGCTGGAGGTTTAGAAGGCCAACAAGAAGAGTCGTCGATTAACCACGAGGGCCCATGCCAGTAAAACTGAGAAGCTGCCAATTGAGAAGATAAACATCCACGAGAAATGATGTCGGCGGGGTTGACAGCGCTGGGCACATGCCTCCATTGACATACCGAAGAAAGAGTTTGAATTTTGGAAACTCTGTTTGCAACAAAAGTTTGCCAATGAACGGGGATTTTGGCGATCCAAGAAAGAGTGATCATGGAATCGCTCCACAGATAAGTTTGCGAAAATTCGTCCCTTAAGACTTCCCGTAATTTCTTAACAAGTTTTGCGGCCATGAGTGCAGCACACAATTCAAGCCTAGGCAAAGTGATAGTTTTAAGAGGAGCCACCTTCGATTTGGCACAAACAAGGTTGGAAACTGAAGATCCATTTAACGAACCGCGATAAACCAAATATGCACAGCAACCGTAAGCTTTTTCGGAACTGTCCGCAGACTCATGAAGGAAAAAAGATGCATTAGGATGAGCGTTAATTAAATTCCGGGGAATTTCAATAAGGGAAAGATCAAGCAAATTGCTGCGGAAAGAGAGCCATCTGTTAAGAAAAGAAAGGGGAACAGTGTCGTCCCATTCACATTTGAGCGACCATAGCTCTTGCATGAAAACTTTGGCTATAACAATAACCGGGGCAAGGAATAGAAGCGGATCAAAAAAATTGCAATTTCAGAGAGAATTTGTCTTTTTGTGTAAGGGAGCTCTTCTGCAAGGGAAAGTTTATAGATGAGAGTGTCAATGTTAGTGCACCAATGAACTCCAAGAGTGTTATGGATTCGGAGTCTCCACAAATTTCGACGGAGGAGGGGTCTACATCTTCAATAGGAAACTGGGCGAGAAACTCATCGGAGTTGGAATTCCACTTATGAAGTGGGAATCCTCCATTCTTTAACAATGCTTGAAGTTCTAGTGACTCGAAAGAAGCTTCCTCCAGAGTGGGGGAGGACTGCAAGTAATCGTCAACATAGAATGGTGTAGTTAGTGCTTCGGAAGCTTTAGAATCTAATAAATGACCATCTTGAGAGGCTAACAAATGTAGGGATCGGATAGCAAGGAAAGCGGAAGGTTTTAAGCCATAAGTAACCGTCTTTAAGCGAAATACCTTAATGGGATTGCTGATTTCGTCGCACCACAAGATTCTTTGTAGATCTCGTTGTTCAGGCTGAATTAAAACCTGACGGTGCATCTGTTTGACGTCCGCTATAACAGCTATGGGAAATAATCGAAAGTTTAAGAGTATAGCAGATACATCTGACTGAATAGCAGGACCAGAGTAAAAAGTATCGTTAAGACTGTTGCCATTAACGTCAGGTGATGAACCATTGAAAACGACTCGGATTTTATCCTTTACAAGAGGGTTTTTCCACACGGGATGATGATTTAAGAAAACCGTTTCAATTGGGGGGGGGGTGCAATTCGTCATCAGATTTGCAAACAACTTCCATATGATCTAAGCTTTCATACTCATCCATGAAATCAGTATACTGCTGTTTAACGGGAGGTTGTTTCTTGAATTTGCTCTCGATAGCAAAGAGAGCTTTTCGAGCTTTGGGTTGAGAATTAATAAGTTTAGGGGGATTATGTAATCTTGGCATCTGGACAATGAACCGGCCATCAGAAGAACGAGTGGTGGTGTTCAGAAAAATTTGCTCACAGAATTCATTTTCTGAAGAGGTCACGTTAAGAGAATCAACACTTTTAAGCCTCCAGAACTGTTCCAAGTCAGAATTAGCGAAATAACATTGCGATGCGGGTTGGGGAGAATAATGAGGAAGTTGACCGGTGACGATCCATCCAAAATTTGTGTCTCTGGCAACCACGTTTGAGGATAACTTGCGAACCTGTTTACGAAGGCAATTCCAGAAAACATTGGCACTAAAGAGTATGTCAATGGGGTTTTGTACATTGAACAGAGGATCGGCTAGCCTTAAATGCGAGGGAATGCTTAACCTGAAATATCAACAGAGTGACTTGGAGTATCTTCTCCTATGCTATTGAGAATGAGACAATTCAGTTTGAGAAAGTTATTTCTGTGACAAATGTCTCTTATGGTTAGCTTTGAAAACTGTAAAGCTTGCGATTTTGAGCTGTTAATGCCCGATACGTCAATAGAAGTAGAGATTACAGGTAGGCCTAGTTTTTTGATTAATGAATTATAAACAAAATCCTGGGTTGCCGCCGAATCAAGAAGACCGCGTGCACGGACCCAGTTGCCAAAGTTATCCTGAACTTCGATTTGGACAGTGGACAGTAGTACTTGGGCACTACGTATGGACTTGGCATTTTGAATGTAAGATGAAGCATTGGAACTGTTAGCATTGTCACTTTTCTGAGAAGTAGATGCGGTCGATGACCTTGCTTGATCATGACGATGTAGTAAAGTGTGGAGAGCTTTTTCACAATGGAAGCAAAGTCTGGTGGACTTGCAATTTGAAGCATAATGCGTGGGTGCTAGGCAGTTGAAGCAATGTTTATTCTGGGAAACTAATTTTCTTCTGTCGTCGACTGACAGTTCTTTAAAAGATTTACATAGATATAAGGCGTCGGAATCTGTACAAAGTATGCACTTTAATGGTTCATTTAAACTCTTACGGGGTTCGCTTTGAGTGTTTAAAACGAGAGAACTAGCAATACGGCGTTCACTAGACCTAGTTGGGTAACCAGTGGCGTTTGCCTTGAGTTTAGATGAGCTGGACCCAGGTTTTTGGGTACTAGACGCTAAGCGTTCGCTTTTATGTTTAAGAGATATGGATTGAAATTTAGAACTAGGGGATGAGGGTTCACTTTGATTAGCTAAAGCAGTTAAGAGTTCGCATCTAGCATTTATGAAAGTGACTTAATGCTCGTAAGAGTAATCGTCTTCTCTGGAAAGTTCAATCTCCCAAGCTTTGAGGGTAGCAACATCGACTTTAGAAACCACTAAGTGTATTAAGAAAGTGGCCCAGTGTTCAGTGGGTTGATCTAATTGGGATAGAGCTTTAACGGGAAGTTGTGTTGTATCAATGAGAGTACGCAAACTAGTGATGTCATTGTGCTGTGACGGAGGTAAGTTAAATAGAGCCTTCATACGGCGTTGAATACGTAAACGTGAATTACTGTATCTTTCTTTCAACAAGTTAAAGGTAATGGGGTAATTTTCGGCACTTAATGTGAGTGCTTCAACTAACTGCAGAGCTTGACCTCGGAGGATAGATCTCAAATAATGAAACTTGTAGATGACTTGAATGTCTTCATTGTCATGAACAAGAGAACAAAATAGTTCATAGAAAGAATCCCAAGTAGATTCGTCTCCAGAGAAGTGGGGTATATCAATCTTAGGTAGGATTGGTTTGGGCTTGTGAGTTCCCTCACGAAAAGAGGTTTGTTTTTCGTGAAGGGAACCAAGAACAGAACTGTCTTTTTTCTGTTCTTCTTCGAGTTGGCGTATTATTTTAAAAGCAGAACCTATAACTTCGTAATATTGGTTTTCTACTTCGACTCGATCTTCAGTTTGATTGAGCATACAAGTTTCGATTTCAGTTTGGATGTTACAATAATTTTCATATGAACGTTCAAAATCCTTTAGGCGATGTTTTAACAAATCTAATTGAGCTTCAGAGGGATCTAGCTCTCTGATGTATTTTATAAATCGGGTAATTTGCCCTTTATAGGATGCTCGTTTAGAAGTAAGTTTTTCATCCTTATCCTTTTCTGTAGGAGCCATGACAAAATAGGTAAATTAATGTATAACTTACGAAACTGTGGAACCTTGGAAATGCTGTCAGACTGACAGCAGCAAATAAGTTGAAAGAAAGGGACACACCAAAGGAGACTGGAGCGGCCTCTTTCTCCTTCACAGGCTTTGCACGGTGAAGCTATAGCTGAAAAATTCAAAGAAGATATTAATGATTTGCAAAATATTGTCAAATAACCCTTGACAAATAAAGCCTGATACGTAAAATGTCATAAATGGACTCTCCCGGGTTTCTGGGACCAAATTTTGGGTAGATTATTAACTTGGGAATAACGTAACCCCCAAGGGAAGATGATGAAGAAAAAGAAGTGGGTTTCGGACTGGAGAAAAGGTGGAGAAATAGGACGAGAGTCCAACAGAAGTTATAATATTAACTTTAAGTGTACTCAAAGGCAGCTGCCACTGCAAATCCGCTTTCCGATACCTAGAGTGGGTAGGGACCTGGGCGAAGCTAACAGGAAACGCAGCTGGAACTTGGGCTATTCGCAAGAAAGCTGCTATAGCGTATTCCCTCTCAAGCATATATATACCTACTATGGGGAAGGGTGGTGGTCTGGAAAGACAAAGAGTAACAGATTTATTGTGTATCTGTTCAAAGGAGTTTGTTTCTAAACAAGTATTTTGAAGATTACAAATAATTTGAATCAGCCGTGATATTTTAGTTCTTAAAATTGTTGAATTTCTAAAGAGCGACCGAATGCTTCCAAGAAGGATAGCGATAAAGCAATTATACCCTCGGGAATAATTTTGGTAAGTGTACCAATAGTTGCATTTAGAAATGACTAAGCTTTTACCCAGCAAGGCGCCGACTAAAAGTTTAGACAATGAGAAACACTTAAATTTTGAAAAACCAACCATAAGTGGTAGAGAGAATCTCCACAAGCAGGAAGCTGGCGTAGCGAGCTATGCTTGCCTTACTGGCCAGTTAGAATTAGCTATCAAAACTAAGAGAGACTTTAATAAGTTAATAACTAAAAGTTCTTGCTCAAATGCAACAAGTAGTGAAAACCTTATCAATGAGTTTATTTTTATTAAAGAGGACATAAACCTAGGAAGTGTCAGGGAAGACAGGATCCTGCCTAACCGTTATTTCAGAGTAATGATAGAGCAAAAGAAACAATTCAAATTTATATAACAATGCAAAAAGGTTTAATGAATTTAAGACATATATAATTTGAGTTTACAAACAATTGGGGTCGCAGACCTCCGAAATCATTTAAATCTTGCGCCAGGCAATTGATAATTTTTTGGTTTCAAAACTTTTATATGAGCTAAAATCTTCGTAAGATTTTGAAATAGCTAAGATTAATAAATAGAAAAGTTTAATATAATTAAAGTAATTAAGGTTAAATAATAAATCAAGTACAAGGTGTGTACTTTAAGGATTTCTAGATAGGTATCTTAGAAATATGAACAAATAACAACTTCGAAAGAAACAACAACAAGAAAAAGGAAGAAATGAAATAGAAGTTTCTATAACTTCTTGTATTAATACAGAACTACGTTTAGAGATTATACAAATATGGCAGGTCACTTATTGTGAAACCTGAAGAGAAAAATTGAAAGGAAGTTTCTAGAACTCCTATTTTTAAGTAGGGATCACGAGAAAAATGGGGCAAATTTCCCTTTCGTGAAACCTAGAGACAACTCACTTTTGAGTAGAAAGAATGGGATTCCCTCATTAGAAGGGAGAAACAATATACTTTAAGGCGTGTACTAGACACGAAGTTTTACAGACATTAATTCGTTGTACGTGGAACAAGTAAGGGAGGGCACTTATTGAGAGTGACACCTCATTGAAAAAAGACCTAAAGTAACAATTTTATTATTTTAGTTTGTTAGTAAAGGGTTTGGGAAAGATCAAATGGGATTGTGGAAGAGTGTTCACGGCCGTATTTATTGTACTCGGACGAGCGCGACGCGGATGAAAAAGATGAACAGGCACTGTTATCACTATAGTCTGTTGATATCGTTGAAAGTTCACTGTACCAGCACAAAAGGTTTATAGAAAGAAAAGTTATTGCAGTTATGTAAAAGTTGAGTTTTGTCTTGAGAGAATTATGAGTTTTAGTTTCTATGGGCGGCAGTTAAATACGGCAGAAAATTTCCCACGTAGGAAGACAGTTTATGTGGATTAGAAGTTTCTCAGCGAAGAAAGTATTCCCATATCAAGTGGAAAATACATGACAGTATAACTGGTAGATAGAGTGTAGGTTCTGGAAGGTTCCAGAGCAATGATGACTTGTTTAAATTGGGTAGAGAATCCCTCGGCGGAAAACTAGATTATATAGACAGTGGGTATTTTAGAAATATCCCTCGATGTGAGATAGCATCTCAGAAAATCTTTCATTTTGAAAGTTAGACTTGATAGTTCGAGTTTGATCAAGAAGATCTCTTGAAAGCAGTTATTTTATCACATATAGCAATTTTCACTGTCTATAAAATCCAAATAAGAGCATTGAGCCTTTTAAAAGCGATGAGAATGTGGTTAAAACAAGAAGTCGGTACTTATCTTTGCTTCATGAAGAAGGCGATGTTGCTGTTGACGGTTGATTCTAAAACTCGGAACATGGCGTCGAATTTAAAAGTTTGCCTCTAGAGTAGAGGAAGCGAGCTTTAGTTAAGCTCCAACTGACTGGTTGGACTTCAAACGCACAAGTGAGGCCAGCTCAACGGAGCGCGGAGAGGCCAGGGAAGGGAAAAAGGTGGGGGTAGGAGACAAAAGGAATACATATAAGAATAGCCAACTTTGAAATAATAATTTCTCTTGATGAAATGGTCTTCAGAGTGTTGACAGCAGGCGTCACTAGCGCAGCCTGGTGGGTTAAAAAGTAGACGAAGTTCTCTTGATCACGGAGATGATAGCTGGCGATAGCGACGAGATCTGGTGGCTAGATTGGTAAGGAAGTCCTCTTGTGCAGGGAAAAATTGAGGAACTTCAGAGATTCGCTGCTAGATGACGCTAGGTGGGTCATGGAAGATATATATCTAGAACAGACTTACAGGTAGTATAAGAAACATATACCAACAAAGAGAAATCAGGAGATGACTGTTGGTGTTTGCGAAAAAAGGAAGGGATGAACTAAAGCAAAGAGAAGCAAAAGCTTACTCTGTCTTACCGTGTATTCCAAAGAATACACCAACTGGTTTGATGCAGCCCGCCATGCTTCCCTGTCCTGAGCTAATCGTTTCATCTCTACATAGCTACCAAACCCTACATCAGAGGCAATCTGTTTAACTTATTCTAACCTTGGTCTACCCCTACAGTTCTTATCCTCGACCCTGGGTGTCTTAGTATGTGTCCTACCAGCCTATCTCTTCTCTTTATTAGCAGTCACCAGAAATATCTATACTCTCCCACTGGTCTTAATACCTCCTCGTTTGTAACCCTATCTATCCATTTGATCTTCATCATTCTCCTGTAACACCACATTTCGAACGCTTCAATTCTCCTCTTTTCTGCTGCACCAACAATCCTAGTTTATCTTCCATAGAGCACCACGCTCCAGACAAAGACTTTCAAAATGACTTCCTAATACCTAAATCTATATTCGATGTCAACAGATTCCTTTTCTGTAGAAATGCTTTCCTTGCATGTGATAATCTACTTTATATATCTACTTTGTTTCGTCCATCACTGGTTATTTTGCTTCCTAAGTAACAGGAGTCTCCTACTTCCTTTAACTTTTCACCTGCCAATTCGACGTCCATAGGAGTTTCTGATTTCTTTCGGCTGCATTCCAATATTTTTGTTTTACATTTTTTTTTCATTTTCATCATGAATTCCTTCCCCAAGACAGAATCCATACCATTTAAAAAAAATCCTCTCGGCACGCCGGAAGGCGGAGGTAGATTTCACCGGGCAAAGTAGGGGATAGGCTATAATAGGCAAAATATGCAGGGTTTCGTAGAAGGATCAGACCTCATTTACTGCGAGAAAGTATTTTACAATGTAATTGGAGTTCCATTAACTTTTCTTTAGTCTTACTATGCATATTTTTAACATTTTATTGCCTTAGGGATACGGTAACCTTCTTGTCATTTGGGGTCCATTTTTATACTTGTGGCCACACCGTCCTTATGCAAGGTTTGGAACTGATGCGTAACTATCTAACAGTCTGTTACTTCTGCACGTCAAATTTTATCTCCCGCAGAGATGTTGGTTGATTCCTCAGTTTAGGGCTGCGACAACGCGGTCATGTAACCCCGTCTACTTTGGGTGTGTGTAGAATCTGTCTGATAAACGGTGTTAATTTTGATGGCGGTATTAGTCAGTAATTCAGGTTTTTTATTTTTTTATTTATCAGGTAAGGACTGCAGACGGTCAACTTCAAGTAGTAGTTCCTAATGTTGGTACCAAATATACCGTCAACGACACCTAGCTGTGAACTTGGCTACTAGATGCCACCGCAACCAGTAACTTGCAACGAACGTTGGACTTCCCCTCTGAAGGAATGCATACCGAGGGATTTTCAGCGCTCTTTGAAAATCCGACGACTTCGGCCGGCTTTGAACCCGCGACCTTGGGCATAGAAGTTCAGCAGGCTACCAGCGAGGCTACGTCATCGAAGCCGCTTCCCACATAGTCATGGAAAACCGAATGTGATCTCGTTGTCATGCCAACCTCTGATAGCTCATCCCTCATCAATTTAGAAGCGTTGCCATGGCAACCTCTGATAGCTCATCCCTCATCAATTTAGAAGCGTTGCCATGGCATTTTCTTCTAATTCCGAAATCATGATTATGATTACGGTTATGATATTGTGCCTATTAAGAGAGATATGATTAATGTTTCCCGACAAACCCAGTTTTTTCCACCCCATTGGCCAATGGTTGGTGCTATCAAAAAACTTTTCAAACATAAATTTTTGGCACTTATCCGACACATAATATGAACTTTGAACGGATTCGATATTTCAGATATTAAGAGAGTTATAGTGATATTTCACTTTTTCAAAAAAAAGCCCCCCATTTTTACCCCCTTCGACCGATTTTGCCCTTTAACGAACTCGACCGAGATTTTATAGGGATACATATTATGTAAAAAATTCAAAGTGATTGGTGCAAAATTACGGCAGTTATCGAGTCCACAAGAAACTGATATACATATATATACATAAATTATACATTAACTTTTGAACTGACGGTGGTTTTGGGGTCTGGGGGATGTGAAACGCAAAGATATGTCGAAATTTTCTGGAAGTCGAAACATGCAATAGTTAGCTTTCTAATGAAATCTACCTAACTCAATCAAATCCTCTGGTTTTTCAGCTAAGACGGCGATGTCATCAGCAAATCTCAGAGTTGAAATTATTTTTCCTTGAATCTTTACTCCCACTCCAATTTCCTTCATTGCTTTTGTCGGCTTCGGTGGCGTAGTGGGTAGCATGCTGAGCTTCTATGCCCAAGGTCACGGGTTCAAATCCGGCCGAAGCCGTCGGATTTTTAAGAGCGTTAAAAATCCCTCAGTATGCCTTCCTTTGGAGGGGAAGTAAAGCCGGCGGTCCCATGTCATAGATTTATGGCATGTTAAAGAACCTTCCACTAATTACACCTGTGTGAAGCTAAATTGTATAGGTTAAGAATGTAAACAATGATCTTAAGTTTTTACGTTCGTTGCCAAGAGCCGACTGCGGTGGCGTCTAGTAGCTAAGTTCTGAACTAGGCCTAGTAGTCGTTGACGGTGGCATTTGGCGGCAAAAATAGGAACTATTTGAAAAATTCCAAGTTGCAGTCCTTACTTGAATTAGAAAACAGATACACACACTAATACAGCCATCACAATTAACACCGGTTATCAGACAGATTCTACACACACCCAAAGTACACGGGGCTACATGACCGCGTAGTCGCAGCCCCTAAACTGAGGAACCAACCAACCAACCTTCATTGCTTGCTCAATGTGTAGATTGAAAAGTATGGTTGATAAGTTGCAGCCCTGCCTTACACCTTTCTGAATACCAGCTTCTATCTCATGTCCTTCGGTTCGAATAACTGATGTCTGGTTTCTGTATAGATTGTAGATCACCCTCGTATCCTGTATCCAATCGTTTTCAAATTGTCAAACAACTTACGGTACTCCAATCATCGTTATCAAAGGCCTTTTCTAAGTCTATAAATGGCATGAACGTTCTCTTATCCTTCCTTATTCTACCTTCCAAAATCAGCCTAAGACTTAGTACAGCTTCCCTTGTTCCTACGTTTGTTTTGAAGCCAAACTGGTCTGGACCCAACTCTGTTTCTGTCTTTCCATCCTCTTGTAAATTATTCTAGTCAGGATCTTTGAGTCATGAGTGATCAAGCTGATTGTATGGTAATCTTCACATCTGTCAGCTCTTGTTTTCTTCGGAATAGGGATGATAACACTCTTCATGAAATCAGAGAGAACCTCACATGTCTCATAAATCCTATACCCCAAGTGAAATAGCCTGATCAGACTTTCAATACATGCAGCGTAGCAATTCAAACGGTACATCATCTACTGTATGCCTGGTGCTTTGTTCCTTCGTGAGTCTTCCAATGCTCTGTCAAATTCTGAACTCAATATTAAATCTCCTTTCTCATCCTTATCAATTACCTGCTCCCTTTCCATTACATGATTCTCAATCTCCTTTCCCTTATACAAATGGTTGGCTCATCAGTTTAGGGGCTGTGACAACGCGGTCATGTAGCCCCGTGTACTTTGGGTGTGTGTAGAACCTGTCTGATAACCGGTGTTTATTGTGATGGCTGTATTAGTGTGTGTGTTAACTGTGATTCGGGTAAGGACTGCAGACGATCTCTTTCAGGTAGTTCCTACTTTTGCTACCAAATGCTAACGTCAACGACACCTAGATGTGAACCTGGCTACTATATACCACCGCAACCAGCACCTGGCAGCAAAAGTTGGTCCTTAAAGAGCGTTAATCAAATACAACCTAGAAATTTAGATTCACACAATTGTAGTGTTACGATACGTAACTGTAATAAAATGATTAAATCAACGATATATCAAGATGTATATTCTTGGGAACAATGCAAACAATCTCCAAAGACGACATATAGTTAATCCAAGAAGGTCATGAAAAAACAGTATAGCCAACTGCGATAAAGTGCATATTTTACCTTTTTCTTACATCTTCATTTTCAACTGAAAATAAACTTGAAGTGACTTAAATAATCACCCAGAAAATTAAGTCATGATTTACAACACACATAATAAATCACTGCAAGTTAAACTTAACACTACAAATCCCACTTCTTTGGTGGAATAACTTTTCTACCAGTTCGGGTAACCACTTGTCCCTGAGTCACAGTGTTTTCTTCATCTATGTCTGGACTGTCTGTATTCACTACTGAGTCCTCAGATTTTTCCATAACTCCTCAAGTATACTCCCGATAGGATTCTCACCACGGCATCAGATCTAACTCCAAGGGGTAGATTCTTTGTACTGACCGCACTAGATCTCCTGCCTCAGTTTTCTCTCTGACAACTCTCACATTACCATCATTGCCCTTGATCAACTCTTCTACCCGAGCTAAAGGCCAGTTCAGTCTCTTTGTGTTGTCATTCCCTACCAGAACAATCTCCCCAACACACAGTTCTTTAGGGTGTCCTTTGCCTGCAACTAGTTTTAGTTGACCGAGATATTCCAAACGAAAACGTTCACATAGAGTTTCTCTCAAATGATGACGATACTGTAATCTACGGTTGAGAGACATTGCTCCTCTCATGTCAAAATCAGGAACTCCCACTTCTTCAATATCTTCTAGGAACATATTCGGAGTAAGAGGTGTTAAGTCGGACGAATCTTGAGGAAGATACGTCAATGGACGAGAACTGATAATCCCTTCACAGTCACAGAGGATAGTTTGTGTTTCTTCATAATCCAACGATGCTTTTCCAAGCACTCGGCGCAGCAACTTCTTGAGTTATGCAATTAACCGCTCCCACCAACCTCCCCTCCATTCAATATTTCTGACAGAATTGTACTGACTGTCATCCCGTCAATACTTTTAAGAGCATTTTATGCACCAATGAAGTTTGTTCCTTGGTCAGAGTAAACTGTCTTTAGTCGTTCTCTTATATTCACAAACCGTCGAAATGCCTGTATAAGAATACATCAGTTGACAGAGAGGAGACTAATCCAAGATGTACAGCATTGTACACACCACAAGTAAAAAAGGCATATCCAAGCTTTCTTACAGCTGCTCTTGCCTCTTGCTTTCAGAAACAATGGACCAGCCATATCTATCCCATGTCTATCTTCAGGCAGAGGAGTAGGTATAGATTCAGTCTTCTTGGTATCATGTCTCATACATTTTAAAAATAATCAAATAACTGATCTCACAGTTCGTCTTCCTCCTAAGATCCAAAATCTTTTCCTCATAAGTGACGTCAGTAGTTGCGTTCCAGCATGACAATTGCCTTTAAGTGAAGCAATGATAATACGGTTTACAACAGGATGACCATACTTCGGTAGAACAGATGGAAAACAGAATTCACCAACATCTTTCGCTATTTGACACTTTGGTCTTCAGCCTGATTACACCGTTCTTGTCAAGGAAGAGTAATACAGTTGTCAACTTAGAATATGTTAGACCAGAGAAGGCTTATGCTTGCACTAGGGCTAATTATTTTAATTTCAGCAGCCTCATATTCTTCAGTCGTCAAATCCTGGTGTATACGCTTGTCTTTTTCCACTTTACAATTCTTTATAAAGCGAAGAATCCAGCCCATCATATCCCCCCGTGAGGGTTGCGGGTTAGAATACACCCACGGTATGCTCTGCATGTCGTAGGGGGCGACTAATAGGGGGGCCTTCTTAAGGTCTTTTCGACTTCCGGTCCCATTTTTGGTTTGACCCTTAGAAATAAACGTGCATGCTGCCTGGGGAATAACATAATAACTTCGTCTAGGCTTGTATACGAGCTTGCTAGAGAAACATTTTTAATAGAAGACCTAGGAATGGTACTACTACTGCCAATTTCAGACAATTACTGAAAACTGCTGCAAGATCTACAAAATAAAAAGCAGGACATACCCAGGGAATTCTACACCACAAATGCGATGTTGGACAGAAGTTGGATGCATCCATTCTGTGAAATGCGACATGTCGTGACCAGACTTGCGGTACATCGGTTTCACCACAAGATCTGCTCCAGGAAGGTGTCCTATGATCCAGATGGAAATTGCATTTGTGAACTATGTGGGAATGTATGTGAAATGTACCATATCGTTTCTTGCCCAAAACGAACCATGTCGATAATGGCATACAGCACAGACAGTAATTGAATTATTACGATAATTAGTAATAAGTGTACGAAATGTATACGTCAACAACATGGCCATAGGCTGCAATAAAGATTATAATAATATCGTATGGCCTCGGGTGCCGGGTGCAAGCTTTGTTATTTGACACCCAGTGGGTAGCTTGCGTGTCGAATTTCGTTGTTCCTTAACTATGAAAGTCCAGGAGGTTAGATGTTAGATATCTAAGCTCCTTGAACATAGCACTTTCTAGTAGAGAAATGAGGAACTTTGTGTTGGCAGAAACTCCCGAGATTAATTTTGCCATTATGAACTCGGCCTACTGAATTCAAATGGGTTCTTTGACATGCCAACATCGTATGACATGCGTATCGTATTTTTGCCGCCTTTCAAAAATCACTTACCACGGCCAGGGGCGAACCTGCAATCTTGGGGTTAGTAGACCGACACGCTATCCACTCACCCACCGTGGCATGCAATAAAGATTAATATTATAATGATAACTTCGTCACACTTATTTCCAAGGTTCTCTCTACAATATCTCTCTACCTGGCAAATACACATCACCCATCATTTATAACCTAACTTATTCAGCATATATATTTTCTCATACGTAGGGCCATGGTGGCGCAGCGGCCAAGCTGTTGGCCTCTCACCAAGGTGGACCAGGTTCGATTCCCGGTCAATGCATGTGAGATTTTCACAGTGAAATGTCATGTCCTGTGGTTCGGATTCCACGTAAAAAGGAGGTCACGTGGCTCATGATCGCATGATTAACGGTCACGTTAAACTACAAGCTTCCTTTTTATTTTCACATACACATCTCTTCATTTCAACGCTGTTTTATCAAGACTTTTTTATGCTTTATTAACAAAAATTTTGTAACTGATCTGGTTTTTGAAATTTTACTCTGTGAGCTTTAGGAACAAAAATATTAATAGTATCCTCTATTATGACCAAAAAAAAGTTGTATGTTATTGAAGAGTTACTTATCCTATAGCACGCTGAAGATGGTCGCAATATGACCGAAACCGGTACGGTGTCAATGTACTCAATATTGACTTAAGGTAATAAATAGTTTATTATAATTAATACGTCAATAAGGAATCGGGCTATGAAGGTCATTTTTATGTCATTTTATAACGCTCTATTAGTTCCAACGTTCGCTGCCACGTGCTGACTGCAATGCCATCTAGTAGCCAAGTCCGCAAGCTAGGTGTCGTGGACGGTAGCATTTGGTAGCAAAAGTAGGAACTAACTTACGTGAAATTATTGTCTGCAGTCCTTACTTGAATTAAAACAGATAACACACAACTAATACAGTCATCACCAACACCGGTTATCAGACAGATTCTACACACACACAAAGTACACGGGGCTACATGACCGCGTTGTTGCAGTCCCTAAACTGAGGAACCAACCAACCAACGGGGTTACACTCAGCCTCGTAAGGACAATTGAGTAGCTGTCTGATAGTGAGGTAGCGCCCCGGTCACGGAGACCAATTTACAGGCCGGACGTTTGTTTTAGACAAGTGAAAAATTGTAATGGAAGCCTGGAGGCGAGTTACTACAGTACCTGTGTTGTTATCAGCTGCCTCAAGCGGTCCGATGATTGACAACGCTCTTTCACACTACTCCTGAAGAACAGTCATTGGCAAATATAATGGTGTTCTGTTCGTAACTATGTAACTTGTACTTCCGCGTCACACAATACTTCGGCGTGGACTGTACTGTCTGCTAAGTCTGGAATTCCATTACATCAGATCGGTGGTGACAAGTGTGAAGCGATAGGGTGAGAGAGTGAGTGTGTGTAGGCTCACCCGCAGGCTTCAAGGTCAAGGGCAATCGTCTAAAACAAACGTCCGGCCTGTACCGCCGAGGGGACCCGATGCGCGGAACATGCGTCACCCCATACTCTGCAGGCTAAAAGGCTGGGCAGCGGTCACTCGGTAGGCCTAGGCTCTTCATGAGCTGTAGCGCCATGTGGTTTGGTTATTTTTATTCCCTCACTGACCTATCGCAAAAGATGATGATGATAATTGTTGTTTTAAGGGACCTAACATCTAGGTTATCAGCCCCTAATGATTAGGGTGATCGTGAAGATGATAATGAAATGTGAACTATAACTAAAACTAACTACTAACTTATAAACTAGAAGAAGAAATGGAAAACAAAAGTAGAATAAGGCAAATAAAGGACACGAGGAAAAGAAATGCCCTCAACCCTCGAAGAATGCGGATTGAGGGACTTGGAAGGAAGGAGAGCCATGAAAGGCAGATATGAAAGTGAAAGAGGAGAGGGTCCTCCCCACAGGTAATGGACAAAAAGGAGAAACCGGACCCAGCTCAGGATTCCCACGGGGTCGCCAACTCCCGAACTCACCAGCCGTGAGCCCCTGAGGGTGTAGCATTATCTAGGGTGCACCAAAAGTGGTTGGGCTACACACACCCGCCCTCCTTGAGGGCCTTGAGCAGAAGGCAGGAGATAACTTGAAAAGAAAAAGAAGGCTGACCCCTCGCAGAAGGAGGGTATCAGAAAAGATGAGACAAGGGCCAATTAAGGCGGGAAAGGAAGCGACTCCCTAGGCCTCGGATACACTAATACCGTCGAGGTCGGAAGAGAACAAGAGTTGACCAAGTGAGGTCGACAGGAAAGAAGATGGAGAGGAGCCTGGCACAAATAAGTGGAAGCAATGCCGGACTCAGCTGGGGCCCCGTGGTCGCCAATCGCAAAAGGAAGCAGCATCAACTTATACTAGCGAGGAGTTGCTCCGATATGCCCCTAGTTATCTGGACTGGACGATAATGAAAATGAACATCGTTCGAAGAACAAATGCACAAGAAACGACGGGGAAATTATCCCCTCAAACCACAAAGATTGATGATGAGAGACTTGAAACGCAATAGAGCCACGAAATACAGAAAGGAAATTAAAGGAATGGGGACCACTCCAAAGTCACTGGAAAATTAAACCAAAAAAACGGACTCTTGTCAGTAATCTCTCGGGGTCGCTAATTCTCAACTTCACCAGCCGTGTGCCCTTGAGGATGTAGCACAGCACGTGGTGGGACTGCAAAAACCTGCCCTTTTAGGGGTGCAATGGCGCAGCGTTTAACTGGGTTCGAGCTCCACTTAACGACCGGTGGTTTGGATTCCACGTAGAAAGCGGGCCCCGTGGATTATGATAGCGAGTTGACGGGGATACCGTGGGGAGAATCGGAGGGTAACAGGGCAGAAAAGACAACACACTAGGCCTAATATCATCAGGATCGGAAGAGAACAAGAGTTGACCTAGGGAGATAGACGAAGAGGAATCCGCCAGACGTAAGTGGACTCAGCTGGGGCCACGTGGTCACCCACACGCGTCACTGGGGGCGGGGATTCGAACCACTTGGGCACCCGACTGATAGTCTACGTCACGCAGCAGCAATAAGTGGACTCAACTGGGGGTTGGGGGTTCGAACCACTTAGGCACACGACAGATAGTCTACGTCACGCAGCAGCAATAAGTGGGCTCAGCTGGGGGTTGGGGGTTCGAACCACTTGGGCACACGACTGATAGTCTACGTCACGCAGCAGCATTAAGTGGGCTCAGCTGGGGGTTGGGGGTTCGAACCACTTGGGCGCACGGCTGATAGTCTACGTCACGCAGCAGCATTAAGTGGGCTCAGCTGGGGGTTGGGGGTTCGAACCACTTAGGCACACGACAGATAGTCTACGTCACGCAGCAGCATTAAGTGGGCTCAGCTGGGGGTTGGGGGTTCGAACCACTTAGGCACACGACAGATAGTCTACGTCACGCAGCAGCATTAAGTGGGCTCCGCTGGGTGTGGGGGTTCTAACCACATGGGCACACGACTGATAGTCTACGTCACGCAGCAGCATTAAGTGGGCTCCGCTGGGTGTGGGGGTTCTAACCACATGGGCACACGACTGATAGTCTACGTCATGCACCAGCATTAAGTGGGCTCAGCTGGGGGGGGGGGGGGGGTCGAACCACTTGGGCGCGCGACTGATAGTCTACGTCATGCACCAGCATTAAGTGGGCCCAGTGGGGGGGGGGGGGGCGACTGATAGTCTACGTGCAGCATTAAGTTGAGGTGCACAGAACGTGGGTGTAATATTTTTGCAACTTTCGCATCCTCCAGCGCGCTAAGATTATGCCATTATCGTTGCTCCATTGGCCAAGACTGTTTCCTTCAGGGAAGCAATTGGCAAATCACATCACATCTATCCCCTTTCCTGATGATTTGTAAATAATGTAGCAAGAAGGTTGCAGGAAGTTGAGTGGTAAAACCACAGCCAATGGGAAGCGATAGTTCGTGAGCGATATATTTACCACACCGGCCCAGTGAGTGCCCAGGTCAGTTGCACGATGTTGGTTGAGTGTGTGCTATGTCTCGCGCTGGTCGCCTTCGTTCACTCATCAAACCACTACTCGGGCCCAGCCACTTGCGACAGGTAAGTCATTGTCAGTCAGCGCTGCCCGGCTCGTCCAAATGCGACAGGAGATTATACGATGAGTAGGCTAAGGTTTCATAGTGCCAAGTTCAGACTAATTCATATTAGCCCATATTAGCTACTACGGATTCGATCGCTATTAAGCAAGATGTACACGTTACACATCGACAAAATCTGGACTGTCACAGATATGACTACCGGCTCCTGAAATTATACGAATGCATGTCTGATTTCGTGTTAGTTCATCAAACAAGTAGTATAGGCCAGTGTTTCCCAAACTTTTGTGTGTGTGTACCACTATAAGGGATGAGAATCGCTCGCGTACCACCTAATGGTTGGGAGATATAGTAACTATAACCCCCACCACCACTACTATGTAGTAGACCATAAGATGGATTGTAAATTGTGTTAGTTAGAGTTAGACTGTTGGAGTTTAAGTTCAAATAATAAAAACTGTGCCCAGTTGCTTTGTTATTTATCACAATAAGTATTCAATTCAAACATTCAGAAATGAAACTCTACAAATAATATTAATAAAAGAAGTCTTTTCATAATTAACATAAAAACCAAAGCTCAACTGACAACTTCAATGTGAAGGGTGATCTTGAAGATTAGAAGCCAACTTGGAATGACTGGTTTAAGATTGATGAGTCTCAAACGAAGATCGTTTTCCACTGTAAGGAGCCTATTCAGATATTTATTCTTGAGATCAAGTGAGGGAAATGCTGTCTCACACAAGTACGAAGTACTGAAAGGCAGTAAAAATCTAACTGCTTTGTCAGCTATGTCTGCATAGTCTGTACGCCTCTCAACCCAAAAGTTCACAAGAGTCATTTTTTGGAAACGTTTGCCTTAGTTCGGAATCACAATTCAATTCATAAAACTGCTCCTTAAAGTCCTCCGGCAACATATCAATGTTGTCATTTAGACTTTCACGGCCCGTGTTATTATTCATAATGTTGAATTTTGGGCTTATGCCGTGTTTTATTATACTAATATTCGACGCGTTTCGAAAGAAACCATGTCTTTCATCGTCAGGAATAATCTGAATAATATTCCTGACGATGAAAGACATGGTTTCTTTCGAAACGCGTCGAATATTAGTATAATAAAACACGGCATAAGCCCAAAATTCAACATTATGAATAACATATCAATGTCTTTATATTTTGATATTTTTCGTAGCATCACCGCGTAGCACTGCAGCAGTACGACCGTACCACCAGTGGTACGCGTACCACGGTTTGGGAAACGCTGGTATAGGCTATTCCCTAGTGTAGGTTGTATTGTCATTGTGTGAGGTTATGGTGTTCCGGACTAGGTTGCATGGTGTTTTCTTATAAGACCTATGCTCGTGGGTATTTTTTTTGCTCTGCAAGTCGTGTTGCATTAACAAGTCACATTTACGGTAGGTAAATTTCAAACGTTGATTCGAACCAGCATCTTAATCAGACAGTGCCCTTCATAGAATTACTCTATTCAACCCGAACACTGCTCGCCAGTTCCCTGTGCGTGAAACTCTCCCAATAATTGTGGTGTTGGTTGGTTCCTCAGTTTAGGGGCTGCGGCAACGCGGTTATGTAGCCCCGTGTACGTTGGGTGTGTGTAGAATCTGTCTGATAACCGGTGTTAATCGCGATGGCTGTATTAGTGTGTGTTATCTGTTTTTAATTCAAGTAAGGACTGCAGACATTCAATTTTCAAGTAGTTCCTACTTTTGCTACTAACGCCACCGTCAACGACAACTAGTTCTAAACTAGGTTACTAGATGCCACCGCAGTTTGCTCCTGGCGACGAACGTTGGAACCTAAGAGCGTTAGTCAAATCTAACCTATAATTTAGCTTCACACAATAGTA
Organism: Meconema thalassinum; assembly: GCA_946902985.2. Taxonomy (NCBI): domain Eukaryota; kingdom Metazoa; phylum Arthropoda; class Insecta; order Orthoptera; family Tettigoniidae; genus Meconema; species Meconema thalassinum. The sequence goes on from OX336392.1 coordinate 539,392,649, forward strand.
GTTAATGGAAGATTCTTTTACATGTCATAAATCTATGACAAGGGACCGCCGGCTTTACTTCCCCCTCTAAAGGAAGGCATACTGAGGGATTTTTAACACTCCTAAAAATTCGGACAACTTCGGCCGGATTTGAACCCGCAACCTTGAGAATGTAGTGGGTTAGTTATTGTTTTAAGAGCCGGAACTACGTGGTCATCTTCCCCTGAGAATGTAGTGATATATTCAGTGCGTTAACATAGGAAATAAGTGACCTACTGACAGGCACAAAACCAATTTCAAGCTAAGTTTTAAGTTCCACATCAAAACCATACACACACAGTAAAATATACGTTCTTCCATGGGTTAAATAACACAGTACAAGTACGCAGGGCCCTGGGACTTCGATTCCCGGGCCCCTCAAATTTAGTTTCCCTCTTGTTTATTTTACAATTAAAATGTGCAGTAATCAATTTTTAAGACCCTAAAAATACAAATATGCTGTGTAATGCAGTGCATTGAGAACTAGTTGAATTTTTATTTCTGAACTAATCTGTAACCATTTCACGTATTTAAAATAATTGCGCAGTAGATTTACGTTTTTTTTAGGTAGATTTTTAGGTAGATTTCATTAGAAAGCTAACTATTGCAATGGGTCCCATGTTTCGACTTCCGGAAAATTTCGACATATCTTCGCGTTTCACATCCCCCAGACCCCAAAACCACCGTCAGTTCAAAAGTTTATATATAATTTATGTATATATATATATATGTATATATATATGTATATCAGTTTCTTGTGGACACGATAACTGCCGTAATTTTGGACCAATTACTTCGAATTTTTTACCGAAGATGTATACCTATAAAATCTCGGTCGAGTTCGTTACTGGGCTAAATCGGTCGAAGGGGGTGAAAATGGGGGGCTTTTTTCGAAAAAGTGAAATTTCGCTATAACTCTCTTAATACGTGCAATATCGAATCCATTCAAAGTTCATAATATGTGTCGGATAAGTGCCAAAAATTTATGTCAAATAAGATTTTTGATAGCACCAACCATTGACCAAAGGGGTGGAAAAAAGTGGGTTTTTCGGGAAACATTAATCATATCTCTCTTAATAGGCACAATATCAAAACCGTACAAAATGGACAATATTCCCCTAATAATTACCTAAAACTTTTGTCTGAAAGAATTTTTGATATGACCCACCATTACGCCAAGGGACGAGAAAAATGATTTCGGAATTATAAGAAAATGCCAAGAGCTATAAGTGGTTGCCATGGCAACACTACTAAATTGATGAGGCATGGACCATCAGACGTTGCCATGACAACGCACTTGCACGAGATCAGATTCAGTATTTCCATCTGATTAAGTGGTTGGTTGGTTGGTTCTTAAGTTTAGGGGCTGCGACAACGCGGTCATGTAGCCCCGTGTACTTTGGGTGTGTGTAGAATCTGTCTGATAACCGGTGTTAATTGTGATGACTGTATTAGTGTGTGTTATCTGTTTGTTAATTTAAGTACTGCAACTAACAATTTTTCAGATAGTTCCTACTTTTGCCGCCAAGCGCCACTGTCAACGACTACGAGGCCAAGTTCAGAACTGAGCTACTAGACGCCGCCGCAGTCGGCTCTTGGCAACGAACATAGAAACCTAAGAGCGTTGTATACATTCTTAACCTATCCAATTTAGCTTCACACAGGTGCAATTAGTGGAAGGATCTTTAACATGCCATAAATCTATGACATGGGACCGCCGGCTTTACTTCCCCTCCGAAGGAAGGCATACTGAGGGATATTTAACGCTCTTAAAAAATCCGACGGCTTCGGCCGGGTTTGAACCCGGTATCTTGGGCATAGAAGCTCAGCATGTTACCGACTACGCCACCAAAGCCGCCTGATAAAGTGGGAAGCGGCTTCGGTGACGTAACTGGTAGCATGCTGAATGTCTATGCCCAATGTCGCGGTTTCAAAGCCGGCCGAAGTCGTCGGATTTTCTAAGAGCACTAGAATCCCTCAGTATGCTTTCCTTTGGAGGGGAAGTTCCAACGTTCGTTGAGAGTTGATGGTTGGGGTGGCATCTAGTAGCCAAGTTCACAGCTAGGTGTCGTTGACGGTTGTACCTGGTAGCAACATTAGGAACTACTGCTTGAAATTGACCGTCTGCAGTACTTACATGAATTAAGACTAATACAGCCATTACAATTCACACCGTGTATCAGACAGATTCTACACTCACCCAAAGTACACGGGGTTAGATGACCGCGTTGTCGCAGCCCCTAAACTGAGGAACCTAGCTTGCCACGGTGGGTGAGTGGTTATAGTGTCGGACTACCAACCCCAAGATTGCAGGTTCGCCCCTGGCCATGGTAAGTGATTTTTGAAGGCGACAAAAATCACGACACTCATGTCATACGTTGTTGGCATGTTAAAGAACCCATTTGAATTCAGTAGGCCGTGTTCAATGGCAAAATTAATCTCGGGATTTTCCGCCAACACAAAGTTCCTCCATTCTCTACTTGAAAGCGCTGTAGTGTCAAGGAGTTTAGATATCTAACCTCCTTGACTTTCATAGCGTTCAAAGGAACGACGAAATTCGACATGCAAGCTACCCTCTGGGTGTCAATTAACAAAGCTTGCACCAGGCACCCGAGGCCATACGATATTATTATTATTATTATTAACTGAGGAACCAACCAGAGGTAGATTTCGTTAGAAAGCTAACTATTGCAATGGGTACCATGTTTCGACTTCCGGAAAATTTCGACATATCTTCGCGTTTCACATCCCCAGGCCCCAAAACCACCGTCAGTTCAAAAGTTACATATAATTTATGTATGTATATGTATATCAGTTTATTGTGGACACGATAACTGCCGTAATTTTGTACCAATCACTTTGAATTTTTTACCGAATACGTATACCTATAAAATCTCGGTCGAGTTCGTTACTGGGCTAAATCGGTCGTTGGGGGGTGAAAATGGGGGGCTTTTTTTTTCGAAAAAGTGAAATATTGCTATAACTCTCTTAATATGTGAAATATCGAATCCGTTCAACATTCATACTATGTGTCGGATGAAGCCCAAAAATGTATGTTTGAAGAATTTTTTTTTATAGCACCAACCATTGACCAAAGGGGTGGGAAAAAGTGGGTTTTTCGGGAAACATTAATCATATCTCTCTTAATAGGCACAATATCAAAACCGTACAAAATGGACAATATTCCCATAATAATTACCTAAAACTTTTGTCTGAAAGAATTTTTGATATAACCCACCATTATGCCAAGGGATGAGAAAAATAATTTCGGAATTATAAGAAAATGCCAAGACCTATCAGTGGTTGCCATGGCAACACTACTAAATTGATGCGGGATGAGCCATCAGACGTTGCCAAGATAACGCACTTGCACGAGATCAGATTCAGATTTCCATCTAAGTGTGAAGCGGCTTCGGTGACGTAACTGGTAGCATGCTGAATGTTTATGCCCAAGGTCGCGAGTTCAAAGCCGGCCGAAGTCGTCGGATTTTCTAAGAGCGCCAAAAATCCCTCAGTATGCTTTCCTTTGGAGGGGAAGTTCCAACGTTCGTTGCGAGTTGCTGGTTGCGGTGGCATCTAGTAGCCAAGTTCACAGCTAGGTGTCGTTGACGGTAGTACCTGGTAGCAACATTAGTAACTACTGCTTGAAATTGACCGTCTGCAGTCCTTACCTGAATTACAGACTAATACAGCCATCCCAAAGTACACGGGGTTACATGACCGCGTTGTCGCAGCCCCTAAACTGAGGAACCAACCAAAATCTCTGCAGTAGATATAATTTTGCGTGAAGAAGTAACAGACCGTTACATAGTTGCACATCAGTGTCGAAACCTAGCATAAGGACAGTGTGACCACAAGTATAAAAATGGACCCCAAATGACAAGAAGGTTACCGTTCCCATAAGACAATAAAATGTTTAAAATAAGCATAAAATGACGAAAAACAAAGTTAATTAAGCTCCAATTATAAAATACCTTCTCGCATTAAATGAGGTCTGATCCTTCTACGAAAATCTGCATATTCTGCCTATTTTCGCCTATCCCCAAGTTTGTCCGGTGAAATCTACCTCCGCCTTCCGGCGTGCCGAGAGGACTTTTTTTTTTTCATAGTGTCGAGATTCTAGAGCACTACAAAGATGTAATACTTAGGAGAGCTGCTCCTTTGAACAGTCAATCGCATCAACTGTAAAAGAAGGAAATGGTTTTTCTTGGCGGATGAGATGTTTAGAATCTTAAAATCCTTAAAATGCTTTAACTATAAGGCAGATAATTTTAAAATATGTGAGAATGTAACACGCTGAATCTTTCCGAAGAAAAACTGGGGACATATATAATATTTTTCGTGTACTTTTAGCTATATTTTACCTAGTGGGGAAAATTGAAAACATTTAAGTTGTCCAGCTTTCTTTCCTCAGTAGCCTCGGGCCCGTCAGGTCTCTGGGCCCCCAGGGCTACAGCCCCGCGTGCCCCACCCTCTCTTCGGGCCTGCAAGTACGTCAGTTCCACGTAAATGTTTGGTATCAACTTTTCCATTTTTCTATTTATATTACAAATATCTTTATAAATAGAACAATGACATTCCTACTTCACATCGAGCTGCTTTCGGAGGGAAATTTTTTCACAATAATTCATCAAAATTTGTAACGGATGTGATTTTTTAAAATATTTTAGGCAGAAGTTTTTATAAACATTATTGAAACACACCTCCTTTATGATATCATCATAATCATCATCATTTATTGCATGTGACAGGCCATTAAGACCCATAGCAGAAAAACAAGGGTATACAATTCTTGATTACAATATAAATAGCAAGCATAACATAATATAGGCTATAACGTTGTACTTCATAACAGGAAGAATGATTTCAGCTTCTCAAATAATGGTTGCATATATTAGACCAACGATTTCTATTCCTGGCATCTTCCATACTTGCATCTGGATCTACCTAGTTCAGTGCCAACATAACTCGATCTTTCCATCTCGTTCTTGGTCGACCTCTTGGACGTTTTCCCGTTGGCTGAAAATTGAACACACAGTTCGGGAGAGTACCTTCTGCTCTGATAATGTGTCCTAACCATTGTAATCGTCTTCTCTCTATCTCTCTACTGATGTCTGCCTTTTTATAACGTCGATATAACTCTTCTTTACGCCGTCTTTCCCAACTGTCAAGTTTCTGGGAAGTATTTTGGGCCATAGATTTTCCGCAGCATTTTTCTTTCAAATGCACATATACGATCTTCAAAAGTTCTTGGAGTCGCCCACGTTTCACAACCATACATTAAAACAGGTCGTACTAGGGTCATGTATAGGTGGATCTTGTTTTCCTGAGATATTAGACGTGACGTGAAAATTCGATTCATGCTATAGGAAACAGGAGTAGCGTTGGTGATTCTTTGTCTTATTTCCTTTTCTATTTCACTTTTGTTTGACAATATTGATCCTAAATATTTGAATGATTCAACTGTCTCAAATTTGTGCATTCCAACGTCGATAGCGATCGGAATATTCTGTCGACGTGATATAATAAAGTATTTTGTTTTCGATTCATTAACCACCAACCCCATTTTCTTTGCTTCCAGTAGGAATCTTGATGTATCAGTCGTTACCTGATCCAAAGTGTTCCCCATGATCACCACATCATCAGCAAATGCAAGAATTATGTCGGATCCGACCATCCCCATTTCCCTATTCCAACCAGTTCCACGTTTAATCTTTTCCAATGCTATATTGAAAAGGACTGGGGCTGGAGGATCTCCTTGTCTTAGTCCACTTTGAACGCTAAAGGATTCTGATTCTTGATTTGCAAACCGCACCTGGCATCTAGAGTCAGAGTAACAGGTCTTGATCAACCTTATGTACTTCATTGGAATGACCATCTCGTGCATAGCCGTCCATAATACTATACGGTTTATACTGTCATAGGCCTGACAAAATCAATAAAGATTAAATGCAATTCCTTGTCAGATTCGTAGAATTTCTCCACGAGTTGCCTCAATGTAAAGATGTGGTCGATAGTAGACCGACCAGATACAAAACCACATTGGTATGAGCCTATAATGTCTCCCAAAAATGGCCTAAGTCGATTCATAAGCAGTGAGGTAAAAATTTTATATCCTATCTCGAGTAAGGCAATCCCTCTGTAGTTAGAAGGTTGTGTGGCATCACCTTTCTTAAAAATGGGGCATATCACGGCTCTTTTCCACTCACTTGGAATAACTTCTTTCCTCCAAATATTAACAATTAATTGTTGCAGATTTTCCATTAACACTGCTCCACCATACCTAATCAACTCGGCAGTAATTCCACTTCCTCCCGGAGCTTTGTTGTGCTTTAGAGATTCCACAATATGTCTTATCTCATCAATAGTTGGCTCAGGTACTTGCATTTCCGCCGTCATCAATGGCACCTGTGCATTTATAGCATCCATCTCAACATGAACATTTAGTAACTGATCAAAATGTTTTCCAAATAGATCAGCCTGTTCTTCAGGAGGTACAATTTCTCCATCTTCGTCCTTTAGTATTAGTGTATGTTGCTTGTAGATTCCCCTCGCAGGGTTAACCATTCTAAAGGATCTCGATGCTTTCTTGGATTCCTCTATTGCTGTCAGTAGTGCCTTACCATGATCCCGTTTTTTCTGTCGGATGAGTCGATATGTCATACGTCTCACTTCCATATACGCTGCATTATTATCTTCCGATGGATATTTCACCCATTGCAATCTTTTTATTGTTCTGTTTTTCACTGCGGATTGACACTCATTATCAAACCAGGGTTTGTTTTTAGTTTTTGGTCGCTGTCCCAAAACTTCATTTGCACTTTGTAGAACTGCCCTCCGCAAAACAGACCACTGCCCTTCCACATCTTCTAATGTATTTGATGTAGATAGGCACTCCTTGATTCTATCTTGATATTCTTCCCTCACAGACGTAAGGGCCAATTTATCTTTGTCCGGGATGACCATTTCTTGCTTTCGCTTTCGCCATTTGGTAGACAGCTTGAGGCGCAATTTCATTACTACTAGAAGATGATCTGAATTCATATCCGCTCCACGGAATGTTCGTACTTGTTCAACACACCCACGGTGTGTACCATCTACTATTATGTGATCAATCTGATTCCTCGTATCTCCACCTGGTGATATCCATGTTGCTTTATGTATTTCTTTACGTGGAAAATATGTGCTGCTGATGACCATTCTACTGTCATATGCAAATGTGATCATTTTGATACCATTTTCTTTGCTATTGACATGGAGACTATCTGGTCCGATGGTTGGACGATATTCGTCTTCACGTCCAACTTGTGCATTAGTCACCCAGTATGAGATGAATAGCATGTTTCTCCTTTATGATATAGTTACATAATATTCATTTCTCTCAACAGCACGAAGAAAATTGTTTTATCGAGGCTATATCCTGTAATTTCATTTACTTGCAACTTCTTACTTGTTTCCTTTTAAAATATTCATTATACCGAAACCGGTTTACAAAAGTTTGAGGATTGATTTTAAACGTTCAATTTTGAACACACTAAGGCCCTTTGGCAAAAACGCTCGAACAGGGGCAAGATAATTTTATGAAGAGCAAACCCTCCAAATTTGAGCGCTTTTCTAGTAAACCACATGGCGACCTCTCCTTGTAAGTCACCCATATAATAAGCTATTGACTATTGCAGCGAATAAAATCAAAATTTGATTTATAATTGTTCAACTGGGTGATAAAAGTTCAACTCGGCCACCCTCGACGCGATTATCTTGTAGTGGAGGCAAAGTTTATTAAGCTAATAAGGCACTGTAGGCTACTCAGTGATGATTGGGGGAGGGTAGTACACTGTAAACCACCAAGAAACCTTCGTCTGCTTCATTGAAAATAATTTGTCTTGTTTATTTTCTCCATAGCAGGTAAATGTATTAGATGATAAATATGAATACTTAGTTTCATTGACAGCCTATGCTGTAGACTCGAAATAATATATTTTGTTACTTCCTTGTTAATACTTTTGAAAGAAATCAGAAACCCTATCGATGTCGAATTGCCAGGTGAAAAGTTAAACGAAGTAGGTGACTTCTGTTACTTAGGAAGCAACATAACCAGTGATGGACCAAGCAAAGAGGATATAAAAAGTAGGTCGGCTCAGACAAGGAAAGCATTTCTTCAGAAAAGGAATCTGTTGACATCGAATATAGATTTAGGTATTAGGAAGTCATTTTTGAAAGCCTTTGTATGGAGCGTGGCGCTATATGGAAGTGAAACTTGACGATTGGTGCAGCAGAAAAGAGGAGAATTGAAACGTTTGAAATGTGGTGTTACAGGAGAATGATCAGATGGGTAGATAGGGTCACAAATCAGGAGGTATTAGGACGAGTGGGAGAGGAGAGATGTTTCTGGCGACTGCTAATGAAGAGAAGAGATAGGTTGGTAGGACACATACTAAGACACCCAGGAATAGCAAACTTAGTTAATAGAAGGAAGGGTCGAGGGTAAGAAGAGTAGGGGTAGACCAAGGTTAGAATATGTTAAACAAATTGCCTCGGATGTAGCTATGTACAGATGAAACTATTAGCTCAGGACAGGGGAGCATGGAGTGCTGCATTAAACCAAGTCTCCAACAACAACAACAACAACAACAACAATACTTTTGAATTTCATATAAATATCCAAAGTTTAGAGTATTACAACATTTTTTTTTTTATGGGTGAGCTACAAGTACCGTTGGGGAGGAAAGTTGGAATGTAAGGACGAGGAGTTGGAAGGTAGCGGCTGTGGCCTATAGTTAGGGACCAACCCCGGCATTGAGCCTCCGTGGCTTAGGCGGCAGCACGCCGGCCTCTCACCGCTGGGTCCGTGGTTCAAATCCCGGTCACTCCATGTGGACAAAACGGAGGCAGATAGGTTTTTCTCCGGGTACTCCGGTTTTCCCTGTCAAAATTTCATTCCAGCAACACTCTCCACTATCATTTCATTTCATCTGTCATTCATTTAATCATTGCCCCAGAGGAGTGCGTCAGGCCTCGGCAGCCGGCACAGTTCATATCCTCGCCGCTAGAGGGGGGCTTCATTCATTCATTCATTCATTCATTCCATTCCTGACCCGGTCGGAGACTGGAAGCAGGCTGTGGATTTTCATTTTCATGTCTTTTAGTGCCAGGACAAGGACATGTTCGGCTCGCCAGTTTTGTAGCTGCTTCGAGGCGGACACTCAATGGGTGAGCTACAAGTACCGTTGGGGAGGAAAGTTGGAATGTAAGGACGAGGAGTTGGAAGGTAGCGGCTGTGGCCTATAGTTAGGGACCAACCCCGGCATTTGCCTGGAATGAAGATGGGAAACCACAGAAGACCATCTTCAAGGTTGCCGGCGGGGGGATTCAAACCTCCTCGCCTCCCGGATGTGAGCGACTTCCAGCAGTCATGCCGTAACGACCACGGCTAACTCACCCGGTATTACAACAAATAGGTTTCATGTACGATCAATTTCTACAGACATGACACGTGTAAGAAGTCAGCTGCCTGCAACATGTTCAAGGAAAACTTATAATGAATCCAGTTATTCAAGGAACTTGAGCGCAAGGATATATACAGAGGAGAAAGATTCCCTCGTTGTCTTGGTTAAAGCAATGAGAGCACTGGGTGATGGAAATAAAAATATTTGATTTTAAATAAACGGGCCACGATATATCGGGCCTTGGCACTAGAAGGGTTATACAGCAAGTGTAATCAACACTGTCCCACTGAGCCCCATTTGGACGAGCCGCCAGGCGTGTGTGTAGTGTCGGCGGTCATGTGACGTCCAGTCTAAACGAAATCTAAATTGTTTTGCATTCAACTTTATTTTGATCGATAGATATTTATTAATTGTTCCGTTACAAGATAGATTTTGGGAAATGTATTATTTAGGAGTCACGAACCTTTCTGGGAGTCATTAGAAGTTAATTTCAATTTGAATTGGCACTGCTGCACCGGAAATATTTCTTTTATTACGTGAATAAATCATTTTCCTTCTTGTTCATTTGACGACCGCGGCCATGACACATTTACGTTCTACACTACGTCATACCCGTTGCCAACATGTCCGATACAAAATACACCACACGACACGTGAATAATGAAATAAAAGGCAAAACCATTGACCTGGATAAAGATTATTGATGCGTGACTACCCCCACTGTGCGTGACAAAAACCAGGGGTGTTTATATTAGCTATCGCGCTGCGTAACCATTATTGGTCTAGGTGAAAACCATTGGTCTGCCGGATGCGATATAGTACCGAATGCGTGGATTTGGCAATACGGTACATGATGCTTAAAATTGATGAATCAACTGGAATTTTGTCTATATAAGTCGTGTTCATATTTGGTAAAGCTGGGCGGGTCACAGACAGTGGAGGGGTAAACATCTATTACTACATCTCCAGATATTCTCCAGACTATTAATTCAGGTAATTTGGTCGATTTCAGTACTTAAAGAATTTTGGAGTGAAAAGTATGTCTTCTGAACTCTTACCAGATACTTTTGCATTGCGAGAGACTAACCCGGCTTTGGACACTGAGCTAACGCGGAGATTCAAGGTTGCCTAGCAGTAGCCTAGCGTCGGGCTAGACAAGGTAAGACACTGTCGATCCAAATTTACGACACAAATGACAGGTTATATAATTATTTATTGTAATGTTGTTTTTCTTCCAAGTTCTTAAGCCTTAATAGTAATTTTGATGATTTAAAAGTTTCAACATTTGCATCCTGCTTACCAACAACGAGGCAGATTGACACTTGGGAGGATGTCTCCCCTGCCTTCTTATTCAAGCGTACAAGATCGTGCGCGCGCCGCCATCCCCTCCACGCTGCCTGCCGTGAACATAGACATGTCTTTCCTGTCGCGATGTGGTGATCCTGTACTTACTGTGCCTTTGTTTCTAGTTATATTAACCATGGGAAGTGATGAACTATTAGTTGACAGTGTAACCTTGATTCTGTAAGATTTCTTCATGTTGTTGTTGTTTGAGTCTTCAGTCTTTTGACTGGTTTGATGCAGGTCTCCATGCCTCCCTGTCCTGAGCTAATCGTTTCATCTCTACATAGCTACCACACCCTACATCCGAGGCAATCTGTTTAACATATTCTAACCTTGGTCTACCCCTACAGTTCTTGTTCTCGACCCTTCCTTCCATAACTAAGCCTGCTATTCCTGGGTGTCTTAGTATGTGTCCTACCAACCTATCTCTTCTATTCATTAGCAGTCGCCAGAAACATCTCTCCTCTCCCACTCGCCTTAATACCTCTTCGTTTGTAACCCTATCTACCCATCTGATCTTCATCATTCTCCTGTAACACCACATTTCAAATGCCACAATTCTCCTCTTTTCTGCTGCACCAATAGTCCAAGTTTCACTTCCATAGAGGGCCACACTCCAGACAAAGGCTTTCAAAAATGACTTCCTAATACCTAAATCTATATTCGATGTCAACAGATTCCTTTTTTGTAGAAAGGCTTTCCTTGCATGAGTCAACCTACTTTTTATATCCTCTTGCTTCGTCCATCACTGGTTATTCTGCTTCCTAAGTAACAGAAGTCTCCTACTTCCTTCAGCATTTCACCTGCCAATTTGATCTCCATAGAGGTTTCTGATTTATTTCGGCTGCATTCCAGTATTTTTGTTTTACATTTATTAATTTTCATCATGAAGTCCTTCCGTAAGACGGAATCCATACCATTCAAAAACTCATTCAAATCCTCAGGCTTGTCAGCCAAGATGACGATGTCATCAGCAAATCTCAGAGTTGAAATTATTTCTCCTTGAATCTTCACTCCCACTTTAAATTTTTCTCCAATTTCCTTCATTGCTTGTTCAATGTAAAGATTGAAAAGTATGGGTGATAAGTTGCAGCCTTGCCTTACACCTTTCTTAATACCAGCTTCTCTCTCATATCCTTCAGCTCGAATGACTGCTGTCTGGTTTCTGTATAGATTGTATATCACCCTCCTATCCCTGTACTTTATTCCAATAGATTTCAAAATGTCAAACAATTTAGTCCAATCAACGTTATCAAAAGCCTTTTCTAAGTCTACAAATGCCACGAACGTTCTCTTATCTTTCCTTATTCTACCTTCCAAAATCAGCCTAAGACTTAGTACAGCTTCCCTTGTTCCTACATTTCTCCTGAAACCAAACTGGTCTTCGCCCAACTCCGTTTCTCTCTGGCTTTCAATCCTCTTGTAAATTATTCTAGACAGGATCTTTGAAGCATGAGTAATCAAGCTGATTGTACGGTAATCTTCACATCTGTCATCTCCCACTTTCTTTGGTATAGGGATGATAACATTCTCCTTGAAATCAGGGGGTACCTCACCTGTCTCATAAATCCTGCACACCAAGTGAAATAACCTGATCAGACCTTCATCTCCTATGCAGCGTAGCAACTCAATCGGTATATCATCTATGCCTGGTGCTTTGTTCCTGCCTAAGTCCTCTAATGCTCTGTCAAATTCTGATCTCAATATTAAATCTCCTTTTGCATCCTCATCAATTTCCTCCTCCCTTTCCCTTACATGATTCTCAATCTCCTTTCCCTTATACAAGCACTCTATGTAAGCTTTCCATCTCTCAACCTTTTCTTCCCTATCTGTTAGAGGCTTTCCATTTGTGTCCCTAATATTACAGCACTTAGTCTTCTTTTCCCCAAAAGTATTCTTAATCCTTCGATAAGCTGTGTCTACTTTTCCTAATTTCAGACACTTTTCTATACCTGCATATTTCTCTTTCAACCATTCTTCTTTCGCTTCCTTGCACTTCTTTTAACCTCATTTCTCTGACGTCTGTATTCTGCTTTCCCCTCTTCATTTCTTAGATTCTTGTGTCTCCGCCTTTCATCCATCAATTCTAGTATATCCTGAGTGATCCACGGTTTTCTACCTATTCTTTCTTTCCTACCAATGTTTTCTTCTGCGGATTTTATTTCATTCTTCAAAAGTGCCCATTCGTCTGCAATTGTAGTTTGTTTAGGGGTTTTGATTAGTCCTTCCTTTATACTCTTCTTGAATCTTTCGTTTACATCTTTTACTTTCAGTCTGTCTATTGCCCACCTTTTTGGCTTTTGACTTTTCTTCAGTTTCTTCAACTTTAATCTGCATTTCATTACAACCAGATTGTGGTCAGAGTTTATGTCAGTACCAGGATATGTTTTACAATCCAAAATCTGGTTTCGAAACCTCTGCTTGACCATAATGAAGTCGATTTGGTAACGCCCTGTATCTCCTGGTCTCATCCATGTGTATATTCTTCTATTGTGGTTATTGCATAAGGTGTTAGCTATGACCAACTCATGTTCGGTGCAGAATTCCATCAGCCTGGTTCCTCGATCATTCCTTTCACCTAATCCGAAATCTCCTACTTTCTTCCCTTCTCTCCCTTTTCCTACCACAGCATTCCAATCTCCCATTACTATAACATTTTCATCACCTTTGATATACCTCAGAATGTCATCTATTTCTTCGTAGACCTTTTCAACATCCTCATCATCAGCTTGACTGGTAGGCATATAGACTTGTACCACTGTAGTGCAGATAGGTTTTGTATTGATTTTTGCTACAATAATCCGTTCACTATATTGCTCATAATATTCCACCCGCTGTCCAAGTTTCCTACTCAATATGAGGCCAACCCCTGCTTGGCCATTGTTTGATTTAGTGCTAATGACCCTATAGTCTCCTGACCAAAAGTCCTGTTCTTCCTGCCAGCGCATTTCACTAATCCCAACCAAATCCAACCTCAACCTATCCATTTCCCTTTCTAAGTTTTCTAACTTTCCACTTCCTAGCAGACTTCTAACATTCCACGCTCCGATCCGTAGAATGTCAGATTTCCTCTTTGTCACTTCTGTGATGTTAACCCCCTCTCGAGTAGTCCCCACCCGGAGATCCGAACGGGGGACTAGTTTACCTCCGGATTGAAATTTTACAAGGGAGGAGGCCATCATCACATGTAATTATGCATAGAGAGGTGCATATCCTCGGGAATAATATTACGGCTGTAGTTTCCCGTTGCTTTCAGCCGTGCAGCAGAACGCAGTGTAGCCATTAGTAGGCTTATTTTATCAATATCTTAACCGTCTATTAGACTAGTAAAGAATTGATTTATTCTGAAAGGCTGCTACTCCCTTTCAGAATAAGTAAAGAGCAATTCTACTACAAAATACTAACCTTCTACTAACAATTAAATACCAAAATTCTACTAACGAAAAAAATACTAAAGTTTCACAAACAACAAATACTACCACTAAAGCAGTCTGTCACCAGGCCCACTCACATGCACCCTCACCAGACACACTCACACACCACAGTCTAATAGAACAATGACATATATCTAATAAACAAATTAACTTCATACTTACAACTAAAACTAACTACATACTTACTGTAATTTGAATTGACAATATTTACAAAATTTAAAATGATAATCTGGTAGCAAAAATATCTACCCCGTCCCGGATTCGAACCCGAGATCTCTAGGTAGGTCGGTAGATACCCACAAAACCTCAAAGCAGACATTATAAAATTAAATTTAGATAATAATAGGTGTATATTCAAGCAATGTTAATGTGAAAAAAAGGGACTTTGACAATACCTTATACTGTATTATAAAAAGAAGGGACAAAATTAAGTATGCATATGCGGTAATTTAGCAGGAGACCTGATCGGCCTAGGCTATTGTAACTTCAATTAGTTCCCATTTCAGTTTTTTTCAGTTTTGAGTGCGAATATTTGGTTTGAAAGTTGTACAAATTGGTTTTCCGTGATTTCCCATTTCTACTCTAGGCGACAGCCGGGATGGTTCTTAAATTGAGACCACGGCCTCCTAGTTCCCAATCCTCATCCGAATTGCAACTATACACACTAATACAGCCATCCCAATAACGCAGGTTATCAGACATAGAAACTAGGGCGGCACAGGAAGCTAAGGAAAGTGAGCGACATTACAGGGGAAAATACTGATAAAAATGACAGGTATTGAACTCAAACATCTCGCTCATAGTAGTCTAATTCACTATCATCATAAACACTTAAACAAAAGTTGAAAACTAAAATCTAAAATAAACAGCACTCAGTTGGATTTGTCCCATAAAGATGGCAAAGTTAGCCTACAAGAAAATGTCAAAGTAGTTGCCATTCGAAATATAGATGGTTATGTGGTTCTCAGCAGACAAAGTACCGACAGCGGTGGCTACGCTCGCTAAAGCGCAGCGTTAGGTCATGGGGCCAAGCTCTCTGATGACTCGGTAGATGCGTGGGTTCGATCACCACCGTCGGCCGTCCTTGAAATGGTTTTCCGTGGTTTCCCCATTTTCAACACCAGGCAAATGTTGGGACGGTACCTTCTGACAGGCCACGGCCGCTTCCTTCAACATCCTTGCCCAGTTTCATCCATCTTCATCCATTCCATCTCTCATCCCGGCACGCAGGTCGCCCACGGGCGTCGACTAGAAAGACCTGCACTCAGTCTCTCAGGAGGCCACACGACAAAAGAATGCGCAAAAAGTCACTTCATTGTTATTACTGTTTGATGTTTGGGGGCGAAGAACCATGGACCCGTACGGTATCACAACAATAAAAAAAATTGAGGCAAAACTCTATAAAACATTCAGGGACCATGAAACACATTAATAATGCAGAGATGTTTCACATGCTAGCAAGAAATAGAATTGAGCATTGTTTAGTGGAAACAACGCGATTAGCAGCTGTGAAACTCGAAATAGGCGAATAGTGGGTCGCCTAATAGATGGTGTGCCATCTCGGGCGGCAAGAACTTGCCTTTAGAGGGCACAGAGAAGACCACAACTCTCTTGAAAATGAAAATCCACAGCCTGCTTCCAGTCTCCGACCGGGTCAGGAATGGAATGAATGAAGCCCCTATCTAGCGGCGAGGATATGAACTGTGCCGGCTGCCGAGGCCTGACGCACTCCTCTGGGGCAATGATTAAATGAATGACGGATGAAATGAAATGATAGTGGAGAGTGTTGCTGGAATGAAATGTTGACAGGGAAAACCGGAGTACCCGGAGAAAAACCTGTCTGCCTCCGTTCTGTCCAGCACAGATCTCACATGGAGTGACCGGGATTTGAACCACGGACTCAGCGGTGAGAGGCCGACGTGCTGCCGCCTGAGCCACGGAGGCATGAGTCAACTCTCTTAATGAGGGCAATTATTTAGAAACCTTCGATTTGCTGGCAATAGAATCATTTATGAAAGAAGGCAGCTCTGTTCTTGAAGGAACGTCTCGAGACATCCAAAATGATTTAATCCAATCTGTCACTAATGCAGTAAGGGAAAGGATTGCAGAAGAGCTTTCGTCATGTAAATTTGTGGCCATTCAGGCAGATGGGACTACTGACGTGTCCTTCAAAGCTCTCAATTAAGTGTAATTGTTCGTTATGTCTGTCACTCGAGAGTTGAGGAAATATTTGTAGGTTTCTTCGATGTATCATTAGATATAAGTGCACAGGGTTCGGAAATACACACGTAATTTTCGATCTGGAAGAATATAAAATAGATAATAAAATAGTCCACCCCTTAAAACCTCAATAAGTAACTGGACATATGCTGGAGCTACTGTCATGTCGGGTAGCAACAATGGTCTTCAAGCAATTATCAGACATGGCATTATTTGTACATTGTTACGCTCATCAATTAAACTTAGTTCTTTTACATGGGGCCAAGAGAATATGTAGTAAGTAAGATTTAAGTTAAAACTTGAAACATTTTCTTTAAAATGTGTCACTGCAATTTTTTTCTTTTTATTTGTGTCTACCCAATTATTTTCCTCACGCTACGCTATTGTTGCCTACCACCAATTAGAACGTTCAGCTTAAAACCTATAACTTGCAAAATATGCTAGAAGAAACAAACTTCAGCCCAACTTAATCAGCCTATTTTCAATTTTGAAAAATTAGGATTATGAGATCACCTTTTGTCCGTGTGTGTGTGTGTGTGGGTGTGTGTGTGTCCCCTAATAAAATCTAAATTGTTGGAGAGATTTCAATGAAACTCGGTAAGTTCATAGCTCTATTCCGGGCGACCCCGACCGTGCCCTTCAAATTTTGTTACGTCTCACCAATCCAACATGGTGGCTGTGCGAAATATTTCACCAGCATTCAATATCTCCGAAACTATTACCGATATCACCCTGGAATTTTGTATGGTGATAAAGGGAACTACTAGAAATTCACTTATGTGACCTTTGAAACCCTGGTAACTACAAAACCAACATGGCGGCCAAGCGAAGTTGCGACTTTTAAATGGACGTTTCTCGCGATTTAACCAACCAAACGCAATGAAACTTGGCACAGTATATGTTTATATACATTGTAATGCGCCGACATCTAACTTCGTTCAATTGTTTACATAACCTCAAAATGGCGACTGTGCGAAATATTTCACAGGAATTCAATATCTCCGAATCTATTTATGATATCAACCTGAACTTTTGTACGGTGATAAAGAGCACTACTGCAAGTTTATCCATGTAATTTTTAAAAACCTGTTAACTACGAAACTGACATGGCGGCCAAGCGAAGTTGAAACATTCTAATACATTTTTCTCGTGATTTAATCATATGAGCGCATTGAAATGTGGTACAGTAAATGATTATACATATTGTCATTCACTGGCATCTAATTTAGTTCAATTGTTTACATAAACTGAAGATGGCGGCTGCGCGAAATTTTAAAATTAAGTTTTTACGGTATTCTTGTGTCGTAATCATGCGATCGAAGTGAAAGTTTGAATAATGAAGCTACGCAATAATTTTCCTTTAATGGTAAATAACTCTATGGCCTATACATATAACAATCCAAAATGGCGAGCATCCGAAATATTTTGGTGGTTCTCAATATCTAAGAATCTTTTCCAGCAATCAAACTGATTTTTCTTATGTTCATAGAGGCTATGAACATAAGTTCACCTATAGGCTATGACTTTCAGTAACCTGGTGAGCACAAATCCAACATGGCGGCGACGTGAACAATAAATATTTAAATGGACGTTTCTCGCGATTTAACCATCTGAGTGCAGTGAATTTTTGCACGTTAATGCTTATACAAATGTTAATCCACTGGTATCTAATTTATTTCAATTGTTTTCATAACCACAAGATGGCAGCTGTGCGAAATTTTAAAATCTCGTATTTACTTCTTGTGTCCTAAAAATGCGATTGAAGTCTGAAAATCACACGTACATAATAATCTTCATGTAATAGTACATAAATAAAAATCCGACCTGGCTACCATCTGCAATATTTAGTCGGTTCTCAGCATCTACGAATCTAACATAGCAATCAAACTGAAATTTTGTATGTTGATAGAGGCAATTAACATGAGTAGGATATATGAAAATAGGCTGTATAGTTCTTCACGGAACTACTTGTTTTTCTATGCTGACGCCAGCTCCTTGTAGGACTCAAACACTTATTCGGACTTATCCTCCGCTGCTCTACCGAATACAAGATGTCAAATCTGAAGACAGCGGCTTCGGTGGCATAGTTGGTAGCATGCTGAGCTTCTATGCCCAAGGTCTCGGGTTCAAACCCGGCCCAAGTCGTAAGATTTTTTTAAGAGCGTTAAAAATCCCTCAGTATGCCTTCCTTCGGAGGGGAAGTAAAGCCGGCGGTCCCATGTTATAGATTTATGGTATGTAAAAGAACCTTCCACTACCTACACTTGTGTGAAGCCAAAATTTGTAGGTTAGAAATATTGATAACGTTCTCCGCCAGGTGCCGACTGTGATGGCATCTATTAGCCAAGTTCGCAAGATAGGTGTCGTGACGGTAGTATTTGGTAGCAAAAGTAGGAACTGCTTGAAATTATCGTCTGGAGTCCTTACTTGAATTAAAACAGATAAAACCCTCTTAATACAGCAATCACAATTAACACCGGTTATCAGACAGATTCTAAGCCTCCGTGGCTTAGGCGGCAGCACGCCGGCCTCTCACCGCTGGGTCCGTGGTTCATATCCCGGTCACTCCATGTGAGATCTGTGCTGGACAAAACTGAGGCAGACAGGTTTTTCTCCGGGTACTCCGGTTTTCCCTGTCAAAATTTCATTCCAGCAACACACTCCATCATTTCATTTCATCTGTCATTCATTTAATCATTGCCCCAGAGGAGTGCGTCAGGCCTCGCAGCCGGCACAGTTCATATCCTCGCCGCTAGATGGGGGCTTTATTCATTCCATTCCTGACCCGGTCGGAGACTGGAAGCAGGCTGTGGATTTTCACTGCAATTAGGCAAAATACCTTTTGTAATGATGAAACATAAATTAGGAAATGTAGTGATAGATGGTTACTCCTCCACTGTCCATTACCCGCCCACCATCCCTTATTTAGATCACTCTTTTAAATGAGAAATCGTTGTTGTTGATTCATTTGAGGGGTGTGGCCATTTAGCCCCGTGTACTTGGATGTGTGTGTGCGTAATTTTTATCTAACCTGTATTACTGTGATGGCTGTATTAGTGTGTGTATTTGTAATTCAGATAAGGATTGGGAAGGAGGCGGCTGGCCTTAAGTTAGGAACAATCCCACCATTTGCCTGGAGTAGAAGTGGGAAAACCACGGAAAGTCACTTTTAGGATGCCAGAGGTGTGAATCTATCCCACCTCAGTTTTACCGCACGAGGCTGAGTGTACCCCGTTCCAGCCCTCAGACCAGAATTAAATGTGTTGGCAGAAACGGGAATCGAACCCGGACGTCTAGGGTGGCAGCTGGGAATGCTAGCCGAAAGAACATTGAACCAGTGCCGTAACTACGGGGTTGGGGGCGCGGTAACCAAATCCCCCCCAGAGCTACAGGTAAATAGGAAAGAAATTTTTTGAATTTCGATTAAAAATAATTTTAACTAAAACTCAGTAATTTTTGATCTGATAACAAATTATTTCATTATCAAAATTAGCTTGCCACGGTGGGTGAGTGGTTATCGTGTTGGACTACCAACCCAAAGATTGCAGGTTCGCTCCTGGCCGTGGTAAGTGATTTTTGAAAGGCGGCAAAAATACTACACGCATGTCATACGATGTTGGCATCTCAAAGAACCCATTTGAATTCAGTAGGCAAGAGTTCATAATGGCAAAATTAATCTCGGGAGTTTCCGCCAACACAAAGTTCCTCCATTCTCTACTAGAAAGCGCTATAGTGTTCAAGGAGCTTAGATATCTAACCTCCTTGACTTTCATAGTGATTCAAGGAACAACGAAATTCGACATGCAAGCTACCCTCTGGGTGTCAAATAACAAAGCTTGCACCCGAGACCATACGATATTATTATTATCAAAATTGATACCGTCGGTTTTAAAAGCATTTTCCATTCGTGTAAAATGTAAACTAGACCTTAACTGAATGAGAAAAAGGGTCATCAGTTCAGTGAGTCACGACGTACGGGGCTTCTTCTTTCCATCAAAACAAAAGGAAAAGATTAATTGTGGAGTTATCTAGAACCGGAACCAAACCAGAACGTGGTAGATATTGAACATATATCATTCTTATACCTTTCTGGGAGTCGTTAGGAATAGAAAATACTGTCAAATATCACCGCTGCACATTGAAAATACTGTCAAATAATCTCTAAATATCGCTTAAATGAAGGTTTTGATTTGAAGCTTCTTCAACGACGGCAGATGTTTGTGGCCGACACATTGACGTCATATCGCGTTGCCAACATATCCGATACAAAATACACCACACGACACACGTAACTTTGTAATTATGTGAAGAAAAGAAATAATAGGCAAAACCATTGGCCTGGATAAAGAGTAATTGATGCGTGCATTGTGCATGACAAAATCCAGGGGTGTTTATATTAGCCCTACCTTTGGTCCAGGCGGAAATCATTGGTCTGCCGGATGCGATATAGTACCGATTGCGTGGGGTTGGCAATACTGTACATGATGCTAAAAATGGCGGAGTCAGCTGGAATTTCATCTATATAAGTCGTGATCCTATTTGGGATGGCTGGATGGATTGCATACAGCGGAGGAGTCAACATAAATTACTATATCATCCCTAGATGCCATTACTACAGGTATTTTGGCTAATTTCAGTAGTTTAAGAATTTTTTCATTCGGTTCAGGTAAACTCGATTCTTACAAGAAAAAGTTACTGGGAGAGGAACCGCCGCGCCGGGGCCTCACGAAAACGGCGCTTAGTGGTGTGGCGGAGAGGATGTCTACAGGCCGGACGTTTGTTTTAGACGAGTGAAATTTCTTAATGGAAGCCTGGAGGCGAGTTACTACAGTACCTGTGTTATCAGCTGCCCCAAGCGGTCCGATGATTGACAACGCTTTTTCACACTACTCCTGAAGTACAGTCATTGGCAAATATAACGACGTACTGTTTGTAACTACGTAACGTGTATTTCTGCGTCACACAATACTTCGGCGTGGACTGTACTGTCTGCTCAAGTCTGGAATTCCATTACATCAGGTCGGTGGTGACAAGTGTGAAGCGATAGGGTGAGAGCGTGAGTGAGTGTAGGCTCACCCACAGGCTTCAAGGTCAAGGGCAATCGTCTAAAACAAACGTCCGGCCTGTACTTGTCTCAATCTCCACCCACCCGCACATTCGTAGGAACAGGCTGTCCCGATCGCGATTAGTGACGTGGTCAATCACGATAAAACTAATTGGGCAGTGTGCACGCTACCCTAATCACAATTAAACTAAACGGGCAGTGTACACACTTCCCCAATCACTACTAATTGGGCAGTGTGCACGCTACCCTAATCACAATTAAACTAATCGGGCAGTGTCCACACTACCCTAATCACAATTAAACTAATCGGGCAGTGTCCACACTACCCTAATCACAATTAAACTAATCGAGCAGTGTCCACACTACCCTAATCACAATTAAACTAATCGGGCAGTGTCCACACTACCCTAATCACAATTAAACAAGTAGGGCAGTGTACACACTACAATAATCACAATTAAACTAATTGGGAAGTGTACACTCTACCCTAATCACAATTAAACAAGTAGGACAGTGTACACACTACGATAATCACAATTAAACTAATTGGGAAGTGTACACTCTACCCTAATCACAATTAAACAAGTAGTGAGGAGTTAATTCGCAGTGAGCATATGTACACCATTCTAGTCGAAGATACTTTTATTAACAATACAAAGAACATCATGAAAGAAGGGGCAAAGATACACATTAATACATAATGTGTCCACGGTGGTGCTCTTTTAGCATTCCCCAACTTCCTCCCTAATCAGAATTAAACTAATCGGGCAGTGTGCACACTACCCTAATCACAATTAAACAAGTAATCATAATTAAACTAATTCGGCAGTGTACACACTACCCTAATCACAATTAAACAAGTAGGACAGTGTACACACTACCCTAATCACAATTAAACATGTAGGGCAGTGTACCGACTACCATCTTCAATCCAATCCGCTTTATGAGAGGGAGTGGGTTAGGGCTAGCAGTCTAAATTGCCATGTGTCTCATGGCTCAATGAATGTCCATTTTGATTTCCCAGTTTTGCAAGCGGAAGTTATAATAATCTTCTCTTGCTGATCATTGCGATCACCACTCATGTTCTATCAATGCTTTCTCACGCTATGTAACTAATGACCCTGCTGTTTCTAAACTGACATAATCAACACTTTGACACACGTAGCTGTATTTATAATTTGTCATCTTGTTTGTGAATACAATGCTGACTGACTGCTGTGGAAGGAATTTCAACCATGTCATGTCATCGAGAAACTGGATATCGGCGGAGCTTTTGATGTCTTATCATGAGGAAATACGCAGCTTGCACATCTCACACGATGATGCTACGCTGTAAATACATCTAGACAGGAAATGCATAAATTGATGCAGGTAATATTTTGAAATTCCACGTAAAACAGGGTGGTTGTGGTCATCTATCCCTGTTTGCTGCTGAAGAAGACAGAATTTGAAATTTGGACAAAGGTGTTCTGTAGAGAACACATAGCCTACTTTCTTTGAAATCCATTATTTTATTTTTATATTCTGTTTCTATTGTGCAGTGAGATTACAATCAGTGTAGTTAACCCTTGAGAACTGTCGTGAAGAAAATATAACACGAGGACTGGCGCCGGGTCATTTGGACCCATAGTGTGTCACTCCCTTTTCGTCATAGTCGTACGGAATTTAATGAAGTAAGTTTACCCTTGGTGTATTTCTATCAACTATTCCCAATACAAAATTGATTTATATTTTCCAAATTCAACATGCTGAAAAATGACGATAATTTACGTAACAGTATCATTGGCCTGATTGTGGCGGCATAGCAGTCCAGCTGATGACCCAAGGTGCCCCTAGACCTTAAACATGGATCAACAAGAACATGAGCTATGTGATTGTATAGCACTAAAATAGGTGGATCCCCCCCCCCCTTTGTTTAAATATTTTCCCGACTAAAGTAAACCGAAAACTGTCACGCGAGGACTGGCGCCTTGGGTAAATCTCACCCAACCGTAAATAATATAGAAATAACTTGAGTGTTCCTAAAGCAATGGACATGTTCCTTTTGCAGGGTGAAGTTCAAGGCTAGGAAGGAAGGTACAGTGAGCGACAGGAAATAAGGGCTGATCAAAACGAAAATATAAAGCATTATTTAAGACTTGGTCAAAAATGACCTTTAAAAGGACGTTTGTGTGCTCAGTCCCACATTATCACTTTTGTTATTCGTTGTGTGTTTGTCTGTTTTGCAGAGCAGATTGTGTGTCGCTGTTCTTTGTATGTACCCTATATTGTGTATAATGTGATAAAATACACATAGCAAAATGACCAACGTCGCTAAATCGCAATATGCAAAACTTTTTTTGAGCACTGTATGTAAATTTTAATGTTGTTGTCTAATTGTACGCTTAGCGCCACGTTGAATCTATGCTCTTGTGCTTCAGCAGAGTATATCTTGTACCTAGAATTCTACGTGTTATGTAAATTTTAATTTGCTAAGTTTATATGGTGAATAACCAATTGTAATATTTTCTATAATCTAAGAGGTGGATGCACGTGTTATTAAATATAATTACGGTGCAACTGAATATGAATCTAGAGCAGAGGTGGTCAAACAGCACTCCAGGCGCGCTGGTTGCACTCCAGCGTGCTTCTAGTGCCTTGCAGTGATGGTGGGGGAAGACTATATGTATGTCTCGCTCGCTCGCTCGCTCGCTTTCTCGTCTTACTCTCTCCCGTACTGCCTTTGCTGTGTCGAAGGTCAAACGGTCGCGGTGTGATGTCCCTTATATTCAAAGAGTTTTCTACCAGATTTTTAGAACTTGCAAAACTTAACCTGTTTTTGATTTGTTTGTCAAGCCAATTTCAATGTCTGTAATTGAGGTTCCGCAAATGGAGCTTATAAATTTGCAATGTAGCACTAGAAAATGAAAATCCACAGCCTGCTTCCAGTCTCCGACCGGGTCAGGAATGGAATGAATGAAGCCCCCATCTAGCGGCGAGGATATGAACTCTGCCAGCTGCCGAGGCCTGACGCTCTCCTCTGGGAAAATGATTAAATGAATGACAGATGAAATGAAATGATAGTGGAGAGTGTTGCTGGAATTAAATTTTGACAGGGAAAACCGGAGTACCCGGAGAAAAACCTGTCTGCCTCCGTTTTGTCCAGCACAGATCTCGCATTGAGTGACCGGGATTTGAACCACGGACCCAGCGGTGAGAGGCCGGCGTAATGTAACACTAGACTTTGGGATATTTTTAGCTCTGTGAAATATTTGCCCGATTTCTACTCAAAATTACCGCAGCAGGAATATCCAAAATTGTGCAGGTTTTATCAATGTTTGGAGCAACGTATCTCTGTGAAACTTTTTTTTCTGCATTGAAACTAACAAAATCACGGCATCGCGCTCTGATGTCTGACGGTAACCTGCGAAACAGTCTCCGGTTGATTGTCTCACAAGCAATCGTACCGAACATTGAGCATATTGTAAATATAAAAACAAGGAAAATAAAAATGTGACCAAAATTGCATTGTCATAAAATATGAGTCCCATGATACCTTATCAATATTTCTGGTTGTTTTAATTCTGGCCACCTCGTGGTGTAGCGGCTAGAATTCTTGTATGTTGCCCTGGAGGTCCGGGTTTGAAACCCGGCACTGGCAAGAAATTTAATTCTGGTCTGAGGGCTGCAACTGGGTACACTCAGCCTCATGAGGCAAAACTGAGAAGAGGTGGGTTCGATTCCCGTCTCTCATCTTGGAAGTAGATTTCCGTGGTTTCCCACTTCTACTCCAGGCAATGCCGGGATGGCTCCTAAATTAAGGACACGGCTGCCTCCTTCCCAGTCCTCGCCTGGATTACAAATACACAACACTAATACTGCCACCACAATTACAGTTTATCAGACAAATTATATACACACACCCAAGTACATGGTGCTACAGGACCAAAATTTCGCAAAGCCACTACATCAATCAACAACAAAGTAAAGGAAGGAAGCTTGTAGTTTAACGTGAGCGTTAATCTCGAGATCATGAGCCACGGGACCTCCTTTTTTACGTGGAATCCGAACCACAGGACATGGCATTTCACTTCGAAAATCTCACATGCATTGACCGGGAATCGAACCCGGACTGCCTTCAACAACAAAGTGTTTTAATGCTAAGCACGTAATCTTCAAGTGGCGGAGAAACATGCGAACAACATTTAGACAACCCACACATTGGAAGAACATTTTGTTTGTTTACATTACGTCCGGTGCGAAGGCGAAGGCGAAGGAGATGTCGAGAGATTCACATTCACAATATTCTCTTGTTAGATCAAAAGATAGTATAATTTAGAAAGGAGAATAACAACACACAATTCCATCCTGCTTCCGCCCCCACCTCCCACCTCCCAGTTCCCAGTCTGTTAATAACATTGTTTCTCAATAATAATGTGTGTTTGATGTGTTACAGTCCGATCTATTGCCATGGAAGACTCCTGCACACAGTCCAGCTGGCAGAAGTGTTCAAAGACTCCAAAACATTCGTTGACAAGAAACTCAAACATTCTCAAAATGAAACTCTGCATAATTTTGAAGTATTCATGACTGCTCATGACGATAAACCGACATTCAAACAGGTGGAGAAGTTCGTGAACGAACATTTCGATAATGGAGACGAGCTGGAAGTGACGGACCCTCTGGATTGGAGCGAGTCTCCTGTCGTTCTGAGCCGTATCTCGGACCCGGAGTTGAGAAAATGGGCAAGAGTCCTCAACGCGCTCTGGAAGAACTTCACGCGCAAGATCTCCAAGGAAGTTGAAAGGAATAACGAAATGTATTCCCTCATATATGTACCGAATAGGTTTGTGGTTCCCGGAGGCCGCTTTAGGGAGTTTTATTACTGGGACACGTACTGGATCATCCGCGGGCTGCTCGTGTCGGGGATGAAGGAGACTGTTAGGGGCATGCTGGAGAACTTCATCCATATGGTGAAAACATTCGGCCATGTTCCTAACGGAGGTCGCATTTACTACGTTCAGCGGTCCCAGCCACCGCTCCTCATAGCAATGGTCGACACTTACTATCAGGAAACCAAGGACTTGGCCTTTGTGAGCGTTAATATAGATGTCCTGGAGGAAGAGTTCAACTTCTGGATGAAGAATAGAACCGTCCAGGTACGCAAGAATGGGAGAGATTACACTTTGGCCAGATACTACGCTCCCTCAGAGGGTCCACGGCCGGAATCCTATAAGTAAGTACATTCAAATTAATACAGAGCCATCCCGGGTGAAACCATTGGCGGCCGGTGATTATTTAATTGGTAGTGCCAATAATGATTTTATTTTATATTTTGAGGCCAACATTGGACCACTCTAATCAATTATACATAGCCTTAGCCAGTTTAGTTCTTATTTAGCCAATAGGTTTTCACCCTCTCAGATGTTGACTTCTTGTCTTCAGCAGAGAACATCCTTCCTTTGACCTTTTTATTAATTTTGGTTGCCGGTCGAATGTGTTGAGTCTTGTAAAATGTTGATTCTGTCAGTTTTATTCTTCAGGTCGTTGAGTGTTATTTGGAGTTCTTTAATATCATGCTTACTTTCTGTGATCCATTTAATCATGATATTGCTAATCCATAATCTTTCTACTATTTTTCTATTAATTCTAGTTTCCGGTGTTCGAAGATGTCCAAAAATGAGATCTGTTTCTTTCTAATTGTACTCCGTACTGGTTCAATTTCCTTATTGACAGAATTATTTGATGCTATTCTTCAATGACCATTAACTTGATATTGCTTATTTATGCATGTCCTAATTCTTCTTCTTTCTGTTTCAAGTATTTTATCAATTTATTAGTCGTTTTGGAAATAGTTTCACCTGCATAAGTCATCTCTGGCTGTGGAACTGTTTTATAATGTCTTAATGTCGATAATTTTTGTTGTTGTATGTATTTTTGGTTATATAATTAGCTTTATTCAATGTATTTATTCTATTTTGCAAGTCTGGTTTTTCTTTTAGATTATAGGTGATAATTTCACCTAAATATTTGAATTTATGAACAATTTAGATTTCATGTTCATCAATAGGCTATTAATTATAATTTCAAGTGGTGGACCAGTCAACATGATTTCAGTTTTCTCAAACTAATTTTTTGCTTAGCACTTCCAATTTTTATATTTTTACAATTTTCTAAATACCATCCCCTCATTACATATCCTAAAGCACAGCAGAGGTGACAAACAGTCTTAAGCCAGTTTTAATCAAGAATGAGTCAGATATATCTCCTCTGAACTTAATTTTTGATTTAGTGTCAGTTAGAGTAAGTTCTGTAAGTGTAGTTTTGGATGGAGGCCAAAATTTCTTAAAATTTTTGAAATTGAATGTCTATGTATAAGAATAATAGACATCTTAAAACCTATAAATGTTATTGCGATAGGCTTATTTCGTTTCTTGTAATATGCCATAACTAATGTAAAAGTAACTAGTTGAAACCCGTCAAAACATGACTGTCAATGGGAAAATATGTACTGAAGAATTTTCTTATACGTTCTTTCTGCCATATATTTATTTTTGTCACTATTGCAACTAAAGGGCGTCGAAAGATTGCACTCTCGGCAATGCAATATACTGCTGCCCATGACTGAAAACATGAGGTAAATCCTAATTTTAACTGCTCTTATTTCCAAATCCAAGCAATTTTCATACATATGACTTACAATTAAGCTGGTTCCATATAGGAACCCTTGGGAGACGTTCAGATTTCTAAGGAGCACAACTATGGCTCAAACGCTTGGTGTAAGAATTCCCAGGAATTCAAGAAATCTGTAGTTGGCTTTCATCTTCAGTGTTTAGTCTGCTAACGTTGGTGTATGATTTTGAACTACTTGATAGAAGTTCAATTACTTTTAAATTAACTTCATTACAGCAATTTTTTGGTGTAAGAATGCGAACTTGCGAGAAATGTGTTATATCCTTCGCAGAAGTGAATGATTCGCCGTAAATCCGTCACGTTATCATGTCTGGCTGATGATTCAACAACATTCGATTCCTCACAATCCACAGAGGGGTAGTCGCCGTTAACTTGTAGCAAAAGAAAAATTAGAAAATTCAATTTCATCTGGTTTCGAACGCTTGTTTTTATGTAAGCGGAGTATTTTGGAGAAGGGTCAGAGAGATGAGTAATTGATACAATAGTCTACTGTAACTGTGTGTCGAGAAGCGTGCGGCACAACCTACCTGGTGTCTCCTCCAAGAACAATAACTATCCCACGAAAACGATTAATGTTGTTACGTATAATATCTTTTAGACGTCGATTCACACACATTAATGAATGCATATTTGCCATTGGGGCTTCATCCCATATTATGAGCCATGCTAATAGAGTATCGTCAGCTGGTTTGCTAAATATTTAGATCTATTTTGAAAGTTGAATGTAGGGGTTATGCTCTCGCAACATATTGTTTAATACACACATCAAAAAAAGTTTTGCATCACCTCGGTTCCAAGAGTTCCGGAACCTTTAAATACAAAGGGAATAGAGATCAACACAAACAACATTTCAGCTCGTGTTATTGCTCATGAGACCCACACATTGCATGTTGTACCATCATACAGCTAGACTTTCAGCATTTGTGGTCCAGATTGCAGTACACACCACTACCTCTAATACCCAGTAGCACGTCCTCTTGCATTGATGCATGCCTGTATTCGTCGTGGCATACTATCCACAAGTTCATCAAGACACTGTTGGTCCAAATTGTCCCACTCCTCAACGACAATTCGGCGTAAATCTCTCAGAGTGGTTGGTGGGTCAAGACGTCCATAAACAGCCCTTTTCTACATATCCCAGGCATGTTCGATAGGGTTCATGTCTGGCGAACATGCTGGCCACTGTAGTCGAGCGATGTCGTTATCTTGAAGGAACGCATTCACAAGATGTGCACGATGAGGTCGAGAATTGTCGTCCATGAAGACAAATGCCTCTCCAATATTCTGCCGATATGGTTGCACTATGGGTCGGAGGATGTCATTCAGGTATCGTAAAGCCGTTTCGGAGCCTTCCATGACCACCAGTGGCGTACGTCGGCCCCACATAATGCCACCCCAAAACATCAGGGAACCACCACCTTGCTGCACTCGCTGGACAGTGTGTCTAAGACGTTCAGCCTGGCCAGGGTGCCTCCAAACACGTCTCCGACGATTGTCTGGTTGAAGGCATATGCGACACTCATCGGTGAAGAGAACGTGATGCCAATTCCGTGGGGTCCATTCAGCTTGTTGTTGGGCCCATCTGTACCGCGCTGCATGGTGTCGGGGTTGCAAAGCTGGACCTCGCCATGGACGTCGGGAGTGAAGTTGCGCATCATGCAGCCTATTGCGCACAGTTTGAGTTGAAACACGACGTCCTGTGGCTGAACGAAACGCATTATTCAACATGGTGGCATTGCTGTCAGGGTTCCTCCGAGCGGCAATCCGTAAGTAGCGGTCATCCACTACAGTAGTAGCCCTTGGGCGGCCTGAGCGAGGCCTGTCATCGACAGTTCCTGTATCTCTGTACCTCCTCCATGTCCGAACAACATCGCTTTGGTTCACTCTGAGACGCCTGGAAACTTCCCTTGTTGAGAGCCCTTCTTGACACAAAGTAACAATGCGGACGCGATCGAACTGCGGTATTGACCTTCTAGGCATGGTAGAACTACAGACATGAGCAGCGTACCTTCGTCCTGGTGGAATGACTGGAACTGATCGGCTGTCGTACCCCCTCAGTCTAATAGGCCCTGCTCATGCATGGTTGTTTACATCTTTGAGCAGTTTTAGTGACATCTATGAACAGTCAAAGGGACTGTATCTTGGATACAATATACACAGTCAACGTCTATATGCCGGAGATCTGGGAACCGAGGTGATGCAAAACTTTTTTTGATGTGTGTATATGAAGTGTCCTCTGTGATGTAAGAATTCACATGATTTGCAGATCTGATTTCATTAACTTCTGAGGATTCTAATGTATACAACTGGCCGTAAGAACCGTCGCTAATATTTTTGGAATATAATGAAGAAATGCGATGGTGTGGAATTCCATAAAGTTTAACACAATGGACCGTATTCATGTGGCACGGTAACATAGGCACCAAAGGAAACGAACGACATAGCATTGTTGTACTGATTCCACTAATCGAAGGCTCCTTTCTGTAATCTTTCACGTCCAAATTCTCTTGGTCATAAATTTTACAGTTCCAAGTCTGAACCTTTTTAGCAATTTGACCCACGAGCATGGCTCAGCGGTCTGAGGTAACTTACATCCCAAGGTGACTGGGTAGCTGGTTCTGAGGTTTGAATCCCCGTGATGAGTAGTTTCTCCACTCCAGGCAAGTCCCGGTATGAAGCCTTGGATCACCCATTTCAATGCTTGGCCGCAATAAGTCATCACAATAACACAGGTTATAAGATAAACATACGCAGTATACGGGACTGATGACCAAGATGTCCTTAACCTCTAAATGAAGCATCATCATGCATCAATAACAAACAGTATTCATGGCCTTCATTTCCCGCTTTTGGCGGCTCTTATCAAAATTGTTCAATACCTTTGGGCCCTCAGACGAGGATTAGTGGGGCCCCTCCAACTTAGTTCCGTGATATTCTGGATGTATTGCGTTTCTGTTTTTAAAACTCCCACCCCAAAAAAGAAACCCCAGGATTTAGATTTTTCAATTTTGTGTGTTTTGTCCCCCCAGGGGCTCACATCTAGTGGGACGTGGGTTAGCGACCACAGGACCCCAGGTGAGTCCAGGATTGCTTCCACTTACTTGTGTCGGGCTCTTGTTATCTTTCGTGTCGACCTCCCTTGGTCAACTCTTGTTCGTTTCCGACCCCGACGGTATTAGGGTACCCGAGGCCTAGGGAGTCTTTCACTTTCCCGCCTTACTTGGCTCTTGTCTCATCATTCCTGATCCCTCATTCTTCGAGGCGCCAGACCTCTTGCTTTTCTTTTCATTGTATCTCCTGCCTTCTGCTCAAGGCCCTTAAGGAGGCAGGGTGTGTGTAGCCCCACCCTGGATAGTGCTACACCCTCAAGGGCTCACGTCTGGTGAGTTCCGGAGTTGGCGACCCCGAGGGATTCCTGAGCTGGGTCCGGTTTTTCTCCTTCCATTGCCTTTGGGGCGGTCTCTCCCCTCTTTAACTTTCCTGGCTCTCCTTTCTTCCAAGTCCGTCAATTCTCATTCTTCGGGGGTTGAGGGCATTTACTTTCCTCCTGTCTTTTGTTTCTCTCATTCTTATTTTCGTTTCCATGTCCTCTTCTAGTTTGTGAGTTAGTTTAATTTCATTTAAATTTTCACAATCACCCAAACCATTAGGGGCCGATAACCCAGATGTTAGGCCCATTAAAACAATTATCATCATCATCATATTTAAATTGTGTTCATTGTATGTCGTTTTCATTGTCATTGTTTTAAGGGGTGCAATATTGGGGCTATTTTTGTATGGGTGTCCAGTTCTTTGTGGGCATAACCTTCACCTGTGTTGGTTGCAGAGAGGATTACAACAAGGCGCACGCTAGTTTTGTGGACGAGGAGCGGATGCAAGAGTTCTATGTAGATATAAAGTCCGCAGCAGAGTCTGGCTGGGACTTCTCTAGTCGCTGGTACATCGCCAACCGCACGAACAATGGTCAGTATT
The DNA here is from genome assembly GCA_946902985.2 of Meconema thalassinum. Taxonomy (NCBI): domain Eukaryota; kingdom Metazoa; phylum Arthropoda; class Insecta; order Orthoptera; family Tettigoniidae; genus Meconema; species Meconema thalassinum. The sequence goes on from OX336392.1 coordinate 539,424,820, forward strand.
TATTATCTACTCTTCCCTTTGTAAAGCAGACCATTCTGACCTACCAATATTGCACAACAGCCCACTCCAAGATGTATTTGAATTTTTGTTGACTACCCCGTTGTAGGGGTTATCACCCCTTAGGTCCCGGATCAATCCCACGTTCTGTCAAGAAATATAATTCTTGTCTGAATGTTGGCCTCACGAGGTAAGACTGACAAGAGGTTGGTATGATTCCTACCTCGCCCATCCAGAAGTGGTTTGCCATGCTTTCCCTCTTCTAATACAGCGGCTTCGGTGGCGTAGTCGGTAGCATGCTGAGCTTCTATGCCCAAGATAGCGGGTTCAAACCCGGCCGAAGACGTTGGATTTTTTAAGAGCGTTAAAAGTCCCTCAGTATGCCTTCCTTCAAAGGAGAAGTAAAGCCGGCAGTCCCATGTCATAGATTTATGGCATGTTAAAGAACCTTCGAAGCTAAATTGCATAGGTTAAGAATGTAAACAACGCTCTTAAGTTTCTACGTTCGTTGCCAAGAGCCGATTGCGGTGGCGTCTAATAGCTAATTTCTGAACTAGGCCTAGTAGTCGATGACGGTGGCTTTGGCGGCAAAAGTTGGAACTATTTGAAAAATTCAAAGTTGCAGTCCTTACTTGAATTAAAAAACAGATACACACACTAATACAGCCATCACAATTAACACCGGTTATCAGACAGATTCTACACACACCCAAAGTACACGGGGCTACACGACCGCGTTGTCGCAGCCCCTAAACTGACGAACCAACCAACCTCTTCTATTACAGACAAATGCTAGGATACTTCCTGACCTAAGATTCTACATAATAGAGCATGGCTGCACTGAAAAAAGAAGTGTCAAGATTTTTATCCAAACTTACCGCCATCTCCTTCCTACTCTTAACCTTGATTAAAGGTACACAAGGCTATTACAGACACTACTATAACACAAATTGTCATACAAATACTACACACAAAAGTACACAGCGCTGATAACCACAATATCCGTGCCCCTAAATGAAAAAATAACGGGATTTTAGCATTGAGGAATTTGGGATACAGATTCCAGTATGATTTCAGCTGTAAGTTAAACACTTTGGGCTAGACATTAACTCCGTCTTTAGTTACATAAACTCTATAAAAGTCCTAAGATTTACATGAGAGCTACACAAAATTCTCAATGTGAGCAATGCCAAACTTATTTACGCTTAGACATTAAAAAGAGTTCAAGAAGAGAAATGTAGCTCGCCAAATAAGTAGCGCCATCATGACAATCTAGAACATTTCACTCTTATCCAGCCATTTGTGAGGAGCGAGCAGGCCTTGTTTCAGTGTGTTTCCGTTGACCCATGTATACAAGACAGAGTACCTGTCATGACAGCTGGTCTAATCAGATAATGTTACCATACGTGAATGTTTAAGTGTTGTATCACTGTGAGTGCAGTATATCATCATTCGCGCTCGGAATTTTAGGTGCTAAAAATCCGGAAAATATTTATTTTTTATGTAAGAAATATGTTACAAAAAAGTAAAAATATATAATTATAATTTAGTTTATAAATGACAATATAAACAATATGCAGTACTCACGAATGCAATTTATTCTATGTCTCACTGACTGCTGAAGCATTACAATACACAACGAGATACATCTTCAGGTTGTCCATCACAAATGACCGACGATTATCGCGAAACACTTCTTCTGAGGGCGTGAAACTGCGGCATTATGTTTCTTGCCCTCGAAGTGTTGTGCAACTTGAGATCGCTGTTCAGCCTTGATTGCTTTCCCACATGACTGGCAGAACAGAACGCCCCCATCAGAAGTAAAATTATCCTTAAATTCTGCAACAGACTCTGCAGACGATAACTTGTTTTTACTTTAGGAATCGTAGAACTGCCTTACACTCACAGTGCCAGAAATGATCTGCATGTCGGTGACACTGGTTCCAGGTAGCTGGGGGGAAGGTCTAGCACGTGGTGCAATATGGCTACTGACAAGAAAATCCCCGGCTTCCACAGTGAGTGGGACGGGGTGACGAGATAAGAAAAACACAGCTGCTAGCTGATATACGCACTGCATGAAGATTAGATAGCTCACAGGTTCTTCCCCGTTAAAGTAACACACAACAAATATGCAATGAACTGAAAGATCTAGCATACTGATTTAAAATTTGTAAATATTATGTCTTTTTATGTGCTAATAAGTGAAAAGCGGGAATTTATGTATTTATAGACAAAATGTTCAAAATGTGTATTAACATAAAAATATATTTATTTACCTAAAAATCCGAGCCCTAATCATCATAATCATGGTTTCTCTACTTCAGCAGGCTGGGTATGGGGATGAAAAAGTCTCCTCCATAAAGGAGAAGAAATATTCCAAACTTAAATTTTACAGCCCTGTCGTAAACGCACATATTACCAAACCTTTCTCTCCCTGTCGATATAAGCGGATTCCAGTCATGTAGGCTACTGGGTGAAGGATGATGCCCTATCACCAAGAATGGAAATAGACGACCTCTCTCACTCCTCCAGTCCCTCAGGGGCTCACATCTAGTGGGACGTGGGTTGGGGACCACGGGACCCCAGCTGAGTCCGGCATTGCTTCCCCTTACTTGTGCCGGGCTCCTCTCAGTCTTCTTTCCTGTCGACCTCCCTTGGTCAACTCTTGTTCTCTTCAGACTCCGACGGTATTAGGGTATCCGAGGCCTAGGGAGTCTTTCAGTTTCCCGCCTTAACTGGCCCTTGTCTCATCCTTCCTGATTCCCTCCTTCTGTGAGGGGTCAGCCTTCTTATTCTTTTTACCTCCTGCCTTGTGCTCAAGGCCCTTAAGGAGGCAGGGTGTATGTAGCCCCACCACTTCTGGTGCACCCTAGGTAATGCTACACCCTCAGGGGCTCACGGTTGGTGAGTTCGGGAGTTGGCGACCCCGAGGGATTCCTGAGCTGGGTCCGTTTTCCCCTTTTGTCCCTTACCTTTGGGACGGACCCTCTCCTCTCTCTCCTCCCCTCTCCTCTTTTCCTTATATTTCCTTTTCTCTTTAAGATTCCCGCACTGTTTTTGTTACTTGGTTCACCGTGTATCTAAATTCCCTTTTAGCGTTTTTTAAGGCATTTTTAATCTACGTGGCATTTTGTAAGTTTTTCTATCAAATTTACATCTCGCGATTGTTTACAACCTCAATTGCATTTTGTAAAGAGCTTGCCACGGTGGGTAAGTGGATAGCGTGTCGGTCTGCTAACCCCAAGATTGCAGGTTCGCCCCTGACCGTGGTAAGTGATTTTTGAAAGGCGGCAAAAATACGATACGCATGTCATACGATGTTGGCATGTCAAAGAACCCATTTGAATTCAGTAGGCCGAGTTCATAATGGCAAAATTAATCTCGGGAGTTTCCGCCAGCACAAAGTTCCTCATTTCTCTACTAGAAAGCGCTATTGTGTTCAAGGAGAGTAGATATCCAACATCTAACCTCCTTGACTTTCATAGTCAAGGAACTACGAAATTCGACATGCAAGCTACCCTCTGGGTGTCAAATAGCAAAGCTTGCACCAGGCACCCGAGGCCATACGATATTATTATTATTATTATTATTATTATTATATTTTGTAAAGATTGACAATCTAAATTGCTTTTTAATAAGTCTTTCAATGCAGGTAGCTGGGCATTTTAGTGAGTATTTTGAATTTCAATTGCATTTTGTAAGTATTTTCAACCAAAACCACATTTCGCAAGAATTTTAAATCTAAATTGCATTTTGTTTGGTGGGCATTTTGCAAATATTTTGATTCTCAATTGCATTTTGTGAATATTTTGAATCAAAATTACATTTTGTCACGTATTTTCAATCTAAATTGCATTTTGTAAGTATAGTCAATCCACATGAGTCGTTTGAATCTACCGTACATTTTGTAAGCATTTTCAATTTCAATTGCATTTTGTAAGCATTTTGAATTTCAATTGCACTTTGTGAATAATTTGGATTGGAACTGGGATATTTCAATCTGAATTGCATTGTGTACGTATTTTGAACCTCAATTGCATTGTGTACGTATTTTGAACCTCAATTGCATTTTGTACGTATTTTCGATCTCATTTTGCATTTTGTATGTATTTTGAATTTCAGTTTCATTTTGTAAGTATTTCGACGCTACATTGCATTTTGTACTTATTTTGAATCTAGCCTACGTTTTGTGGGTCCTTTTCAATCTATTCTTTTTGTGAACCTTTTCGTTATAAATTCCCTTTTGTAAGACCATGTTGTGAGTTGTTTCCATCTGAGTTTCTCTTTGTACGTATTTTCCGTCTCACATAATTTTCGTTCTGGTTTCCATTTCATTCTCATTTTCGCTAACACCCAGATCATTAGGAGCCGATAACCTAGATATTAGGCCCCTTAAAACAACAATTATCATCATCATCACTCCTCCAGAGCGATAAATGAATGATGGTAAATCACTGGAAGGAAATTGACAGGGGAAATCATAGATCCTGGAGAAAACCTGCCCACTCCTGCTTTGTGTAGCACAAATTTCACATGTACCAACAGAGAGAGAAGTCCGGAATTCAGTGGTGAAAAGCTGATGTCTAACCACCTGAGTCATTGATAGGTCTCTTTGTCTGTTGTTGACGTCTTCACAATATCAGCTATCTTGAACCTCAACTTCTTGTTCTGTACCTAAGCTTGGACCTCAACACTCAAGTCTGTTCGCAGAGTCGAGATAGTGGAAGTAAACACAGCTGTGGCCTACCTGCCCGCAAGGGGGATATGGAACTGCGCCCATAATCGGTGATATTTCCAGATCCTTTTAATTAGGCCGATTGAACTGCGCCCATAGTCAAGTCGGCTGTTAGCCCAAGGTGGGTTTAAGGGAAAGTGACGGACGGTCTCCCACCAATAGCTTCTGCACTGCTGAGAATAAGAGGTAGTCCCCCGTCCCGATAAGCAGCTGTACTACGGGAAACCCATTTCCTTTTAGATTTCTGGCAGCATTTCTCGGGAATTTCCGGCCAAAGGTCGCCTTTCACCATTTACACCATGCTGCTCAATTTCTCGCATTCTGTTTAGACCAGTGAGTGAAATAACATTGCGAGCGAAAATGGTTACTATGCTAAGTGAGAGAGGTTCCTAGTTAGTAGTTTTAGACGGTTTTAAGTTCACAAAAAGCATTGTGCTGGCTTCCGAAGCCTGTCGCACTCCTCTGGGACAATGATTAATGAATGACAGATGAAATGAAATTGTATTGGAGAATGTTGCTGGAATGAAAGATGACAGGGAAAACCGGAGTACCCGGAGAAAACCCTGTCTCGCCTCCGCTTTGCCCAGCACAAATCTCACATGGAGTGACAACGACTTGAAGCACTGAACCCAGCGGTGAGAGGCCGGCGCGCTGCTGCCTAAGCCACGGAGGCACCAATAATAATAATAATAATAATAATAATACAACTCTCTCTAATCCACCATAAATAACTACCCCTCTAGTTTTGTTATACAATAAAAAAATATAATAATCGTCTAAATGGTAAGATTACATCAAACTAGTTTATCAAACATTTGCAATAACAAAACCATTTTAGGTAGATTTCATTAGAAAGCTAACTATTGCAATGGGTCCCATGTTTCGACTTCCGGAAAATTTCGACATATCTTCGCGTTTCACATCCCCCAGACCCCAAAACCACCGTCAGTTCAAAAGTTTATATATAATTTATGTATGTATATACACTCACCGGCATAAAAAGCGGAACACTACGAATCTCGGACAAAACGCAAATGTTTATCTGTTTCATATCTGTTATAAATTGAATGTTGTAACTTTCCTGCGACATGGCACTGTGTCGTGACTTAATCATGAGTTAATTAACTCAATTGAGCAGTTTCAGCGCAATAATATTGATACACATTGTTGATCGGGACAATCACGGAACTAATGATACCGTTTCCCGCCTTTGGACAAGAATAACCACAAACGGCTGTATTAAGGTTTATTGCTGTGAATTCTCGTGCCGCGTATTTTTGTGGACATTAGAGTTTGTCTAAAACATTCGTAATCATACAGTGTTACAGTACAATGGATTCCAGGTTTCGATATTTCCAAATTTGTGTTTGTGCACTGTTGTGATTGTCTTGATCAATAATGTTTGTTAATTATTGTACTAATTAAGGTATATAACTTAATATGCATTGCCATATTGTTGTAATGTCATAGTATTTGATTAATACAAGGTTTGGAACGGTTCAACATTGAGTTAAGTCTGAAATTTGTAGTGTTTCGCTTTTATTGCCGGTGAGTGTATATCTACTATATAAAGCTCAAATACCACTGACTGACTGATTCATTCATCACGAAATCTCAGAAACCACCGAACGGATTGGAATGAAATTTGGTATGCAGCTTCCTCAAGGGCCGCAAACGCCCACTAAGAAAGGATTTTTAGATATTCAGGTTCTAAAGGGGTGTTAAGGGGCTGACCTGCATTTCATTGAATAGCAATATCTCCCGATTGGTTTCATTGGGGGATGTGATACTCGGCATATAAACTCATCATTAAAAATAAGAAGACATGTGTCTGAGGGTTTTTCGATGTGGTGTATATTATGAGGTGAAAGGGGTGAAAAGTGGGGGTTGAAGGATTCCCAACGGAGCGTGTATCTCTTAAACGACATAGGCCAGGAGTTTGGAACTCAGCCGAAAAAAATCAGCATAAAAAATAACTAAACAGGTGTTTGACCGTTTTTTCATAAATCCAATTTAAGGGGCCCATGGGGATGGGTGAAATTATGGGGGAGGGGGGGGGGGGAAACGTAATATGTCTGAGTTTAAAATTATACATGGCCTATGTTGTAGACAATAAAACATTACATCTTTTTTGTCTCTTGCTATTTCATCATACGACGAATACTTACGGAGTTATTAATGATTTTGTACTTTTTGGCCGGAATTTTCTGTCCTAGGAATGACATAAAAATTGATTCGAATGAAATTTCAAAAAATGGTTTTTTTTAATACTTTTATTATATTTTTCACGTCTTTTAGGGTCCGAAACCAACATGATATTTTGATGTTAGTTTTTTTCGTCCCATGCATTTTTGGTTTCAGGTGATAGAATTATTTTCCACTGGGACCCATGCTTATCTACTATATAAAGCTCAAATACCACTGACTGACTGATTCATTCATCACGAAATCTCAGAAACCACCGAACGGATTGGAATGAAATTTGGTATGCAGCTTCCTCAAGGGCCGCAAACGCCCACTAAGAAAGGATTTTTAGATATTCAGGTTCTAAAGGGGTGTTAAGGGGCTGACCTGCATTTCATTGAATAGCAATATCTCCCGATTGGTTTCATTGGGGGATGTGATACTCGGCACATAAACTCATCATTAAAAATAAGAAGACATGTGTCTGAGGGTTTTTCGATGTGGTGTATATTATGAGGTGAAAGGGGTGAAAAGTGGGGGTTGAAGGATTCCCAACGGAGCGTGTATCTCTTAAACGACATAGGCCAGGAGTTTGGAACTCAGCCGAAAAAAATCAGCATAAAAAATAACTAAACAGGTGTTTGACCGTTTTTTCATAAATCCAATTTAAGGGGCCCATGGGGAGGGGTGAAATTATGGGGGGGGGGAACGTAATATGTCTGAGTGTAAAATTATACATGGCCTATGTTGTAGACAATAACACATTACATCTTTTTTGTCTCTTGCTATTTCATCATACGACGAATACTTACGGAGTTATTAATGATTTTGTACTTTTTGGCCGGAATTTTCTAAGTCCTAGGAATGACATAAAAATTGATTCGAATGAAATTTCAAAAAATAGTTTTTTTTAATACTTTTATTATATTTTTCACGTCTTTTAGGGTCCGAAACCAACATGATATTTTGATGTTTTTTTTTCGTCCCATGCATTTTTGGTTTCAGGTGATAGAATTATTTTCCACTAGGACCCATGCTTATCTATCTATATAACTAATGTTATAACGGGATTCCAAATGTTAATGCAGGCGAAGCCGCGGGTAACAGCTAGTATATATATATATATATCAGTTTCTTGTGGACACGATAACTGCCGTAATTTTTCACCAATCACTTTGAATTTTTTACATAATATGTATCCCTATAAAATCTCGGTCGAGTTCGTTAATGGGCAAAATCGGTCGAAGGGGGTGAAAATGGGGGGCTTTTTTTTCGAAAAAGTGAAATGTCGCTATAACTCTCTTAATACGTGAAATATCGAATCCATTCAAAGTTCATAATATGTGTCGGATAAGTGCCAACAATTTATGTCAAATAAGATTTTTGATAGCACCAACCATTGACCAAAGGGGTGGAAAAAGTGTTTTTTTCGGGAAACATTAATCATATCTCTCTTAATAGGCACAATATCAAAACCGTACAAAATGGACAATATTCCCCTAATAATTACCTAAAACGTTTGTCTGAGAGAATTTTTGATATGACCCACCATTACGCCAAGGGATGAGAAAAATGATTTCGGAATTATAAGAAAATGCCAAGAGCTCTCAGAGGTTGCCATGGCAACACTACTAAATTGATGAGGGATGAGCTGTTGCCATGACAACGCACTTGCACGAGATCAGATTCAGTATTTCCATCTGACTAAGCCGGCCCCGTGGTGTTGGGGTAGCGCGCCTGCCTCTCACCCGGAGGCCCCGGGTTCGATCCCTGGCTCCGTCAGGGATTTTAAAACTGACGTGAGGGTTGGAACGGGGTCACTCAGCCTCGTGAGGACAATTGAGTAGCTGTCTGACAGTGAGACAGCACCCCGATCACGAATACCAATATTAACGGCCGAGGGGACCCGACGCGCTGATCACGCTGGGCAGCGGTCGCTTGGTCGGCCTTAGCCCGTCATGGGCTGGATGGTGCCAGGGGTTGACTTTTACATCTGACTAAGTGGGAAGCGGCTTCGGTGACGTAACTGGTAGCATGCAGAATGTCTATGCCCAAGGTCGCGGTTTCAAAGCCGGCCGAAGTCGTCGGATTTTCTAAGAGCGCTAAAATCCCTCAGTATGCTTTCCTTTGGAGGGGAAGTTCCAACGTTCATTACGAGTTGCTGGTTGGGGTGGCATCTAGTAGTCAAGTTCACAGCTAGGTGTCATTGACGGTAGTACCTGGTAGCAACATTAGGAACTACTGCTTGAAATTGACCGTCTGCAGTCCTTACCTGAATTACAGACTAATATATCCATTACAATTCACACAGTTTATCAGACAGATTCTACACTCACCCAAAGTACACGGGGTTAGATGACCGCGCTGTCGCAGCCCCTAAACTGAGGAACCAACCACAGGTAGATTTCATTAGAAAGCTAACTATTGCAATGGGTACCATGTTTCGACTTCCGGAAAATTTCGACATATCTTCGCGTTTCACATCCCCCAGACCCCAAAACCACAGTCAGTTCAAAAGTTTATATATAATTTATGTATGTATATGTATATATATATATATATGCATATCAGTTTCTTGTGGACACGATAACTGCCGTAATTTTGCACCAATCACTTTGAATATTTTACCGAATATGTATACATATAAAATCTCGGTCGAGTTCGTTACTGGGCTAAATCTGTCGAAGGGGGTGAAAATGGGGGGGCTTTTTTCGAAAAAGTGAAATATTGCTATAACTCTCTTAATATGTGAAATATCGAATCCGTTCAACGTTCATACTATGTGTCGGATAAAGCCCAAAAATTTATGTTGGAAGAGTTTTTTTTATAGCACCAACCATTGACCAAAGGGGTGGGAAAAAGTGGGTTTTTCGGGAAACATTAATCATATCTCTTAATAGGCACAATATCAAAACCGTACAAAATGGACAATATTCCCCTAATAATTACCTAAAATTTTGTCTGAAAGAATTTTTGATATGACCCACCATTATGCCAAGGGATGAGAAAAAAGATTTCGGAATTATAAGAAAATGCCAAGAGCTATCAGTGGTTGCCATGGCAATACTACTAAATTGATGAGGGATGAGCCATTAGACGTTGCCAAGATAACGCACTTGCACGAGATCATATTCAGAATTCCATCTGACTAATTGTGAAGCGGCTTCGGTGACGTACCTGGTAGCAAGCATGCTGAATGTCTATACCCAAGGTCGCGAGTTCAAAGCCGGCCGAAGTCGTTGGATTTTCTAAGAGCGCTAAAAATCCCTCAGTATGCTTTCCTTTGGAGGGGAAGTTCCAACGTTCGTTGCGAGTTGCTGGCTGCGGTGGCATCTAGTAGCCAAGTTCACAGGTAGGTGTCGTTGACGGTAGTACCTGGTAGCAACATTAGGAACTACTGCTTGAAATTGAGCGTCTGCATTCCTTACCTGAATTACAGACTAATACAGCCATCCCTAAGTACACGGGGTTACATGACCGCGTTGTTGCAGCCCCTAAACTGAGGAACCAACCAAAATCTCTGCGGGAGATACAATTTTGCGTGAAGAAGTAACAGACCGTTACATAGTTACACGTCAGTGTCGAAACCTTGCATAAGGACAGTGTGACCACAAGTAAAAAAATGGACCCCAAATGACGAGAAGGTTACCGTTCCCATAAGACAATAAAATGTTTAAAATAAGCATAAAATGACGAAAAACAAATCTAATTAAGCTCCAATTATAAAATACCTTCTCGCAATAAATGAGGTCTGATCCTTCTACGAAAACCTGCATATTCTGCCTACTTTCGCCTATCCCCAATTTTGTCCGGTGAAATCTACCTCCGCCTTCCGGCGTGCCGAGAAGACTTTTTAAAATATGGTTAGGATGTCGAAAACATCCCAATGTACCAGTTAATGATAATATTGCTAGAACAAAAATTAAATATGAGTCTGTTTTGAAAACTGTACCTGTTTTATGTATCCCAGGCCAACATTAATATCTTGTCCGCAATCTGGACATTGTATATTTAGTTGTTCGCGGAGCGCAGTTCCACAGCCACTTTTCGAAGGTTGACCAGGGTCATTAGTGAAGCTTGGGCGCAGTTCCATACAACCCGCCCGCAAGGGGTGCATAGCTCTGTGCCTGTTGAACGTACGCCAACTTCTGTGCTGTGTATAGCCTACATGTGAAGCGGGCTGACTTATCGGTTACATGCTACAGCGTGGTTTATTTATTGTATTTATTGAATTAATTAATTAGTTCTTAACTGCTTATGACAGGTAACGGTACACAGTGCAGCAAGTCTTGTCTTTTCAAGGGCTAGGGCATGACTAATGATCTCGGAGCTTCTTGGCTACGAGTTTCCCTGTCCAGGCAGTCAAGTGACCACGTGCAAGTATTTACGCGCACTATCTCGACTCGGCGAACAGACTTCATTTTTATTTTTTTTAGACACTCGTTTTGTGTACATGAGCATGGACCCTCACATCAGTTGTCTCTTCCTCAAGGAGGTAGGGTATGTGTAGCCCCACCACTTCCGGTGCACCCTAGATATTGCTACACCCTCAGGGGCTCACGGTTGGTGAGTTCGGGAGTTGGCGAACCCAAGGGATTCCTGAGCTGGGTCCGGTTTTCCCCCTTTTATCCATAACCTGTGGGGGCGGACCCTCTCCTCTTTCCCTTTCCTACCTGCCTTTTATGGCTCTCCTTCCTTCCAAGTCCCTCAATCCGCATTTTTCGAGGGTTGAGGGAATTTCTTTTCCTCCTGTCCTTTATTTGCCTTATTCTCCTTTTGTCTTCCTTTTCTTCTTCTAGTATATAAGTTAGTAGTCAGTTTTAGTTATAGTTAACATTTCATTATCATCTTCACGATCACCCAAACCATTAGGGGCCGATAACCTCGATGTTAGGCCCCTTAAAACAACAATTATCATCATCATCAGTTATCTCTTGTTGCAGGAAGTCTTCACGACATCCACACTAGACACATAATACCCGTGGACCTCAACTCCTTCCTGTATCTGAATGCGTGGACTCTGGCCCGACTATACAATGAGTTGGGCAACACGCTCAAGTCGGAGCAATACGCCAATGTCGCTCGGCAGTGGAAGGAGGCTGTTACGGCTGTGCTCTGGGACGAGACGGAGGGGTCTTGGTTTGACTATGATGCCCTCAACAATATTCCAAGGAAGTATTTCTACCCATCCAACCTCGCACCACTGTGGACCGGATGCTATCGTGAGGTAAACAAGTAGTTCCATGCTCAGAACCAATACATATTATGCTACTTGGGTTTCCATCTGTTAAATAATGTATGCTTGTGATGGCCTATTATCAACATTGTAAAACAATTAGGGTAAACAATCATTTTGTGAACTTTCACTCTATGTTTCATAATAATAATAATAATAATGGAAGCGTTAGAGAAATAAATAAGCGGGCGAGACAGGCAGAAGCGTTCCGGAGGAGGGGGAGAAGCATAATATGGAGCAAGGACGTCCCTCAGAACAGCAAAAGGATCATATATCGGACGTACTATGTCCCTATCCTGACGTATGCCTCGGAGACTTGGGTTATGGAAGCAAGGGAGAAGAGCAAAATACAGGCCAGTGAGATGAGGTTCTTGAGAAGCAGTATTGGAGCTACAAAGATGGACAGAATAAGAAATGAGAGGACGAGAGAATTAATGAAGGAGGAACCATTACAGGATGGTATAGAGAAATCTAGACTTAGATGGTATGGACATGTAAAACGAATGGAGAAGAAGAGGATACCCAGGCGAGTGCACGAGACGAAGTGGGAAGGAAAGAGACCGAGGGGAAGACCGAGAGACAGGTGGCTGAAGGGGGTGGAAGAAAGCGTGAAGAAGAGAGGAGACTGGACAAGGGTGGAGGCTGAGAGATGGTGGGAAGACAGAAGACGTTGGAGAGGCTTGTGTTCCAAACAGACCCGGCCAGTGGCTGGAAACTCTGCAAGATGATGATGATGAATAATATCGTATGGCCTCGGGTGCCGGGTGCAAGTTTTGTCATTTGACACCCAAAGGGCAGCTTGCATAATTTTATCGTTCCTTGAAGCACTATGAAAGTCAATGAGGTTAGATATCTAAGCTCCTTGACTCTACAGCGCTTTCTAGTAGAGAAAGGAGGAACTTTGTGTTGGCGGAAAATCCCGAGATTAATTTTGCCATTATGAACACGGCCTACTGAATTCAAATGGGTTCTTTATCATGCCAACAACGTACGACATGAGTATCGTGATTTTGTCGCCTTTCGAAAATCGCTCGCCACGGCCAGGAGCGAACCTTCAAGCTTGGAGTTGGTAGCCCGATACGATAACGAAACACCCACCGTGGCAGCAGGTTTCTGACAATGAGAAACAGGTTCTCCTTTTCTAAAAGGTTCAAGTTTACCATCTATGATTTATGATACACACCACAAAATCTTTTGTAACCCATGTCACTCATAGCATTCTATACCTAAGATCGCGGGTTCAAACCCGGCCGAAGTCGTCGGATTTTTTAAGAGCGTTAAAAATCTCTCAGTATGCCTTCCTTCGGAGAAGTAAATCCGGCGGTCCCATGTCCTAGATTTATGGCATATTAAAAAACCTTCCACTAATTACACCTGTGTGAGGCTAAATTAATTATAGGTTAAACAACGCTCTTAGGGTTCCTACGTTCGTCGCCAGGAGCTGACTGCGGTGGCGTCTAGTAGCCAAGTTCCGAACTAGTAGTTGTTGACGGTAGCGTTTGGCGGCAAAAGTAGGAACTACTTGAAATGTAATGTCTGCAGTCCTTACTTGAATTAAAAGCAGATAACAAACACTAATACAGTCATCACAATTAACACCGGTTATCAGAGGGATTCTACACACACCCAAAGTACACGGGGCTACATGACCTCGTTGTCGCAGCCCCTAAACTAAGGAACCAACCAACCATCACTCATAGCATCGGTTCATCATACTTGGCTCCACAGAGAGAAAATCTTTCCGTAATGAGTGAAGTGATACATGTTACAGTACCAATATACTTGTACTAAGAATTCTCAGTTGCATGAAAGTAAAGAAGACATCTGCATTTGAAATGTGAATGAAATCCACAGCCTGCTTCCAGTCTCCGACCGGGTCAGACAGTAAGCCTGAATTTTGTTGCAGACAATTTGAGTAGTTTGCTTTGTATCGTTCCCATACCTTGTCTGGTTCTATAACATCCACTACAAGTTAGAAGAGAACTGTGTGCAAGTATACAGGGTGTTCGCAGCAAGCCCTACTTTGTGCTATAACTAGTTTGTTTTTCAAGATATTTTAATTTTCACACCTGCTTTGGAAAGTACTTCTCAATCTCTAATACTTTTGTTTCTTTGGTTTTTGTGTGAAGTTCACGCATAACGCGCAAATCAACTTATTGTGGCACGGTTTTGGCACTTTTTTGCCCAAATCGGTTTTCTGACATCACCTATCGAAAGAGAGACATCGAATTAGTCAAATAAGCCACCAAAATATCAATTTTAGCCCAAATCAAACTCGCAAAATGAGAGTTTGTGTTTACATTGGCTCGACCGGGCCGGGCAGAGGCAGGTCGCATGTTATAAGCGGACGAAAATCTAAACGCAAACTCGCATTTTGCGAGTTTCATTTGGGCAAAAACTGATATTTTGGTGGCTAATTCGACTAATTCGATGTCTCTCTTTCGATAGGTGATTAAAAAAACGATTTTGGCAAAAAAAGTGCCAAACCGTGCCACAAAAAGTTGATTTGCGCGTTATGCACGAACTTCACACAAAAACCAACGGAACAAAAGTTTTAGAGCTTGAAAAGTACAGAGTCCAGTTTGGATGTATCGGAGACCCTCGCTAGCCCGCTCGCCCGCGGCGCGATCCTATCTCCCGCCACGCACTTTTCCGTTATGCCGCGCCGCGCGGCACTGAGTCATTGAGTATAGGAATTTGTTCTTACCTAGTTCACAGCTGGTACTGAAAATGTTCGCCATGCACTGCTACACATCGCTGGCACCTTTTTATGAAACTGGCATTTACTCTCTGAAGTTCCTCAGCACCGATTGACTGTATTTCAGCTGTAATATAGTCTTTAAGCTCATTTATAGTGGAAGGGTTTCTCGCATACACTCTTTATTTTTAAGCGTCTCCCACAAATAAGTCACATGGTGATAAGTCTGGGCTTCGTGGGGGCCACACGTTCCGACTTATAATCCTAGTACCAAAAATGCGACGCAATTCTGTCATGGATGCTTCGTCATTGTGAGCAGTGGCAGAATCTTGTTGAAAATAAGTTGACAATCGCTCTCCGTAAGTCAGTTCGTCAAAAAAATTGGTCAAGGATCACATTGAAGTACAAACTTGAGTACAAATTCCTATACTCAATGACTCAATGCCGTGGAAGCGCCGCAAAACGGCAAAGTGCCTAGCGGGAGACAGGCTTGCGCCGCGGGCGAGCGGGCTAGCGAGGGTCTCCGATACATACAAACTGGACTCTCTGTACTTTCCAAAGCAAGTGTCAAAATTACAATATCTTGAAAAACAAACGAGTTACAGCACAAAGTAGGACTTGCTGCGAACATCCTGTATAGTCTACCGTAGTACTGGAAGAGAGACAAAAGTACCCCCTTCTCTCAAGAAAATTCCCTGGAAGAAACACCAGCTGTACTGTATGGTCTGGCCAAAGCTACTGTTTCATATCATGGGTGTGTTATTATATAATGTTCCAGCATGACGTGGCATCCATTGCGGAGAAGTCTGTGAATTACCTGCTCAAGCACGATGTGAAGAGCTTCTTGGGTGGTATTCCTACGTCAGAGATGTACACGTCAGAGCAGTGGGACCTACCTAACGCGTGGCCGCCCTTGCAATTCATCATCATTCAAGGGCTACTTCGAACCCATCAGCCCAGTGCTACCAACCTGGCATATGACCTCGCTCACAGATGGGTGCTCTCAAACTACAAGGGCTTCCAGGACACCGGCGAAATGTTCGAAAAGGTGAGCTTGAACTCCTCTTTAAATTCAGCTGTTCAGTTGTTCTCGTGGTGAACAAAGGAAAGAAAATCTCGCGGGTGTCTCAGGGCAACAGTACCCCAAGGAAAGAATCTCTCTCAACAATTTGTGTATTTTGGTGACCCCTGGGCATTGACTCCCAGATTATCACATGGACCCCAACTCTGTCGAGCTGACAAAATCGGCTTAGTAGCCTGTTCCTACCTAGGTATTTACACAGATCAAAAAAGTTTCGCATGTTGCTGGCCAAGAGTCGTAGTGGTCTCGAACCCATTAGCCTAGTTGTTCTTGCGTGCGTGTATATCGCCTGTGTACACTCGCCTGTGCGAGTTTGGAGACGACCCGGTGAACGTATGCACGACCAATATATCAGACAAATACCGACAGGGAGGAGGTGGTGCAACGTACATTAATTCTTTACGAGAGGGTTTCCTTCCTTTATATCACTTTCACAAGGCTCAATATTGAGTATCTTTTTATATATAATTCTTCGACACGTGTGTATGTCACTGAACTCCTCTTAAACGACTGAACCGATTTTGATGGAATTTGGTATGTATATTAGGGTGGGTCCATGTATGGTTTAGATTCACAATCTGACCCGGTAGGTGAAATGAACACAATTTTAGAACCACAATTTACACACAATTTTAGAACCATAATATAAAGTCAAATACAGCATGAAGAAGTACTGGGAGGACCGCAAGGCTCGTACAGTTCCTACAAGTCGACGAACTAATGGTTGGGTAAAGTGATCCTTTGTGGTCTCAGAAGGAGAAGAAGAAGGAGAAGAAGGAGAAGGAGACAGTCGTCATGGAAACCACTAACCTTGGCCTCGGTGAAAGCTGATGTCTTTGGACCAAGACCAACTAAAATACTCAGACCTTAATGCAGGTATCGAAAGTGTGAAAATGGCGTAGGCCTATGCGGAAGCCCGAGATATTTTTTGTTTACATTCGTTGCTGGGATACTATGTTAGCTTTGATTAGCTTCGTTTGATGAAAGTTGGGATAAACTATTGCTCATCAGTAATTTTTAGTGTCTTCAGTATGTCTAAGCCCAGTTCGCGTTAATGTACTGCAATCGTGTGTAAATATGTGATAATGCGCTTATTACGGACTGGTTCGATTGTGTGATGATTGTCCAGTCGACCGATGGCATTGTGTCATTTACTGCAGATGTTGAAGTACCTAAGACTAAAGCATTAATAGAAGTGTCTCAAGAATATGCACCGCAATGATTTGCTAGTTAGTGACAATATATTAATAGCTTAGTACACTTCAGTACCGGTAGTGCCGAACTTAAGTACGTAAAGGGAAAACGCAATGAGCATCTACGGCAAGATCAAACCGTTGACGTAATCTTGAACGCTCAGCTTCATGTGCCTCCGTAAATCCCTACCAGTCTAGCAGATGTTCTACACTGCCCTGTATACACGCCAAATATTACAGTGAACTTCTGATTTATTGGTTAAGGAAGATGTTTCCCCTGTGCCAAACAGTGAACTCATTGTGTTCCGCCATTATTCATACTTTTGTGATACTTACAGCTTGCAAGTTATTTTTTATTATGATGTGTAACAAAGTGTTGTGAGTAACTTGCCAATTATGTACTTATATTGCGAGATGGTGTGCCGCGATAATTCCGTAAGAGGGAGATAGTGCTTTCCTACCAACATTACTTTACTAAATCTACTATTTCCAGCGTACAGCTATTCCAAACGGTAACAGCGAATGTTTAATAGGTTCGATCGTAACATATTATCGTGTCCTTTGCGAGTGGTAATCTCCATAATTATGTTCAGAAATCCACACGACACTTCTTTGCATATTTCAATAAACTAATTCGGTGTGATGTTTTAACCAAGATTTTAGACAATTCTACGAGAGGTCTTAATTGAATTGTATATCTATAGCATTGGTTCGATTATTTCAGGCAACTATTCTCATTCCGATTGTGTACACAAATACTCTGCATGTGCTGGGACAGCACTTCAGTAACCAGGAACTTTCTTCTCTCCTACTTCAGAATCTGTTTGATTTTATGCTAATAATATTAATCTATAATTACTGAACTTAAATACAAATCCTGATAACTCGCCAAAAAGCTTCTTATTCAACCACAGAAACAGTGAGACTATTGTAGCTGCCCCTTGGGTGAAGACGAAGAAAGCTATATAATTCGAGGCCAGCACTATATAGATAAATTAATTCAGGTAAGTCTAAATTATTGATGCATATTTCTTCGGAACCTAGTCTCGTCTTGTGATATCTTTTATGCTCTTAGGTGAGTGAAAATAATAATGTACACGAACTGTGACAACCCCGATGACATGATCTTAGCTATTGGTAGGACAACCATCGCCACCATGTTTTTTCTACATTAATGTCTGAGGATTGTAGTTGGTCTTGTTTGGACGGTGTCTCTGCACGTTAGAGCCACCTGGTCGCAACCTGTGCAACTACCGCCATTGCATACACTCCGCCCGTGGCGGAAAGTTCTGTTTTATACCAAAGGTGGCAATGATGTCGAATTCTACTGTTTGTCTCTGCACGTTAGAGCGTTTCAAAGTCCTGTATGCGTTCACATACCATTCACAGTGGCGTAGCGTGAACGTTTGAGTTGGGGACGCCAAAGTTTATAACGACAAACTAAGGAAAAAATCAAAAAGCTAATATGAAAGATACTGTCACATACCTCACACAGTCTTGTACATCAGCTCCATTCGTCTTTTCTTCTTTTCTGCGAAAATGTCAATGATGTGTTCAGGAAATGCCGGCTCTGATGAAAGCTCACCTAATAACTGTTTTTCAATGGCCAGTGAATTTAAACACGACAAGCGACTATTGCTCATAGAATTTCTAAGGTATGTTTTAATTCTTTTCAGCGTGCTCATGCTGCGTTCACTACTAGCTGTAGTAGTTGGAATAGTCAGTACTAAGCGCAGTAGTTTAGTTACTTCCTGATAGATGGAGTCGAGACCGTTGGCAACAAAATATTTTAAAAGCTCTTTTGGAGCTAAATGCTTTGTCTGATCTCCATAAACTATGTGAAGTTCATTTAGTAATTGGTTAACATTAAAGAATGGATACTGTTTTACCAAAATATCTAATTTGCCCTGGGGGAATGTTTCAGTGTATTCTTTAAACTTCTTTTCTTGTACTAACTCAATGAAATTTAGATGATTAAGATCTTCAAATCTACTTTTCATTTGAGCTGTTAGTGAATCTACTATTTCAAAAGTTAGCACTCTCAAAGTGTTCTTTTTATTGCCATCATACATTACGTTTACATTCAACTGGATGCTTTTTTGAACGCATCTGTCAGTGAAATCTTCATTTCTTAAGTTTTCTATTCTTTTGACGACAGCCTCTATCTCATTATGGCAAGTTACAATACTCACTGTCGATGATTGTAACAATTTGAAAAGATGATCAGTGTAAATGAAACAAGCTTCGAATACACATAGCAAATATACAAAGGTAGGGTCATCCATATGTCTTTTGAGACCAATGGCACAGTTCAGAGTCGTCGTCCCATTCACTATTTTCATCATCAATAATTTCATCAAAAGTACTATACAATCCTTGGAAATGTTTCATAATGGTGAAAACTGCCCTCGAATGAAAATTCCATCTCGTATTGCTAGCTTGTGGAAGCTTGAATCCTCTTTCGGTCAACAAAACCGTCCTTTTAGAAGACTTGCTGAAAAAACTATGAAAAGCAGTCAAGGCACAGACAAACAAACGAACCTGTTTTATTGTTTTTGAGCCATACAGAAGTACCAAATTTAATTGGTGGGCGTAACAATGGACGAAAAGAGCATATGGGCAAAACTGTTTCACTAGCTTTTGAACTCCTCCTTGTCTGCCTGCCATTACAGCTGCGCCATCGTATGTCTGGCTTACAACTTTTTCTCCATTTACTTCCCAGTCAAGTAAAACTTTGTGCACGATTTCTGATAATCCCGCAGCTGTTTTATTCTTGGAAACGTCATAAAAGCCGACGAATCTCTCCTCTATCCTATCATCCACACAATATCTAAATATTATGCTCATCTGGCTCTTACACGATACGTCTAATGTCTCATCCGCTTGTATGGAGAGAAAGGGGGCTTTATTTATTTCTGATTTGATTTTTTCATTTAATGCAATTGTTGTAACTTCTATCAAGTCATTTTGAATGTCTGGAGATGTTCCTTTTAATAATGATGATGACTGTAAATGGTCTCTAACTATAGATTCATTTTGAGCGAGCAGGTTCAACAATTGCAAATAATTCCCCTTGTTAATAGAACTTTCATCTTCTCTATGGCCACGGAAGGCTAGTTCTTGTGTACAGAGAGATACTACTGATTGAATGAGTCGTCGCACATACTGCCTGTTCGAAGACACGATCTCATTATGTTTTACTGCTTGTAGTCGAGCAGCTTCAGATAATGCATGCTCAATACGAGTTTTACCTAGCAGATGAAATGCTTCACAATGTAACAAGTGGTGTTTTGAAGACTGGTGTTTTACAGCCTTTTTAATTAAATTACTCAGGTCCGAAATTCCTTCCGTGCACCATTCAGTATCTTTCGCTCCAAACATAAGGCAAACGTAACAAAACATTTTGTTTTTTTCAACACACCCAGTTAGCCAGGAAAACCTGTCATACCAAGAAAGCTGAAAACTCCGTGTGCGATTTTTACCGACTTCTTTAATTGATAAATTTGGCTTTGGTCTTTTTGTTTTAATTCACATCGCTGTTCATATGATAAAGTGCTCAAAGGAGTTGCCTTTAAAAAATTAATAACATTAGTCAGGTGAACTTTCTTCAGTCATATTGGCAGCATTAAACACACACACGCACAATTAAAAGAAACTACACTTCTACAGTTCGAACTATAGCACTAGCGCAGCGATTGGGCTATTGAGTTAACAGAACAGTGATCATACAGTTCAAACGCCAGCAAACGCCAGCGTACGGTAGCGCTTCCCTTCCGAGAAACAAGTATGAACTGGCGCATGCGCTGCAACGTGGCCTGGCCAGGGTGGTACATAGCTCTTGACGCCAAGAAGGTCTGGCGTACAGACAAGAAGAGTAGACCGCGGCCGGGCTAAGACTAGTTATATGGGGGGTACGGATATAAAATAACTAAGCGCCATGTAATATGCTAACGCCGCATTTATATCAAATAAAAACAATGTTATATTTTACTCTCTGATGAATACACATTTTAAATCAGGGAACGCCCGGCGTATCGGCGTATTATAGCGCTACGCCTCTGCCATTCATCCGATTGCGATGAAACTTGGGTGATATGTTGAGTGAGCTCCAGGGAAGGTCTTTGGCTTAGTAAATCTATTTTACAATAGATAGCGCACGAATAGATTCAACAAATGGGCGTCGACACGCGAAGCGTTTCTAAAAGGTACCGTATGCGTTCAAATACCATTCGTCCGATTACGATCAAACTTGGGTGAGATGTTGTATACACCCTACGGAAAGTTTCTGGCTTCTGAGTAGCGCACGAGTAGATTCAACAAATGAGTGACGGCACGCGAATCATTTCAACAAAGTACCGTATGCGTCCATATACCATTTATCCGATTGCGATGAAACTTTGGTGAATTGTTGTGTACACTTCAATAAAGCTTTCTGGCATAGTAAATTAATTTTACAATAGGTAGCGCACGAGTAGATTCAACAAATGTGTGATGGCACGCGAATCGTTTCAACAAAGTCCTGTATGCGTTCATATACCATTTACCGATTGCGATGAAACTTTGGTGAATTGTTGTGTACACTTCAGGAAATGTTTCTGTAATAGTAAATCCAGTTTTTAATAAGTAGCGAACGAGTAGATTCAACAAATGAGCGACTGCGCGCGAATCTTTTCCACAATGTCCCGTATGCGGTCATATATCATTCATCCGATTGCGATGAAACCTTGGTGAATCATTGAGTACACTCCAGAGAAGGTTTCAGGCTTAGTAAATCTGTTTTACAATAGGTAGCGCATGAGTAGATTCAACAAATGAGTGACGGCACGCGAATCGTTTAAAGAAAATCTCTTATGCGTTCATATGTCATTCATTCGATTCCGATGAAACTTTGATGATTTTTTGCGTACACGCCAGGGAAGGTGTTCAGCTTGGTAAATCCATTTTACAATATTGGTAGCGCACGAGTAGATGTAGCAAATGAGTGACGACGCGCGAATCGTTCCAACAAAATCCTGTATGGGTTTATGTACTATTCATCGATTGCGATGAAACTTTGATGAATTGTTGTGTACACTTACGTGAAGCTTTCTAACTTAGTAAATCCATTTCACAGTTGGTAGAGCACGAGTAGATTCAACAACTGAGTGACAGCGCACGAATCATTTAAACCAAATCCCGTATGCGTTAAATGCCATTTATCCGATTGCGATGAAACTTTGGAGAGTTGTTGTGCATGCTCCCACGAATGTTTCTAGATTAGTTAATTCAATTCACGATAGCTTAGAGGCAGTTAACAGAAATTATTGTGTATCCAAAAGCACTTCAAGAAACGAAGTTACAACACTTTCTTTGATTGGCAGGGCAACGTCTGCCGGGTCAGCTTGTATATATATAATTTGATTCACATACCTTCTGGAAGCTTATGGGAGTTAATTTTCGATTTGCATCGGCATTGCTGCACGGGAAATAATCAGGGCCGGATTTAAGAGTATGCCGCCTATAGGCTTAAGTCCATTTGCCGCCCCCCTCTAAAGTTCATATTTGCTGAATACATTTATTTTATACAACAAAAGCATAGAGTTCATTTGCGTTTTCATCTCTTTTTTTAAACATAAAGTTAATTTAGTTTAGATACAACTACAAATGTAATGGTTTACATAATAAATTATATAATGAAATTAGTTATCTACTTGTATTTTTACTTGCTTCTTTTAAGATTCGTTAAAAAATGAAATGGGATTCGAACTTAATTAATTTGTTCTTGGAGATATTTACACATATTTTTATACCGTATTTTAATTAGACATGAATGACAGCTTCAGACTCAGGCATAACACTACTGACAGCGGAGTCACTGGGCCTTCCACCAACAGTGTTGCCACATCGGCTACAGGGGGCTTGTGCCAGTGTTGTCAAACCAAATTAGATTGCACTACAAGAAAGTTATAATACAAGATAACGTGCTGTGAATTTGTATTATGTTATAGTTTTAGAAAGTAGGCTATGTAGAAGGCCTAAAACATATTTTTAAGTAACGTGTGTTCTTAAATTCGTATGGAAAATATTATTAACGTGTGAAATACTTCATTTTAACTTTCGAATATATTGCCAAACCGCCGCCCCTGAAACTCTGCCGCTCTAGGCTGCAGCCTACTTAGCCTATTTAGAAATACGGCCCTGGAAATAATTACTGTTGTTGTTTCCTATGGCTAGCCCGGATTCCAATCCATCAGCTTTCTTGCGTTCCAATACAGTTTTACTACCGATAACAGTTAATTCTTACGAGATTCCGCGCCATCTTACATTCACGTCACACGCTACGTCATACCCGTTTTCAATGTTGCCAACATGTCCAATACAAAATACACCACACGGCATGAAATAAAGGCAAAACTATTAGCCTGGATAAAGATTATTGATGCGTGACTTCCCCCACTGTGCGTGACCAAAAACTAGGGGTGTTATCCACCATTGGTCTGGACGAAAATATTGGTCTAGGCAAAACCATTGGTCTGCCGGATGCGATATAGTACCGAATGCGTGTGGTTGGCATTACTGACTCCTTGAAAAAGATAGATGCCAAAGTCCCAATTTCAACTATATAAGTACGGTAGTAGCCTCCGTGGCTTAGGCGGCAGCACGCCGGCCTCTCACCGCTGGGTCCGTGGTTCAAATCCCGGTCACTCCATGTGAGATCTGTGCTGGACAAAACGGAGGCAGACAGGTTTTTCTCCGGGTACTCCGGTTTTCCCTGTCAACATTTCATTCCAGCAACACTCTCCACTATCATTTCATTTCATCAGTCATTCATTGAATCATTGCCCCAGAGGAGTGCGTCAGGCCTCGGCAGCCGGCACAGTTCATATCTTCGCCGCTAGGTAGGGGCTTCATTCATTCCATTCCTGACCCGGTCGGAGACTGGAAGCAGGCTGTGGATTTTCATTCAAGTACGGTAGTGATCTTATTTGGGGTGGCTGGGTGGGTCTCAGACAGCGGAGGAGTAAACATCTATCACTAAATCATCTCCAGATATTTTCCCGACTGTTGATTCAGGTGAATTCGTTAATTTCAGTAGTTAAAAAAATGTATACAAAGGAAACCCTCTCGTGAAGTTTTACCCAACGTTCTGGGGTGGCATCATGATTTGTCGCCGAATCCCTCTTGTGTACATCCCAGGGCGTATGACACATGTAGTGTCCAAATTTCACTTTCGTGTATGATAACGCTCGATGACTTTCTTCAGGAGAATGGTATTCACCGAATGGAATGGCCTGCCTATGCTCGTGATATCAATTGTGTAGAGCAGGCGTGAACACTTCTTAATGAATAAGTCCATCCCCACTTTGCTCCATGGCAATATGCAAAACGTTTTATAAGTGTGTAGTGTACCCTTGCGTCATCATATGGAACATGTGTTCGTATCCCAGCTAGTCCACGGTCTTTCGAGGCATGGGGCGTTCCTCCCACTATACGATCACATGTTCAGCAGGTAACTACTCTACTTGAAAGAAACAACAAATTCCTAAATATATCATTTAATGGTATTAACTCAAGGCAAAACACAACACAAAACACAAAAATATTACAATTACTTCCCACAACAAAAATCAAAATTATACGAGAGTCTCTTCTCATAAAGTTTGGTGCTCTACCGCACCCATATCTATCCTAGATGTCCTAACGTTGATACTCTTCGACATTGACGAGTGTTCAAAGTGTCTTTCGCGTGGCACAATTTATATTAAAATTTGCATATCACAACACAACAAACACAAATTTCAATTAAATAATATTTATGTGCAATTATTAAATATTTATCCGTTTTGAAACGGAACAGTTACCTTGAATAACATTGATTTCATTAGCTTATACCTTGCTTAACATGTGTTGCTTTTCCGCGCACATCGTTTTCCTTTCCCATAAATTTCAAACGCTGAAGTGATATACCTTTCCCTCCAAAATACACATAGTTATTGGATTTTAGCTTCACCATACAACAATCTTCTGGGTCTGGTCATGTCATTATTATCATTACAAACGTGTCATATCGTTAAATTATGCTACCCATTTGAATAAATTAGCATAAACTGGGTAATTACTCTTTATAAAATGCATTTATATATTTGGTGCAGTTAAGTCGTCCTCAGACAACAACTTGGCCAAATCTTATCCGATTACTTCGATCCAACATTCTATACGCATGGATACAGTGCATATAATTCATTTGATACCATAATATCAATCATATTTCAATTAATTTCAGAGTTAACGAGATTCTTCAGTGTACCAGTACAACCTTAAAAGAAAAAGGGATCCGGTCAATTGACTCTCCTCGGTGTGAACAAAAGATTCGTCACGGACCGCCCTCCTCAAGATAGCTACCCGGTCTGTGGCCTCCTTATGCCTTCCTGACAGACTTTCTGCAAGTAAATAAACTTGGCCATGTGCTCACCCAGTGGTGCAGCTCTCCCAGAGGTACCTGATTGGATTGTCATTACGAATTGAGTCGATCTAAGTATTTAACACCTACACTTAAAGTATTTAATGGGCTCATTTCGGCTCCTAATTAGTATTCATAGCGAGGGATGGGTCACAAATAGTTTCGCCGTTCTATGGACGTAATCAGTCTCGCTGTACGAGCACGAATATATATAAAGGAAATCAACTGTTTCCTACTCGAAGAACTTTGTCTTACCACTATGGGTAGATCAATTACTATACTGGCTTACCTAGGGTGTCTACTTGTTTTCCCTGGCAGTGAAGACTCTGCTAACAGTGGGATACAGACAGCCTCTGCCCCAACTCTGTTGCGAATACACATGTATGCTCTGAGGCGATACCACATCGTAGATTCGAAGATTGGCCTACTAGATTCTTCAACGCGCGAACTATTCTGGATGGTCCCTGCAATTATTGACGCAAATCTCTTGCTTCTACGTTACATGCTCGCTGGTAGCGGTTAAAACAACATTTCTTTCAGATGTCTCAGTTCATAAAGCACTCATGTCCTTCATACATTTACTTATAAGCCAAGGTTTTACGTAGCTCTAAAACATGTATTAATTTACTGGCACTTACATTAACTACCTTAATGGCTCTCAAATACAACCAGGTAGCATTTGACCATTATTTGATATTTATCTAACATTTCAATGACACTGAAAAACTCTCTTTATCTCGCTATTATATCTCTCTTTCTCACTTTTTACAATAACACAGTACTCTTTCAATGGACATGACACAATTTGCATCAATATGCCGATTTATATATTTATTATTGACACCGACCTCTATTATTATTATTTAACGTTACCGTTACTTTCATAAACATCTTACGCCTAAATGGTCGTAAGTTTATCATCCTCAAAGCCATATATTTATACAAATACGACGGATGTGAGCTCGTATACAAATGACTGCTAATTCTTAATATTTGAGGAAATGACATGTTGTCTGGTGAGCTATTAAATCATATTAACATATTTGGATGGTACTCACTTTCGTTTTTGCTGGGTTAGTCCAACAAGACAGCAACTCGCCCTCCATTCTCCTTACTTCTAAGCCATCATGACACTTTTCATACGAAACGTTGAATATGGTTTGCACATGGTAATTATATCTTGCAATACCGGCATTTTACACTTTGAAAACACCATACATTATTTTGACACACAAATATAAACACTTTTAATGATCACTTTTAAAATAACTTCACAAATAATTTACACACGGAGCCTTGCTTGGCTTTCCACTATTGCCTGACTTCAGAGATGTGACGCAGCCAAATTCTGGCAACCGCCTGTCTCCTCCGAAATTCTACCTCGCGTATGTGTGCTCATCTCCCGTCTCCTACAACTTCTATCTCCTACTTGCAATGTTGCTCAATTATAGATCACAAATACTTGTGATGCCTTCCAGGTTCCCGTAATCTGTAGTATTCGTTACAATTATATGTGATACTTTAAATATCGTAACCCTTCCTGTGGATAAGTTCATTGTCTATAAAATCATACTGCAATATCTCTACGCTGCACTGATTATTAGTCGCGTATACTGCCTGCTTATACGTCTGCTGTAGACTGGTTATAATATCAATGCAGAATTACTTGTATTATGCTGCAAAATGCGCCTTTCATTGTTCCTCACAAAGATACTGAACGTAACTACTTAATATTGCGCGCACTTTTCCCGCGTGGTTGGGCAGCATGTCGTCCCACAAGTTGAGTCAAGAAGAACTGACTCTCTCTCTCCTTCATCTCCCATATAAAGGTTTCTGACGAAAAGTAGTCCTCTCGAATTTCAGCAGCGGCTCTCTTCTTAAATAACGCGTTTTGTGACAAGGTAAAGCGTGATTCTTGCTAGTCTCTTCATGGAGGTTCCAGATTCACTTGCGTGCTGGCAATTCTTTCGTTCAATTAATTGAAATTAATTGCTTTCATCCATGGCTTGGTGACGCTATTTCGAGGGAATCCCCTCTTGCTACGAGACTTGCCAGTGCCCCTCCGCAGTACGTGTGTGAATATACTCATAACACATACAGGCTTTAATTAAGGTGTGCAAATACTCCTAAATTACCTCTCTCCGAATAGAAGTCTCTGGGTGTATGTCTCATTCCATTTGAATGCTTCATTTGGCAGTAATTAACTAATTTGTCTTGATGACTCTCCCCCTCTACTGTTCTGCCTTGTCCAGCGGGGATTTTCTTCGTCGTTAATCACGGCCTTCTCACTCCAGTGTCGCCAAGAAATAGTGCACTGGCGTCACGTCTGCACCGCCCACTTTCAACTTCACTTTGTCAAAATGTCAAGTTGGCTCTTTTTCTGTAGCTCTCGCTAACATGTTCGTATACTGCCTTGCATTTTTCACAATATTCAAACTTTTATTGCCTAAAATTCCCGTTCGGGACGTGGAATTAAGCTATTATTATTATTATTATATACTGTCATTATCTCATTGTTCCTCGGGTTCACTGTGGCTGTTCCCCCTCAGAGATCAATGGTTCGATTCTTAGAAAAATAATGGACCTGATCTTTCCTTTATAAAGACCCCAGTTCGATGCCAGTCAGCTGTGTCCAATTGGGCGCAGTAGTTATATAGGCAGAGTTGTTCTATGAATTGAAGGGCTGCTCTACTTCTTCCTGCAGAACTCCATGAATAGCTCTTGCTCCCTTCTGACCCCGACTTTATTACAGAAACAATGACCTAGGGTATTTCTAATTTCCAACCTTAGATGATTTTCTCTATTCTGAGACCCTTGGTCTTCTGAGGTACAAAACTCCCTTCCTTCTTTGCACTTAAGGCTCGAATACACTCGCTGCTTGTCATAAAAGTTGACTGAGGATGACTTTAGTCTACCACCTAAGGTGAATCCCGAGTAACGCTAAGTAACCTGAATCCTGAGTGTCGTAAAACTTGTGTGTTCCAAGTTTTTATGTTGTTGTTGTTTGAGTCTTCAGTCTTTTGACTGGTTTGATGCAGCTCTCCATGCCTCCCTGTCCTGAGCTAATCGTTTCATCTCTACATAGCTCCGACACCCTACATCGGAGGCAATTTGTTTAACATATTCTAACCTTGGTCTACCCCTACAGTTTTTGTCCTCGACCCTTCCTTCCATAACTAAGCTTGCTATTCCTGGGTGTCTTAGTATGTGTCCTACCAACCTATCTCTTCTCTTCATTAGCAGTTGCCAGAAACATCTCTCCTCTCCCACTCGTCTTAATACCTCTTTGTTTGTAACCCTATCTACCCATCTGATCTTCATCATTCTCCTGTAACACCACATTTCAAATGCTTCAATTCTCCTCTTTTCTGCTGCACCAATAGTCCAAGTTTCACTTCCATAGAGCGCCACGCTCCAGACAAAGGCTTTCAAAAATGACTTCCTAATACCTAAATCTATATTCGATGTCAGCAGATTCCTTTTTTGTAGAAATGCTTTCTTTGCCTGAGCCAACCTACTTTTAATATCCACTTTGCTTCGTCCATCACTGGTTATTCTGCTTCCTAAGTAACAGAAGTCTCCTACTTCCTTCAGCTTTTCACCTGCCAATTTGATCTCCATAGAGGTTTCTGATATATTTCGGCTGCATTCCAGTATTTTTGTTTTACATTTATTTATTTTCATCATGAATTCTTTCCGTAAGACGGAGTCCATACCATTCAAAAACTCATTCAAATCCTCAGGCTTGTCGGCCAAGATGACGATGTCATCAGCAAATCTCAGAGTTGAAATTATTTCTCCTTGAATCTTCACTCCCACTTTAAATTTTTCTCTAATTTCCTTCATTGCTTGTTCAATGTAAAGATTGAAAAGTATGGGTGATAAGTTGCAGCCTTGCCTTACACCTTTCTGAATACCAGCTTCTCTCTCATGTCCTTCAACTCGAATGACTGCTGTCTGGTTTCTGTACAGATTGTATATCACCCTCCTATCCCTGTACTTTATTCCAATTGATTTCAAAATGTCAAACAATTTAGTCCAATCAACGTTATCAAAAGCCTTTTCTAAGTCTACAAAAGCCATGAACGTTCTCTTATCTTTCCTTATTCTACCTTCTAAAATCAGCCTAAGACTTAGTACAGCTTCCCTTGTTCCTACATTTCTCCTGAAACCAAACTGGTCTTCACCCAACTCCGTTTCTATCTGGCTTTCAATCCTCTTGTAAATTATTCTAGACAGGATCTTTGAAGCATGAGTAATCAAGCTGATTGTACGGTAATCTTCACATCTGTCAGCTCCCACTTTCTTTGGTATAGGGATGATTACATTCTTCTTGAAATCAGGGGGTACCTCACCTGTCTCATAAATCCTACACACCAAGTGAAATAACCTGATCAGACCTTCTTCTCCTATGCAGCGTAGCAACTCAATCGGTATATCATCTATGCCTGGTGCTTTGTTCCTGCTTAAGTCTTCCAAAGCTCTATCAAATTCTGATCTCAATATTAAATCTCCTTTCGCATCCTCATCAATTTCCTCCTCCCTTTCCATTACATGATTCTCAATCTCCTTTCCCTTATACAAACTCTCTATGTAAGCTTTCCATCTGTCAACCTTTTCTTCCCTATCTGTTAGAGGCTTTCCATTTGTGTCCTTAATATTACAGCATTTAGTCTTCTTTTCCCCAAAAGTATTCTTAATCCTTCGATAAGCTGTGTCTACTTTTCCTAATTTCAGACAACTTTCTATACCTGCACATTTCTCTTTCAACCATTCTTCTTTCGCTTCCTTGCACTTCTTGTTAACCTCATTTCTCAGACGTCTGTATTCTGCTTTCCCCTTTTCATCTCTTAGATTCTTGTGTTTCCGCCTTTCATCCATCAATTCTAGTATATCCTGAGTGATCCACGGTTTTCTACCTATTCTTTCTTTCCTACCAATGTTTTCTTCTGCGGATTTTGTTATTTCATTCTTCAAAAGTGCCCATTCGTCTGCAATTGAAGTTTGTTTAGGGTTTTTCATTAGTCCTTCCTTTATACTCTTCTTGAATCTTTCGTTTACATCCTTCTCTTTCAGTCTGTCTATTGCCCACCTTTTTGGCTTTTGACTTTTCTTCAGTTTCTTCAACTTTAATCTGCATTTCATTACAACCAGATTGTGATCAGAGTTTATGTCAGCACCAGGATATGTTTTACAATCCAAAATCTGGTTTCGAAACCTCTGCTTGACCATAATGAAGTCGATTTGGTAACGCCCTGTATCTCCTGGTCTCATCCATGTGTATATTCTTCTATTGTGGTTATTGAATAAGGTGTTAGCTATGACCAATTCATGCTCGGTGCAGAATTCTACCAGCCTGCTTCCTCGATCATTCCTTTCACCTAATCCGAAATCTCCTACTATCTTCCCTTCTCTCCCTTTTCCTACCACAGCATTCCAATCTCCCATTACTATAACATTTTCATCACCCTTGATATACCTCAGAATTTCGTCTATTTCTTCGTAGACCTTTTCAACATCCTCATCATCAGCTTGACTGGTAGGCATATAGACTTGTACCACTGTAGTGCAGGTAGGTTTTGTATTGATTTTTGCTACAATAATCCGTTCACTATATTGCTCATAATATTCCACCCGCTGTCCAAGTTTCCTACTTAATATGAGGCCAACCCCAGCTTGGCCATTGTTTGATTTAGTGCTAATGACCCTATAGTCTCCTGACCAAAAGTCCTGTCCTTCCTGCCAGCGCATTTCACTAATCCCAACCAAATCCAACCTCAACCTATCCATTTCCCTTTCTAAGTTTTCTAACCTTCCACTTCCTAGCAGACTTCTAACATTCCACGCTCCGATCCGCAGAATGTCAGATTTCCTCTTTGTCACTTCTGTGATGTTAACCCCCTCTCGAGTAGTCCCCACCCGGAGATCCGAACGGGGGACTAGTTTACCTCCGGATTGAAATTTTACAAGGGAGGAGGCCATCATCACATGTAATTATGCATAGAGAGGTGCATATCCTCGGGAATAGCATACGGCTGTAGTTTCCCGTTGCTTTCAGCCGTGCAGCAGGACGCAGTGTAGCCATTATTGGCTTATATTATCAATATCTTAACCGTCTATAAGACTAGTAAAGAATTGATTTATTCTGAAAGGCTGCTACTCCCTTTCAGAATAAGTAAAGAGCAATTCTACTAACAAAAATACTAACCTTCTACCGTACTAACAGTTCATATTTCCCAGGAATATACCCGGATATTTTGAAGTTATCAAAAGTAATTCCAGTGCACAAAAAGGTTCAAAAGATGAATTAGATAACTATCGTCCTATTACCTTACCAACTGGTATTGCAAAAATTGTGGATAAAATCATGTATAATATGAGACTGATAAGTTTTACAGTAAAAAAAAAACTATCAAACTCACAACATGGATTCAGAACGAAAAAATCTACAAGAACAGCAATTTATGAATGTATTAATACAGTAGTATACTGTAGTTTTTATATAGGTTATGAACATTCCCAAATGGGAATATGATGTTAATTTCCGTTTGATTAGATAAATTATCAATAAATATGATAAAATTGGTCCGGCCAGATCGAACATAAAATTCCAGCGTTTCGCCCCTGTGTGCCGTTGGGCTCGTCAGTTGGTACACACACACCTCACCAATACGCATGGCTAGCACATACTGAGAAGGCCATCACAAGACACAAAATACAAGTAGTATTGACGTCACGAGTGACCTATTTGGATTGCCAAGGTAAGGTTTTTGTTTTTATGAAAGGGAGCTTGACTTCCGTAGCACATTGGCATCACTCGTGACGTCAATACTACTTGTATTTTGTGTCTTGTGATGGCCTTATCAGTATGTGCTAGCCATGCGTATTGGTGAGGTGTGTCTGTACCAACTGACGAACCCAACGGCACACTGGGGCGAAACGCTGGCATTTTATGTTTGATCTGACCGGACCAATGTTATCATAATTATTGATAATTCCAAGTTTTTGGCCTCAGGCATCAGTTGTTCCTTGCTTCACAGCACTTGGGGTGCTTCACAGCACTTGGGGTGAACACACTGGTCTCGTCTTATTCTAGTCTACTTCTCTTGGCTCTGCTTTTCCTTAAGATCGGAGAATCATGTTTGTGACCTGATGACGGCGAGGCAAATGCGCTTTTGTTTCATGTATTCAGGTACCATTAAAGGCTAAATACACTTATCACGAATGCAGGAGATTGGGTTTCGAATCCAAACTACGGTCTCATTGTCAAGTGTTTCTCAGCAGCAGTTATGACCGCTCTAATGGGAATCACGTGCATAGTTAAAAGGATCCCGTCGGCAGAGATTAGGAGGGAGTATGGGCATAGATATAATCTAATGTTCCCGGACATCAGACCTGTGGGGTTGTTCAACTTGACATATGGGGTGTTTAGCCAAACAGTTGCCGCTTACACCATGCTTCAGTGGGAGCAAGAAATAACTTCGTGTTGTAGTGAATTTGTTACATCTTAACTTCGGCTAATTATTACAGACTAGAGGGTTAACCTCTAATTGATGAGTAAGGAGATTGCTGGTAATGTGTAATTATTTTTCAATGTGGCCCATTACTGAGTGACCATCTCTGGGACAAACTGTTGACCATGCTTTTCTTCTGCACATTTTTTCTATAGTGATTGGAGCAATTTATCAATTGATAACTTCTAGACAGGAACTGATTGGTAGTTATTTGCATTTACTAATGACCTTCAGAATAGTTTTTCTTGCATACTTAATTTACTAATAGAGAAAGATGTTGCGACTGCCGAGCAATATTGTACTCCTCCAGAAAAGGAGTTCAACAAATGCAAGAAACGAGGAGTTGAAAAATGTTGAGCATATATTAAATTGACACATTCATAGATTGATTGAAGGACATATCAAGAAATATCCAAACATTTGGCTACGCTAACCTATCACAGTTGAGTGAAGGTTGTGTATCACAAAACTCCTTAAAGTTCTCACACAAGCTCAGTGAACTTCCCGTTTTCTTCAGCGAAAATGCAGCTTTGCACGTTGAGAAGAAATTTTTCAATGAATCGATACATGCCAAATTCACTTTAAGGAACATAAGCGACTGCAATTATGGCTGCTCCAAGAGCAGGCTTAAACAGCCGATCAACGATTGACACAGGTCGGAAAATAATTGCGTGCGAACTCGGAACAGTACTAATCCTCAATGATCGCTAAGCGACTATTGCTGAAGTTCCTTAAGCCCAGATTTATCAGATTGGTACATACCGAATTTTAAAACTAGGCCATATTAAAGAGTATTTATGGCTAAGTGAATAATAATGTGTGTGTGCAGGCTTTCCATAGGACTTATGACGTTTTGCCTTGTGAAGTATAATGAATAGCAAGACAAACTGTTTAACTTCATTCTCGAATTTCTTGTTGTTTTCTTCATTCTTGAATTTCTTGTTGTTATTCATGGTCCCCCAAGGGCTCACATCTAATGGGATGTGCGTTGGCGACCACGGGACCCCTGCTGAGTCCGGCATTGCTTACACTTTCTTGTGCCGGGCTCCTCTCTGTCTTCTTTCCTGTCGACCTCCCTTGGTCAACTTTTGTTCTTTCCCGACCCCGACGGTATTAGGTTATCAGAGGCCTAGGGAGTCTTTCACTTTCCCGCCTTAATTGGCCCTTGTCTCATCTTTCCTGATCCCTCCTCCTTCGAGGGGTCAGATCTCTTGTTTTCATTATATATCCTTTTCTCTTTAAGTTTCCCGCACTGATTTTTGTTAATTGGCTCCCCGTGTATCTAAATTTCCTTTAGCGATTGTTTTTTTTTTTTTGCCTCTACACTCCATTTTGTAGGCATTTTCCATCTACGTTGAATTTTGTAGGTTTTTTCGATCTAAATTGCGTTTTGCGAGTGTTTTCAACCTCAATTGCATTTTGTGAGGATTGACAATCTAAATTGCTTTTTAGTAAGTCTTTCAATATAGGGGGCGGAACTTTTGCGAGTGTTTTGAATTTCAATTGCATTTTGTATTTTCAACCTAAACTGCTTTTTGCAAGTATTTTAAATCTAAATTCCATTTTGTAGGGTGCGCATTTTGTAAGTATTTTGATTCTCAATTGCATTTTGTAAGTATTTTGAATTTCAATTGCACTTTGTGAGTATTTTGAATCTGAACCAGCCTTCTTCAATCTAAATTGCATTGTGTATTTTCAATTTCAATTGCATTTTGTAAGTATTTTCACTCTCAATTGCATTTTTTAAGTATTTCGACTGTATAATTGTTGTTTTTATAGCATGATTTAAGCTTTGTCTTAGGATAATATTGATTGCACCTTAACTGAGCGCTTCTATTGCAGTACAACGCCCAGTTCCCTGGAGCTTCTGGATTTTATGGAGAATACCAGCCCCAGTCCGGCTTTGGCTGGACGAATGGTGTTATTCTGGATTTGCTTTCATATTATGGTGGAAAGCTGAAGGTGAAGACCAGGTTAGTATGAGGGGTACTCGGCCCACTGTATCAACCCTAATTGACCTTTGTTTGTGCAGGAATACAGCCAACAAACTTAAACAAAATAAATTACGTAATGTATATATATTGTACCCATGATTACATGACAGTTCCCCACACTGACACTTCCACACACTGCCCAAAATACTGACACTTCCACACAGTCCTTGGACGCGGCTACCTGTTCAATGACTCAGAAATATTTCCGACTGACAGTTCCACACACATCCCCCCACCCCTAATGCTATAGGCTTCAGTGATCATCCTTACAGCCGCACCTGTGACAATGCACCTTAACAT
The DNA here is from genome assembly GCA_946902985.2 of Meconema thalassinum. Taxonomy (NCBI): domain Eukaryota; kingdom Metazoa; phylum Arthropoda; class Insecta; order Orthoptera; family Tettigoniidae; genus Meconema; species Meconema thalassinum. Next base: position 539,460,192 of record OX336392.1, read on the forward strand.
AATACTCATTTGGAGTGAAGAAGAGCGCTCGGTCTATGTACTTCATTACATACCACGGTCTCGAAAATATAATTGTGATGTAGAGTAATTTCCATCAAAATAAAATAAATGCAGAGTCTGATTTCCATCACACTTTATCCAGGATGTCGACTGGCAAAATAATAACAAAACCGATCAGTTTGGTGTTATCATTTTGGTGTGTTTAAAATCAGCTTTCTAGGCTTCGTCAGTTGTTTTGTATTTTTTATTTATTTTTGTTTGTATTTGTTTTGTGTTTTGTTTTTGTCATATTTGTTCAACAATAATATTAACCTACTCCATTTTCTGTGAATAGGCAACTGCCTTCAGAAAACTTTTCATATTTTTGTCATTTTCGAACTTTTCCTGAATGCCCAGTTTGACATATTTTTGCCTTTTTTTTCCCCTTCCATGTTGAGCTCGGCCTTTAAAAATGCGCAGTTTGTCTTCTCAGCTTCCGTCTTGAACACTTTGACAACCTCTTTTAATTTGGGGTGATGTCTCCCGACAAGATTGTTGAGTCGGTTGTTCCAGCCCTCAACAGCATTCGTTGTCCTGTTTCGTGCTTGGTGGCAGTTCCACATCTCCATTGGAATGTCTTGGTTATCTAACCAGTTGTCAACGAAGTAGGCAACTTGATCTTTTCCATAGTAGCCTAGGGGGAGAGGGGAGATGTGTGTGGAAATGTCAGTCGAGATTATTTCTGAGTCATTAAACAGGTAGCCACGTCCAAGGGGTGTGTGGAAGTGTCAGTGTGGGGAACTGTCCGGACACCGTACCCATTCATAGATGGAGAATGCTTAGTCATAACCTGGCTCAGCTCGCGGCTTCGGGGTGTGTACCGTTCAGCCCACTGTATGTCCACATGGGCACAATATATAAAAGAATATTATATAAATGATGCGCGTTCAAACCTTTATCTTCAAGTAGCATGTTATTTTGAAAATATGGACTACGGTACCATTTTGTTTGGATTCTTCACAACATATAATAAGACTATGACTCCGCCATTATTGAGGCAATTATCTTAATGGGGGGGGGGGGGGGGCGTGGAGTGAAGTGGGATGGATACCCACTGCTCGAGAACTGACCACACATCGCTCAACATCAGCTAAGTTCACAATCCACCTTAACCTGACCATTTAATAACAATCAGATAGTTGGTCCCTCGGTTAAGGGGCTACGACAGCGTGGTCATGTAGCCCCGTGTACTTTGGGTGTGTGTAGAATCTGTCTGATAACCGGTGTTAATTGTGTTGGCTGTATTAGTGTGAGTGTAACTGTAATTCAAGTAGGGACTACATACATTCAATTTTCAAGTAGCTCCTACTTTTGCTACCAAATGCTACTGTCAACGACAACTAGTTTTGAACGTGGTTACTAGATGCCACCGCAGTCGGCTACTGGTGACGAACGTTGGAACTTAAAACTGTTGGTCAAATCTAACCTATAATTTAGCTTCACTCAAGTGTAATTAGTTGAAGGTTCTTTTACATGCTATAAATCTGACATGTGAAGGATATCACATTAAACTAACGATATCTTTACAAAAATATCACAACTGATAGTTCTTGACAAGTTGCGCTAGTTAATAATTACTGTTCCCACCAAGTGCAGGCCTATAAAGTACCTGTAAACATCCATTCAATAGCCTGAGTGTAAAGGATTGATGATGATCGCTTGACGATCAAAACTGCTCATCCAAGTGTATCAATTAATCTCATGTGTTTTTGTTGTTGCTTTTGTTAGGGAATGATACCCACTACCATTGGGTACAATAGTGTTCGACTGAAAACATTACGTTTTGATTACATTTAACATATCAGGCTTGAGAGGCTTGGGTGGCGTGGTCGGTAGCATGCTGAGCTTCTATGCCCAAGATCGCGGGTTCGGACCCGACCAAAGTCGTCGGATTTTTAAGAGCGTTAAAAATCTCTCAGTATGCCTTCCTTCGGAGGGGAAGTAAAGCCGGCGGTCCCAGGTCATAGATTTATGGCATGAAAAACGACCTTCCACTAACTACACTTGTGGAAGCTAAAATTTGTAGGTTAGTTTGATAACTCAATATTAGTTCCAACGTTCGCCACCAGGTGCTGACTGCGATGGCATTTGGTTGCCACGTCTGCAGCTAGGTTTCGTGGATGGTAGCATTTGGTAGCAGAAGTAGGAACTACTTGACAAAAAATGAATCATCTGCAGTCCTTCTACCTGAATCACAGATAACACACACTAATACAGCCATCACAATTAACACCGGTTATCAGACAGATTCTACACACACCCAAAGTACACGGGGCTACATGACCGTGTTGTCGCAGCCCCTAAACTAAGGAACTAACCAACCAGTGTTAACGCTACAACAGATCATATCTGCAGGCGCTGTATTCACGCGAGGCAGCTGTGCTACGGGGATGGAGTACATCATCCCACATGTGGGGCCACGATCTCACGACTTGCTGTATGTCTCCCATTGCAGTCGTGGGTGTGGGCTTGCTGTTAATCTATCAATTGGTTTGTTCCTCTGTTGCAGAACGTCAAGGGGAGTCCCCACCAGAGCAGTGAACAGTCGCAGCAGAAGACATCATTCTTGATCTGGCTGTCCCCCCGGTATTTTTAATGCAACTGAATTCAACCGAACTCTGCTTAGGTGGATAGCAGGATACTAGTATTTTTAAAGGCTTTTCTGTGCATGTAGAATTTTCTTGATTCTTATTCAACGTGATACCCATTAATACCTCAGGATAATTTCAAATTAAAATTTCAAATGATATCTCCACCGTCCCAGGGATGCTAGTGAGTCGGTTTATTTGTAAACACTGTGAAATATCCCTCAGGCCCTAGTTCAGTGCATACAACTCCCAAACTTTAGCTCTAGCTATCCCAAATAAATAATTAAAAAACTACTGTACTTACGGAGAAACCAAAAGTTCACAGCTACAGATCTGCAAGAAAATATTACTGAATGCATCAAGAAACCTACCGTTCTTATGGAGAAACGAAAAACCCATAACTACAGTTCTACCAAAAAGTATTATTTAATAGTCCTACAGCGCTTTACGTCAAGAAACCTACCGTACTTCCGGAGAATCCAAAAATTCACAACTAGGAGTTCTACCAGAAAGTATTATTGAATAGGCCTACGACGCTTTTACTGTATATGAAGAAACCCGGTTTTTAATATATTTCGTTATAAAAACGTTGTGTACCAAACAAATGTTGGGAATCTTTTTTTAATGTAATTTATGTATCATTGTTCCTTTTGTAATAGTTCTCTGTAATTATACATTTTATGTTTGTACTTGTGCTTTATTATTATTATTATTATTATTATTATTATTATTATTATTATTATTATTATTATTATTGTTGTTATTGTTCAAACCCTTTTTCCAACTCATCCCACAAGACCTGAGAGGAATTTTGAAAGTGATCTAGATTTCCCACTGTTTACTGAAGATGAACTTCGGGTTGCAACGCATTCTTTACGGAACAACAAGGCTCCGGGGCCGGATGGGATTCCTAATGAGGTTCTGAAAATAATAGTTGATCATGATATGTTGTTATTGTTGAGAATGTTCAATGTGTGCATGAAAGCAGGAATCTTTAGCTTTCGCTGGAAGATCTGTCGCTTAGTGCTCATTAGTAAGGGCATGGGTGACCCTGAGTTACCATCATCGTACCGCCCACTTTGTATGCTTGACACAACGGGCAAACTATTTGAGAAACTCATAAGACGGAGATTGCTTGAAGCAATAATCGCAGCCGGCGATTTATCACCAAGACAATTTGGATTCAGGGTAGGCCGGTCGACACTGGATGCAGTGCAAGAAGTCGCCGATAAAGTACGAAGAGCGGAGAGTTATAATCATTACTCTCGCCGGGTGATTCTTTTTGTTACACTGGATGTTAAAAACGCTTTCAACTCTGTCAAATGGACTGATATCATGGATGCTCTAGAATTTTCATTCCATGTTCCAAGGTATCTCCTTCGGATCTTAGACTCTTACTTGAAGGATCGTGCTCTGCTCTACGATACTACAGAAGGGATCCGTAGAGTACAAGTCACGGCTGGGGCTGCCCAGGGCTCGATTCTAGGACCTGATCTCTGGAATGTTACATACGACAGCTTGTTGAGGCTTGAAATGCCTGAAGAAACTATTCTAGTAGGATATGCAGATGATGTTGCTGCTCTTGTAGCAGGAAGAAGTGTCGAGCAGGCACAGTTGCGACTCAATATGGTAATGCGCAAAATCAATAGATGGATGGAGGAACATGGTCTGTCTCTAGCACTTAGTAAGACGGAAATTGTCATCCTAACAAAGAAGAGAATTCAGACAATACTTCCAATACAGGTAGGACAAGTTCAAGTAGAGACGCAGCCAGCAGCAAAATACCTGGGCATCATGATCGACAGTAAAATGAATTTTGGAGAACAGATTAGACGGACTGCAGATAAGGCAGCCAGAGGAGTAACGTCCCTCAGTCGGCTCATGGCCAATGTTGGTGGGCCAAAATCTAGTAAGAGAAGACTATTGATGACAGCCATCCATTCAGTTCTGCTGTATGGAGCGGAAATATGGGCGGATGCCCTGGATAAGGAAATTTATAGGAAGCCACTGGCGCAAGTGCAGAGGCGGGGTGCTTTGCGCGTGGCATCTGCATATCGCACGGTCTCTGAGGAAGCAGTTCTCGTTATTGCCGGGATTATTCCGATTTTTTTTCTTGCGAAAGAACGCAAGAACATTTACTTGAGGAAATCTGATATGGGTTTACAAAATGTAAGACGATCGGCAAGAGTACAGACCTTTCAAAATTGGCAGATCAAATGGGAGCAAGGAGATCAAAGCCAATGGACCAAGAGAATGATCCCTCAGGTGCAGGTTTGGACAGAGAGGAAACACGGTGAGGTTGGTTACTATCTCACTCAGTTCTTGACTGGCCATGGGTACTTCTGTTCCTATCTTAAGAAGATGGGGAAGGTCGATTCATCAGATTGCATCTACTGTATCAATGAATTAGACAATGCTAATCACACCTTCTTCTCTTGTGGACGGTGGGTCCAAAATAGGCAGTCTCTTCAAGATCACATTGATGTAGAGATATCCCCGGACAATATTGTTGCAGTGATGCTACAAAATGAGGAAAACTGGAAACTGGTAGCAAGCTTTGTTGAAGATATCCTCCGAACAAAGAAGACGGATCTGGATCGCCACTGAAGATGATTCATTACGGAAGAGTGCCCTACAGGCAAATATAAAATGACTCTAGCCTGAAGTAATGTGCTAAACGGTTCCAGGCTAGTGTTCAGAAGTAACGGGGGAGTTTTAGTCGGTAGTCTGCTACTCAGGAGCAGGAGCCCGACACTCTGTGCGTAAATGCATTTCTTCCCCTAAAAAAAAAAAAAAAAAATATGATTATATTTATGTAAGAAAGAAGCTCCCAATCCTGAGCCTCGGGATCTACATTTTTACGTGGAATCCTAACCACACGCCATGATATTTCACTTGGAAAATCTCACGTCCATTGACAGGTAATCAAACCAGTCTATCTTGGTGAGAGGCAAGCAGCTTGACCACTGCACCACCATGCCCCCTAGGCATGTGTTTAATATAAGACAGAGGGTGCAGTTGAAGTTTCTTCAAGATGGCAGACAATAACAACAATGGCTTGCACAACTTCGTTTTCTTTCATTTGTAATTTGAAGCTCCTCATTATTATTATCTTCGATTTTGTCGGTCTTGGCTCCGTACTGTAACGAAGTCACGACCAACACGCCTCTGCGATCTTTGATTATTTATCTGAATATAATTTCTTTTCTTTTGATTTTTGCCTTAAGCAATTTGTTTTCATTCTGTTTTTTGGAAATCATCTTTTATTCGATCCGCAAATCCCGGGCCCAGCGGCGAAGCGAATGAAACATCCTTTCCCCCGTCCATTTGCGACCTTGTTGACTTTTTTTTGACTTCCAGTGTTCGTATTCAGCTCTGCTATTTTAAGTTAAAAGCGCACAGCGGCGCAATGGCTGAATCCAGAATCTTCTACTGTGTGTCTACTAGTAGAATCCGACATTTTCATGACTATCACTTGGCCGTGGACGCTACTCCAAACCGCATACACCGTGAGTAGAGAACGGGAAAGTTTAGTCGCCCAGTTTCGTGGTATCCAGGCTACTTCTTTTGAGTTGCTCCGTGTGAAGAGGGCCTAAAGAGTCGAGGTAATATCTGGCAGGTTGTGTCGAATAAGCTTGTCAGTAATGATACTCCTGTTCCAGTACACATTACATAACTTACTTCTTCTCCCAGATACTGTACAGCCCAGGGGCAGTACCCCTAAGACCCACCCCTTCATCTTTTCACCAAAACCACCCTCATAGGCATACCATAAGCCTCACATACTTCCTCAACACAAGCAGGCCCAGCAATATTGCTGACAAGCCACGCTTACATAATACATACATAAACACACTATCTGGACCAGCGACGGTGAGGAAACGCCGACCAAGCAGTGGGGGAAAGCCTTCCAGAGGAGCCCCATTATCTATTCGTGGCCAGCGGCTCTGCTCCTCCAAGGTCCGTTCCAGCTCTTCACCAGGTGAGAACTAGCCGTGTGCTCAGATTCCTAATTATTGTAACACCTACCCAGAACACTTTGTATTTTACACATCTTGTACTTTGCTTTATACCTGTCCACCACCTAAAGGGACAGTACATCACCGCTACTGACCAATAAATACTTGGTCAGTAAACACACACATCTATTACTCATTGCACCCAGTTTTACATCCTTACACCCAACCTGACCTTAGTCCTAATTGCCCCTGACCGTGAAGGCCAGGAACTGCACCGTAAGGGATCCCATTGTATTCGAGCAAGCAGCCAGACTGCAGCGTGTCAAGTTTTCGACTCTGCACGTGAGCTCGCTAAACGCTCGCTCTACTTAATTGGCAGGCTAAGTTAATAGCTCACGCTTAGACGTTCATCCCCTAACAGGTAGACTAGACGCACCCTTTAGGAACCCCCCCAACAGATCACATCCTCACACCAACACATTACACTAGTAGTCTCCCCCAATTACGGGAAACTACCCCTTTTTCGGAAACATCCTTTAAATTAATACATCTACACTACCCTGTTTATCCCACCCCTAACAGAGGGATAAAACAATACTGATATCGCGCCAGGAGATGGCAGTCTGGTTTGAACTGCAGTTGTCTTCCCGCTCACTGCTTATCACGCATTCCAAAAACATTAAGTTGGTCACTGTTTCCATTACTGTACCTGATACTGTCACACTGTTAAAAGTAAACACAAAGGCTTGAAAGAATATCGACAGTAGGAAGGAAAGTAACAATACACACACACTTGAAGCCCGATAACAAATTATCATGCAGGAAGTAGCAGCAACTGACTGCCAGCCGATATATTTCAGTTTGGAATAAGCAGGCCACGCATGCGTACTGCAAGACCCCGCACCCCGTCACAGCGCACAGTGGTCCTTTTGCACGATCTGGGCGCTCAAAATGTAAAAAATAAATGTCTTGTATTTATGTTATACTTCATGTTAAATGTCTTGTATTTTCATGTTGTATGACATTTTTAGTATCAGCAATGTCAGAGGACCTCAGACCTGTACTTATGTCTTATTTGTTCACTCCCTGGAATGTGAAAGCCTGCTGAAGTAGGACTTTTCTTATCGCATCCACAGCTGGAAGCAAAGCTGATTGTGTTTGAATCTTGTGCTTGTAAAGTCTTGTTAGTTCAGCTATCTTCATCGTTTACCAGTGGATATGACAGACTATGATATGATCTTTCTTAATGACATTTGCAAAATCTTATACAAATCGCTGTGTTTATGTGATAAACGTTTGAAAATAGTTAATTTTTGTTATAAAATAATTCTTCTTTTATGGGTTTTCAGACCAGAAAATTGACAATTGTCAACCATTGGTGAATTTATTTCCATTAGCCTATAGCCTATACCCTATTATGTATTCTGTGTAAAAATTATTTGCAACTTTTTGCAACTTTGGCTTTTGCTCTCCTTTTAGTGTTGTCGGAGGGATTTTCGCGGAACGATCTTTACGATGCTTGGCGCCATGCAGGTGGAAAAGCGAAAGGATTTGAACATATCTAATAGAAAACGGTGATCTGAAATCCCTTGGACAGTCTATTAAAGATAACGTTAGAAAAAAATCGAATTAATTTTTCCGCGCAATTAAGAAAAGCGTGGGTTGCCAATCGCAGGACCTTAAGAAAATTTGTCACAAAATAAGAATAGCATTGAAGGGAACATGGAGAGGCAATGCAGGTAATGTGGGTCGTCCTTATTAATCATTCATGGAGTGTGGTGAATTTTCGAAACGAAGGAAGTTGCGACCTTTAATACAAAAACTCATTAGGGAGGAGCTAGCGTTAGCCAGTCAAGTGAGTATACCTTAGAAGGAAGGAGAGACACCACTGAACTTATTGAAAAAATGCAGAATTTTCACCCAGTTTAGTGGCGTCAAGGAAAATCCTAATCCAGTTGAAAAATATTATTAGCCTATTTTCAATTTTGAAACAATAGGCTTATGAGATCACCTTTTGTGGGTGGGGGTGGGGCTGGGGGTGTGGGTGTGGGTGTGTGTCCCCTAATAAAATCTAAACGGCTGGAGCGATTTCAATGAAACTCGGTAAGTTCATAGCACTATTCCCGGCGACCTCGACCGTGCCCTTCAAATTTTGTTACGTCTCACCAATCCAACATGGCGGCTGTGCGAAATATTTCACTAGCATTCAATATCTCCGAAACTATTACCGATATCGCCCTGAAAATGTGTACGGTGATACAGGGCACTACTAGAAGTTCACCTATGAGACTTTCCAAAACCTGGTGACTACAAAACCAACATGGCGGTCAAGCGAAATTGAGACTTTTAAATAGACCTTTCTCGCGATTTAACTATCCAAAGGTAATTAAACTTGGTACAGCAAATGTTTATACACATTGTAATGCACTGGAGTCTAATTTAGTTCAATTGTTTACATAACCTCAAAATGGCGGCTGTGCGAAATATTTCACTGACATTCTATATCTCCGAAACTATTACAGATATCATGCAATTTTGTACGGTGATAAAGGGTACTCATACAAGTTTACCTATGTATATTTCATAAACCTGTAAAGTACAAAACGAACATGGCGACCAAGCGAATTTGAAATATTTTAATAGACTTTTCTCGTGATTTAACTCTCTGAGCGCAGTAAAATGTGGTACAGTAAATGATTTTGCAGATTGTAATGCACTGCCATCTAATTTAATTCAATTGATTACATAACCTCAAGATGGCGGCTGTGCGAAATTTTAAAATTAAGTTTTTATTCTTGTGTCGTAATCATGCGATCGAAGTGAAAGTTTGAATAATGATGCTAGGCAATAATTGTCCTTGAATGGTACATAACTCTATGGCCTATACATATAACAATCCTAAATGGCGAGCTTCCGAAATATTTAGACGGTTCTCAATATCTAAGAATCTTTTACAGCAACCAAACTGATTTTTTTTAATGTTCATAGAGACTATGAACATATGTTCACCTATAGGACTTTCAGTAACCTGGTGAGCCCAAATCCAACATGGCGGCGACGCGAAGTATAAATGGACGTTTCTCGCGAATTAACTATCCGAGTGCCGTGAAACGTTGCACGTTAAATGCTTATACAAATGTTGATCCACTGGCGTGTAATTTATTTCAATTGTTTGCATAATCACAAGATGGCTGGTGTGCGTACTTTTAAAATCTCCTTGGTACTTCTTGTGTTCTAATCATGCGATTGAAGTTTGAATACCACACGTACACAATAATCTTAATGTAACAGTACAAAAATAAAAATCCAACCTGGCGACCATCTGAAATATTTAGACGGCTCTCAATATCTACGAATCTGTTACAGCAATTAAACTGAAATTGTGTATGTTGATAGAGACAATTAACATGAGCAGGATATATGAAAATAGGCTGTATAGTTCATCACGGAACTACTTGTTATTTTTATTATCATTGTTAGGCCAATAAGACAAGTTTAACCTCAACTTGTTTTTGTTGCTCATTTGAGGGGCTGCGACGTCGTGGTCGTATAGTCCCATGTATTTTGGGTGTGCATGTGTAATTTGTGTGATAACCTGTGTTATTGTGATACCTGTACTACTATTTGTACATTTGGGATAGGATTGGGAAGACGGCGGCCATGGCCGTAAGTTAGGAACCATCTCAGCATTTGCCCGGAGTAGAAGTGGATAAACCACGGAAAACCACTTTCAGGATGGTTGGGTTGGGAATCGAACCCTCCTCTTCTCAGTTTTGCCTCAGGAAGCTTAGTGTACCCCGTACCAGCCCTCACACCAGAAGTAACATTTCTTGGCAGAGCCGGGAATCGAACCCGGATATCCGGGACCACATCCAGGATGGTTGAGGTGGGAATCGAACCCTCCTCTTCTCAGTTTTGCCTCAGGAAGCTTAGTGTACCCCGTACCAGCCCTCACACCAGAAGTAACATTTCTTGGCAGAGCCGGGAATCGAACCCGGATATCCGGGACCACATCCAGGATGGTTGAGGTGGGAATCGAACCCTCCTCTTCTCAGTTTTGCCTCAGGAAGCTTAGTGTACCCCGTACCAGCCCTCACACCAGAATTAAAATTTCTTGGCAGAGCCGGGAATCGAACCTGGACCTCCGGGGCGACAGTCAAACTGAAATTCTTATAAATGAGAATAAGGAAATTGTTTTACATAATTTTGAACAGTTATTTTAAGGTTTATAGACCATTTCTATATGCAAAGATATTCTTGCGCGGCCAGATACGCTAAAAGGACCACTGTCAGCGTGTTGAAGTGCCACCTCCTGGCGCGACGACATTACTAGAAGCAACGAGCTAGAGAAAGGTATATAGAGTGGAAATGGCGCCGCCATATTTGAAGAAGGTTGAACTTGCAGCCGCCATGATATAATCTGTCGAGAGGGTGGGAGGCAGGGAGGGAGAGGCGTGACTAACAAGGCGTAAGATTAGGCCTACGTAAGGCCTGACAATTTAATTTGTACATTGAACGAAAACAAACACAATCATCTTACAAGACAATAAGCCACGTTGCTTATGCACAGTACATAGCATGATTCCATTCTCCTTTAAAAATAAAACGTTTTGTGTACAACTGACGCACCTGTTGACCTCTCACATTGGGCTTTTCCCCAGGTTCAGTAGCTGTAAATAGATGGTCAGATTTCAGAAACAGATAACCCGGCAGCATATCATAGATATCTGTCTGCAACGTCAGCATGAGATTATTCGTGTTCTTTCGCAACATACTGTCATTATTCCTGATGACCCTCTCAGCTGTTTTACATAATTTCACTACATCATTTGATGGATTCAAAGGGCACTCTTTCACGTCTTTCTCTTTAATAACTCCTTCTTTCTGAACATCTTGACCTGATAAAAGCACTTCTAGGCATTCAATACAAGTAAATTTTTTTAGACACTTGGCGAACGACACTTCCTGCTATGTAATGAACAACATTTCCTACATTCAAGCTCGGTGAATTATAATGTGCACAGTAACCATGATCTGTCTGTCAGCATAGTATCGTCCTTCCCATTGACACCATGAATATTTGCTGTTGCAGTTGTCACAAGTAGGTCACACTCATTAGGCTTACAGTTGGAATTCATGGATGGGTGTACCCTCGCAATTAAACACGTCCTATTAGCTGAATTAAATTGTACTGCATTTGGATCATTTCTATTCCCACTTCGGGAGCGAATCGAAGAAAAAATAGCTCTAAGTGATCCTGACTCAATCTGCGTGTTAATAAGTATCTCAGTACAGAACTTTGTCCCCACACGTATGTTTCTGCTAGTTGTATCACACTTAAGAGATCAATAATCAAACCGTATATTGGCATCTTTCTGCTGGAATCGCAAATAAGCTTTCCATATGAAATTTCTGAGAAGAAAGAAAGAAAGAAAGAAAGAAAGAAAAAATAAAAGATTAGTAAAGCCCGTTACGTTTCCCATAATTAGTTCAAAACAACGAACTAGAGAAAGTATACCTCGTTGGCTTACGAAGATTGATATTTGAACAATATATTTTATTTTATAGCTTGCCACGGTGGGTGAGTGGTTATCGTGTCGGATTACTAACCCCAAGCTTACAGGTTCGTTCCTGGCCATGGTAAGTGATTTTTGAAAGGCGGCAAAAATCACGATACACATGTCATACGATTTTGGCATGTTAAAGAACCCATTTGAATTCAGTAGGCCGTGTTCATAATGGCAAAATTAATCTCGGGATTTTCCGGCAAAACAAAGTTCCTCATTTCTCTACTAGAAAGCGCTATAATGTCAAGGAGCTTAGTTATCTAACCTCCTTGACTTTCATAGTGCTTCAAGGAACAACGAAATTCGACATGCAAGCTACCCTCTGGGTGTCAAATAACAAAGCTTGCACCCGGCACCCGATGCCATACGATAGTATTATTACCGTAATTATGATTATGGCTCACAACTATCTTTGCTTAAATTTTAAGACAGCCTAATATATTTACCTACTGATATCAAGGTCTTCTGCAACAATGCTACCGTATCTGAATGCGAGTGTTCTGTAGTTTCCTGGAAACTACGCTTCTTCGGCGAAAATCTACAGGCCTGCTTCTTCTGAAGATGTGCAGGAAAATTGAAAATTGTAGGTACTGCATTAGCTAGTAGACGTCGCCTTTCATATATATATATATATATATATATATATATATATATCTTCAAAGTGTAGAGAACAAGTTAAGCTGTATCTCGTGGGGTGCCATTTATTGCTTTTCATGTTGACAACCCATTGTTTTGTTAGTTCCTGGTTCTGGAAAGGGAATCTGGAATGTAAATATCACACAAACTTAAACTGCTGCATCACGTTTTCGTAAAGGGTCTACCTCATTAATTTATGAATTTGGATGACATTTCTTACCTGAAATATTACACTCCTGTTGTCTTATAACTTCTATTCGTACAATTGAATGACGAACACACTGATGGCATGGTCAATGTATTTTTAAATAAATTTCATTCAACACATGTTCCCGCTCAACGTGAAAAATCACAACAAGCTCTTGTCAGACGACGTTCTGAATCATGGCCGCCTTAACTCAAGTTGCCTCCGCCCAGAGCGCTGCTACGCGGCTCCTTGCCTCTCTATATACCTTTCTCTAGCTCGTTGACTAGAAGGCTCGTATGCAGAGCAGACTGTACCGGCGACGATCGGACGATGCAACACGTGTAATTGCACAGGGTGGCAAGATATTACAGAGTTGAAATACAGTAGGCTATGTATTTTTAATAGAAATTGTATATCTTTGGCTAGACTTCCACATAAAAACGTTATGGATCTTGCTGACCCACAGCCTACTGACCCCCCCCCCCCCCCGGGGCTCACATCTAGTGGGACGTGGGTTGGCGAACACGGGACCCCAGCTGAGTCTGACATTGCTTCCACTTACTTGTGCCGGGCTCCTCTCCGTCTTCTTTCCTGTCGACCGCCCTTGGTCAACTCTTGTTCTTTTCCGACCCCGACGGTATTAGGGTATCCGAGGCCTAGGGAGTCTCTTCATTTCCCGCCTTAATTGGCCCTTGTCTCATCTTTTCTGATTCCCTCCTTCTGCGAGGGGTCAGCCTTCTTCTTTCCCCCCCCCCTGTTATCTCCTGCCTTCTGCTCAAGGCCCTCAAGGAGGCAGGGTGTATGTAGCCCCACCACTTTTGGTGCACCCTAGATAATACTACACCCTCAGGGGGCTCACGGCTGGTGAGTTCGGGAGTTGGCGACCCCGAGGGATTCCTGAGCTGGGTCCGTTTTCCCCTTTTGTCCCTTACCTTTGGGGCGGACCCTCTCCTCTCTCCTCTCCTCTCCTCTTTTCATTATATTTCCTTTCTCTTTACGATTCCCGCACTGTTTTTGTTACTTGGTTCACCGTGTATCTAAATTCCATTTTAGCGATTTTTAAAGGTATTTTTAATCTACGTTGCATTTTGTAAGTTTTTTCGATCTAAATTAAATCTCGCGATTGTTTTCAACTTCAATTGCATTTTGTAAAGATTGACAATCTAAATTGCTTTTTGGTAAGTCTTTCAATGCAGGTATCCGGGCCTTTTAGTGAGAATTTTGAATTTCAATTGCATTTTGTAAGTATTTTCAACCAAAACGGCATTTCGCACGAATTTTGAATCTAAATTGCATTTTGTTTGGTGGGCATTTTGCACATATTTTGATTCTTAATTGAATTTTGTGGGTATTTTGAATCTAAATTACATTTTGTCAAGTATTTTCAATCTAAATTGCATTTTGTAAGTATTGTCAATCCACATGAGTCGTTTGAATCTACCGTACATTTTGTAAGCATTTTCAACTTCAATTGCATTTTGTAAGTATTTTGAATTTCAATTGCACTTTGTGAATAATTTGGATTGGAACTGGGATATTTCAATCTGAATTGCATCGTGTATTTTCAACTTCATTTGCATTTTGTAAGTATTTCGACGCTACATTGCATTTTGTACGTATTTTGAACCTAGCCTTCATTTTGTGGGTATTTTTCAATCTATTCCTTTTGTGAATCTTTTCGTTCTAAATTCCCTTTTGTAAGAACATTTTGTGAGTTGTTTCAATCTGAGTTCCTTTTTGAAAGTATTTTCCGTCTCACATAATTTTCGTTCTGGTTTCCGTTTCATTATCATTTTCGCTATCACCCAGATCATTAGGGGACGATAACCTGGATGTTAGGCCCCTTAAAACAACAATTATCATCATTTTTCCCTTTTGTCCCTTACCTTTGGGGGCGGACCCTCTCCTCTTTCACTTTCCTACCTGCCTTTCATGGCTCTCCTTCCTTCATCCTGCTCCCTCCTTCTTCGAGGGGTCCGACCTCTTGTTTTCTTTTCATTCTATTTCCTTTCGCCTTTAAGATTCCCTTTAAGATTTCGTGGGTGTTTTCAATCTCCGTTGCATTTTGTAAGTCTTTTCGATCTAAATTGCATTTTGTGAGTGTTTTTCAATATCAATTTCATTTTGTAAGGATTGGCAATCTAAATTGCTTTTTAGTAAGTCTTTCAATATCCGGGCCAGGGCTTTTGTGAGTTTTTTGAATTTCAATTGCATTTTGTATTTTCAACCTACCCCGCTTTGTTCAAGTAGTTAATTCTCAATTACATTTTGTGGGTATTTTCAATCTCATTTGCATTTTGTAAGTATTTTGATTTCACTTGCATTTTGTAAGTATTTCGACTGTACGTTGCATTTTGTACGTATTTCGAATTTAACCTTCATTTTGTCCGTATTTTGAACTTAACCTACTTTTTGTGCGTATTTTTCAATCTATTCAATCTATTTTCGTTCTAAATTCCCTTTTGTAAGTAGGCTATTACCGTTCTCCATTTTGTGAGTAGTTTCAATCTGAGTTCCTTTTTGTAAGTATTTTCCTGCTCAATTACTTTTCGTTCTGGTTTCCACTTCATTGACATTTTCGCTATCACCCAGACCGTTAGGGGCCGATAACCTGGATGTTAGGCCCCTTAAAACAACAATTATCATCAGCCTACTGAACAGGCTGTGCCGATGAACATGAGCCACTTCCGGGCACACAACAACGCAAAGGCTTGAAGGCGTAAAAGTAAGAACGAATCTTTATTAATAACAATTCTGTAATATAGTCGCTTTAAAAGTTAACAACAAACGAGATCCCAATAGCAGATAGTTTTCTAGCTTTTCTTGTTTTCCGTATTTACTTGGTTACTTGATATAAGAAAAAAAAGTGTATGGTTTGTCTCGTTTAATATTTCAAGCAGAGCTTTGATTCAGGTCAGGTCAGTGATTTGGGAGACAGAAAACGAAGTGCGTGATCCTTGCAAGTATGAATCGTTTTACAAAGAACAGTAGTGAACGCAGTGATGTACAGTATTGTGCAGTGCCTAGTGATTTAAAACTAATTTTATCGTCAAATTCTTCGCGTACGTTTATAATTTTCACTATGTCCGACAAAGAAAAAACTTTCAGGTGCCGAGTACCGCAAACTTAGTCAGAACGAGCACGCGATACAAAGAAAGAAAGCGAGTATTAGTTTTAATTTCTCAAAACGGACACAGTCGATGAAATTACAACACAATGACAAGCGGAAGAAAAAGTCCAAACCACTGATTCGGGATTCGTTCCAAATATTTCCCATCGTGATCCCATTAACATCCAAGGTGATTTAAATTCCTCCAATTCAGTAAAATTAACAGAGTATCTTGAAAATTTAACTGATCCTGTAAAACACTCTTTAAGTGACTCCGGAGGGTTGGAAATCGTAAGGAGAGGTCCCCCGAAGAGACCAGCGAGTGATTTAGTTTTCCTCGTAGTTGTAATGGTCGAACAAGGAGAGCGGATTGATCGATCTTTGTTAGTTAACTCTAAGAGGCAGACTCTGTGTTTCAGGGGCAGATGACCTCGTAGTGCCGCCCCTTAAAACAATAACTATCTAGACTCTTGTGTTTTAATTTTTGCAAGCTATTTTCCTGTAACAAAATTTCTCAGCGATGATGGGTACAATGATTGGGGGTATTTATCTACGTCCGCAAACGAGCACAAACTAGCACGAAAGATCTACAACCAACAAGGATTCCCATTCAAAGTGGTTGGAGTTCTTGTCTCTCCTTAAATTAGAATATGCAATTAATTCAACGCATCGAAAATTGGCGAAGCGTAATTCAGCGCGTAATTGCAATATTGTTCATTTCTTGGCGCAACAATGACAACTTTCTGAAACTTTTTGAATTAATTGCTTGGTTCGATCAAGTTATGTCTGAACATATCCTGAGAGTTACTCGTTCCACTACTACTACTACTACTACTACTACTGCAACTGCTACAGTATTCAACAGCATTATCTCTGAGAAAACATTCAGAACGAATTGATTTGTCTTCTCTTCAGTTGTATTTAAAAAAAGTTCTAATATTACGGCATAGTTGTAGATGCAGAGCAACTGACGCTACCGTAATTGTGAGATTCGTTAATACTCGCCAGGATGATATCAGCATTCGGGATGAACCGATTTTGAATCCGGAAGCTAAATTTAAGATAGATTTTTTTCTTTCGTGTTCTTGACGTCGTAACGATTTCCATTCAAGAGAGATTTGAGCAACTGGGCTACCATAGATCTGTTTTCTTATACAGTATAATATCCCTGAATTTAAATCTGAGACGACGAATGGAGTCCTAAACAAGTGCAATAAACTAGAAAGTGTTTTAGCATATGGAGAAAGTAGCCTACATAATTATATTGATTCCATCGAACTAGGTGATTGAGAACGGTGTCACACTTAGTACCAGAAAATATGTCGCCAATTATTATTTATCGTATGGCTTTGTGCCGGGAGTGTCCGAAGACATGTTCGGCTCGCCTGAGTCTGTAGCTGCTTCAAGCGGACATCCATGGGGTGAGTTACAAGTGTTGAAGTGTTGCGTTACATTGTTAAAAACAACTTTGCCCATAAAGTCGCTGTAGCCCTAAGAATATTGTTATCTTTGCCGATAACAGTCGCAAGTGGTGAGCGGAGTTTCTCTAATTTAAAACTTACTAAGACACATTTACGGTCTTATGACCGAATCACGATTGGAAGGACTTGAAATGATCTCAATTGAAAATGAATTCGGTCATAAATTAGAGTACAGTACCGTACAATGAACTTCTGTGATTCCGCGATCATGAAAATCAGGTTTTAAACTGCAGACCTATGTGACGTAACCATTTTAAATTTTGTCGTGTGTGATTTAAATTTTAAAGATATGAAGGATCCACGGGAAGAAGGGGGAATGTCAGATAATGTAAAATGTTAAGGAAACTAGTTTTAAAACTTCATTGCTTGTTGTTGTTTGAGTCTTCAGTCTTTTGACTGGTTTGATGCAGCCCTCCATGCCTCCCTGTCCTGAGCTAATCGTTTCATCTCTACATAGCTCCGACACCCTACATCGGAGGCAATCTGTTTAACATATTCTAACCTTGGTCTACCCCTACAGTTTTTGTCCTCGACCCTTCCTTCCATAACTAAGCTTGCTATTCCTGGGTGTCTTAGTATGTGTCCTACCAACCTATCTCTTCTCTTCATTAGCAGTCGCCAGAAACATCTCTCCTCTCCCACTCTTCTTAATACCTCTTTGTTTGTAACCCTATCTACCCATCTGATCTTCATCATTCTCCTGTAACACCACATTTCAAATGCTTCAATTCTCCTCTTTTCTGCTGCACCAATAGTCCAAGTTTCACTTCCATAGAGCGCCACGCTCCAGACAAAGGCTTTCAAAAATGACTTCCTAATACCTAAATCTATATTCGATGTCAGCAGATTCCTTTTTTGTAGAAATGCTTTCTTTGCCTGAGCCAACCTACTTTTAATATCCTCTTTGCTTCGTCCATCACTGGTTATTCTGCTTCCTAAGTAACAGAAGTCTTCTACTTCCTTCAGCTTTTCACCTGTCAATTTGATCTCCATAGAGGTTTCTGATTTATTTCGGCTGCATTCCAGTATTTTTGTTTTACATTTATTTATTTTCATCATGAATTCTTTCCGTAAGACTGAGTCCATACCATTCAAAAACTCATTCAAATCCTCAGGCTTGTCGGCCAAGATGACGATGTCATCAGCAAATCTCAGAGTTGAAATTATTTCTCCTTGAATCTTCACTCCCACTTTAAATTTTTCTCTAATTTCCTTCATTGCTTGTTCAATGTAAAGATTGAAAAGTATGGGTGATAAGTTGCAGCCTTGCCTTACACCTTTCTGAATACCAGCTTCTCTCTCATGTCCTTCAACTCGAATGACTGCTGTCTGGTTTCTGTACAGATTGTATATCACCCTCCTATCCCTGTACTTGATTCCAATTGATTTCAAAATGTCAAACAATTTAGTCCAATCAACGTTATCAAAAGCCTTTTCTAAGTCTACAAAAGCCACGAACGTTTTCTTATCTTTCCTTATTCTACCTTCTAAAATCAGCCTAAGACTTAGTACAGCTTCCCTTGTACCTACATTTCTCCTGAAACCAAAACTGGTCTTCACCCAACTCCGTTTCTATCTGGCTTTCAATCCTCTTGTAAATTATTCTAGACAGGATCTTTGAAGCATGAGTAATCAAGCTGATTGTACGGTAATCTTCACATCTGTCAGCTCCCACTTTCTTTGGTATAGGGATGATTACATTCTTCTTGAAATCAGGGGGTACCTCACCTGTCTCATAAATCCTACACACCAAGTGAAATAACCTGATCAGACCTTCATCTCCTATGCAGCGTAGCAACTCAATCGGTATATCATCTATGCCTGGTGCTTTGTTCCTGCTTAAGTCTTCCAAAGCTTTATCAAATTCTGATCTCAATATTAAATCTCCTTTCGCATCCTCATCAATTTCCTCCTCCCTTTCCATTACATGATTCTCAATCTCCTTTCCCTTATACAAACTCTCTATGTAAGCTTTCCATCTCTCAACCTTTTCTTCCCTATCTGTTAGAGGCTTTCCATTTGTGTCCTTAATATTACAGCACTTAGTCTTCTTTTCCCCAAAAGTATTCTTAATCCTTCGATAAGCTGTGTCTACTTTTCCTAATTTCAGACAATTTTCTATACCTGCACATTTCTCTTTCAACCATTCTTCTTTCGCTTCCTTGCACTTCTTGTTAACCTCATTTCTCAGACGTCTGTATTCTGTTTTCCCCTTTTCATCTCTTAGATTCTTGTGTTTCCGCCTTTCATCCATCAATTCTAGTATATTGTTGTACCCCTAGGGTACGCTATACCATCCCTTAAGGAAAATACACAAATTCATAAAAATACAGACTTCGGATATAAGATTCTAGTAAGATACCACCTACAAAATTACAGATAAAACACAAGTAGCAAACTCAGGAAGTCAGGTAGGCTCGGACCAAAGGTAACGACCTGAGAAAGGTATACGACACGGGAGGAATGCAGGAATCCGCAGACCGTGCACACCAAAGCTATAAGAGCCCCACAAAGGTCAAGGGCCGGGCTCACTAATTACTCAGTCCTCTCAGTGCTACGACGTGCGATACCGCTGCTGTCTCCAGGTCGGGTAAGTGTCTTAGCGATCTACACTCTAACCACTACACTACACAATCCCCGCCCCTGTGCTTGGACTGTATTTTATTTATTATTAACCATTAGTCTGAACTGCTAATTCTTTTAGGGTATCAATAGAGATACCCATTAAAACTATAATTAACAGAAGCCACTGGTCTTACTCATTTATTTATTTAGTCCCTAGGTTCCTACCCTAATAGATTCCACTTAGGTAGGACTTAGAAATAGCTTTAGTGTTTATTTGCTTAATCGCTACTCTTGATCAGCAAGTGTCCTTGATACGCGCTGACCACAGCTAGCTCGCTACTTGCTCGCGTGCCGATAACTCTCTGCAAACCGCGCGGCGCCGGCCTCGCGCCTGGGCTTACAACTTAATAGCTCTTACCAACCACCCCTTTTCCTAGAACTACCCCGTTAAACAGCACCTTGGGGAGTTCTCCTGCCTGATCACTCAATCGATCTCCTTTAATAAGACAATCCCAACCTCTTACAAATTCGCCAAGCTACAACCCCAATTTAGATTAATTTCATCCCCTAGATTTAGTATTTGTATTGGCATCCCTCACGGATACCATACAATATCCTGAGTGATCCACGGTTTTCTACCTATTCTTTCTTTCCTACCAATGTTTTCTTCTGCGGATTTTGTTATTTCATTCTTCAAAAGTGCCCATTCGTCTGCAACTGAAGTTTGTTTAGGGTTTTTCATTAGTCCTTCCTTTATACTCTTCTTGAATCTTTCGTTTACATCCTTCTCTTTCAGTCTGTCTATTGCCCACCTTTTTGGTTTTTGACTTTTCTTCAGTTTCTTCAACTTTAATCTGCATTTCATTACAACCAGATTGTGATCAGAGTTTATGTCAGCACCAGGATATGTTTTACAATCCAAAATCTGGTTTCGAAACCTCTGCTTGACCATAATGAAATCGATTTGGTAACGCCCTGTATCTCCTGGTCTCATCCATGTGTATATTCTTCTATTGTGGTTATTGAATAAGGTGTTAGCTATGACCAATTCATGCTCGGTGCAGAATTCTACCAGCCTGCTTCCTCGATCATTCCTTTCACCTAATCCGAAATCTCCTACTATCTTCCCTTCTCTCCCTTTTCCTACCACAGCATTCCAATCTCCCATTACTATAACATTTTCATCACCCTTGATATACCTCAGAATTTCGTCTATTTCTTCGTAGACCTTTTCAACATCCTCATCATCAGCTTGACTGGTAGGCATATAGACTTGTACCACTGTAGTGCAGATAGGTTTTGTATTGATTTTTGCTACAATAATCCGTTCACTATATTGCTCATAATATTCCACCCGCTGTCCAAGTTTCCTACTCAATATGAGGCCAACCCCTGCTTGGCCATTGTTTGATTTAGTGCTAATGACCCTATAGTCTCCTGACCAAAAGTCCTGTTCTTCCTGCCAGCGCATTTCACTAATCCCAACCAAATCCAACCTCAACCTATCCATTTCCCTTTCTAAGTTTTCTAACCTTCCACTTCCTAGCAGACTTCTAACATTCCACGCTCCGATCCGTAGAATGTCAGATTTCCTCTTTGTCACTTCTGTGATGTTAACCCCCTCTCGAGTAGTCCCCACCCGGAGATCCGAACGGGGGACTAGTTTACCTCCGGATTGAAATTTTACAAGGGAGGAGGACATCATCACATGTAATTATGCATAGAGAGGTGCATATCCTCGGGAATAGCATACGGCTGTAGTTTCCCGTTGCTTTCAGCCGTGCAGCAGGACGCAGTGTAGCCATTATTGGCTTATATTATCAATATCTTAACCGTCTATAAGACTAGTAAAGAATTGATTTATTCTGAAAGGGAGTAGCAGCCTTTCAGAATAAGTAAAGAGCAATTCTACTAACAAAAATACTAACCTTCTACCGTACTAACAATTAAATACCAAAACTCTACTAACAAAAACTTACGTTCCACCAACAACAAATACTACCACTAAAACAGTCTGTCAACAGGCACAGTCACATGCACCCTCACACATCACAGTCTACTGAAACAATGAACTATAACTAATAAACAATGCAACTGCTACGTGACACACTCACACACCACAGTCTAATAGAACAATGACATATATCTAATAGACAAAACTAACTACCTACTTACAACTAAAACCAACTACATACTTACTGTACTTTTATTTGAAAGAAAGAACTAAATAAGAACATCACGGACATCAAGGTTATACCATCGGAGAAGTTGGATAGCGACCATCGATTGCTGGTAATGAACCTGCGAGGGAGTAAGGAGAAGAAAGGGACTGAGAACCAGGAAAGACGTATAAGGATATGGAAACTGAAAGAAGGGGATAGAAGGGTCGAGTACCTCAAAATGGTAAAGGAAGGAATTCCAACAGATGAAGAAAGAGGGGTGGAAGAGGAATGGGCTAGATTTAAGAAGACACTAGTAGGTGCAGCAGAAGAAGTATGTGGGAGGACAAGTAGTAAGAAGAGGTGGAAGGAAACACCATGGTGGAATGAGAAGACAAAAGATATAGTAAGAGAAAAGAATAGAGACTTTAGGAGGTGGTATCAAAATAGGACGGTAGAGACAAGGGAAGAGTACCAGGAAAGAAAGAAGGAGGCGAAGAGAGTTTTGTTTTAATTGTTATCGGGCCCCAAATTCTTTTAAATGTTGAATGAGACAAAGTTGGTCCAATTGGCAGATCCAGTCAACTGGTCAGGAGGGGGTAACGTGTGCTGACCTACTTTAGTGGAAGATCTTTATAGTTATAATTATTATTATTATTACAATGACAATAATAATGATATAGGCGAGGCAAAACAGCTTCCTCGGTGGACCAGTGCATCCCAATATCGCGGATTCGATTTCTGGCAGAGGAAGAAGTCATTCTGAAAGGCGGGAAAATCCAAGGCACTCAGAGTTGTATACGATGTCGGCTCGTAAAAGACCTCTTGGTGATGACAAAATTAATATCCCAATCACAAATCACCCAACAAGGTTCTGGTTTCTCTGCCAGATAGCATTACGAAATTGGAGAGTGGATCAAAAGAAGGCAATGCTGAAAAAAGACTTCCAACACGATAAAAGTAGTAGCATGCTAGCCTTTGGCTTAAAGGGTCTCTCGTTCGATTCCCGGTTGAGCGATGGGATTTTCATATATTTTCCCTAGCTCGGGAACTGCGACGTCTCTTTTCTATACTATTATAATAAAGCTGAAGAGTTTGTGTGTTTTTTTTTTTTTTTGTTTAAACGCGCTAATCTCTGGAACTACCAGTCGGATTCGAAAAATTCTTTTTTATATGATAGCCAGATTCAAGAGGAATAGTTTAGTCTATTGTTACGGCTGTGAGTTTGTGTCATCGTTCGCCGCATGAGTCACAACTGCCCCAGGGCTGGGCTGTGCCCTGCCTCAGTGTATTGCGTACGCCTTATGCAACAGGACTACTAGGACAAAGGGATGGTCCAGAATATTCGTGACTCAACCAGTGAAGGAAACCTCGAGAAGCCGTGAACACTGGATGGGTCTAGAAGCATTTATTGAGTCACCGGCCTGCTATATAAGAGCGACCTCTCAAGCAGTGTTGTGTGTTTTACGAGCTAGTGCGAGCGTTTTTCCTGAGCGACAGAAGTGTGGTGTCGAAGTGCCGTGCGAGTTACGAAATCCAGTGACATTGTTTCCCCCAGCATGTGGACAGCGAAACAGCGTGTAGCAGATTATCGTAAGTAACTGTAGTTGGTGTACATGAGGAAGAGGTGCAGGTAGCTTCGGTCAAGGCCACCGGACTCATTAAGACGGTTTAACTTCTGTGGTTTGTTGACAAGTGAAAGGGGCAAGAGCGCTCAAGGAAGAGACTTGAGGAAACTGGAGTAAGGTTCTTAATTGCTTGTATTTGCTGTTGAGTGGTGTATCTTTCCTGCAAGCAATAAAGCTAACTTCTCTTTAAAGCAGTAATTGGTATTGTGCTTTCTACCCACAGTAATCCAGTTAACAAAAGGTGCCACTAGGGGGTGGCACGTAACAACTGGTGTCAGAAGCCGGATTACGAACTCAAGCACAAGCACAACACCTGACGGCCCTGGTTTCAAATCCCGAGCAGGTCATTTTCTCTAATTTTCCTGTGAGCATGCCCTTTACAAGACAAACAACTAAAATGGAGGCCCAATTGGCAGCATTGCTAGAAAAGTTAAGTGGCATGGAAACCAAGATGGAAGACGGCCAGAAGAATTTAACCAAGGACCTAACTGCCAAACTAGAAGACGGCCAGAAGAAGTTAGCCGAGGACCTAACTGCCAAACTAGAAGACGGCCAGAAGAAGATGGAAGACGGTCAAAATAAGCTAGCGGAGGCCCTGAAGAGGATAGAGGACGGCCAGAAGAAGATGGAAGACTGTCAGAATAAGTTGACACAGGACCTGAAAAAATTAGAACTGGGTCTGCGTGAGGAAGTCACGGCAGTGGAAAAGAAGTTCGACGCCTTACAAGTGGAAGTTGCCGAGCTGCGCCAACGCCCACTGACGGGGGTGGAAGAGAAATTCAACGCTTTACAAAAGGAAATTGCTGAGCTGAACCAACGCCCGTCGACGGGGATGGAAGCGAGATTCAACGCTCTTCAAGAGGAAGTTGCCGAGCTGCCCGTTACACCGGGAATATCAGTAACGGGACAGAGCAGAGTGACACCCCCAACCTTCGACGGAAAGGTCCCGTGGAGCACCTACTTACGTCAGTTCGAGGCAGCCTGTTCCACAAACAACTGGAACAGCACGGAAAAGGCTACAGCTCTCATTGTAGCGCTGAGAGGGGACGCCCTTAACGTCCTTCAGGCCATCCCGACTGGATCCCAGGACTACGCTTCACTAATCGCCCATATGAAGTCCCGATATGGAGACAGCCATCTTCAGCAGGCCTACCAGATGCAGCTCCGGACCCGGGTACAAAAGAACGCGGAAACCCTGCAGGAGTTCGAGATGGACATCGCACGCCTATCCAACAGCGCCAGCCGGCTTTCCGGAACACATTGCGACGCAGACCTTCACCGACGGGCTACGGGACTCGGACACTCAACAGGCGCTGCGACTCGCGCGCAATAAGACCCTGGCGGATGCGCTGAGCCACGCACTTGAGTTCGAGACGGCAAAACAGGCATCTAGAATGCGCGCGCGGGTGCGTCAGGTGGAAGTCGTCGAACCAGCCAAAGCCGACAAGACCAAGCCCCTGGCCGATGAACTGATGGAGGCGCTAGGCCGGTTCTTCAAGAGTCGCAGTACCACCAACAAAAACGTAGCCGAAGGACATCCGGAGAGGCGGCCCGGAAGAGGACTACCGACTTGCTGGACCTGCCGTAAGAGAGGCCACCTGAGCAAGGACTGCGGTGATCGCCGCCGCCAAGGTTTTCCGTCGGGACAGTCAGTCGTAGGGAAACCGCGCGGCCCAGGAAAGCAAGTATCAGCCAGCCTTGGGGGGCAAAGGTTGGCTTGTGACAATCGTCAAGCCCCGGCAGCCCAAGTTCGTGTGACGCAGTTACGGAGGGATAATAGCAGCCTGATGGTCGACGGAGTCATCAACGGGGAGAGCTGGCCCATGCTAATCGACACGGGAGCATCGAGGACCATCGTCAGTCCGACCGTGATCCCTAAGAAGAGAGTGCAACCCACACAAAGGAACCTCCAGCTAATAACCGCGACCGGAGAGACCGCACCGGTACATGGCGAAGCATCACTAGAGTTCGTCATTGGTCGACGGGCGATAAAGCATCCAGTGCTTGTGGCTGACGTATCAAATGAAGTGATCAACGGACTGGACTTCCTGGACCAGAACAACATCATCTTGGATCTGAGTACCAACACTCTGCACTTCGGAGGTGAGGAACTTGCTTTGCAACCAGCACACGAGGCCGTCGCCGCACGACGAGTAAGGCTGAGAGAGGACGTCATCGTTCCCGCCAGGACGGAAGTCAGCGCTGCCGTAATTGTCGACGGAACAGCTGAGGGAGTGGCGGCTGTCATCGAGCCAAAATATGAGGACATCCAGACAAAAGGATTGCTAGTTGCCAAGACCCTCATCAACACGACGCCTCGGCCGTACGTCCGCCTGTCCAACCTGAACGACTACGATATTACGGTTCACCGGGACACCAACCTAGGAGTCTGCGAGCCCGTTACCTGGATTGCCCGCATCACAGACACTACAGACGGACACCTGCAGACGGACAACCGAAGAAGACGCGCCCTGCCAGAAGAACTACTTATATGTACTTATACAGTGAGATTCTTTTGCTGGAGCAAGGCCAGCCAACCGAGCTCGGACCGCGGATAGCGCGCAGGTGAGCTAACTAGGGTCATTAAAGACATTACGTCACTAAACTTTGATCAACGAGGGTGTGAAGTGTCAACGCACAGATAAGAACGGAACATAAACAACAACTTCTTGCAAAATGTAATTGAAGCACACGTGTTTTTTTTTTAATTTCTTGGGATTCTGTGTGACCTCACGTCACCAGTTAAAGGCTAGAACTTACCTTTTCACAGAAGATGCTGAAAATGTTCTCCTTCAGCTGACAGACAGAACTTTGGAAGCTACTGTACATCATTACATTATGTAGCAACTCTTTTTCCCCCTGCGTGTTTACTGTGATTAATCGAAGCACGGACCTAAGCCCGATTTATGTTTAATTGTGGGGTAATTTAAAATTAAGTGTACAGATCAATTGCCCGTATTGTACTTGCGCTGGAGAACAATATACGGCAGCAGTTATCGCTCACAACAGAAGGGAATTACAACGTGTAAAAGCTAATTTATTTATACGGTACAACGCCTATATGTAAGCTGAAGAAGAACATTTTCAGGATCTTCTGTGAAAATGTAAGATCTTTAATCATGATTTGCTAGTGAATTTGCCGTTAATTAATGTACTATGTTACGGTTTCCACCTGCGCACTATCCGCGGACCGAGCGCGTCAACTTGAATCGTCATTTTCTCACGACCCTCATGGTTCTTAGCCAGACACAATTGTGCCTTACAATATCTTGATTTTACATTTTGAGTGACATTCACCCTTCTTCCCGTGGATCTTTCATATACTCTACATCTAATTATAGTAAAGCCAGCCATCATTACTTCAGACTTGACGTTTCAGTACTAGGCTAGAGTTTAATTCGCGACATCGTCAACGAAACTCAATTTGTCGTGATATATCGATTTGAATAGCTACCTGTGATTCTAGTCACGGCCGACAGGTTGCGCTCTCCACAACGCAGCTCGCAGTCGGCCGTGTCCTAGTTAAACTGATTTTCCTTCTGACGTCAAGTAATGATGGCTTTACTATAAAATGAGTGTGGTTTCACAAGTTCTCCATTTCACCTAGGACAGGAACAGCATCCTACTACATTTAAGTACACAACTCATTTTTATCGTTTTTGTATTGTTGAGTAGAAATTTGTTCTCTTAGGATTAAGTTTAGGCATGAATGACCATAGACGTTATCATTGAATGTTAATTAAGGGCCATGCTAATGCACGTTCTACATGTTCTACGTTGAGCATTTTCGAGAACAATGTGGGGCGGCAAATCTGCATAGTATGGAATTGAAGTACTACTTGCTCCTGATGCACTACAGTCGTTTCGTCACTTTTTTGTGTCTATGGAGATAATCAGTTTGAGCTAGATGCCTCGTCCCATTTTCTGTACCAGTCTTAGATTCCTTCTTTCTCGAGGATGTATTTACAACAACAGTGGTAGTGAAACATTGAAATTGCTCGGCTGTCCACCGCTGTAGCCACTTCAAACTGTGTGACTAGGAGTTACTTTATGCACTATGAAATAATTTAGTATCCACAGACTAGTCATTATTTGTTGTGTAGTTAGTAATATACGGGCAATATTAAACTGTATCTGCAACGGTGTTAAATAGAGTGATTGTTTGAAGTAAGTGTCTGCAGGAATCTCAAATCCTTAGTTTACTTGAATATCCAAAATTTATCATCCTAATAGTGCTGTATTCAACAACAGGCTTCATAACTACTAAACATTACACATGCACAAAGCGTCACACAATGGCTGGTGTAACCAGGACTCGACGTGGGATATAATACTGATCACCTCGGGACCAAGAACAATTTTAAAATAGGTTCCTATAATTTGCTCGGGGTACTTTCTTTACGGTAATGGCAAGAGGTGGGTAGATTATTAGCTTGGGAATAACCTAACCCCCAAGGGAATATGATGAAGAAAAGAAGTGGGTTTCGGAATGCAGAAAAAGGATGGAGGAATAGGAAGAGAGTTTGACATAAGTTATAACTAAGAGTTCTTGCTCAAATGCAACAAGTGGTGAAAACCCTATCAATAGATTTATTTGTATTAAATAGGAAGAATCAAGTAAGATAGGATCTTGCCTAACCGTTATGTTAGAGAAATGATAAAGCAAAAAACAAATCTTTAATTTATTTAACAATGTAAAAGGAAGTAGTTTATGTAACAAATATATAATTTTGATTTTTATAAACAATTGGGGTCGCAGACCTCCGAAAACATCTAAAGCTTGCGCCAGGCAATTGATAATTCTTTTGGTTTTAAACCTTTTATATGCTTTAAAATCTTCGTAAGATTTTGAAATGGCTAAGATGAATAAATGAAAAATTTAAAGATAACTGACGTAATTAAAGTTAAACAATAAATCAAGTACAAGGTGTGTACTTTAAAGATTTCTAGATAAGTATCTTAGAAGTATGAACAACTTCGAAAGTAACAACAAAAAAACAAGAAGAAATGAAATAGAAGTTTCTATAGCTTCTTGTATTAATGCAGAACTACAAGGAGATTATACATATAGGGCAGGTCACTTATTGTGAAACCTGAAGAGAACAATCTAAAGGAAGTTTCTAGAACTCCTATGTTTAAGTAGGGATCACGAGAAAAATGGGGCAAGTTTCCCTTTCGTGAAACCTAGAGGTAACTCACTTATGAGTTGAAAGAATTGGATTCCCTCATTAGAAGTGAAAAACAATATAATTTAAGGCGTGGACTAGACACGAGGTTTTACAGACATTAATTCGTTATACATGGAGCAAATAAGGGAGGGCACTTATTGAGAGTGACACCTTATTGAAAAAAGACCTAAAGTAACAATTTTATTATTTTAGTTTGTTAGTAAAGGGTTTGGGAAAGATCAAATGGGATTGTGGAAGAGTGTTCATGGCCGTATTTATTGTACTCGGACGAGCGCGACGCGGATGAATAGTTGAACAGGCACTGTTTTCACTATGTTGTGTTGTTTGAGTCTTCAGTCTTCTGACTGGTTTGATGCAGCTCTCCATGCCTCCCTGTCCTGAGCTAATCGTTTCATCTCTACATAGCTCCGACACCCTACATCGGAGGCAATCTGTTTAACATATTCTAACCTTGGTCTACCCCTACAGTTTTTGTCCTCGACCCTTCCTTCCATAACTAAGCTTGCTATTCCTGGGTGTCTTAGTATGTGTCCTACCAACCTATCTCTTCTCTTCATTAACAGTCGCCAGAAACATCTCTCCTCTCCCACTCGTCTTAATACCTCTTTGTTTGTAACCCTATCTACCCATCTGATCTTCATCATTCTCCTGTAACACCACATTTCAAATGCTTCAATTCTCCTCTTTTCTCCTGCACCAATAGTTCAAGTTTCACTTCCATAGAGCGCCACGCTCCAGACAAAGGCTTTCAAAAATGACTTCCTAATACCTAAATCTATATTCGATGTCAGCAGATTCCTTTTTTGTAGAAATGCTTTCTTTGCCTGAGCCAACCTACTTTTAATATCCTCTTTGCTTCGTCCATCACTGGTTATTCTGCTTCCTAAGTAACAGAAGTCTCCTACTTCCTTCAGCTTTTCACCTGCCAATTTGATCTCCACAGAGGTTTCTGATTTATTTCGGCTGCATTCCAGTATTTTTGTTTTACATTTATTTATTTTCATCATGAATTCTTTCCGTAAGACGGAGTCCATACCATTCAAAAACTCATTCAAATCCTCAGGCTTGTCGGCCAAGATGACGATGTCATCAGCAAATCTCAGAGTTGAAATTATTTCTCCTTGAATCTTCACTCCCACTTTAAATTTTTCTCTAATTTCCTTCATTGCTTGTTCAATGTAAAGATTGAAAAGTATGGGTGATAAGTTGCAGCCTTGCCTTACACCTTTCTGAATACCAGCTTCTCTCTCATGTCCTTCAACTCGAATGACTGCTGTCTGGTTTCTGTACAGATTGTATATCACCCTCCTATCCCTGTACTTTATTCCAATTGATTTCAAAATGTCAAACAATTTAGTCCAATCAACGTTATCAAAAGCCTTTTCTAAGTCTACAAAAGCCATGAACGTTCTCTTATCTTTCCTTATTCTACCTTCCAAAATCAGCCTAAGACTTAGTACAGCTTCCCTTGTTCCTACATTTCTCCTGAAACCAAACTGGTCTTCACCCAACTCCGTTTCTATCTGGCTTTCAATCCTCTTGTAAATTATTCTAGACAGGATCTTTGAAGCATGAGTAATCAAGCTGATTGTACGGTAATCTTCACATCTGTCAGCTCCCACTTTCTTTGGTATAGGGATGATTACATTCTTCTTGAAATCAGGGGGTACCTCACCTGTCTCATAAATCCTACACACCAAGTGAAATAACCTGATCAGACCTTCATCTCCTATGCAGCGTAGCAACTCAATCGGTATATCATCTATGCCTGGTGCTTTGTTCCTGCTTAAGTCTTCCAAAGCTCTATCAAATTCTGATCTCAATATTAAATCTCCTTTCGCATCCTTATCAATTTCCTCCTCCATTTCCATTACATGATTCTCAATCTCCTTTCCCTTATACAAACTCTCTATGTAAGCTTTCCATCTCTCAACTTTTTCTTCCCTATCTGTTAGAGGCTTTCCATTTGTGTCCTTAATATTACAGCACTTAGTCTTCTTTTCCCCAAAAGTATTCTTAATCCTTCGATAAGCTGCGTCTAGTTTTCCTAATTTCAGACAATTTTCTATACCTGCACTATAGTCTGTTGATATAGTTGAAGAGTTCACTGTAGTAGCACAAACAGTTGATGGCAAAGAAAGTTATTGCAATGGTGGAAAATAACTAGTTACACTAGATTTGCGAGAGTCTATTGCTTGAAAAACTTGTAGGTTATAGTTGAATGCACCAGAAAAATCCCAACGGAGGAAGAAAAATTAGATATTGATTAGCAGTTCATAAGGAAGATTCTTTAGTTTGAAAAAGTATTCCCATATATGAGTGGAGAGTACATGACAGTATAACTGGTAGATAGAGTGTAGGTTCTGGAAGGTTCCAGAGCAATGATGAGTTGTTTAAATTGGGTAGAGAATCCCTCGGCGGAAAACTAGATTGTATAGACAGTGGGTATTTTGGAAATATCCCTCGATGTGAGATAGCATCTCAGAAAATCTTTCATTTTGAAAGTTAGACTTGATAGTTTGTGTTTGATCAAGAAGATCTCTTGAAAGCAGATATTATCACATAGCAACTTTTACTGTCTATAAAATCCAAATAAAAGCATTGAGCCTTTTAAAAGCGATGAAAATGTGGTTAAAACATGAAGTCGGTACTTATCTTTGCTTCATGAAGAAGGCGATATTGCTGTTGACGGTTGGTTCTAAAATTCGAACATGGCGTCGAATTTAAATTTTGCCTCTTGAGGAGAGGAGGCGAGCTTTAGTTAAGCTCCAACTGACTGGATTGACTTCCGACGTACAAGTGAGACACGCTCAACGGAGCGCGGAGGGACCAGGGAAGGGAAAAAGAGTGGGGGTAGGAGACAAAAGGAATACATATAAGAATAGCCAACTTTACAGTTATAAAAATCTTCTTGATGAAATGGTCTTCAAAGAGTTGATAGGAGTCACTAGCGCAGCCTGGTGGGTGAAAAAGTAGACGAAGTTCTCTTGATCACGGAGATGATAGCTGGCGATAGCGACGAGATCTGGTGGCTAGATTGGTAAGGAAGTCCTCTTGTACAGGGAAGAATTGAGGAACTTCAGAGATTCGCTGCTAGATGACGCTAGGTGGGTCATGGAAGATATATATCTAGAACAGACTTACAGGTAGATATATCTAGAACAGACTTACAGGTAGTATGAGAGACATATACCAACAAAGAGAAATCAGGAGATCACTGTTGGTGTTTGAGAAAAAAGGAAGGGATGAACCAAAGCAAAGAGAAGCAAAAGCTTACTCTATCTACCGTGTATTCCAAAGAATACACCAAGAGGGGAATGACAAGGAAAGGGTACTGTGAAAATTCGAAGTCAGAGTTTGGAAATTGTGGACTTAATCAAATATCTAGGAAGTGAATTAATGCAAACTGGTAGGTTGGACATGGAGATTGGCAGAAGGGTACAGCTGAGCAATGCATACTATCAAAGTGTAAGAAAACTTGTTTGGGATAAGGAAGTACCAAGGAAAAGCAAAGAGATGATGTATAAAGTGTACTATGTACCCATATTAACTTATGCAGCTGAGACTTGGACCCTGACAAGCAGGCAAGAGAGTAGAATTCAAGCCAGTGAAATGAAATTCCTAGGAAGTATGATAGGTAAGACAAGGAAAGACAGAGTGAGGAATGAAGATGTTAGGAAGGAAGTTCGGATGGGAGAACTAAATGAGAGAATTGAGAAGAATAAACTAAGGTGGTTTGGACATGTAAAGAGGATGGAGGAAAATAGAATACCAAGACAGATGCTGGAGGCGAAGTGCAAGGGTAAGAGAGCAAGAGGAAGACCTAGAACAAGATGGATTGATTCAGTGAAGAACAGCGTAAGAAAAAGAAATCTGGACTGGGACAAGATCGTGGAAGGGGAATGGTGGAAGGAAAGAGGAAGGTGTAGAAGTGCCATAAATACCCCGACCCGGCATGAGCTGGATAAGGGGAAATGATGATGATGATGATGACTTTCTTTATACAGTCCACCTGCAAGGGGCTGAGGTCGTCCTGATATCTTCCTGCAGATTTATTAATGCTTCGCAAATTCCTTAAACGTTAATTCTTCATGTCTAATGATAATACTACGTATCGGCGTGGCTCCAAGGCAGTGTCGATGGGACTCTGAGAAAGTGTGTTATAGGTACGGTGACCATACGTCCCGGGACAGTCCCGATTTAAAAGAGCATGTCCCGGCATCGCAAATATTAATATAAGTGTCCCGATTTTTAAGTTTAAAAAAAATATCTGAAAAATACGCGTAATTCAACGAAATATAAGTTTGTTGAAATATCATTTTAACAAGCTGTAGCTTTTTTATTTGGCTAGTGCAATTTGACTTTTCCTGAGCACGCAACTCTCACAGCAGATGATTTTCTAGCCTATGTTGGCAGCGCTTGCTTTAAGGTCAATCCACAATGCGCAGTCAGCAGTTGGTAGTTCACAGCCTAGCCACCCACAATGCGCAGTCAGCAGTCGGTAGTTCACAGCCTAGCCACCCACAATGCGCAGTCAGCAGTCGGTAGTTCACAGCCTAGCCACCCACAATGCGCAGTCAGCAGTTGGTAGTTCACAGCCTAGCCACCCACAATGCGCAGTCAGCAGTCGGTAGTTCACAGCCTAGCCACCCACAATGCGCAGTCAGCAGTTGGTAGTTCACAGCCTAGCCACCCACAATGCGCAGTCAGCAGTCGGTAGTTCACAGCCTAGCCACCCACAATGCGCAGTCGTTAAAATGCTAGGAGTAAATAATAACTTGATTTCATTTATGCCTTGAGAAAGTTGTCAATTTTCTTGTCGATAACCTAAAATTAGGAAATTTGCAAAGATGGACGCTTGGCTTTACGGCTTATTTTTATTGCTGGTAACTGGTACAGCATTGTTAAAATTCAGATAACTTTAATTATTATTGATGTTGCATGCTAGTAACTAGGTCTGTTATTAATTAAATATTATGATTTACCTTTCCAAAAGACCTGTTTGCCATCTCTTGATGAATACAGTACATTTGCATTTGTCAGTTGGCACAGGCTAGTAAAGACTCTGTATGATTTGTTGTTGTTATTGTAGTCCTAAGATGTAAAGTAAGAAACTGAAAAATAAACTTACTAATGTGTTCTTTTCTTTTTTCTCACAAAACTTGAAAGATACAGTACTTGCATAAATAAAAAACACTAAAATAAACTTTGTATTCATTTATACCTCTAAAAGGTTATATTGGATTTTTGGTACAGTAGATCGATTTTTGTGGAACCTCTTCAAATTAAATTTGGTAAAAGGCCAAAACTTAAAAAAAAAAAAAAAACTATCCTCCAAACAATCCCTCCGCCCGACACGGCTGTCCCGATTTTGACTAAAAACTAGGGTCACCGTAGTTAGAGGTCACCTTGATTCCTTGCCTGTACCAGGTTGGATAGAAAAGTAACCCAAAATATATATTTTGATGGGGGAAAATATGCTATAAATCTGTCGGTTCATTTTTAGCCTATTTTCATTTTATGAAAAAATGGCTTATGAGATCATCTTTTGTCCGTGTGTGTGTAACCCCCCCCCCTAATAAATTCTAAACGGCTAGAGCGATTTCAATGAAATTCGGTAAGATCGTAGCACCATTCTGGACGACCCCGACCGTGCCCTTCAAATTTTATTGTGTCTCACCAATCCAACATGGCGGCTGTGCAAAATATTTCACCAGCATTTAGTATCTCTGAAACTACTACAGATATCACCCTGAAATTTTGTACGGTGATAAAGGGAACTACTAGAAGTTCACCTATGAGACTTTCAAAAACCTGGTAACTACAAAACCAACATGGCGGCCGAGCAAAGTTAAGACTTTTAAATAGACTTTTCTCCCGATTTAACCATCCAAACGTACCGGTAACGAAACATGTAGGCCTACTGCGTTTACATGGCGAACTCAAATCGATTTGAGTACACCTACCGTATTGAATACGGTCATGTAAACGGGACTCGGATCGTATTGAGTTTCAAGGTCGATACGGTAAAATTGTGGGATCGGATCGTATCCAAACTGGTGTTCAGGAACATGTAAACGCGGATCGTATTGAATGCGATTCTGCGCGCTCTTGCGATACATTTTTGAACTAATTTAAGCCTACTTTCGTCTGTTGCCTGATCCTCGAATCGCTTGTCTTATTTTTTGTCCATATTCTTCGTTACTGTCTGTGTTCCTGTCGTGGTTGATAAGCGTAGTTTGTTTGCACACGTTTTTAGCGTTAATGTATTTTGTCTGTTTTACTTTTAATGTCTGGTGTAGGGCCTATCCGTACGTAAAATTTGGTCAATAAAAGAAGTGAAAATACACCGTCTTACTTTGCCGCTTAATCCGTTCCTTTTCCCATTTGCCCACTAGTAGATTGAATAAATTGAACACAGCCTTGCTGAGTGGCGCATCGGTAATAACTTTCTCACCTGCTTTACCCAAGGTAGCAGGATCGAATCCTGGCACATTCTGGGTGTTTAGGCCTAATTGCAAGGGAGCCGTGTCAATAGATTTACTGGCACGTTACAGATCCCATTCGGGGCAATATTCCGGCAGCACAGCGTCTCTAAAAGCTTCAGTAATTAAAAGGGACGCAAAACCAATAACATTTTATCATTATTAAACTTAACATAAACTTGTTAAGAACAAACAACATCAAAATCTTCCGCGCATCCATTTTTCATATCACAAGCATTCCGTAAAAAAAAAACGACGGATGATAATTACGGGTCTATTATGTTTCGCTGTTTAATAAGAGTTAGCCAACATAACTGCAGGTAGGCCACCATAAATTATATACCGTATTGAAATAGATTTCAATGCGAACTGAAATTGCTCATGCAAACGGGCAGCGTACTGAAAACAGGATCGTATTCAAATCGGTTTGAGTTCGCCATGTAAACGTAGTAATGGTACAGGAAATTTTTATACACATTGTAATGCACTGGCGTCTAATTTAGTTCAATTGTTTACATAACCTCAAAATGGCGGGTGTGAGAGATATTTCACTGGCATTCAATATCTCCGAAACTATTTATGATATCATCCTGAAATTTTGTACGGTGGTAAAGGGCACTGCTACAAGTTTATCCATATAACTTGCAAAACCCTGTAAAGTAAAAAACGAACAAGGCGGCCAAGCTAAGTTGAAACATTTTAATAGACTTTTCTCGTGGTTTAACCATCTAAGCGCAGTGAAATGTGGTACAGTAAATGATTATACATATTGTAATGCACTGGCATCGAATTTAGTTCAATTGTTTACATATCCTCAAGATGGCGGCTGTGCCAAATTTTAAAATCTCGTTTTTACTTCTTGTGTCCTTATCATGCGATTGAAGTCGGAATACCACACGTATACAATAATCTTCATGTAATAGTACACAAATAAAAATCCAACCTGGCGACCATCTGAAATATTTAGACGGTTCTCAATATCTACGAATCTATCACAACAATCAAACTGAAATTTTGTATGTTGATAGAGGCAATTAACATGAGTAGGATATATGAAAATAGGCTGTATAGTTCTTCACAGAACTACTTGGTTTTTTTTTCGAGATCCAAGTCTGTCGAGACATTTTTTCCAGGCTCGATGTTCAGTCACTCAAACAAAGATTGTGTACACGCACGGTAAATGTTAGTGCAAGTCCCAACGGTTTACACAAGAACCTTCAGAGGGGTGTGTCTGGTGTCAGGTTACTTTCCTTATTCCTTGGAAAGATTTGGTTCTGGACTCGAGAAGGACCTCAACCTGCGAGAGCGAATGTACAACTGTTCCCTGGGTATGTTCTAACGGGAGCGCCACCTGTCATTGATCTAAGGAGCCTAAACTTAGACGATATGCGGGAGCAGCTCCCAGAGAAAGTGGACAAGTTTACCAAGATCAACGTGGTGCATCAGCAAGGTTTACACAGTCCTTTAGAACCCCAGGGATTCACATCTAGTGGGACGTGGGTTGGCGACCACGGAACCGCAGCTGAGTCCAGCATTGCTTCCACTTACTTGTGCCGGGCTCCTCTCCGTCTTCTTTCCCGCCGACCTCCCTTCGTCAACTCTTGTTCTCTTCCGACCCCGACGGTATTAGGGTATCGGAGGCCTAGAGAGTCTCTTCCTCTCCCGCCTTAATTGGCCTTTGCCTCATCTTTCCTTATACCCTCCTTCTGCGAGGGGTCAGTCTTCATCTTCTTTTCATGTTATCTCCTGCCATCTGCTCAAGGCCCTCAAGGAAGCAGGGTGTCAGTAGCCCCACCACTTACTTCTGGTGCACCCTGGATATTGCTACACCCTCAGAGGCTCATGACTGGTGAGTTCGGGAGTTGGCGATCCAGAGGGATTCCTGAGCTGGGTCTGGTGTTTTTTTCTTTCCTTTTTCCACTCCCTTTCCTATGTGCCTTTTATGGCTCTCCTTCCTTCCAAGTCCAATCCTCATTCTTCGAGGGTTGAGGAAATGTTTTTTCTTCGTGTCCTTTATTTGCCTTATCCTTAATTTGATTAACATTTCTTCTTCTAGTATGTAAATCTGTAGTATTAGTTATAGTTTTCATTCTCCCTTACCTTTCATTATCACCCAAACCATTAGGGGCCGATAACCTAGTTGTTAGGCCCCTTAAAACAATAATTGTCATCAACATCATCATCGTTTAGAAAATCTACACCGCTCGGAAGTGTTGCTACGATTCATACAGTTATCCGCATTCCTATTCACCACGAAGAACAGGTTATACCTCTTCGGTCTTGAATCTGGAAGCTAAATTTAAGATAGATTTTTTTCTTTCGTGTTCTTGACATCTTAACGATTTCCATTCAAGAGAGATTTGAGCAACTGGGCTACCATAGATCTGTTTTCTTATACAGAATATCCCTCAATTTAAATGTGAGACGACGAATGGACTCCTAATATCCCGTGTAACGAGCCACGGTGGCCGAGAGCCAGGTCCATCTCGGCCGTCCTGAAAACTGATTCGTAATTTCCCATTTTCACCACCAGGAAAATGCCGGGTCAATAGGTCCACTGCCGTAGTGTAGCGCCTAGCATGCTTGGCTGTTACCCGGAAGGTCCGGATTCGATTCCCGGCTCTGCCAAAAAATTAAATTCTGGCCTGAGGGCTGGAACTGGGTCAACTCAGCCTCGGGATGCAAAACTGAGACGAGATGGATTTTATTCCCACCTTAGCTATCCTCAAAGTGGTATTCCATGATCTCCCCACTTCTACTCCAGGCAAATGCCGGGGTGGTTTCTAACTTAAGGCCACGACCGTCGCCTTCCTCACCTGAATCCCAAAGACTCACACAACAACGACCACCTCTTCAAAATAGGACGAAGCTAACAGATGCACCTTAATTGCTCAGTGGCTTATGATTCTGTCACGAGAGCGAGATCCAGATCCGATCGAACAAGCTGGGTAGATTATTGGCTGAGGAATAACCTAACCACCAAGGGAAGATGATAAATAAAAGGAGGTGGGTTTCGGACTGGAGAAAAGGGATAGAAAAATAGGATGAGAGTCCCACAAAAGTTATGAATTTAACTTTAAATACACTTAAAGGCGGTTGACACTGCAAATCCGCTCTCTGATACCTAAAGTGGGTAAGGACTTGGTCGAAGCTGACGGGAACCGCAGCTAAGACTTGGGCGGTTTGCCAGAGAAAGGCTTTAGTGTATTCCCTCTCAAGCATGCATAAGACTACTATGGGGAAGGGGGATAGTCTGGCAAGACAAATAGTAAAAGATTTATTCTGTATTAACGATGGCATGAACTGAGGAAGAGTTAGGAAAGCCAGGATCTTGCCTAACTGTAGTATTTGCGAAATGATAAATCCAAAAACAAATATTTAATTTATTTAACAAGGCAAAAGAAGTTAATAACTTTAACAAGTATATATTTCCAATTTGGTTAACAATGTTTGGGTCACAGACCTCAGAAATCATTTGACGGTTGCTCCAGGCAATTGACAATTCCTTAGGTTTTAAACCTTATATATGTACTAAAATCTTTGTAAGATTTAAAAAAGACAAATGAAGTGATTAAAGTTTAAACATTAAATAGAGTACAAGGAGTGTACTTTAAGAAATTTCCATGTAACTATTTTAGAAAAAATTACAACATTGAAAATAACAAAAAAAAAGCAGGTAGAATAAAAGAGAAGTTCCTATAACTTCTTATATTTATGCAGAATTGCTTTTATGATAGCTATGCAAAATAGAGCAGGTCACTTACTGTGAAACCTGAAGAGAAAGACAAAAGGAAGGTTCTAGACCTTCTGTGTTGAGATAGGAATCACGAGACAAATGGGGCAAGTTTCCCTTTCGTGAGACCTAGAAATAACTCACTAATGAGTTAAAAGAATTGTATTCCCTAATTAGATGGGAGAAACAATGTAAGTTTAAAACGTGTGCTAGACACGTAATTATGCAGAAGTTAATTAATTACACATAAGAAAAAATGGGAGGGCACATCTTTAGATTGACACCTCGTTGAAACAGACCTAAATTTAACAATTTATTATGGGTTGTTAGTAAGAGGTTTAGGAAAGAGAAATTGGGATTGAGGATAAATGTTCATGGCCTTATTTATTGTAAACGGACGATCGCGACGCGGTAGAAAAGTTGAATAAGCACTAGTTTTCACTATAGTCTGTTAAACAGATGAAAAGTTCACTGTAGAAACACGAAAGTTTATGGGAAAGAAAGTTATTGCAATGATGAAAATAACTGGTTGCACTAGGTAGGCGAGAGTCTATTTCTTGAGAAGTTTGTGAATTACAATTAAATGCGCCATAGAACATTCCAGCGGTGGAAGAAAATTCGCTATTGCAGTAATTTGTAATGAAGATCCCTCATTTTAAATAGTATTCCCACAAGTGAGTGAAAAATACATGACGGCAAGACTTGTAGATAGAGTACAGAATCTAGAAGGATCCAGAACAGTCCTAATAGAAAAATGGGGCCAAAGTTAATCCAGCGGAGGAACTAGCTTGGTGATTTATAGACAGCGGGTATTAGATAATATCCCACGTGGTGAGAAGATTTCTCATTTAATTAGCTTAAGAAAAGCTACTTTCTCTTAAGGTTGGCTTAGACAAACAAAAGCTCAACATGGCAAATCTCGCGAAGAATGATTACCACCCCAAATAAGTAATCTCACGCTGTCTATAAAATAATCAATAAAAGTATGTAGAGAATAAAACTGATGAAGATGAGGTTAAAACCTTAAAGCTGTACTTATATTGGTTGCATGTCGAAGGTGAAGTTCCCTTTGACGGATACCTAAAGTGCCAACATGGCGTAGAGAGTAGAGAGTGCCTCTTGGTTTGAGTAAACTGGCTCGAGCTGAGCCTTGACTGACCGAGTTAACTGCCGACTTACAAGTGAGACCTGCTCAGCGACGCACGGAGGGTCCAAGGAAGGGAAAGAGTGGGGGTAGGAGACAAAAGGAGAACATATCAGAATAACCAACATAAGAAATTAAATTCTCTTGAGGAGATGGTCTTCAAAGAGTTGATAGCGGGCGATACTAGCACAGCATGGTGAGTGAAAAAGTAAACGAAGTTCTCTTGCTCATGGAGATAATAGCTGGCGATGGTAACGAGATCTGGTGGCCAGATGGAAAAGGAAGTCCTATTGCACCAGGAAGAGTTGAAGAGCTTCAGAGATTCGCTGCTAGATGACGCTAGGTGGGTCATGGAAGATATATATCTAGAACAGACTCACAAAAGATATAAGCGACATGATCATCAAAGAGAAAATAGAAGATCACTGTTGGTGTTTGATGAAGAAGAAGGAATGAACATGCAAAAGCATTAAACTTTATATTCTCTCGTACCGTGTATTCCAAGAATACACCACAAGCGACGTTCCTACTATTTAATTAGCTTGCCACGGTGGGTGAGTGGATAGCGTGTCGGTCTACTAACCCCAAGATTGCAGGTTCGCTCCTGGCCGTGGTAAGTGATTTTTTTTTTGAAAGGCGACAAAAATACGACACGCATGTCATACGATGTTGGCATGTCAAAGAACCCATTTGAATTCAGTAGGCCGTGTTCATAATGGCAAAATTAATCTCGGGAGTTTCCGCCAACACAAAGTTCCTCATTTCTCTACTAGAAAGCGCTATAATGTTCAAGGAGCTTAGATATCGAACCTACTTGACTTTCATAGTGATTCAAGGAACAACGAAATTCGACATGCAAGCTACCCTCTGGGTGTCAAATTACAAAGCTTGCACCCGGCACCCGAGGCCATACGATATTATTATTATTATTATTATTATTATTACTATTTAATTTGGGTAGCTATTTCAGCACTTCCGAGAGAGAGATGTGCATACTTGTTTCCTTATTATTATTATTATTATTATTATTATTATTATTATTATTATTATTATTATTATTATTATTATGCGATAGAAGAGTGTAGAGTAGCGAGGAGGGCTCTAAAACGGGCCATAGCTCAAAGTAAGGCACATAAATGGAACGAGCTCATTAACAATACGGTTTTGTGAAGGGTAAGTCCACCATCAGCGCCATTGAAGAAGTGGTGATGGCTGTCAGATCCATTGAGCAGGGCAACCATTTCTCTAGGAAAATGTGCTTACTGGTTACTCTGGATGTGAAAAATGCCTTCAATTCTGCCCGGTGGATTGACATAATAGCTGCACTTGAAACAACATTCAACATTCCTCGCTACTTGGCGTCTGTTCTGAGAAATTATCTTTGTGATCGTTGGATACAGTATGACACAGATGAAGGAGTCAAGTGTCGCAAGGTAACGGCGGGGCGGCTCAAGGCTCCGTGTTAGGTCCTGATTTATGGAACGTAAATTATGACAGCATTTTACGGATGGAGATGCCAGAAGACACATCTTTGGTGGGATATGCTGATGATCTTGTTGTGCTCATTATGGAGCGCTCCATGGAGGGTCTGCAACTTAAACTTAATCAGGTAATGCGGAGAGTTTCCACCTGGATGAATGAACATGGTCTCCAACTAGCAGTTCATAAAACAGAACTAGTCCTTGCTACTAAGAAGAGAGTTCCACGAGTTGTACCAATGCTAGTAGATAATCAAGTGATAGAAACAGCTCCTGCTGTTCGTTACTTAGGTGTTATGATTGACAGCAAGTTAACATTCTGGAATCATATCAGCAAGATTGCTGATAGGGCTGCAAGGATTGTTAACAA
Source organism: Meconema thalassinum (assembly GCA_946902985.2). Classification (NCBI taxonomy): domain Eukaryota; kingdom Metazoa; phylum Arthropoda; class Insecta; order Orthoptera; family Tettigoniidae; genus Meconema; species Meconema thalassinum. Next base: position 539,502,509 of record OX336392.1, read on the forward strand.
CTTGTCGCGGCTCATGGCTAATATTGGCGGCCCTTCACCATTGAAGAGGAAACTGCTGATGAGAGTGGCGGAATCAGTTATTATTTATGGTGCAGAGATTTGGTCAGTAGCTCTGAGATGTATAGGAAGCGGATAACCTCTGTTCACAGAAGAGCTGCCCTCAGAATAACTTCTGCCTATCGTACAGTGTCTGGACCGGCAGTGCTAGTAATAGCTGGGGCGATACCCATTTACATCCTGGCCAAGGAAAGGCGCCGTATATACTTGCGCAAAGACGAGCATTCTAAGATACGCGTGAAGATGGAGGAAAGAAACAGATCTCTTCTGGAATGGCAGGAAGAATGGGAACGTGAACATCGTGGACCGCTAGGCTCATCAAGCAACTGAAGCCATGGTTGTCGAGGGAACATGGTGAGGTTAACTATTACATTACCATGTTTCTCTCTGGCCATGGTTATTATAATGCATACCTCCATCGAATGGGAATTTCACCGAGTTCACGGTGTCGTTATTGTGATAATCAATGGGACGATGTTCAGCACACATTCTTTGCATGCTTGAGGTGGAGAAATCTTCGAAGGCTTCTGGAGACAAAAGTTGGAGTCATTACACCAGACAATGTGGTGGATAAAATGCTCAGCAGCAGAGAAAGTTGGGCACAGATTGCAGTCTACATCTCTGAGCTGCTGAAAACAAAAAAAGAGGAGGAACCGAGAAGATTGGTTGCTGAAGACAGTGAAGATGATGGTGAGTAATTTCATTATCATCATGTTAAATGAAATTGACTGAGACCTCTGGTCGTAACAGTGGCTCCACCCTGAAGTAAGGCTGAACAGGCAGTTCCGGGGTGGCCTTAAGCCAAGTATAGGGTTTGTGGGTTTTTAGTAGGTAAGAATCCTGCACAGTTGTAGGTCCGGAAGCTTGCAATCTGTCTTTTGAAGATTTCCCCACGGTTTCCCTCGAAAAAAAAAAAAAAAAATATTATTATTATTATTATTAACTTGTCGCCCCGTGCCACTCACTGTGGAAGCCGGGAATTTCCTTGGCCATAGCGATATTACACCATGTGTTAGACCTCCCCCTCCCCCAGCTACCTGGAACCAGTGTCACTCACATGCAGTTCATTTCTGGCACTGAAGTGTAAGGCAGTTCTACGATTCCTAAAGTAAAAGCAACTACAAGTTATCGTCTGTTGCAGAATAGATAATTTTACTTCTGATGGGGTCGTTCTGTTATGCCAACCATGTGGGAAAGCAATCAAGGCTGAAGAGCGATCTCAAGTTACACAACACCTCGAGGGCAAGAAACATATTGCCGCAGTTTCGCACCTTCAGAAGAAGTGTTTCGCGATAATCGTCGAAATTTGTGATGGACAACCTGAAGATGTATCTCGTCTATTGTAATGCTTCAGCAGTCGGTGAGACACAGCATAAATTGCATTCGTGAGTGCTGCATATTTTTTATATTCACATTAATAAACTAAATTATAATTAAATATTTTTACTTTTTTGTTACATATTACAGGTATTTTCAATACATAAAAAATAAAAATTTTCCCGATTTTTAGCACCTAAAAATTCGAGCCCTAATTATTATTATCATCGATCTAATGGTGCTCGAGTACTTGGTATGGCCTTAAGGTCTGAAAAAGGTTTAGAACGCCTGGCGTAAGGAATAAGCCCTAAAACTATAAGGTGCGTTCAAAATGTAACGAGCCGGAGGCTGGAATGCGCAAACCGGTAACGACATCGGCTAATCGTGGCGTGTGTAACGAGGTGTGGTTCCGACCAGAGCGTGGAAGGTCACAGCCCGTCGCTAGAGGGCATGCGTGCACGTCACGTGACGATACAAAGCGAGCAGCAGTATGCTTCAAACGTCCAACCAAGACCAAGACAGTAGGCCATTCGACATGCTTCCTGGTGTGGTTGAAGACTGTGGGCCACCCATTGGGCACACACTTTCCGCAAGTGCAGTCGTTCCTTCATGATGGTGTGCACACTTCCGACGCTCAATCCGACCACGGTAGCTATGGCGTTCACTGTCACTCGGCGGTCCTGGGTAATGAGTGCATCAGCCAGCTGGACGTTGTCATCGGTAATGCAGGGGGGTGCCCCAGACCGGGCATAATCGGCTAACGACACCTGTCCTTCCCTGAAGCGCTTGTGCCACGCCTTGACCCTTGCAAGAGACATGCAGTGTTCGCCGTACACTTGTGACATTCGGCGATGAATGTCCGTTCCCCCTACTCTTTTCGCTGTCAGAAACCGAACAACACCTCTTTGCTCATCGTTTGACGCCTCCATGTCACTGTTTTCAATGTGACTGGCAGCGTTGGACGATTGATGCATGCTGCTTCTCGCATTTTATCGTCACGTGACGTGCACGCGTGCCCTCTACCGACGGGCTGTGACCTTCCACGCTCTGGTCGTAACCACACCTTGTTACACACGCCACTATTAGCCCATGTCGTCACCGGTTTGCGGATTACAGCCTCCAGCTCGTTACTTTTTGAACGCACCTTATATATGCGGAATGACCTACAAGCACTCTGTTGGGATGATGGTAAAAATCTATAGGCCTAACTACAACATACGAAATGGTGTTTGTCTGCAATTAATGTGCTGATGTGGATACAGGCTGCTCAGACTTGATGTTAACTAGAACTCTTAATTCTTGAGAAGTTTTCAGATTATGTTAGAAAGTTAGTTACTTACTTAGGTATTGTTGTTTTAAGGGGCGGAACTACGAGGTCATCTGCCCCTAAAGAAAGTAACAATATCAATGATTAAATGCATGAATCTAAAACACCTTTCATACAAATGGAGGGCTTAATTAGATGACTAATTTCATTCATCATGCGGCTTGTCACGGTGGGTGAGTGGTTATCGTGTCGAACTACCAACCGCAAGCTTGTAAGTTCGCTCCTGGCCATGGTAAATGATTTTTGAAAGACGACAAAAATCACGACATGCATGTCATACGTTGTTGGCATGTTAAAGAACCCATTTGAATTCAGTAGGCCGTGTTCATAATGGCAAAATTAATCTCAACTCAAAGTTCCTCCATTCTCTACTAGAAAGCGCTATAATGTTCAAGGAGCTTAGATATCAAACCTCCTTGACTTTCATAGCGTTCCAAGGAACGACGAAATTCGACATGCAAGCTGCCCTCTGGGCGTCAAATAACAAAGCTTGCACCCGGCACCCGAAGCCATACGATATTATTATTATTATTATTATTATTATTATTATTATTCATGCGAATGAGCAATGAGCAAAACTCATTACGTAAATAGTTTCCTCCAACACAAAGTTCCTCATTTCTCTACTAGAAAGCGCTATAGTGTTCAGGGAGCTTAGATATCTAACTTCCTTCACTTTCATAGTGATTCAAGGAACAACGAAATTCGACATGCAAGCTACCCTCTGGGTGTCAAATTACAAAGCTTGCACCCGGCACCCAAGGCCATACGATATTATTATGATTATTATTATTATTATTATTATTATTATTACCGGTACGTAAATAAGATATTTGAATAGTAACAGATAATAACGCTTCCACGGGGCTTGCAATGAGATGTGATACCTTTTTTTAGTGATGGATGTTTTTACTACTGGATGTCCATCATGACGCCAACCAAATCAGAAGAGTTAATGGCAGATGGAATGAATGCAACTGGGCAAGGAATTGGAAGGATGCGGTCGTGGCCTATTAGAAGGTACGATCGCAGCATTTTTCTGGAGTTGAAAATAGTACGCCATTTCAAGAATGCCAACGGTGGTGTTCGAATTCATTCAGTCTATCGAGACCGGAGAGACCCTAACTCATGGCCATGTGCCTTGTTGCCCGTAGCTATACCGGTCGGTAGTAGCTGAGCACTAGGACGAGTTCAAAACTCTACGATTACTATCCATGCACTCATCACTAGCGAGCCCCGAAACTGGTGTGGTGATGAGATTTGAGTCAAGTTCTTCCTGTTAGGCAGTATTACAACCGCGAGGAAGCTTTGTTTGGTACCATCGTCTACGTTATATTCATCCCCCCAGGGGCTCACATCTAGTGGGACGTGGGTTGGCGACCACGGGGCCCCAGCTGAGTCCGGCATTGCTTCCACTTACTTGTGCCGGGCTCCTCTCTGTCTTCTTTCCTGTCGACCTCTCTTGGTCAACTCTTGTTCTCTTCCGACCCCGACGGTGTTAGGGTATCCGAGGCCTAGGGATTCTCTTCCTTTCCCGCCTTAATTGGCCCTTGTCTCATCTTTTCTGATTCCCTCTTTCTGCGAGGGGTCAGCCTTCTTATTCTTTTCCTCTTATCTCATGCCTTCTGCTTAAGGCCCCTCAAGGAAGCCGGGTGTATGTAGCCCCACCACTTCTGCTGCACCCTGGATAATGCTACACCCTCAGGGGCTCACGGCTGGTGAGTTCGGGAGTTGGCGACCCCGAGGGATTCCTGAGCTGGGTCAGTTTTCCCCTTTTGTCCCTTACCTTTGAGGAGGACCCTCTCCTCTTTCAATTTCATATCTGCCTTTCATGGCTCTCCTTCCTTCCAAGTCCCTCAATCCGCATTCTTCGAAGGTTGAGGGCATTTCTTTTCCTCCTGTCCTTTATTTGCCTTATTCTGCTTTTGTTTTCCATTTCTTCTTCTAGTAGCCTATGTAGGTTAGTAGTTAGTTTTAGTCTTAAGTTTGCATTTCAATTTCATCTTCACGATCACCCAAACCATCAGGGGCCGATAACCTAGATGTTAGGCCCCTTAAAACAACAATTATCATCATCATCTTGTTATATTCATTGCTGACGTACTAACCAGTGCCTTGGCGAAGCTGGATTCTCACAAGTAGGTCTCTTCTGTTCCAACCCTGGTGCGCGCGCCGAGCGCTGCAATCTGTGCTCTATATTAGCTGACAGCACACCGCACGCGTGCTGACACAGTTTAGTTTAGTGGATAAGGACAGGATGCGTGGGACTGGATGCAGGTGGCGGTTGGTACTGCTCGTGTGTGCGAGTGTGGGAGGTCTTGCCCTGGCCCAGAAACACGAGTCCACATGTAACAGGTGAGAGTAGTTATTACAGTATTATTACATTACATTACATTGTGCGAACCGGCCAAAACTAAGGACCACGCAAATATCATTTTTTCCTTCTCATAGTTCTTTCTTCCTTTCTCTTCCTCCACACTTCCTTCATTCTTTCTCTCTGCTGTCCACCTTCCTCCCCTGCGTTCCTTCTTTTCTCCCACAGGAACCTTTATGTTGGAAAGAATTTCCCTGTCTCGACAGTAGTCATCTGTAGTTTCTAGCCTCCGGAGTTCTTCCTTCATCTGCTTGGTGTAACCTCCTTGGCTCTTCAGATTATATATTTTATTAAAAATGTGTTTATTTAATTTTGTGGGATCCATTCTAACCATATGTCCATAGAAACGTAAACGTATTTACCTAATTGTTGTTTCCAGGTATTCCACTCTTTCATATATCTCCTTGTTTGATCTTAGTCTGTAGGTTCCCTGTACCACTTTTGGGCCGTAAATCCTCCGCAATACCCTCCTTTCAATCTTCAGAAGCTTTTCTAGACTCATCAAATTTGCCGTCTCCACACCATATAAGATCACCGGTTTTACCACAGCATTGTAGTGTTGTAGTTTGGCATTAAGGGAAAGGTTCTTTTTGTTGTATATATTATTAGTGGAGAAGTTGAGTTTTTCTAGTTTAAGTCTTGTGTTTTCCATCGACTCTTTGTCCAGTCTATTGTTGCTAATGATCTCTCCGAGGTATTTAAACTGTTTCGTGACCTTTACCTTCCCATATTTCGTCTTAACGGTTTTCTTCATGTAGTTCTTGTTGTTGTTATTATTATTATATATATACCTAGGTATAATTCGTTGAGACCAACTAGGACCACGTTAAGTCTTGCTACACTTGGCAATAATCTTCGCTTTCCTCTGAGACCAGAATTCCCTCATATATGCAAAAAACTTAAAGGGGGACGGATATTGGGCACCTTACCTTATTATAATTAATTGTGAAAGTTTGTCTGTGTGTTAGTTTGTTACCTCTTCACACTAAAACGGCTGGACGGATTTGGATGAAATTTGAAATGGAAATAGCTTATACCCTGGATTAACACATAGGCTGCCTTTCATCCAGAAATAAATTATTGTTCCCGTGGAACGGGCAACGTGACTGAAAACTCACCAAAAATACTTAACTGGGACGAAATATCGAAGTTGTCGCATAAAGACCGGACACAGCTCATTTTACGCCCCTCAATCCGAGAAACAATACTCGGTATGTATTTGATGTTATTGTTGGTCCCCACGGGATACCCAAAACCACATTTTACGGCCCTAAAACCAACAGTTTTAAAGATATTCCCAGAAAACTATATTTGCTCTGATAAACTGATGAACTAATCGCAAGTTCGTATCCATGGCAACAGTGGCTCAAGACAGTGACATCCGATTTTCCATCTATCCCTGTAATAGGCAATGCCAATCCATTTATTATCTAAATAATAATAATAATAATAATAATAATAATAATGTTATTGGTTTTACGTCCCTTTTAACTACTCTGGCTTTTAGAGACGTCGGGGTGCCGGAATTTTGCCCCGAAGGGATCTTTAACGTGCCATTAAATCTACTGACACGGCTCCCTCGCATTTGCGCACCCTCAAATCATTTATTATCTAAAACACGATAGACTGGCTGTGTGGCTCAGAGGTAACGTTCTCGCTTGCTGGGTCCAAGGTTGCAGGTTCGTATCCTGGCGCAGTCAGCTGGCATTTGAGGGTGTATATTATAATTGTGAAAGTTTGTGAGTGAGTGTGTTTGTTACTTCTTCACACTAAAACGGCTGGACGGATTTAGATGAAATTTGAAATGGAGATATCTTATACCCTGGATTAACATATAGGCTGCCTTTCATATATATCAATACTCGTAATTAGGCCTTTTGGCACAAATCTACACCGTTTAACCAAACAGAACCAACTTTTACGTACGTATCCTTTGGAACACTGCGGATTACCCTGGATTAACACATAGGCTACCCTTCATCCATATATAGTTAAGCCCTTTAGCACAAATCTACACCGATTCACCGATCTGAATCAAATTTTACGTAGGCCTACTTACCCTGTAGAGATATTACACATGGAACGATACAATAAAATATTGGCAAATCTGAGTTCAAGGAACTGTTGTTCAGATTTGGCCCGGTGTTAAATCTGCAGAAGCTTTCGGTACAGGTTACACGGTCCATGTTCGTAACATGGAATGTTTTCTTTTGACAATGCATCTACGCCTTGTGTGAGGACAGCCTCTTTCAAATATCTCTAAAAGCACAATAATCAGGAATGTTCAATATTTAGAGAGGCATGTGAGGCAAAAGTGTAGTTGGAAATTTTCGATCACAGGGATGTAACGCTGGAAGAGGCTGCATAATATACATCAGTAGCCAAGGTGAGAGATATTTTACTTTAGGTATATTAATAGCGACATGTTGACGTTCAAATCATCATTAATTGTGGGAAAATTACACCCAGAATAGCTTAAGGAAAAATTCTTTTAATTCCCCATATTCCGATAGATATGCCATTCCAGTGTGCAAGAGTGCAGTTCCCTCTTCAAACAATATTCTCAATCACTATTAACAAAGCGAAATGACACACACTCAGCAGCAGGTGTACATTTAGACAAAACATTTTTTTCCCCAAGGGCAACTGTAGGGCATGTGGCGTGCTCACAAGTATCCAGACAACAAAATCGGTATGTTTCAACAAAACATGTCAAAACCAAAAACGTTATTTTAAAATGTGTTCACATAAGGTAACATCGTACTCTGTAGACTTTCTCAACTCCATGGAATTCCCATTTTATGGCTCATAGTACTGTAGGCATCAGAATTTTCCAAATTGAAATAGACCCACCCAGCCGAGATTGCTGCAATAGACCAATTATCAGCAATAATGCATCATCTCCATTGTCTTCATCGCGTGCGAAGCCGCTGGTACCTGCGAGTGAAAGAATATTTCCCATAATTAGTACGCTGTGGTCGGACCTTAACTTTAAGTGGATGATCTGCCCTGCTCAGGTAGGTGGGATTTCCCAGACGTTGGCTTAGTTCTCCCCATGCTGGCGGATTAGTGTAAGTGTTAAACATAGCGTATAGTCTGGATTCCGTCCTTCTATCTTCCAGGGATTCCCACCCTAGTTTTTCTATCATTCGAGTTACACTACTTCTAGGATTAAAATCGTTGAGAACAAACCTAGCAGCCTTCCTTTGTACCTCCCCAGCTCATTAATGAGCCCTACCTGATGTGGGTCCCAAACCGCTGAGCCGTATTCCAAGATTGGCCTCACCACGGTCAAATATCCTAATACGTTTGCGGTGGAGCTACTGCCTTTTAATACCCTCATTACTAGAGACGGGAATTTGCCGATTTGCCTATTTTATTCCTGTGTATAGAAACGTAGGCTTTCGAGATATAAATCCGTTTTAGGTTCTTTTAGGCTAGATTGTGTTGGTTTTATTGTGCCTATAAATGCCTATTTCAAGGGTTTGTGCCTATTTGGAGTATAATTGCCTATTTGATGCCTTTTGACTGTATTTTAAAGTGCATTATATTACAGCTGGTGTGCTCGACAGAATTATATACTGCTCAAAAAAAATAAAGCACCACTTTTTTCAAAGGCCAACAAATTTGGAAAGTTGACTGCACAAGGTCGAAATCTCAGTTTGACGTTTGCCCCGACGCCTACCAAGCACATGCTTCAGCACAACTCCCCAACTTGTGTAGTTTCGGAATAGCGCCCCCAAAACCAGCCCATTTTTGAAAACCGTAAATTGAAGTTTGCGAAAAACGCTGTAGGACTTGTCGCAGGTTGCCAAAGCAGTCGAAAATGAATGAGTCTTGCTCTTAAGGTTCCACGAACACGTTGAAATCGTTACATTTGACGTTTGGGCATTTTCAACCCCCTTCATCATCTCCTAAACATGGACTACCATTGGGGGTGCCTGAGAAGGTACCGGATGTGTTTAACCACCTGAAAACCTGCACACCGTCCTCAGTTGCTGATTGCAGTAAGTTCTTAAGGCCTCCGGCAATGTTCACCCCTCCTAACACCCTCAACTGGCAAGGGACCAAACCACCCCGTCTTGATTCACCCCTAAGGAAGGTTTAAATCGAGATTTTTATCAGTGCTGCTAATGGGGGGGGGTCTTCCCCTAACGTTTCAAAAGAGGACCTGCGCCAGTGTCGCCACCCCTTCCCTTGCTACCCCATTTTGTATGATTTTTCGAATCAGGCCCTTTTTAAGGGCTGAAATGAGGTCTTAATAGCTGAAAGGGCTGTAAAGGTCCTTAGAAGTAGTGGTGACACGAAATCAACCCCTTCCGATGTTTGATTGACATTCCATCCCCCAAAGTTGACATTTTTGCACTCTCAACCCTCCCTGTCTGGACGCGTAACGCGTCATGGCAGAGTTTTCAGAGTTGGATCAAAATGAAGCTTATGGCCTGAAATGGAGCCCAAAACAGCAGGTTGGATGGAAATTCATCGGTAGGGTGGGAAACGGGACCAAAAAGTTTTCAAAAAAGTTAACAGCCTCTAGTAAGTACACCAATGCATAGGCAACCCACATCACGTCATTTTTCTCCCATTGACAAACTTTGTAACCTATTGCTGATCATAGGCAACCCACACGCACGGACGTGATGTGGGTTGCCTATGCATGGGCGTACTTACTGTAGGCTGTACACTTTTTTGAAAACTTTTGGTCCCGTTTCCCAACCTACCGATGAATTTCTATCCAGCCTGCTGTTTTGGGCTCCATTGCAGGCCATAAGATTCATTTTCATCCAACTCTGAAATCTCTGCCATGACGCATTACGCGTCCAGACAGGGAGGGTTGGGGGTGCAAAAATTTCGAATTTGGGGGACGAAATGTCAATCATCGATCGGAAGGGGTTGATTTCGTGTCACCACTACTTCTAAGGACCTTTACAGCCCTTTCAGCGATTAAGACGTCGTTTCAGCCCTTAAAAAGGGCCTGATTCGAAAAATCATACAAACGGGGGTTGCAGGGGAAGGGGTGGTTACAAAGGCACAGTTCCTTTTTTGAAACGCTAGGGGAAGACCCCCCCATTAGCAGCACTGATAAACATCTCGATTAAAACCTTCCTTAGGGGTGAATCGAGAAGGGGTGGTTTGGTCCCATGCCAGTTGAGGGTGTTAGGGGGTGTGGACATTGCCGGAGGCCTTAAGAACTTACTGCAATCAGCAACTGAGGACGGTGTACAGGTTTTCAGGTGGTTAAACACAGCCGGTACCTTCTCAGACGCCCCCAATGGTAGTCCATGTTTAGGGGATGATGAAGGGGGTTGAAAATGCCCAAACGTCAAATGTAACGATTTCAACGTGTTTGTGGAACCTTTAAGAGCAAGACTCATTCATTTTCGACTGCTTTGGCAACCTGCGACAAGTCCTGCAGCGTTTTTCGCAAACTTCAATTTGCGGTTTTCGAAAATGGGCTGGTTTTCGGGGTGCTACCCCGAAACTACTCAAGTTGGGGAGTTGTGCTGAAGCATATGCTTGGTAGGCGTCAGGACAAATGTCATACTGAGATTTCGAGCTTGTAGGTCAACTTTTCAAAATTTGGTGGCCTTTGAAAAAAGTGGTGCTTCAATTTTTTTGAGCAGTATATTATCATTTCTCAATATGTGTTTACCCCACGAACAAGAATGGGAATTCTCGGAAGTCACTAGAAATAGCGCCTGGGATCTCGATATTAAGCCTCCAAACTTAACAACCATTCGTTTTGTATTTCGCTTTTCTTTATATTGAAAATTTACCCGTTAGTATGTGTGTGAATTAATATCATAAACTTTATGCTGATTGAATAACAAAAGAACTAACTTAATGCCATGTTTTCGCGTTTTTTCAATCTCGATATTAAGCCTCCAAAGTTAAAAACCCTTCGTTTTAGGTATCGTCCCCTTCAAAAGCCGCGTTAGGTTGACGCTGCAACCTAACTGTGAATTAATATACAGTATATCCTGTACGCGTCTGTAAGTGTTGAATGGGCAGGCAGTTAAAAGCAGCCAGGAGGGATGCGATCCAGCTGGCAGTTAAAATGCCGCGGCGATCACAGTGGGTTGGTGCTGTAACCTATCTTGTGTTGAATGGACAGGCAGTTTAAAGCACCTTGGATGGATGCGATCTAACTGGCAGTGGGTGTAGCATGGCCTCTTACCGAGATAGATGGAAACTTGGTGGGCCCGTCTGGAGCTATTGTTGCCATGCAGCCAGGAGGGATGCGATCCAGCTGGCAGTGAAAATGCCGCGGCGATCACAGTGCGTTGGTGCTGTAACCTATCTTGTGTTGAATGGACATGCAGTTTAAAGCAGCCAGGAGGGATGCGATCCAGCTGGGAGTGAAAATGCAGCCGCGATCAGTGCGTTGGTGCTGTAACCTATCTCGTGTTGAATGGACAGGCAGTTTAAAGCAGGCAGGAGGGATGCGGTCCAGCTGGGAGTGAAAATGCAGCGGCGATCAGTGCGTTGGTGCTATAACCTATCTTGTGTTGAATGGACTGGCAGTTTAAAGCAGCTTGGAGGGATGCCATCAAGCTGGCAGTGGGTGTAGCATGGCCTCTTACCAAGATAGATGGAAACTTGGTGGTCCCGTCTCGAGCTACTGTTGCTATGGAGATGGCCGGCCTTGCTATTACTTCATCAGTTTATTTTCTGCTTTTATTAGCTTTTGCTTGAGTGCAAAAAGGCCGAAATCAGAAGAATGAGAAAGCCTATCGAAAATTCATGTAGCCAGCCGTTCCTTCTGGGTCCTAAGCTATGTGTATGCAAAATTTGGTTGAGATTGGTGGAACGGTGTAGATTTGTATACGGAACAAATCCACCCACCCACTCACCCACATACATACATACAGACTTTCACTTTTATATATAAGATAAGTAGGTTATTAAATTATAAGTTGCTTATTGTTAATTCTGTTTATAGTAATTAAATATTTTATTAAATTACAAGGAATTTTTTCATGCCTATTTTGTTGCCATTTTACACGTTAGTGCCTATTTTGGCTATTTTAAGAGCCTATATGCCTGCCTATTTTAGCTGTTTTTAGTGCCTATAATTCTCGTCTCTACTCTTTACAAATTGAAGTGATCTGTACGCTTTGGAGACGACACCACCCACAAGAGTACTCCAGTTCGTATCATTACTTACATGGATGTCCAAGTATTTGCTCGAGTCTTCTGCTACAAGTATTTCCGAGCCGATATTATATTGAAAATCATGCCTTCGCCCTCTCCCTATTCTCATCAGACTACATTTACTTGTATTTATCTTCATTTTATTGTTATGTAGTGGCGAGTGATGAGGCAATGATCTGGGACTACGTCCGGAAACTATATTATTATTCAGAGACTGAGGATACCCTGATCTGGGTCCACAAGTCCCGATTTTGTATTATATTAACTTTATTGTTGTTGTTTCATTTGAGAGGCTTGAGCATCGTGGTCATTTAGTCCCGTGTACTTGAGTGAGTGTATATAGAATCTGTCTGATAGCCTGTGTTATTGCAGTATTTGCAGATGAGTGTGGTGCGTATTTCTAATTCAGATGAAGATTGGCCACCTGGAATAACTGTCTAAAAGCACACGGATTAACAATAAACAAATCAAAAGCGGTAGCGATGTCAGTCAACAGACAGAACAAGAAAGGAGAAATAAGAATTGAAGGTACACAGCTTGAAACAGTAGACCAGTTTAACTATCTTGGGTGCATTATTTCAAGCAATAACAGGATACAGCATGAGATCAATAGCTGCTGCTAATCTGTTTTGAAGCCGCTGGCTGCGAGCGAAGCGAGCAGACCAGCGGCGTTAGGGGACCAGGTACCGTTGCGTCTATGCGCTACTCTGCCTGGTTTATTTTATTTTAGGGACGTAAAATTTGTAGTTTATTTATGAATTAGATAATCTCTTTAATATGAAAAATTTGATTTTTTACCGCCGCAAGCGTGTATAACTTGATGATTGTATAAAAAGTTTTTATAATTAAGTTGGAATTAATATTTTAAAAAAATAGTTTTAAGTTACGGGGAATGAACAGTTGTCATAGCAGTCCAGCTCTGTTTAGTTACTAGCCTGATGTTCTGGCTCTATGTATCGTGCACCATGGCCGGTGTCTCAACAGGTTCAGCTTAGTGATAATAATTATAATTTGTTAAAAGTTGGAAGTTAAATTTTGTTTGATGTACTTTAGGAAGATGGAATTAGCCCTCTAGCGGTTTGATTTGCTTAGGGTGGGAGTTAATGGACCTTTAGTCGGTATTTTGTTAAAATAATAGATTGGTTAATAAGCCTCGTTAATGATTTGGGATAAAGAAAAGATTAAAATGACGTTTAATGTATTGAAATGAGTTGTAATGGCTGTATTTGAAACGAGCCGCCTGGGCGGGCAATTTGCTGGCCTGTGATTGGTCGTTGGAATTTTTCTCGTTTAGGGTATTTCTAGGTGGTAAAAATGGGATTTTTGATTTGTTTTGTGAAAGTTAATATTGTATCTATGCTCTAGAATAGTTTTTGTAGTGAAAAATATTGTCGTTTGGCCGGAAATATTAGTCGGACGTTGCAACCCGCCAATGAAGGCCCGTGATTGGCTGTTCGAGTTTGGAGCTGTTTCCTTTAGGGAATTAACATATTGTGTTTCTATTGAGTTGGAAAACTAATTTAGAAAGTTCGTAAATGAACGTTTTAGTTCCTATTTTATGGATTTGTTGGTTTCCCAAAAAGCAACCCAGTTCTACCATCATGTTCGGAACCTACTCAGGAACGAACAAGTTCCCTTGAGATCAAAACAGACGCTCTTTCAATCATATTTTAGCCCCATAATAACATATGGCCTAGAAACCTGCACAACAACCAGACAGATAGCAAACTACAAGCTGCAGAAATGAAGTTTCTACGAACAATGGTCCAAAAACCTAGGAGGGATAGGGTAAGAAATGAAAAAATTAGGGAAGAAGCTGGAGTGTACCCAACTTTGAAAGAAAAAGTGACAAGGGCCCCTTTGGGATGGTTTGGCCATGTCAAGCGAATGGCCGAGGGAAGGATAGCAAAACAAAGACTACACACAGATGTGGTTGGTAGAAGGCCGGTAGGAAGACCAAGGAAGAGATGGCTAGACTAGGTGAAGGAGGACATAGGAACAAGGAGAGTTAGCTGGGATAGAATCCTGAAAGAAGAATGGTACATGGACAGACGCAAGTGGAGGGCGCTCGTAAACTACACCCGGGCAACTGGAGTAGAAGACAGATGATGATGATCATCATCATGATTGGGAAGGAGGCGGTCGTGGCCTTAATTTAGGAACCATCCCAGCATTTGCATGGAGTAGACGTGGGAAACCACGGAAACCTCTTACAGGATGGCTGAAGTGGGAATCGTACCCACCTTTCCTCAGTTTTGCCGCACGAGGCTGACTGTGTCCCGTTCCAGCCCTCAGATCCAGAATTTAATTTCTTGGCTGAGCCGGGAATCAAACTTGAACCTCCAGATCGGCAGCCAAGAACTCGAGCCGCTACACCTGGTGGTGGACAATGGGGACTTTAAAGAGGTGCCAGTGGCAGTGGCGGTCGGTAATACGGTTGCAGTGTTGCACAACGACCAGAATTGTTCATGTAATAATAATTTTAAAAAATCTTTTAGCAATAAAAAGCTAGGTGTTTTCTCTTAAATGCATAGAAATTCTTAGTTATGTTCTTTTGAAACCCGGAGGCCCCGGGTTCGATCCCCGGCTCCGTCGGGGATTTTAAAACTGATGTGAGGGTTGGAACGGGGTGCACTCAGCCTCGTGAGGACAATTGAGTAGCTGTCTGACAGTGAGACAGCGCCCCGATCACGAATACCAAGATTAACGGCCGAGGGGACGCGACGCGCTGATCACGCGTCACCCCAATATCTGCAGGCCGAATGGCTGGGCAGCGGTCGCTTGGTCGGCCTTAGCCCGTCATGGGCTGTATAGTGCCAGGGGTTGTTGGGTTGACTATGTTCTTTTGAAATCTTACAGTACTGGGAACTGAGAAAGCGAAACGCTCCAACAGCAGTATATAAAAGACCACTCGCCTCGCTATGTGGTCGTTGCCAGGCCCCAGCACTGACCAGATCTCAGGTTGGTTGGTTGGTTCTTAAGTTTAGGGGCTGCGACAACGCGGTCATGTAGCCCCGTGTACTTTGGGTGCGGATAGAATCTGTCTGATAACCGGTGTTAATTGTGATGACTGTATTAGTGTGTGTTATCTGTTTTTTTAATTTAAGTACAGACTGCAACTTAGACTTTTTTAAATAGTTCCTACTTTTTCCGCCAAGCGCCACCGTCAACGACTACTAGGCCAAGTTCAGAACTTAGCTACTAGACGCCACCGCAGTCGGCTCTTGGCAACGAACGTAGACACCTAAGAGCGTTGTTTACATTCTTAACCTATACAATTTAGCTTCACACAGGTGTAGTTATTGGAAGGTTCTTTAACATGCCATAAATCTATGACATGGGACCGCCGGCTTTACTTCCCCTCCGAAGGAAGGCATACTGAGGGATTTTTAACGCTCTTAAAAAATCTGACGGCTTCGGCCGGGTCTGAACCCGCTATCTTGGGTATAGAAGCTCAGCATGCTACCGACTACGCCACCAAAGCAGCTCGTCCATATCTCAATAGTGCAATACCCAGCCGCCACTGGCCTGAGGTGCCTATGATCTACTGCAGGTCCATGAGTTCCGTGTCTGCATATGGAGGAGACCATGATCTGTATTGTAGTGGCACAATGAGAAAGTTATAATCTGGGTTCACATATTCTGACTCTGTATTGTAGTCATTCCATTGCGGAGGCTACGACAGTGGCATAACTACGGGGAATCAATCTCCCACTCCCTGAGCCAAATAATAACAAGTAGTTCCGTGAAGAACTAAAGAGCCTACTTCTCTTAAAATTTAAGATTCACGCCAATCATTAAGGGACACTGGGACTGAAATTTTAGTGAAATTTGTGGAAAATGTCGATTTTCGTTCTTTTTCCATATTAATACACCCCCATCCCCTGCGGATCATATAGCAGTGTTTTTATCCAAATTCCGCCATTTTTAAAGCCCTGGCGTAGCTTTAAAATGCACGGTGTGTCCTTTAAACGCCCCAGCACAGTAAGTGTCCTGAAGGTTCTGAGTCTTGGTGCTTCTACAATCGAAGTATCGCAGCTGGTAAAACACCACAGAGTCATGACAAAATGGCTGTAGAACTTTAAAAACCCTTAGTTGTCAAGATTGTGCCTGTTTATCAAAGGCTGGCATCAGATGAGCTACTATCCAGATGCATCCGTGGTGCTGCTGAAAACCAGAATGAGTCTCTGCATTCTGTTATCTGGAGGAAGTACCCAAAAGAGATTTTTATTTCACGGATGATACTTGAAATTGCTGTTAGTAATTCTGTAGCAGAATTCAACATGGGGTGTAGTGCAACAACAGAGTTGATATCAGGAATAAGACTAACTTCAGTATCTCATGTCACAGCACAAACACTTGAAAGATGTGACAGTCGCAGGAAGTATGTAAGTCCGTGGTCATAATTGGAGAAGCAAAGGCATGTCGACGGAAGGTGAAACTGACAGAAATGAAGGAGGAAGCTGCAAAACAGAAGAAGGAGGGTGTCACATATGCTGTAGGACAATCCAAATGTTATTGGTAAGCTGAAACCTTGTAAATTGTGCATCATTTTAGAAAATTGCTGTTTTATCGGATTCACTTTTCCAGGCATTCAAAATGTTACTCGCGTCATAAATCTTACGATATTGCTTTCAAAATGGGAATTTATTATCTTCATTGCAATGACTATAAACCTGCGGATCGTTTTTTAGATTGCACTTTTGGTATGGCTGCAAAAAAAAAAATTCAAACTGGAAAAAATACGATTTTTTTTTGTAGAAAAAAACTTGGATAAAAAAAAAATCTTGACACTCATTAATGCAATTCAAAATCGGATCCGTAGGTTTCTTCCAATTGTTATAGTGCAATAGAATATTACCTAAAAGTTACACTATCTTGTTTTTTTTTTTAACGCGGCTGACCTTTATAAAACTTGAATAATTAGCACAATAAATGTACAAAATAATTAATATCTGGAGAACTAATCAACTTACAATGCTCACGTTTCCCACAGTGGTTTATAATATGACTATTCATAACGATATACAATTTCAAAGCTGTACCTCAGTTTATATAGAATTTGAAAATTTCAGTCCCAGTGTCGCTTAAATTGACCTATCTAGAATAATGACGAAATTAAGTTGGTAATGCTAACATTTCTAATTAGTTTAAAATCATGCTCATCTTCATTTTCCCTTTTCCAGCTCACACTGGGTGGGGGCAAATATGGTTCCTCTCCACTTTGTTCTGTCGTTCCACCATTCCTCTTCTGACACGGTGCTGCAATCCAGGTTCCGTTTTCTAATGCTATACTTCACCGAGTCCATCCAACGCATTCTTGGTCTTCCTCGTCCTCTCTTCCCTGCCATCCGTCGTTCCAGTGCTCGTCTTGGTAGCCTTACTTCATTCATCCGTTTGACATGACCAAACCATCTCAATCAGTTTTGCTCCAGTTTGTCATTTAGTTTCTGTACTCCCAGTTCTTTCCGTATATCTTCATTTCTCACTCTGTCTCTCCTCGTTTGCTGGACCATACTTCTCAGGAATCTCATCTCAGCTGCCTGTACTCTGCTCTCATCCCTCTTAGTCATTGTCGTAGTTTCTGCCAGTGGCGTAGCCAGGGGGGTGTTAGGGGGGGGGGGGGTGGGGGTTAGAATCCCTCCCATTGGAAAATCGGCAGGTTGTGATTTGTGTCTGAGGTGATGTACTGGTGTCGCCTTTCGGCCCATGTCCCCATTTGTGGCTACACAAGTCTTCATGACAACGCATAACCACAGTCTACCTATTGGCAACTCAAACTAACACTTGGGGCGCTGCGGTCGGTCTGAATAAGTAGGGTTTAAAATACTCAATAACACGCTTTTGATATGGAACACTTTTTATTTTTCGGTTATAATCAGTAAATATGGTCTCTAAAGTAATGACAGTGTTATTTTTAATTGTATATATGTATAACTGTGCGATAAACGTGATCTAATTTGTGTGTTCCCCTGGATTTTTGGTGTCATTTGCATATTATCAAGCATCAGTTTTTATGGTTGATGTAGATCAGCTGATTCAAATTTACACAGGGCTACACTTCGGACATTATTTCGGTACTATTATGCGCAATATAATGTAAATGTCGATCCTGAGTCAACGCCGAGGACATTCAAATAGAGAAATACGGTACATAAACAAATAAATAACACACCGAAGCTGTGCTACTTTTATCATTCCGAGACTAGCATCCACGCAAACCAGACGCCACTGTTCCAAGCTCCGACTTATATCGTGAATTGATGTCAAACTGATGATCCGCCAGCCTTTCCGCCAAACCTACACCTCGTAATCGCTAAGTTCTTCGATATTCGAGCTATTCCACTACGAGTCATATAGGCCTAATTTGCCTCCCCGTGGGCACTGTAGAATGAGTGATTCCGCTACCATTCAAATATTCAACCCCAAACCCACCTTTTAACCATCCAAATCAAGCAATTCCTGTCGCCCCCCGAGTTTTAATACAAGTTAAACTCATCCCTTCTCCCTACCAAGCAGCCAATAATTAATTATTCAAGTAACTTCAATCTTACCAGCGCGCCCATCGTAACAGCTGTTTTTAAACTGAATAACCTTCGCTGGCTTTACGTCGCAGGTCTTCTGTCTGTCTACCTCGACAAGTGTTAGATCCTTCCCGGGGTGGAAAGGTATTATTATTAGGTATTAGGTATTATTAGATATCATCACATTTCGGCTATTGCTATTTGCATCTTTTGGAAAGTGATGAAAACGTATGTCCGCAGCCCTCTTATACATCGACTTACAGCCGTAAACTGAGCAATACTCTTTGCTTTTACTCATTTTTCACTCTATCAACGAGTAAAACTTATTACTTATGTATAAAGACACGAACAATTTACCACGATCTGTTTACCAATACAAGAAACCATATACAAACAGTCACCACGTGACAAATGTACCCTACTTGGTAAGTTTCTCATTTTTACCGCTAGATGTCATATCAGATAGCTGGAGTTGCCAATAGATCGCGAAGCTTGTCTCATATTTTTCTACCGCGTGACAATAATGCTCTCATGCAGCAAGAATGTGCCGACTGCGCTATGTTATTGTTGCCGGATTTACTGTATGTGAGCATTGCGAAAAGGTCGTATCTTTAATTTAACAGGTGCTTTACAAGAGGAGATGTGCAGTTCAATAAACAGATCTAATGTTAGAAGCAATATTTCAATGTTGCTGAGTAACCTATATGATCGCTTTACAGTCGGCCAACACGAGTGTACGGTACCGGTACCCAATTAGATTAGGTGGGCAGTGGCAATTTTTCTCCTAAAATGCCTGAAATACAAATACATGAATAGTTTATACACTTAATAAAACACTTCTCACATAGGGGGGGGGGTTGTATATTAAATGTATAAATAATTATTGTACTATGAATTACAAAGGGAAATTAATTGTTACTCCTCGCCCAATCTAATTGGGTGTAGGCCAATTCGTGTTGATCGACTGGGAAGTCAGACTGTTCAAATAGCAAGACGACACCCCAGTTTCCAAAGGACTCTACTGTAAAAGGCAAGATTTGAGCTATGGATTTTCATTTTCATTATAAAGCTTTTCAAGGGGAGCGTGATGGTGCAGTGGGTTAGCTGCTCGTCAATCACCCGGACGGCCGGAGTTCCAATCCCGGTGACAGTGGGGTGGAATTTTCACCTGAAAAATTACGTGGCATCAGGAAGGGCATCCGGCCTTAAATCCCCGTGGGTAGTTTATTGGCTGAGGAATAACCCACCCACCAAGGGAAGATGATTAAGAGAAGGAAGTAGATTTGGGATTGGAAAAGAAGGATAGAAAAATAGGAGGAGAGTCCCACAAAAGTTATGAATTTGACTTTCAATACATTTAGAAGCGGTTGCCACCGCAAATCCTTGCTCGGATACCTAAAGTGGATACGAGCTTGGTCGAAGCTAACGGGAACCGCAGCTAAGACTTGGGCAGTTTGCCAGAGAAAGGCTTTAGTGTATTTCCTCCCGAGCACGAATAAAAGTACTATAGGGAAGGGTGATGTTCTGGCCAGACAGATAGTAAAAGCTTTATTAAGCATGAACGAGGGCATAAACCTAGGAAGGGCTAGGAAAGCCAGGATCCTGCCTAACTGTAGTATCAGAGAAATGATGAATCCAAAAACAAAGATTTAATTTATTTAACAATTTAAAGAAGTTAATATTTTTGACAATTAAATATTTTGCAATCTTGTTAACAATTTGGGGTCGCAGACCTCTCAACATTAAACGGTTGCTCCAGGCAATTAACAATTTACAAGGTTTCAAACCTTACATGTTTCTAAAATCTTTATAAGATTTAAACTAATGAACAATGAAATAATTAAAGCTTAAACGTGAATTGGAGAACAAAGAGTGCACCTTAAGAAATTCTGGAGAGAATGTTCTAGAGAAAGTGACAACTTTGAAAATAACAATAATAACAACATGAAAAATAAGATAGAAGTTCCTACAACTTCTTATATTTATACAGAATTAATATATGAGAATTATACAAAGAGGGCAGGTCACTTACTGTGAAACCTGAAGAAAGTGAAAGGGAAAGTTCTAGACTTCCCAAGTTTGAGCAGGAATCACTCGCCAAATGGGACAGTTTCCATTTCGTGAAACCTGAACATGACTCGCTCAAGAGTTTAAAGAATTGTTTTCCCTGATTATGGGAAAGGAACAACGTGAGTTTAAAACTTGTATCACACAAGCAATTATGCAGAATTTAATTAATGTTAAACTAGCAAAGTTGGAAGGGCACCTCGTGAGTGACACCTTATAGAAAAGTTTCAATTTTATTAATAATGGTTGTTAGTAGAAGGTTGAGGAAAGATCATTGGGATATAGGATCAATGTTCATGGCCGTATTTAATATAACCGGACGATCGCGACGCGGTAGAAACGTGGAGCAAGCACTGATTATCACTATAGTCTGTGAAGAAGGATGCAAAGTTCACTGTAGAAACACTAAAGTTTATGAAAAAGAAAGTTACTGCAATTATGGAAATAACTGATTGCACTATATAGGTGAGAGTCTATTTCTTGAAAAAGTTGTAATTTACAATTAAATGCGCCATAGAATGTTCCAGAGGTTCCAGCGGTGGAAGAAAGTTAGCTATTGCAAAAATTTGTAAGGAAGATTCCTCATTTTAAATATCATTGTCTCAAGTGAGCTAAAAACACTTGACGGCAAGACTCGCAGATAGGGTACAAAATCTCGAAGTTTCCAGAACAACCTTAGCAGAAAATGGGGTTGAGAAAATCCAACGGAGGAAATAGCTTTATAATCATAGACAGCGGGTATTAGATAATGTCCCACGTAGCGAGAGGATTTCTCGTTTGAATAGCTTAAGAAAAGCTCTTTTTTAGTAAGGTTGGCTTATACAAGCAAAAGCTCAACATGGCAAATCCCACGAAGAATGATTATTGCCCCAAAGTAAATAATTTCACACTGTCTATAAATTATAATTAAAAGCACGTGGAAGTTAAAACCAGGAAGATGAGGTTAAAACTTTTAAAATGGTACTTATCTTGATTTCATGTTGAAGTCGAAGTTTCTGTTGAAGATTACTTAGCCAACATGGCGTAGAAGAGGGTGAGCCTCTTGGTTTGAGGAGGCAAGCTCGAGCGGAGCTTCGACTGAACGAGTCAACTGCAGACTGAGAAGTGAGAGCAGCTCAGCGGAGCACGGAGGGACCGGGGAAGGGGAAAAGAGTGGGGGATAGGAGACAAAAGGAGAACATATAAGCATTGCAAACTTTAAAACAAAAAATTAATTTCTTGCTGAGCTGATCTTCTAAGAGTTGATAACAGATGATACTAGCGCAGCATGGTGAGTAAAGAAGTAGACGTAGTCCTCTTGCTCAAGGAGAAAATAGCTGGCGATGGTAACAGGATCTGGTAGCCAAATGGATATGGAATTCCTCTTGCGCGAGGAAGAGTTGAAGAGCTTCAGAGATTCGTTGTTATATGACGCTAGGTAGGTCACAGAATGTATATCTGGAACAGACTCATACAAAATATAAGCAACCTGAACCCCTAAGAGAGAACAGAAGATCACTGTTGGTGTCTGACAAAGAGGAAGGAAAGAACATGCAAAAGCATTGAAAATTATAATCTCAGGTACCGTGTATTCCAAGAATGCACCATACTGGGAGGGGAAGACACCAACAGCGAACAAGAAAAACAAGTACACATTTAAAGGTAATGGAGAGATCAAAGACAGAGGTCTTGTGATCGGACCATTAATAGTTAAGACTCTGACTTCCCTGACTCTCCCATCTCTTCCAGGGTAACACTGGGTCACTCTACCGGAAGTCCAGACTAGAGGGGGAGAAACATCCCTAACTAAGACCAAGTCTCCCACTTTAATGTCGGGACTGGAAAGAAACCACTTCTGTCTCCCTTGCAAGGAAGTTAAATATTCCAAGTTCCACCTCTTCCAAAAAGAATTACGGAGGGCTTCAAGTTTACACCAAGTGATAGGTAGATTAGAATCCCTGTAAGAATTAGGAAGGGGAGGAGGGGCAGAGAGAGAAGTGCGTGTAAGGAAGCGACCAGGTGTAAGTGGAAGGAGGTCATCAGGGTCATTGGAAAGCGGAGTTAAAAGGCGAGAATTAACGAAATCTTCCATCACAAAATAACTAGAAGCTGAGGGAAATAAAGCACTAGTAAAGATTGCGATACAATGCAAAAGGTGAATTAACAAGTTTAAACAAAGCGTATAGAAACAAGTACATCTATTCAGGACAAGAATGTACCAAATAAACACAGGAACTATGCGAGTAGAAAGCAAGAACGCTATAGGTAACAAACGAGTAGCCATAAACAATGACCTCAAGTTATAATGAGTATCAAAGGGGTTACTCAGAAAAATACTTAAGTCAGCGAGAAACGTGACATGACAAGTATGAATGCAAAAACACATCGAATGTGACGACGAGAAAAAGTAAGTTTGTTCATCAATGAACATTAAGATCGCAAAATATGTAAGCAAGGTGAAATACATGAGCGCGTGAGAAATACGCAACGAAGTTTTGAAGCAAGAATCGAAGCAATTGTAAGATACGAGCGTGAGTAAATAAGAGACATAACCAAGCGCGGCCTTGACCCACATAGTACAACGTGATAAGACATATAAATAGCTGAAAGAGTCCTTAAACGGAACAAGTTTATTTTGGGAAATAGGTGAGCGGCTTCTGTACTTGCAGTAGCGACTCGCCAGACAATGGTTGGCAATCAGCCAGAGTTGAGATAAGAGAAACTTGTTTTGACCTTTGTCAAGCGTACAGGAAATAAACAACAACTTGGCCTTCCTCAGGCGTGTATACAAACAAGTTTGAAAAACAAGCAGTTCAGAATAAACAAACAACACTGGTTGAATCAGCTGTAACTTAAAGCAGATATTCAGGTTGAACGGAATGCAGTCAATCGTAACTTGGACGTGAAAAAGCAATTTAAAGATATATGAAATAGAGTAGGAAATCAATTTCGCATAATTGAGAGGATCACGGAATCCGACAATTTTCAACAAAAAGAAGCTTAATTCTTCCGAGCAAAGAAGACAAGCTAGGACATTGAGAAGAAGGTTATGCATAAGAATAGTTATTCTAGATGCTATAGAATTCAGATTTTCAAACGGTTTCATGAGCGACTTCCAATTGTGAGGAAGGAGGGAGGAGCCGACCGTGGCCATCCTTCTAAATAACGAAAGAAGTGAAACATGGCTTACAGCAAAGTGATGGTGACTGATAGTCATGGTTTTACACAAGGGGAAAATAGTTTTCGAGAAAGAGTTTAAGCAATTAACTGCTATAAAAAATGACATGAGAAGGTAAACGAAATAACACAAAGCAAGGCGAACTTGAATTGCCTTTTTGTGCGGGAAGAAGGAAAAACCATTTAAACAACTTACAGAGGTAGCGTAGTTGTTCACGATGAGACATCGTTTCGACAAGTGGTTTTCAAAAATATTGAGATCTGAAACATGAGCGTTCTCTTTTTCAGAAATGGGATTTATGTCAGCTGTAACGAAATGACATTGCGCTTTAGTTTGAAGACTGGGTTGTTTGATTTCACCAGTAATAACCCAACCAAAATCGGTGTCTCTAGCGACCACGGTTGAAGATAACTTGCGTGTTTGTTTGCGAATGCAACTCCAGAAAACATTGGCACTGAAAAGTACATCAATGGGACCTTGAGCATTAAACTGAGGATCAGCTAACCTTAAGTGCGAAGGAATCTTTAAACTGGAAGTATTAATAGAGTGACTTGGAGTGTCCTTGCCAATACTGGTAAGAATGAGACAATTTAAATTAAGATTGGTGTTTCTTTGGCAAACGTCTCTGATTTTCAATTTTGAAGACTGCAAAACTTGAGTTTTCAAATTGTCAATGCCGGTCACACTGATAGAAGTAGGCGATGACGAAAGACCTAGTTTTTTAATCAACGATTGCGAAACAAAGTTGTGCGTTGAAGCGGAATCGAGAAGACCACGGGTTCTAAACCAATTTCCAAATTTATCTTGGATTTCGAATTGTACAGTGGTCAAAAGGGTTTGCGCACTGTGAGAAGGTTCGGCATTAGAAATGCAGGAAGAAGCATTAGTTTGTTCGGAGCTGCTCTGCATGGAGCTTGAAGAGGCAGGTACTGATGACCTCGATTTATCGTGAACGTGCAATAAAGAATGATGCGGTTTTTTACAATGGAAACAGAGATTTGATGACGTACAGTTCGAAGAAGAATGCTTAGGTGACAAGCAATTGAAACAATGTTTGCTGTTGAAGACAAACTTTCTTCGATCTTCGACAGACAATTCTTTAAAGGATTTGCACGAATACAAGGTGTGAAGCTTTTTACAGAGCGTGCATTTTAAAGATTTATTAAGCGGCCTGATATCTTCTCTTGCATGATTGAAAGAAGAACGGGTTTGCTTGTTCTCGACAGATTGGGGCTGATGTTCCTTTGAAAAAGCAAGTTTTTTTTCAAAATTTTGACACTGATCATTCGTTTCGACCTTTTCGCACTGAAATGCGAGTGCTGTAAGAACTTGACATCGGCTGTTAAGAAACGAGATTAAGTGTTCGAAGGAAAATTCTTCCTTGCGAGCGAGTTCGATCTCCCAAGCCTTTAAAGTTGAAAAATCGAATCTTGATGTAGCCAGATGAATGAGTATGGTGTCCCATGTTTGGACAGGTTGCTTTAGTTGGTATAATGCTCTGACATTCAACTGTATAGAATCTAAGAGGTCTCTTAAAGAGGTGACGTCATTAGGTTTGACGGCTGGCAAGTTGAAAAGACAACGTATGTGGCGAGCTACACTCAAACGTAAATTGCCATATCTCTCTTTAAGGAGATTAAAGGCGATGTGGTAGTTGTCTGCGCTTAAAGGCAGTGACTCCACTAAGGCTAAGGCCTCACATTCCAAAGAAGTACGGAGGAAGTAAAATTTATGTATGTCTGGGATCTCGATATTTTCATGAATTAGGGAGCAGTAAAGTTCGTAAAAAGAATACCATTCACCTTCCTTGCCTGAGAAGTGCGGTAGGCTTATCTTAGGAAGTAACGGTTTCGGTTTGTTCTTGTGAACTGAAGCGGGTGCGAACTGGGCCGGATTGATGACCCTAGTGTCCGGTTCTGAGATATTGCGAATCAATTGGTGGGCCTTTGCAATCCCTTCAAAGTACAAGGGTTCGACCTCGTCCCGATCCGATTGAAGTTCTGGGCAAGCGGATTCAATCTCGGTTTGAATTTGGTCATAATAATCATAAGACCGTTCGTACAACTTAAGGCGATGTGTCAAGATGTCTAAATCACACTCTGCGGGATTTAATTTGCTGATGAAATTTCTGAATCTAGTGAGTTGCCCTTTATAGGAAGAACGTCTGGCAATGAGAGTTTCATCTTTTTCAGTAGGGGCCATGACAAAAAGAATAAATTGAAATACAACTCACGAAACTGTAGAACCTTGGAGATGCTGTCAAGTTTGCTGCAGCAAATGGGTATAAAGAACAGGACACACCAAAGGAGACAGGGGCGGCCTCTTTCCCGTTCACAGGCTTTGCATGGTGTGGATATAGCTGAAAAATCCAAAGCAGATATTAATAATTTGCCAAGTATTGTCAAATGACACTTGACAAACAATAGAAATAAAAAATGGACTCTCCCGGGTTTCTGGTACCAAATTTTGGGTAGTTTATTGGCTGAGGAATAACCCACCCACCAAGGGAAGATGATTAAGAGAAGGAAGTAGATTTGGGATTGGAAAAGAAGGATAGAAAAATAGGAGGAGAGTCCCACAAAAGTTATGAATTTGACTTTCAATACATTTAGAAGCGGTTGCCACCGCAAATCCTTGCTCGGATACCTAAAGTGGATACGAGCTTGGTCGAAGCTAACGGGAACCGCAGCTAAGACTTGGGCAGTTTGCCAGAGAAAGGCTTTAGTGTATTTCCTCCCGAGCACGAATAAAAGTACTATAGGGAAGGGTGATGTTCTGGCAAGACAGATAGTAAAAGCTTTATTAAGCATGAACGAGGGCATAAACCTAGGAAGGGCTAGGAAAGCCAGGATCCTGCCTAACTGTAGTATCAGAGAAATGATGAATCCAAAAACAAAGATTTAATTTATTTAACAATTTAAAAAAGTTAATATTTTTGACAATTAAATATTTTGCAATCTTGTTAACAATTTGGGGTCGCAGACCTCTCAACATTAAACGGTTGCTCCAGGCAATTAACAATTTACAAGGTTTCAAACCTTACATGTTTCTAAAATCTTTATAAGATTTAAACAAATGAACAATGAAATAATTAAAGCTTAAACGTGAATTGGAGAACAAAGAGTGCACCTTAAGAAATTCTGGAGAGAATGTTCTAGAGAAAGTGACAACTTTGAAAATAACAATAATAACAACATGAAAAATAAGATAGAAGTTCCTACAACTTCTTATATTTATACAGAATTAATATATGAGAATTATACAAAGAGGGCAGGTCACTTACTGTGAAACCTGAAGAAAGTGAAAGGGAAAGTTCTAGACTTCCCAAGTTTGAGCAGGAATCACTCGCCAAATGGGACAGTTTCCATTTCGTGAAACCTGAACATGACTCGCTCAAGAGTTTAAAGAATTGTTTTCCCTGATTATGGGAAAGGAACAACGTGAATTTAAAACTTGTATCACACAAGCAATTATGCAGAATTTAATTAATGTTAAACTAGCAAAGTTGGAAGGGCACCTCGTGAGTGACACCTTATAGAAAAGTTTCAATTTTATTAATAATGGTTGTTAGTAGAAGGTTGAGGAAAGATCATTGGGATATAGGATCAATGTTCATGGCCGTATTTAATATAACCGGACGATCGCGACGCGGTAGAAACGTGGAGCAAGCACTGATTATCACTATAGTCTATGAAGAAGGATGCAAAGTTCACTGTAGAAACACTAAAGTTTATGAAAAAGAAAGTTATTGCAATTATGGAAATAACTGATTGCACTATATAGGTGAGAGTCTATTTCTTGAAAAAGTTGTAATTTACAATTAAATGCGCCATAGAATGTTCCAGAGGTTCCAGCGGTGGAAGAAAGTTAGCTATTGCAAAAATTTGTAAGGAAGATTCCTCATTTTAAATATCATTGTCTCAAGTGAGCTAAAAACACTTGACGGCAAGACTCGCAGATAGGGTACAAAATCTCGAAGTTTCCAGAACAACCTTAGCAGAAAATGGGGTTGAGAAAATCCAACGGAGGAAATAGCTTTATAATCATAGACAGCGGGTATTAGATAATGTCCCACGTAGCGAGAGGATTTCTCGTTTGAATAGCTTAAGAAAAGCTCTTTTTTAGTAAGGTTGGCTTATACAAGCAAAAGCTCAACATGGCAAATCCCACGAAGAATGATTATTGCCCCAAAGTAAATAATTTCACACTGTCTATAAATTATAATTAAAAGCACGTGGAAGTTAAAACCAGGAAGATGAGGTTAAAACTTTTAAAATGGTACTTATCTTGATTTCATGTTGAAGTCGAAGTTTCTGTTGAAGATTACTTAGCCAACATGGCGTAGAAGAGGGTGAGCCTCTTGGTTTGAGGAGGCAAGCTCGAGCGGAGCTTTGACTGAACGAGTCAACTGCAGACTGAGAAGTGAGAGCAGCTCAGCGGAGCACGGAGGGACCGAGGAAGGGGAAAAGAGTGGGGGGTAGGAGACAAAAGGAGAACATATAAGCATTGCAAACTTTAAAACAAAAAATTAATCTCTTGCTGAGCTGATCTTCTAAGAGTTGATAACAGATGATACTAGCGCAGCATGGTGAGTAAAGAAGTAGACGTAGTCCTCTTGCTCAAGGAGAAAATAGCTGGCGATGGTAACAAGATCTGGTAGCCAAATGGATATGGAATTCCTCTTGCGCGAGGAAGAGTTGAAGAGCTTCAGAGATTCGTTGTTATATGACGCTAGGTAGGTCACAGAATGTATATCTGGAACAGACTCATACAAAATATAAGCGACCTGAACCCCTAAGAGAGAACAGAAGATCACTGTTGGTGTCTGACAAAGAGGAAGGAAAGAACATGCAAAAGCATTGAAAATTATAATCTCAGGTACCGTGTATTCCAAGAATGCACCACCCCGGCCAAAACCAAAATGAGCCTGATTGGCTCCGGCGACCCCAATTAATTGGGACATGCAGTAGAAAGTATTATAAAGCTTTTCAATCAAACAACGGAACTAGGTCTTTAACTGGTTATAAATCAATAATAATGTTATTGGTTTTAGATCCCGTTTAACTACTGTGGCTTTTAGAGACACCGGGGTGCCGGAATTTTGCCCTGAAGGGGATCTTTAACGTGTCAGAAAATCTACAAACACGGTTCCCTCGCATGTATGCACCCTTAAATACCAGCTGACTGCGCTAGGATTAGATCCTGCAACCTTGGGCACAGCAGGCGAGAACGTTACCGCTGAGCCACGGAGCCAGTTGGTTATAAATCAGAAGCATGTCTCGGTAGGATATCTATGCATGGCATTGGTGGCGTAGTCGGTAGCATGCTGAACTGCTATGCCCAAGATCGCGGGTTGAAACCCAGTCGAAGTCGTCGGGCCCATGTCATAGATTTATGTCAAGTAAAATAACTTACAACTACAATTGGTAGTGTATAGCCAAAATTTGTAGGCTATTGGGTTAGACACGCTCTATCAAGTTCAAACGTTCGCCGTTGGGTTTCAGTTCTGGTAGCTTAAGTTGGAACTACTTGACATTGAAATTGGGGAACCTACGGGCGTTCATGTGAAATGCCCTGCTATGGCTATTGGCTGCAAATCAAATATAATCTATGCATTTTGAAAACTAAGACATACGGTAGGCTAAGTAAACGTCATCTCAAACGCGTGCCGACATTTTAATTTTAATTTTCAGATGTAGAAAATGGCTTTTTAATAGTCAGAGAGCTGATTTAATGAATAAAGATTTTGCACAATAATATAAACTTATTCTCGAATTCTTTGGAAGCAAGCCAATTTATGTCGTCAGGATAATGCTCACAAACTTAGATGTGGTACACTGTTTGTTAATTCTCTTATGACATACCTGGTCTCCCACATGGCTGCTGTGAAGGTATGGTACACAATTGTTATTGCCGATATATTGTAAAATTGGCATTGTATTATTTTGTCAAATTCAGGAATGAATGGTTTCAAACCCACAGAAAAAATACGAAGTACCTACAATTGAGCCATTTAAGACCTTAAGATCTTTTTATACTTTTCGTTTCACAAATCACACTGGTATGTTTACTAATTAACTATAATGTTATTCAATTTTACGGAATAACTAGCCTTTGATATGGTTAAGAATTTGATATTATATTATTCCCATACTATCAACCCACCCCGGCTTCGCCTGGTATCTTACAGGGGTTTCTCAGCGTAAGCTTATAAGGCGCACGGACGGTATGTCTCAGACGCAATTCAGAAAAGCCGGGGTGAACAGAGAAACTCCAAACACTTTTAGTCTACTCTTCTCTGAAGTCTTAACTCGACACGACTCGACAGTTAATGCTGGTCGAAACTGGGGTGAAGGGCTCGCTCGCTAGCTCGTAAACTCGCTCCGAAGCTAGTAATTTAAATTTCCACTGAATGGAGATTGTTGGAAGAAATTAAAACGTAAAATCACTTATAGTTGGCGATGTATTAAAGATAAAGATATGCTGTCGCGGACTTCTTTGTAGAACTTTTCATGCTGACCAATTCTTACACTCATAGTATATGGCTATTTTTTATGGTTTAACCAGCGTAAGCTTAAAAGGCTCAGGGACGCTAGGTTTTCCTTCGACACGATTCACTGAAATCGTTACTGCTCGGCTTCCTTTGGTCATAAGTGAATGTTTTCCTACAGAAACCTTCCTCGAGAAATTCTTTACTGAATGGTGAAGACCGCATCAAAATCCATTCAGTGGATTTAGAGATTACCCGTTACATCCAGGAATCGTGGACTTGGTTTTATGTAGAGATGCCAGCGACTATCATTAAAACAAATTCATGAATGTATTACCAGTATGGACTATGAATTCTCAATAAATACGTCATACAACTGCACCTAGAGATACTTAGAGGACTGAACTAATAAAAACAGAGCATTCTTTTTATGTTTATATGAGTTAAAAGTGTACAGCATATCAACATTGTGGCTTTTTTTCTGTAGTAGTTGGTGATTTAACGTGACCTATGTTTAAAATGGAAATAATCACTCAGGTGAGTTAAAATTCAAAAAACCCTTGCAAAAATGAAATCATCTGATCCGCGATAAACGTGCTCAAGGCAGTTGCCAGCTTGCTGGCCGCCGCGCTTCACCTACAAAGAGGATGCAATTACGTAACGCAGCGAGCTTCGCGACTGTGAATTTTAGACTGTGGTAATACAACTCCGTCCTCCCAGGGTTGTCAATCTAACTTTCCCCCCGCGAAATTACTAATAGCTTATTTCAAACTGAGGCTAGCGCCATATAATTTTGAATCCCACACAGCGGGATAATATTAGCTTTTTTTTTCTTTTCTTGGCGGGAGAGAAGTTCTATATAAATTAATCTAGTTTTGATTAAAATAACGCGCTTTTAATAAATACTTAGACAATTTTATGGGTACATTAACACTAATTTTGGGATCATTATTAACATCTTTAGCATGAGATAACCATCAGCCGAGTTGCTTCATATTACGTAAATATTATGTCCAGCAATTCCCAGATTTACGGTTATCTCCCAGTTACGAATGAGTGAAATTTGTCGCCTGAGTAGTATAAGCAATTAAACCTTTTTCCGGCTGTATGTAGCATTTGTAAGGTAAGAAGGACCTTGGTAGGTGACAAAAATCTTCGAAAATGATACTTTAGGCATTCAGGGCTAATTGCTATATAAAGCAAAGGATCTTGTTGGAAAAACTGAATAAACATAAAAATGAGTACCGGTAATGAATTCCTCATAAATCAACATGATACATCGTGAGAGGACATGCCCACTTTTGCTGAGACCTCTGTAAATAATTTCTCTTGTTGAGAGATACGCAGTCTTCATGTTGGTAGCACAGATATTGAGTCTATTTTGTTCCTGTCAGGGGAACAAGAATGTTCTAGATTTACCATTGAGGTGAGACATTTTAGTCAAAAATTAACTTAATTTTTTAAAGAACAGATTTGTTGTTGTCTTATGAGCATATTGTATTACTCGAAATATTCGGGATGAAAATACATGAAACTTCTTGTGTAATAATATCTCATAGAGAAAAGGGAATACTTGTAGAGTTATTGTTAATTCATTTGAGGGGCTTGAGACACCTTAGTCATCAGCCCCGTGTAGTTGGGAGTGTGTTGAAGCTGTCCGGCAACCTGTATTGCTGTGATGATTGTAGTTGTGTGTAAAAAGAGAGGTTCCGGTACTGTGGGCTACCGGATGGTGGTGGTGGGAAGGGGGTGGGGTCTTGATGGAATATTGAAATATAGAGTTCTGAAAACGATATTTTTATGCCTTTCTGAACACCTTTAAAAATGAATCAGTGGACAAAATAGCAATCTAATTTTGATTCAACTATTCCCCCGATCAGAGGTTTCGGTACGGCGTACCGGTGCGTACTGTCACAAATCTAGCCCTGGTTGTGTGTGTAAATGTATCTGGGACAGGGATGGAGTAGACGCTCCGGGACTTGAGCAAGGCACTATCCCGGCAATTTCCTGTAGGGAGTGTGGCAAAACCCGGGGGAAATCACACTCAGGATAACCGCCGTCAGCACCGGGGTTCGAACCTACGATATCCGTACTTACCACAACTGCCCTCGCGACCATGGTGCGGGACGAAATGCTTGTAGAATTTGGCTTGAGTACCTATAACCCCTCCCATTGGTCGATCCTGGCTACGCTACTGGTTTCTGCTGCATGTGTCATTATAGGAACATAATATGCCTTGTACATAACTTCTTTAGCCTTAATTGGTATATCCTTGTTCCATACTAGTCCCCGTACCTGTTGGTAGAAAGCACTCCCGAGTTGTATTCTTCTGCTAATTTCCAAATCTAGTCTTCCATCTTCAGTCAGTTCACTTCCCAAGTATTTGAAGTGTTTCACCACTTCCAATTCCTTATCTCCTACTTTGATTACTCCTTTTCCTTCTTTCTTATCTCTACTCATCACCACTGTTTTACTCTTCTCCACATTTATCTTCAATCCCCATTGCTCAATCTTTTCATTTTATTAAGTCTAACTGTTCTTGTACCTCCCTCTCATCCTCACCCCAGATCACAACATCGTCTGCAAACAACATTACCTTCATCTTTGCCCTATTATAGTCTTTCATCGCTGCCTTCATTATGTCATCCATCACCATAACGAACAATAATGGTGACAACACACTACCTTGCTTTAGTCCAGTGTCAACTTTAAAACCATTCCGATGCCCCGACTTTAGTCTTCACACTAGTGTAGTTAGTGTAACCTAATATAGCACTACAGTTGGCAGTCCTGCTGACTCTGAATATATATTTTAGCTCCATCTCTTAAGGTACAGAATGCACGTACAAAATTTAGTCGAAGTCCAATGAATAGTATGGACGTTACATGCTGTAAGATATGGGATCTATCAGTGCGCGTAAATTCATGTCGTCTACAATGTCATGTATGTGTTGCTCAGAATTAATCTAAAATATTATAGTGCCAATTTTGGATGAAATCCAATTGTTAGTCAAGAAATTACATGCATTTATAAACTGGACCTTTCGGCAGGCTTAGCATCATCTTGGCAGTACTGACGTATATTAGTTACTCCTAATTAATCTAGAATGTTAGGTACTATACGTGTGCAAAGTTTAGAGCTGTTGGCTTGCATACTTTCTGGTAATAGCCTATATCGGTATTATAATTTAAAAAAATAGAGAGCAGTTATTAACAGCAGCCCTGGTGGCTCACGCATAGTCATATCTGTTATGGTGCACATAAAATACAGTATACGAAATTTGGTTGAAATCCAATTGATAGTATATAAGTTTCATGCATTAAAAATTGGACCTATTAGCAGGCTTAGAATATTGTTGGCACCACTGTCATGTATGGGCTCCGGAAAAATAACCTGGATTGTTATTATCTATGTGTGTGCCAATTTTGTGAACGGTTCCAAAGTTCCATTTGGTATAGACTATTGTCGACGTATAGGCCGTAGTTGCATGGACTGTGCACCTAATGATTAACATTATACTTTTATTTTGCAGTGATTCCTGATTGCAGGGATAGGCTAAAGTTGTTACCTAGAACAAACTCGGTTGATGGAGGTGCGAATCCGGTTGGATTCCGGAGCAATCAGCGACCTTTTTGAGTGTGTCTTTTCTTGGTTTCTTCCGCACACATTCCAGCAAATGGACAGACATAACAATAACACATATTCAAGTAGACGAGGCTAATGGCCAAAGATGCCCCCATCTCCTAAATGAAGCAACAATAACACGGATAAGTGCAGGTACTACGCAACAGTGTTATGTAGTGCCTTGAGAATGGCTCGTAAACGATCTCTTTACGAGAGAGGCGGCCAATGATTTATGACAGAACTATAGTTGTTGCTGTTGTTACTCCACTTCACTGGCGGGGGGGGGGGTCAAACACGTCACAGCTTGATGTTGTTGTTGTTGTTGTTGTTTTTGTTGGGGAGTCATGCGTCATTCTTCAACCTGGGCCAATAACAGTGTTCTATTTCCATAACAAAGTATTAAGCCTGTCACTGCAAAGCTCTTATCACAACTTATTAGCCTATTTTCGTTTATAAACAAGTAGTTCCGTGAAGAACTATACAGCCTATTTTCATATATCCTACTTATGTTAATTGCCACTATCAACATACAAAATTTCTGTTTGATTGCTGTAATAGATTCGTAGATATTGAGAACCGACTAAATATTTCGGATGGTTGCCATGTTGGATTATATATGTAGGTCCTAGAGTTATGTACTGTTACATGCAGATTATTGTGAACGTGTAGTATTCAAACTTCAATCGCATAATTAGGACACAAGAAAAAACAAGGAGATTTTAAAATTTTGCACAGCTGCCATCTTGAGGTTATGGAAACAATTGAAATAAATTAGATGCCAGTGGATTAACATTCGTATAAGGATTTACTGTACCAAGTTTCACTGCACGCGGATGGTTAAATTGCGAGAAACGTCCATGTGAATATTTATAATTCGCGCCACCGCCATGT
The DNA here is from genome assembly GCA_946902985.2 of Meconema thalassinum. Classification (NCBI taxonomy): domain Eukaryota; kingdom Metazoa; phylum Arthropoda; class Insecta; order Orthoptera; family Tettigoniidae; genus Meconema; species Meconema thalassinum. The sequence goes on from OX336392.1 coordinate 539,537,493, forward strand.
TGGATTTGTGATCACCAGGTTATTTAAAGTCCTATAGGTGAACTTAAGTTCATAGCCCCTATGAACATTAAAAAATTCAGTTTGATTGCTAAAATAGATTCGTAGATATTCAGGATCGTCTAAATATTTCGGATGGTCGCCATGTTGGATTGCTAAATGTATAGGCCATAGAGTCATGTACCATTAAAGGAAAATTATTGCGTAGGTTCATTATTCAAACTTTCACTTCGATCGCATGACTACATCACAAGAAATAAAAACTTAATTTTAAAATTCGCACTGCCGCCATCTTGAGGTTATGTAAACAATTGAACTAAATTAGATACCAGTGGATTACAATGTGTATAAATATTTCCTGTACCAGGTTTCAGTGCGCTTGGAACATTAAATCGCGAGAAAGGTCTATTTAAAATTTTCAAATTCGCTTGGCCGCCATGTTCGTTTTGTAGTTAACCGGTTTTTGAAAGTCTTATAGATGGACTTCCAGTAGTGCCCTTTATCTCCGTACAAAATTTTAGGGAGATACCGCTAATAGTTTCAGAGATATAGAATGCCGGTGAAATATTTCGCACATCCGCCATCTTGTGATTATGTGAACATTTGAACGAAGTTAGATGTCGGTGCATTACAATGTATATAAACATATACTGTACCAAGTTTCATTGCGTTTGGTTGGTCAAATCGCGAGAAACGTCTATTTAAAAGTCGCAAATTCGCTTGGCATCCATGTTGGTTTTGTAGTTACCAGGTTTTCAAAAGTCACATAAGTGAACTTATAGTAGTTCCCTCTATCACATTAGAAAATGTCAGGGTAATATCGGTAATAGTTTCGGAGATATTGAATGCTGGTGAAATATTTCGCACAGCCGCCATGTTGGATTGGTGAGTCGTAACAAAATTTGAAGGGCACGGTCGAGGTCGCCGGGAATAGTGCTATGAACTTTCCGAGTTTCATTGAAATCGCTCCTGCCGTTTAGATTTTATTAGGGGGGGGGGACACACACACACGAATCACACACACACGCACACACAGACAAAAGGTGATCTCATAAGCCTATTTTTTCAAAATTGAAAATAGGCTAAAAATAGGCTTAAGGGGTCACCTTTTGTCCGTGTGTGTGTGTCCCCCTAATAAAATATGAACGGCTGGAGCGATTTCAATTAAACTCGTTAAGGTCATAGTACTATTTCGTCCGACCCCGGCCTTGCCCTTCAAAGTTTATTACGTCTCACCAATCTAATACCGACAGTAGTGGCTACGCTGGCTAAAGCGCTGCGTTAGGCCATGGGGCAAAGCTCTCTGCTGACTCGGTAGACGCGTGGGTTCGAGCCCCACCATCGGCTGTCCTTGAAATGGTTTTCCGTGGTTTCCCATTTTCAACACCAGGCAAATGCTGGGACAGTACCTTCTGACAGGCCACGGCCGCTTCCTTCCACATCCTTGCCCAGTTTCATTCATCTTCATCCATTCCATCTCTCATCCCGACGCGCAGGTCGCCCACGGGCATCGAATAGAAAGACCTGCACTCGGCCTCTCAGGAGGCCACACGACCACAAAAAAAACACAATCTAATATGGCGGCGGTGAGAAATATTTCACCGGCATTCTATATCTCCGAAACTATTACTGATATCGCCCTGAAACTTTGTACGGTGATACGGGGCACTACTAGAAGTTCACCTATGTGACTTTCAAGAACCTGTTAAGTACAAAACGAACATGGCGGCCAAGCGAAGTTGAAACATTTAAATAGACTTTTCTCGCCATTTAACCATCCGAGCGCAGTCAAATATGGTACAGCAAATGTTTAAACAAATTGTAATGTACTGACATGTAATTTAGTACAAATTATTGTTTATATAACCTCAGGATGGCGGCTGTGCGAAATTATAAAATTGAATTTTTATTTCTTGTGTCCTAATCATGCGATCGAAGTCAACGTTTGAATAATGAACCTACGTAATATTCGTCATCTAATAGCAGATTCCATAACTCTATGGCCTACATATATAAAAATCCAACATGGCGACCACCCGAAATATTTAGACGGTTCTCAATATCTACTAATCTATGACAGCAATCAAACATAAATTTTCTATGCTGATAAAGGCTATGAACACAAGTTCACCTATGGGACTTTCAATAACCTGGTGAGCACAAATCCAACATGGCGGCGGCGCGATATTTAAATATTTAAAAGGACGTTCCTCGCGATTTCACCATCCGAGCGCAGTGGAACTTGGTACGTTAAATGCTTATACAAATTTGAATCCACTGACATCTAATTTATTACAATTGTTTTCATGACCACAAGATTGTGGCTGTGCGGAATTTCGGTTCTCAATATCTACGAATATACACACATCAAAAAAAGTTTTGCATCACCTCGGTTCCCAGATCTCCGGCATATAGACGTTGACTGTGTATATTGTATCAAAGATACAGTCCCTTTGACTGTTCATAGATGTCACTAAAACTGCTCAAAGATGTAAACAACCATGCATGAGCAGGGCCTATTAGACGGAGGGGGTACGACAGCCGATCAGTTCCAGTCATTCCACCAGGACGAAGGTACGCTGCTCATGTTGTCTGTAGTTCTACCATGCCTAGAAGGTCAATACCGCAGTTCGATCGCGTCCGCATTGTTACTTTGTGTCAAGAAGGGCTCTCAACAAGGGAAGTTTCCAGGCGTCTCAGAGTGAACCAAAGCGATGTTGTTCGGACATGGAGGAGGTACAGAGATACAGGAACTGTCGATGACAGGCCTCGCTCAGGCCGCCCAAGGGCTACTACTGTAGTGGATGACCGCTACTTACGGATTGCCGCTCGGAGGAACCCTGACAGCAATGCCACCATGTTGAATAATGCGTTTCGTTCAGCCACAGGACGTCGTGTTTCAACTCAAACTGTGCGCAATAGGCTGCATGATGCGCAACTTCACTCCCGACGTCCATGGCGAGGTCCAGCTTTGCTACCCCGACACCATGCAGCGCGGTACAGATGGGCCCAACAACATGCTGAATGGACCCCACAGAATTGGCATCACGTTCTCTTCACCGATGAGTGTCGCATATGCCTTCAACCAGACAATCGTCGGAGACGTGTTTGGAGGCACCCTGGTCAGGCTGAACGTCTTAGACACACTGTCCAGCGAGTGCAGCAAGGTGGTGGTTCCCTGATGTTTTGGGGTGGCATTATGTGGGGCCGACGTACGCCACTGGTGGTCATGGAAGGCTCCGAAACGGCTTTACGATACCTGAATGACATCCTCCGACCCATAGTGCACCCATATCGGCAGAATATTGGAGAGGCATTTGTCTTCATGGACGACAATTCTCGACCTCATCGTGCACATCTTGTGAATGCGTTCCTTCAAGATAACGACATCGCTCGACTACAGTGGCCAGCATGTTCGCCAGACATGAACCCTATCGAACATGCCTGGGATATGTTGAAAAGGGCTGTTTATGGACGTCTTGACCCACCAACCACTCTGAGAGATTTACGCCGAATTGTCGTTGAGGAGTGGGACAATTTGGACCAACAGTGTCTTGATGAACTTGTGGATAGTATGCCACGACGAATACAGGCATGCATCAATGCAAGAGGACGTGCTACTGGGTATTAGAGGTAGTGGTGTGTACTGCAATCTGGACCACAAATGCTGAAAGTCTAGCTGTATGATGGTACAACATGCAATGTGTGGGTCTCATGAGCAATAAAACGAGCTGAAATGTTGTTTGTGTTGATCTCTATTCCCTTTGTATTTAAAGGTTCCGGAACTCTTGGAACCGAGGTGATGCAAAACTTTTTTTGATGTGTGTATTACAGCAATCATACTGAAATGTTGTGTGTTTATAGAGGCAATTAACATAAGTAGACTATATGCAAATAGGCTATTTGTTCTTCACGGAACTACTTGTTTTTTATTGTCAACATGTTTTGTTCACAAAGAACAGCATCATCGTGTGTTCCTGCATACATTGAGGTATGGATTAACGTTGGTAATTGAATTTTTCGCCCAAAAAATCATTTCAATGTTTTCACTGGATATGAAGGCTTGATGGGTCTACTTCAGAATGAGATATCATTCATATTCCAACTGTAAGTACCTGAAAATAAGATTTAAATAGCCTTATGCGCGCGTGTTTAGGACGTGACTTTAGTGTCCTGCGTACATCTAAATATCTCGTCAGATTTCCTTTTTTGTTGCTACATTTCTGCTGAGTACAGGCTATGGTTTGATCCCATAGCTAAGGAAGAGATATAAACGAATGTCAAATAATAGGATATTGGTATTGATATCCATCTTTTTTGTCAATATTTAATGTCACAACGCGTGTTAGGTTCCTGTACATCTTTCAAGCGTCATTAAGCCCCTCAACAGGAAGAAATGTTTAAACCTTAAAAAACTAAATTAATCTATAAACTAAGACTCAACATTCGAAATACTAAACTTAAGGTACCACAATATGAAAGAAGGACAATGCCGTACAACAAAGGTACATGGAAATTACTAAAATTAAAGTTATCGACAAAAGAATAAAACAGCTAGGAGCTGTCGAAGATTAGGCCCATGTAAGTTGTACTAAATAGCCTAACTATTGTGAGTGATTTAAAATCAATGAAAGGAAAATAATAAGTTAAGTTATTATTTATTTCTTTAGCGTATGATGCTAACAAGACAGAAAAGAATTATATACACTATTTACAATAAACACTATTCACAGCATTAGGACCATCTCTTCAAATATGGACAGGAACGTCTGTAATCCACACAATTGCATCAGGAGTTGCTGAGTGGAGATCATCCAAGGCGCCGGGATATGAATGCAGAGGGCACTCCTGCACAATAGTCTGCATTTCAAAACCACAGTCACATCGGGGTAATCTATCCAACCCCACTGGTGTAGGGCTGCACCTGTTCGACCAGTACCACATCGGATTCTGTTGAGCCTTGACCAAACTGTCCGAGGAAGATTAAAACCAGCAAGTCTTGCGGTGGGGTCACTGATTTGAAGTAGGCCGCGAGTTGAGGAGTTTCGCCATTCATCTCTCCAGGCATTTCGGAGGTTGAACTCTGTGGACGAAAGATTAATAGCTGTTTTGCATGCTGGCTTTCGGGATTTCAACCTCTTTGTAGAGAGCCGTATGATATCCTGATGAATAGGAAGCTCAGCATTTTCTTTGATCCTGTACTGTGCCCGTTTAGACCGGAATCCGCACGACCACATATGCATTTTACCAAGAATCAGTCAGCACGAGAGTCAAAATATCCCGGGGCGCCAGATGGGTTAAAGCTAATCGCAAAAACATCAAATAAAAAAATGCTTTACTGATTTTTGGCTCAATGCAACAATAAGGATAGAAGGAGATTCAACTGGGCATAACACATCATGTAAAATTATCTCATTTTATTCTGAATTTAAAATTGACTGCAAAATAAAATGCTCAAAGCAGCATCATTCATGTGTGGCGACCCACACATTACTATTTACACAATGTACAGAAATTTTCCAACACATTGGACAATTATCTTTGGAGACACAAGTCTGATTATCAGTCCTGTAGACTGTGTTCCAAAATTATATCCATTATTTATGATTAAATCCTTGCCCCAGAGGAGTGCGTCAGGCCTCGGCAGCCGGCACAGTTCATTTCCTCGCCGCTAGATGGGGGCTTCATTCATTCCATTCCTGACCCGGTCGGAGACTGGAAGCAGGCTGTGGATTTTCATTTTCATTTATGATTAAATCCAGTTCAAATTTAATTGTCTTTACTGGAAATACTGTAGTTCACTGGTTGAATTTTTACATAATATTAACACTCGTAGAATAATTGTTCATAGAATTTTTAACTTTCACTTATTTTTCCAGTTTCAAAAAAATATTTTCAAAAAATATTATTATCTCTGAATCAACACAAATTATTTACACATATTAATAACAACATCTGAAAAGTATCTAACCCTTGAGCATAGCATCGAAGAACTGTGCGAAGCACAACAAAATTAATTGTTCTTCTGACATTAAACGTTTCGAGAAGTGACTCGATTATGAACTTCAAGTTCCTAACAAAATATATGATTTCTGAATCATCAACTTGATCAATAAATTGTTGGACCATTCAACTATTCGATTTTCCACTTGGAATCATTATTAAGAAAAATATTTATATTTGTGGCCATTTTAGTAACTTTCACAACTTGCAATTCTTGAACATAATGCGGAAATAAGAATTGTAGCTTCATAATAAATTCATTTAGTTCATGACACTAGGATTGAAAACATCCTTCAAATTATTCGTGGTTATAGAATTATTTTTAATTGGCAGTGGCCCATTCTATTATTTGTGTAAGAACACAATATCCCAACAACAACGGCAAAGGTCTTCCTCTGAAGAAGAATAAACTACTATCATGACAAATCCGGGTTCTAGCAAAATCAAAGTCTTAATGGAATCCGTAAACAATGTTGAAATAAGAACTGATGGTTTTTTAAGAAATAACCTTTGGGTCATTCATACGACGCAATGTGTAGTTCCAATACTCCTTCTTTAACACTGAGTCATCGAACCTGCTATTTGATTGATGCTCAAATAAAAACCTCCTCATTCCTGCGACTTAAACATGCGCACCTGGGAATGGCATTTCAACTACTCCACACACATAAATTTTCTTCCCAAAATTTATACAATAAATCAAGCCTCTGCTTGTTATCAACACTGGAAGATTTAAAAACTTACAAGTTTATTTTATTTTACCATTCAGTTCAACCCGTGAAGTTACCATACTTATGATAATCTCTATTTCACTTTCGAATGTGTATCTACGTCATGATTTTATATAAATACAAAAATATCCTAATTGATACAAATATCATTTGCTTCCCGTTTCATGCCTCACCGTGTTATCTGAAAAATATACTTTGCTCATTGCAAATATTAACTGTTCAACCAGAACTGTAATGTTGGTTGAATGCGGGCTTGCGCTAACCACTATCCTTCGGAAAATCACCTGTTCCAAACTAGAAATGATTAAACTACTTCATAAGCTATCTCTCAATGAATGTGATTATTAGAAAATATATGATCCAAGAATTATTTAGAAAAGTTATGAAAATCATTATTATTATTATTATTAGTGGATTATTATTATTATTATTATTATTATTATTAGTTATATTATTGTAAATGTGTTTAATTATTATTTCATTATGTGAGAATCCACATGTTCGATTCTTCGAATATGGATAAAATATCCATTTCTCAACAAAAATAATTATTAACTTTTACAGTTACCTCGGCTGATTACCGTGATTATCAAAAAAATATGAAACATTCAAATAAATGCTCGTTATGCTCGGTCATCGATCCTAAACTGTTCTGAGTGCTGAAAATACTCAGAATAACTCTAATATGTCTTGCGTAAATCATTGCAAGATTTAAATACGAAGTAAAACAAATGTGTTGGTCATCTGCAGAAAATGAGTTTGTTCCAATTAGCTAGGCATAATATAAAAGTCAAATGTGGCTTACATTTCTCGTTGGTCTTGAAGCGTAGTGAACCTGGTCTGTACCAGATTTATCCAGATACATGCCCTATTGGACACGCACGTCTAATCCTTGTATCGGCCGCCATTATATACCCACAATCTGTCTAACACGACATAGTGGAAATATTTCTTGAAGTTTGAAGTAACTGCTGATCCACTTCAATATTTTCTTCAATTAAATCCATAGCAGTTCGCTTAAATGGGGTCAGATCCAAATGATCTATTCTCAAATACGTCAGTTGTAACATAACTCACGGTAATCTTTTCAGTACAAGAAAACACTGACAGTCTAAATCAATCAACGGCTGTTCTGAAGATCGTTCCCTGGGCATGGTTTATCACCATCTATAATGCGCGAAGCAACTTATAGTTTCCCTTTGTCGGCTAATGAACAACACCGTGATAGACTGGCCTTCAATATACTGAAAGATCGGAGTGGTTATCAAGTTACAATTTATGAAACTGATTAATTGGATTAAAATATCCAAGTATTGAATTATTATTACTGGACTGTGACAAAGTACTTTCTAGACAAAGTCTAGCATGTGTCCATATAGAAATAAAGTATTTCACCAGTGTCCGTAGAAAAATAACAATCACCTTAGTGATTCCCTCTGCCGGAAACTTACTATGTTCCACACGTATCGTAACACTTTTGTGACTATCACAATTTAAAGATATCTTCTGCGTAGATCCGGCAACCATGTGCCTTGGCTCAACGTTGCAGCAGCACCTTGTCATGCAAGAGCTTGGTTCGAAGTGAGCTGATGATGCTTGGGCCGGTCGGCTTTTATTCAAAACGGTCGGGTCCACGCTGGATCACGCTGAAATCTGGAAATCCTCATATCTCCGGTGTCTCTGGTCCGATTCACTTGAGACTAAGTGCATTCTCTTTCATTTGGCTGTGCCAGTAATCTGATCCAAGTCTCAAGTCTCTACTCCATGGCTAACTATTTAATCAACAAATAGTCTCGACCTCTGCTACTACTCGCTACGTCACTTAACATGCTCTTGGCTGCACAAAGTTTCCATTCCATTCTAGAAGTAATGGAGCGCGATATTCAAATATCTCAACTTTCAAAAGCGGCTGTAGCCTTTCCCTTGATATCTAGGTGTCTGAATCTTGGAATACCCATTCCTAGAGTTGGGCACAGTACCACAAGCGAACAAGAGACTGCTGTCTCCTTATATGGGGTGGAGCGATATTACAAAGTACAGGTAGCCACTGGGTAGAGTACCAGAGATGATGCGAATTGCCTGGCGGAGTTGTATATCTACGAGTTGGCAGTGAGAGCTGTTCAACCACACGCCTGCACAATATTCAGCTGGAGAATACACGACAGCCAGAGCGGTAGTCCTGAGTGTGCTGGCGTCAGCGTCCCATGATGTTCCAGCTAACCTACTTAGTAGGTTATTGCGACTTTTTAGGTTTGCAGCAGTTTTTTTCTGTATGTTGTTGATAAGTCAGTGTCCTGTCCAATGTTATGCCTAAGTACTTAGGACATTTGTTGTACTTTAGGTATTGATTCCTAAACTTAACTCTAGGTTGATAATTTGCCTCAAGGTTGTTAAGGTGGAATGTGGCAACTTCAGATTTTGAGGCATTTGGCTGGAGGCGCCACTTCTTAAAGTACTCATCCATCTTCTGAAGATCTGCATTCATTATATCCTCTGCTTCATTAAAGGTGGTATTTTGGACTGTAAGATTTATATCGTCCGCATAGATGAATTTTCGGGATAGAGTTTCGGGCAGATCATGGTTATACAAGTTGAATAGCAGAGGGGATAGAACTGATCCCTGTGGCAGACCATTAATAATAGTGTGGAACCTGCTTCTAACATTTTCAGTGAACACTTGGAATAGCCTGTTACTCAGCATATTGCCAATCACGGTGACTATTTTAAGGCAAGGAACTGCCTTTATAAGTTTGAGGAGAAGTCTTTTCCTCCAGACAGTATCATAGGCTGCTGAGAGATCCAGGAAGACAGAAACACTTTTGAGCTTCTTCGCAAAACCAGCTTCAAGATAGGAAGATAGAGCAAGGACTTGATCGCAGCAGTCTCGTTTTGGGCGAAATCCAGCTTGTTCAACAGGAATCAGTGACTCAATTGCAGGAGCAATCCTATTCAGTAAAAGCATTTCAAGTAGTTTGTAGGTGACACTAAGTAAGGAAATAGGTCTGTAGCTTTTAGGTAGCTTAGGATCCTTCCCTGGTTTCAATATTGCAATAATTTTGGTCTTCTTGAAAGATAAGTTTAGTATTACTTATGGATGGTACATCTTGAAATACATATTTAAAAAATGGTATAATTGACTATTTCATAAAGATACAATAAACTTTCATGACAAGTATTAGATAAAAATAACATGGATTTCTTGATTTGATCCAAAGTTTCCTTAGTGCCAATTCGGGAACGGATAGAAGTGTAATGGCGGTGTCTACCAAGCTCCCTTCTAGTAAATTGAGTTAGTAAAAACATTCATTGAGAAGAATTATGAGTTGTTGACCTTATAGGTTATAATATGTGTGTGGGGTCTCCATTCAATTTGGGTGCGATGTAGAAGTACAGGGCTATTCAAAAGGAAGGAGCAGATTTCAAACATGTATTTCTTCCCTACTACAAAAGATAGCAACACAATTCCAACGTTCCTGGATAGATAAAAGTTCAATTTTCACTTTTTTATGCATTCAATATGAGCACCATGTGTTACACGACAAATATGTGGCTCATTTCTTGCCACACACGAATCAGCTGGTCTCAAGTTATCGAATTCACAGCTTCAACAATTCGATGTCGCCGACTTTTAAGAGTGTCAGGCATAAGGGGGGAGGGGATAAAACATGGTCTTTTACGTAACCCCACAGATAAAAATCACACAGAGTGAGGTCTGGAAGCCTTGGAGGCCACTGGCGATGAAGTTGATCTTCTGCTCCTCCTCTTCCAATCCAACGTCGTGCAATGGTGTCATTAAGGTAACGTCGGACGTGGTTAGAGAAATGAGGCGGGGCACCATCTTGCATGAAGATGAAGCCATCTGAATCATCTTCAAGTTGAAGGAATAACCAGTTTTGAAGCATGTCTAGATAGGTTAGTCCTGTCACAGTTTTCTCCATGAAGAAGAAAGGTCCATAAACTTTGTTGACAGGTATGGCACAGAAGACGTTAATCTTCGGTGAATCTCGTTCATGTTCAATAACTGCCATAGGATTTTCACTTGCCCAAATTCTAACGTTATGGCGATTAACTGTATCGCAAAGATGAAGTGGATTCATCGGAAAAAATCAATCGTTCAGAAAAAATTTCATCTTCCATATTATCTAGAATGCTAATGCGAAATTCGTACCTTTTGTTGTGGTCGTTAGGATGCAATGCTTGCAATAACTGCAGTTTGTAAGGCTTCGTGTGCAGACGGTGTTTCAGAACTCGCCATTCCGTAGGTTGGTTGGTTCCTCAATTTAGGGGCTGCGACAAACCGTAAGTTGAGGAATGTTAAGTTCCTGCTTGCTCATGCTGTGGATTATTTCGGGCTCCTTTCGTAAACTGCACGAATACGCTCGACATTTTCATTCGATGTGCGTGGTCGTCCCATGCTTTTCCGTTTGCAGATGCAACCATCTTCTACAAATTTTCGATGCCGCTGGTAAATCTGCTTATGACGAGGCGGTTGTTTATTAAACAGACGGCGAGAAGCACGTTGAACTTCAATCCAGAGTCCATACTCTAGTTTTGCTAATTGCAGCACACAAAATGCTTTTTCCTGTTGTGTCGTGATTTTACTACAGACAATCAACATAAGCAACAGCGCCAATGCGGCCGTGATTGGAACTTCTACCTGTCTGTCCAGGAACGTTGGAATTGTGGTTCTACCTTTTGTAGTTTGATTGGTTGGTTCTTAAGTTTAGGGGCTGCGACAACGCGGTCATGTAGCCCCGTGTACTTTGGGTGTGTGTAGAATCTGTCTGATAACCAGTGTTAATTGTGATGACAGTATTAGTGTGTGTTATCTGTTTTGTTTTTTTAATTTAAGTACTGCAACTTAGAATTTTTCAAATAGTTCCTACTTTTGCCACCAAGCGCCACCGTCAACGACTACTAGGCCAAGTTCAGAACTTAGCTACTAGACGCCACCGCAGTCGGCTCTTGGCAACGAACGTAGAAACCTAAGAGCGTTGTTTACATTCCTAACCTATCCAATTTAGCTTCACACAGGTGCAATTAGTGGAAGGTTCTTTAACATGCCATAAATCTATGACATGGGACCGCCGGCTTTACTTCCTCTCCGAAGGAAGGCATACTGAGGGATTTTTAACGCTCTTAAAAAATCCGACGGCTTCGGCCGGGTTTGAACCCGCTATCTTGGGAATAGAAGCTCAGCATGCTACCGACTACGCCACCGAAGCCGTCTTTTGTAGTTCAGACGAAATAAATGTTTGATATATGTTCCTTCTTTTTGAATAACCCTAGCCTATATATTGACGTAGTGGAGAAGAGCAGGAATCTCCAGAGGTGTTCCGTCTGCTAGTGGGAATTATGCTACGTTGAGTTGCTGCATGTAGGTATCTAGCCTACTGTTGAAGAAACATAATCGCATATCTTGGTAAGTTCAGGTACGGTACCTTCAGTAGCGTAGGCTACAATTTCCTGAGTAATGCCAACTAATAATGGTAAAAATATACAGGGCGCCCGAGAATGTTCTCCGCAGTGGGTACGTGCAGCTGTGAGTGGTTGAGTCATGAGTTTAGTTGGCTGCACTGCACTGTGTACTTCAAAGCGGGACTCTCCCGTGTGGGCTGTCAGTGTGAATTGCGATAAGTGAGCGAGCCGGCATGACTTCAGTGTGTATTACAGAAAGCGAGCGTTCAGATAGATTATTGGAAGTGACTGGCTCAGTTCACGATGCACCGGGAACAGGCAGGTCTACGCTTTTAACAGACGAAAAACTTGATGAAATCTCCGATATAATGCTGCGTAGTCCAAACACGAAAATTAGCTCAACAAACAGGAATCTCTAAGTCGACAGCACATAAAGCCGTAAGAGACAAGCTTCAGTTGTTCCCTTATAAAGATAACGTGGTTCATGAATTAAAACAAACTGATTACGGAAAAAGAGTGATGTACTGTGAATGGTTCCAGAATCTGTTATGAATGGCTGTGGTGAGTACAAAGTTTACTGTTTATTTGTTATGATGCAAGCGGCAGTCGTGCTACCAACGTAACTGCTGTAGCTAGCTCTCGCTGACGCATGTAGGACTCACTGTAGTTTCAATTTAAAAGATACAGTAGGCCTACCTAACGACCTCGGAGGTCCGTGTTCGATATGGTCAGTTTAAAGGAGACCATCACGTTCCTAGAATATGTCAGAAAGTGGCACGAGATAGCCTACCTGTACATGGTGTCTCCAATGTAAAGAAAAATACACATCCAAAAATACTGACAAGAAGATATTCGCAGAAATAAATGGTAGTCGACTTTAGTGGCTAACAGTCTGCTAAGACGCAATGCCATGAGGCCCACTGTCGACTGTCCTCGTAATAGTTTTCCACATTTTACTCCGGGCAAATGCAGCGACAGTATTTTCTAATAGGCCACGGCTGCTTCCTTCCAACTCCTTATCCAATTTCTTTAATTTTATCTCTTATTAACTTTTACCATGAAGTTGGTGTCAGTGACTGCCTCTGACCGTAAAAAAAGCATCCGCCACTTAGAACTTCATCGCATCTCATCCCTGACCCCATAGAAACGAGACTAATAAGGGATAGACGATGAGTGCCTCTTCACATGGCATAATATAATGAATTCTCTCGTGGTGTAGTGGTTAGCATTGATGGCTTCCAACCCGGAGGTATGAGGTACTGGAACGTTATCGTTCACATGCAAGTCACTCAAGTGGTGTAAATTTCGGAAACTTTCACCAGACAAGTGGGTCGCACGAGTTTACTTCTTCTTTTTTTTACATAATGCGTGTAGTTTCCCGGGAGCTTACTCTGAGAAACACCCAGAGGCCCCGGGTTCAATTCTCGGCTCCGTCAGGGATTTTAGAAACTGACGTGAGGGTTGGAACGGGGTGCACTCAGCCTCGTGAGGACAATTGAGTAGTTGTCTGACAGTGAGGTAGCGCCTCGGTCACGAAAACCAAAATTAACGGCCGAGGGGACCCGATGCCCTGACCACGCGTCACCCCAATATCTGCAGGCCAAATGGCTGGGCAGCGGTCGCTTGGTAGGCCTAGGCCCTTCTTGGGCTGTAGTGCCAAGGGTTATTTTACTCTAAGAAAGAAATCCGACATATCTCATATATACATATGATTGAATGCTTGCCACGGTGGGTGAGTGGTTATATTATTATTATTATTATTATTATTATTATATGATTGAATTGACTGTTAATTGACTCTTAATGTTCTATGCCTCTCTGCTGAAAGGACGTATAGGCCTAGTATACTTTAGATGTATCATGCATGGAAATTTGCTCACAATATCCTCAAAATAATTAACAGTTAAAACTCAGCAATTTTTTAGGTTCATGCCGTGTCTTGTGTGGGGTTTCGCCTAGGACACCAAGCTCTACTAAGGGAAGTTAAGAAAATATTTGCATCACCCTCTTTGCCATTGCACCAAGAATTCTGTCATCCATCAGAGCAACGACTGCAATCTAGAAGACCAGTAAGTGTCACTGCAGGGCAACTCATTGCTGCTGGATTTGATCTAAATGAAAGCTGGAAGCATGAGTGGTCAACTAAAATATTGGGAACAAGTGCCCACCATCTTGATCCCACTAAGAAACCAAACGGCTTTGACTTACCGAGGAACTTCTGGTGCTGCATCAACAAGCTGAGGACTGGACATGGTTGCTGCAATTATTTCAGGTACAAGTGGGGCTGGATCAGCTCACCTATGTGTGAGTGTTACCTGGAATAACAGACGATCGAACATCTGGTCCAACGCTGTCCTCTTTATTCGTACCCTGGCATTTCTGACGATTTGTTCGCTCTCACACCCGATTTAACCGAATGGTTGAGAAGGATGCACTTCAAAGTTGGAATATTATCTTGTTATGTATAATTGCATATTGTATAAATTACCATACGCTGTGAGGTTTGAAGCCATTTTTCAGTGTTGCCTAAGTAAACAAAAGTTTGGTGCTTTTCAGTCGGTCAACACGAATGTACCCAAATAGAGATGGGTTAAGCCCTGATCAGGAAATAAATTACATAAGATTAATAAATACAAGCACCAAACTTTTGTAGCATCATTATTATCTTTGATCCAGTTCAAAGTATCCCTACGAGTGCATTCTGGTGGAGATTTGAGAACTAGTCTACTATCATCAGCCTCTAATAATTTTCGGTCTTGTATATCTCTTGTAGGGAGTAAGAAAAGAGGAAACTGCTGCAGCGCCTGTAAATGAAACCAGCCGTGGTCATGGCTTCAAACTCTGGGATGTGCCTGATGTGTTGCTAAGTTCAGTTTCCTGTATTCGTTACTCCCTGGTATTCACCATTTTTTATGATTTTAATGAGTTATTAGGCTCTTCTTAATTAATACTAGTAAATGTCCAAAATTTATCTACTGCAGTTGTCTCGAAATCACGAACTACCAACAGGACACATAACCTGATAAATCACACTTTCACCGATCTACTTCTTACAGAACATCATAATCTGGCAAGTAACGTGATAATTGTAGAATTATGGTAGAATATGATACATCCGTAGTAACCTACCGATACAAGTCGTATTTACTGATGTCTCCCTTTCTTGTAACACCGGCACGGTATTGATAATATATTTCGCATGAATTTTGTAGAGTTTAAGTGTCTCCCGTGTGGTGAAAAGTAGCCTAAAAGACACTTGAATGCGCAGATACATTGTAGTACCTTCGGCCCTACGTACCTTGATACGGAACCACGTTGTGATTCGTGTATTACAGCGATGGAGTTGCCGATCCAACTGGTGGCAGCCACTCCGAACAGCCTTAAGTGTCCTAAGTAGAATATTGCTCTTTACTTATTCTGAAAGGGAGTAGCAGCCTTTCAGAATAAATCAGTTGGTTCTTTACTTGTCTTAGAGACGGTTAAGATATTGATAATGCGTTCTGCTGCACGGCTGAAATCAACGGGAAACTACATCCGTAATAACGATTAGCTCAAGACAGCGAGGCATGGAGGGCTACATCAAACCAGTCAAAAGACTGAAGACTCAAACAAGTGGCCGAATGTCCGGCACTCGACCCATAAACTTGACATTGAGCTCTCAGTTCAACAATACCGGTACACAAATGAATCTGCCAATAATAGTGTGCCAGTCCTCTCTGTGGTCGTTTATTTCGTCAGCGCATTCGATGTGAAATATACATAGGTTCCAGAAGATAGGCCTAACTACAACAGGGTCAAACTCAGCCTAGCACTAGGAAAATTGTAATCCAAGCGAATAATACAAACCCTAATGTAGCCTATCTACATTAATAGATAACGTACCGTACCTGATAACTTATACACAAAGACAGGGGCTTAAATAAGGGAGGGGGGCTGAGAGGGCTCCAGTTAATAATAATAACGCAACAACTATAGAAGTGCTCATGCTCGCATGATTAACGGTCACGTAAAACTAAAAACTTTCTTTTTTTATTCTAATTTACGCCACCAGATACACAAACAATATGTTCAGTATAGAACATATAGCCTACTTTCTCCTAAATGCATGCGTATTGTTATAGGATAACTATTTGTCCTTTTCAAGGAGTTTAATTGAATGTTGGTTGTAGTAGCTTGTTGAAATACAACGTGTTATACGGATATTAAACATGAATATGGGGTGCCCTTTGCTAGTGCTACCTCTGTACAAAATGTCATTCAATTCGGTTTCACCGTGTTTGGATAGATAGGGGGAATCGATTTGCACACATACATGGCCGATATCTGCAAACTATTGGGCTGATGACCTTGTAGTTCAGTCTAAAGATGATTCCCACAAAAAGTATGTTGTTGCAAAATTTGGTAGGCCTAGAGATCAAATGATTAGGTTGGTCGTAATTTGATTTAAGCTTTTAACATTTGGGTGGCCACCATTCCGTTTCCGTCAAGATGGCGGCGATATATAATATGACACCGAGGAGCCCTTTGCTAGTGCTACCTCTGTACCAAATTTCGTTCAATTTGTTTTCTCCGTGTTCGAATTGATAGGGGGGGGGGACAGACATTCAGAGTACACACACTCACACACACAGACACACAATTTTTGACCCTGTGTTGATCTTATAAGTCTACTTTCATTTTTTGCAAAAATCAAAAGTAGGCTAAAAATAGCACGCTAATACTTCAATTTTGGGTTCTCTTTTTAGGAAAAGCGAGTGAGAACTGAATCTCAAGGTTATATTGCTACCGTACTGAATGAATCTTGAAAGGCTAAATGTTGGTAGGCCTTTGTAGCTCTATCAGTTTGTATGATTAACTGTGCCTGTTGAATTATTGCGTTTGTTATTAGTAGTACTTCAATACTTGCTATATATCTCTAATATGCATAGGTCATATTTACCCATTTTTTAGGTCATATTCAGCTAGTTTTTAGGGCATACCGGTATTTGCTTGCATATTTTGATATTTTGTCCTTTTCGGGGTCTTGGATTTGCAAACACTAGTCGCACAAATGGCGTTACACTGGGAACATGGTAAAGTTTAGGGGAGTTCTGATTTGAAAACTGAGACTTAGGGTCTTTTTGGGTGACGGAATTTGTAACACTGATCCTAACTAAGGGCACAGGCCTACTAATAGATTACAAAGGTAGCAGTGAAAAATGGTTTCTAACATTTAAATAACTACCTACGGGCCTGTCAATGCCAAGCACTCAAAATCGGGTTACAATACACGAGCTTTTTGTCACTTAACAACCAGTGGTATGTTCTAGGCCAGCTGAGAAGCGTACAGCTTTTACACATTATGTAATATTTTTTAAATATATTTTCACATCGGCACTCTATATTTTAGGTCTTTAAGTCTTATGGTATAAGATCAATATTTATTTGAACGTCAAATTCTAAAAGTCTACCGCTTCCTCAAGCCAAGTATGCTTCGCCGCAGACCTGGGCTACGACGGGCGGGTGATGGTCTGGCGGTAAGGTGTTACCAATGCAATCGAAAGAGGAGAATGTTTCGCTTTTCAAAAAGTTTGTGTCCGTCCTGAGTTAGGAGTGTACTACAGCTCTTAAAGTACAAGTGTTGCCGCGTGTAGCGACTCAGCTGAAGGACAGCCTCAACACGAGTAACTACGACACTGTAGCTTGCCAGCTACAACACAGATTGCATCTTCATTTTATATTCATCTTCATTTCCCCTTTTCCAGCTGACACTGTGTGGGGGCAAATATGGTTCATCTCCACTTTGTTCTGTCGTTCCACCATTCCTCTTCCGACACAGTGCTCCAATCCAGGTTCCGTTTTCTAATACTATTCTCCACCGAGTCCATCCAACGCATTCTTGGTCTTCCTCGTCCAATCTTCCCTGTCATCCGTCGTTCCAGTGCTCGTCTTGGTAGCCTTACTTCATTCATCCGTTTGACATGTCCAAACCATCTCAATCATTTTATATTATTATTATTAACTTTATTGGCCACATTAGACCACTTGAGTCTTGCATGTACACTTTTTCTTTGAAGGCTGTATTGTTTGATTCTTCTTATCTGCCCAGTACTTCTTCATTCGTTCTGATCGCAGTGTTCTTAATTCGTCTGAAATCTCTACAGGCCGTCTGTGCATCATTTCTGCTGAAAATTTGTTATTCTTAAGAAGGGTGGTAATTTTATTATTCCCGACCTATCAAGCTCTCCGGTACCCAAAACCACCAGGGGTACGCCAACCGGCCTGCCACTCGGCCGGTTGGTATTAGACTTGATAGCTCGTGTACTGAAATAGGAGTGGCTGTAGGTCCCTGTATGATCCGGACATCTAGCGAGGTGCCTCCGTGGCAAGTCCCGCGTCCGGAAATTCTGTTAGATCTTCACCAAGGTCCTAAGGTGAACACGGATGCGTCCGTTTACCGGAGGCAGTTCCACAGCATAGTTCACCAATTTCCGGACGCTGGCATTCTATACACGGATGGTTCGAAGGTGGACGAGAAAGTGGGTTGAGCTTACGTTATTGATGGTGCAAATACCAAGATCTCTTTGCCTGAGGCCTGTAGTGTGTTTACTGCGGAGCTCGTTGCCATCTATGAAGCTCTGCAGTTTGCACTACAGGATGCACGAATCCACTTTCTCGTGTGTACCGACTCTTTGAGTTCGTTGCAGTCAATTGCTACATGTTTCCCGCAACACCCCCTAGTGCAGCGAATCCAAGACCTACTAGCCGGGCTGTGCCACGCTGACACTCGAATCACCTTTCTGTGGCTTCCAAGCCACATGGGAATTGTGGGAAATGAGTTAGCAGATCAAGCTGCAAAAGAGGCGGTATCACTACCACCTCGACCAATGGGGGTACCCGCTAGAGATATTCGCTCTCAGTTACGCCTACAAGTTCTGGCATTTTGGGAGAGTCAGTGGCTAGCTGACCCACTGCCCAGTAAACTGAGAGCGATCAAGGGAACTACTCGCGTGTGGCGGAGCTCCTTCCGGGCCCGGAGAGAGTCCGTCATTTTGTGTAGGCTAAGGATAGGTCATACAAGATCCACCCACTCGTACCTAATGAGAAGGGAAGACCCCCCACTTTGTACCTGTGGAGCCGTATTCACCGTGGCCCACATTTTCACCCAGTGTGTGGATCTTGCTGACTTACGAAGAAACCTTGGTTTGCAGACGACACTCAAACTTATATTAGCCGATGACGCGGTGGCTGCTGATCGCGTTATCCGCTTTATAAGTGAGAGTGGCTTAGGGCCAGCAATCTAAATTTTCCAGTGAACATTGACTCAACGACTTGTTCGTTTTTGAATGATAATGTTTTGTTTTTTCCGTAATTTTTGTTTATTTTTATAATTTTTATTTAATTGTTTGTTTTTGTTTTATTAATTTTTGGTCTTTTTAAATTTAGATGTCCACCTCAAAATTTTAAATTCAATTCAAAATTTGTATTCTTTAATCTGTGTTAAGAGGGGCAGATGACCTCGTAGTTCTGCCCCTTAAAACAACAATAACTAACTAACTAAATTTTATTCTTGTTCTCTGCATCTGTAATTTCGAGTCCAACTGTTTTGAGATCCTCTTGAATTTCTTTGATCCAATGCCCTCCAGTCTTCTTTCCCAGATTTCTCATCACTAGTTGTCGTAAAATCCTGTTTTCTGGTTATCGTAGGATGTGAAAGAAATAAGAGATTATTTTCTTCATCGTGCTGGTAACTGGGTCAATCTCTCGATAGACTGTTTCATTGGAGAGGATTCTCCAGACTCCTTCAACCTGGTACTTTTTATTTATGCAGGTTCTGATAATTCTTCTTTCAGTTTTGAGGAGCTGATCAGTTCTTCTTTCATTTTTAATTTGGATCAAGGTTTCGCAAGCATAAGTGGCTTCGGGCAATGTTACAGTTTTGTAGTGTTGGATCTTAGTGCCTATTGACAAGCATTTTTTTATTTTTAGAAGTTGCCCAGGTTAGAAATTGTGCTATTTTCATTTTGTTGGTTCTATTTATCCATGTTGTTTTTTCGCTTAAGTTATGCATAATGATTTCTCCAAGGTATTTGAATTGTAGAACTATGTTAATTTTTTGATCATTTATGACTTCCTTTATGTCAAGAGGTTTCATTGGCATGATCTCAGTTTTCTCAGAAGATATTTGCAATCCTATTTTTAATGCAATTTTCTGGAGACTGGTGATCTGAGCACTAACTTCTTCCATGTCAAGGGCTAAGAGAGCTAAATCATCTGCAAACCTTAGGCAGTTTGTTCTTATTGAGGGTTTTGCTCCAATTTTGATTTTAGGTGGGGTTTCTTTTTGCCAAATTTTTACGATGTAATCGAGAGCCACATTGAAAAGTAGTGGGTATAATCCGTCACCTTGTCTAAGGCCTGTTTTTATTGGAAAAGCACTTGACATTGTATATTATTACACACATAGAAAACGAAAACGGAACAAAAGTCGTGTTTACAAATACCACGTACTTCAATCAAAGTCATTGGTTGGTTCCTCAGTTCAGAGGCTGCGACAACGCGGTCATGTAGCCCCGTGTACTTTGGGTGTGTGTAGAACCGTTTATTTTTTAGCGTATGGCTTCTAGTGCCGGGAGTGTCCGAGGACATATTCGGCTCGCCAGAGTTTGTAGCTGCTTCTATGCGGACACCCAAGGGGTGAGCTAAAAGTACCGTCACGCGTGGAGTGTTGTCTGGGGAGGAAAGTGAGAATGTAAGGACGAGGAATTGGAAGGTAGCGGCTGTGGCCTATAGTTAGGGACCAACCCCGGTATTTGCCTGGAAGGAAGATGGGAAACCACAGAAGACCATCTTCCTGGTTGCCGGCGGGGTGATTCGAACCTCCTCGCCTTCCGGATATGAGCGACTGCCTGCAGCCACGCCGTAACGACCACGGCTAACTCACCCGTGTTAATTGTGATGACTGTATTAGTGTGTGTTATCTGTTTTTCTTAATTCAAGTAAGGACTGCAGACGATAATTTCAAGTAGTCCCTACTTTCGCTTCCAAATGCTACCGTCCAAGACACCTAGCTGTGAACTTGGCTACTACTAGATGGCATCGCAACCAGCGCCCGGTGACGAACGTTGGAACTTAAGAGCATTAATCAAACCTAACCTCAAATTTTGCTTCAGACAAGTTTAGTTAGTGGAAGGTTCTTTAACATGCCATAAATCTATAACTTGGGCCCGCTGGCTTTACTTCCCCTCCGAAGGAAGGCATACTGAGGGATTTTAAAGCTCTTAAACAAATCCGACGATTTCGGCCGGGTTTGAACCCGTGACCTTGGGCATAGAAGCTCAGCATGCTACCAACTACGCCACCGAGCCACTTAGTACAACTTCTCAACACACTGCTTGGAATATGCACTCATGCGTTGAGTGGAGCTGTAAACCAAGTACGGGAAAACATAATAATAATATCGTATGGCCTCGCGTGCCAGATCCAAGCTTTGTTATTTGACGCCCAGAGGGCAGCTTGCATGCCGAATTTGACGATCCTTGGAGCGCTATGAAAGTCAATGAGATTAGATACCGTATCTAAGCTCCTTGAACACTATAGCGCTTTCTATCAGAGAAAGGAGGAACTTTGTGTTGGCGGATAATCCCGAGATTAATTTTGCCATTATGAGCACGGCCTATTGAATTCAAATGGGTTCTTTAACATGCCAACAACGAATGACATACGTGCCATGATTTTTGTCGCCTTAAAAAAAATCACTTACCACGGCCAGGAGCGAACCTGCAAACTTGGGGGGGGGTTGGTAGTCCGACACGATAACCACTCACCCACTGTGGCACAACAGTGTGAGCTGTTCCATCCAACGCGCGGGCATTACTGTCAGATGAACTACAAAATCACGTTGTATATTGAGAATGTTTGAATTACCTCTCACGAAATGAGTGTCCAGAATCGTGTACTTCTGATCAATAAACTATTACAAAAGACAGGGAAAATACAGTTTTGGAATTCATCAGTTCTGGGCGAGTCCACTAAATGTAAAAGCCATAAGAGCCCGTAGTATATTCTTAACTTTGGATGGGTAAAAGCAATAGGAATTTTCTTCAAGAAGTTGCGAAAAGTAAGAACAAGAAGTCATAAAATCAACAGATCAAGGAACACAGCAAGATTAGTGTGTACATTGGAGGCAAACCAACAAGCCACTGTCGGCAAAAGGCACGTGCTCAGTTAGAATCATCCAAATTGGTAGCGCTGTATGGTTTCCATGGTAGCAAGCCCTGCGCGTGACCTAGTCGTCAACTGTTTTTGTACAGTAGCGCCGAAACTCCAGATTTTTTCAGAGAAAAAAAAAACCAACTAAGTTATAGGTCTTATTATACTATGTTCATATCAATGTTATGTTTAAAAAGTGAACCTAGGAAGACTTCATTATGCATGTTGGTAATATTTAACGCATACGGTAGTTTACTTTTAATTTTGAAGTGACGGGACGAATAATGCAAGTCCTATAGACAATAATGAAAGTAGAGCAAGCCTTCGCCGCTGAACATAGCGCGGTAGTGTAACAATACAAGCACAGTATTATTGGTTTCATTCGCGAGGAAAGCAACGCCAGCATGGAAGGGGAATCATTCAGCAGGTATGATAAATCATTTCGCCCTTAGAAAACCAGATTATCGTGAGAGAGAATTTGGGAGTTCATATTACTATTTCATCGAAATGTATAGGCCTACTGGCGGATATTGGTTAACTCACGTCATTACTCCTAAATTCTTCTGTGATGAACACAGTGCACCTCTATCACTGTTTGTAGAATAGGGTACCGTACATCAAATAATAATAACCTGAGACCTCCTCCTCAGAGGTCTGAAGATGACGCCCGCTCCGTGGATTAAATGTGCTTCGAGATTAAGATAAAATTAACAGTGCGAAGTTAAATCTCACAGCCAAACCGAGTATCGAACCAGAAGCCCATCGGCCCATTGGCAAGCGTCCATAAAATTATCGCTTATTATGATACCCTTCATCCACTGACGTCAGGAGAGGGATGATCTTGTGGGTGTTAGAATTGTGCCGGAATAAACGCAAGATCTGAACAGCAAATATCGCGATTTTGTCCACCATTAGGGCCTACGTGTATTTGCCATTTAAACATGTAAGCAGGACAGGGTGCACTTATGTCACTCTCTTGATCCATTTCTAAGAGTCGTAGTTTGTTAATCTGGCATCGTGCTGTAGGAGTGATATGGAAGCATCTTATCTACTGTGAGTCCCGATTCGATTCTCGACTCCGCCAGAAATTTAAAATCTGACGTGAGGGCTGGAACGGGGTGCACTCGGCCTCACGAGGACAATTGAGTAGCTGATTGATAAGAGAAGTAGTGCCTCATGGCCTGAAACCAGCAAAACGGATTAGGATGTTGTCGGGCCGGTCACGCGTACCTATAATTAGAGCCCTGCGCGGATAAACAAAACGTTATCCTCATCCGCCCCGCATAACTTGTATCCAAATCCGCTGATATTTCAATATTATTTTTAATTTATTAGATAAAGCATAAAGTGTTAAACCAACACATTTAGACATTTGAGGAGAAAGTCGTTCCCCTGTGCTGTGTTTAAAATGAATGTTACGCAGCCAGAATTGCAACCATTTTCAGTTCGAATGTTAATTATGCTTAATGACTTAATTTGAATGAGATTAGCTTAAATCATCATCTTACATTTGTTATGGAAGAAACATAACGGAAAAAATATGATATATCATTAATATCCGGGTCATAGTAATGATATTCAACAAGTTCGGATGCTAGAACTACTTTTTATTTACACATAAGTTAATATAAAAACATCGGCTACATATCGCACATTAATAACTAAAACTTTTCTTTTTGTAGGCTCTGTACGATTTGGTGCTGCATCTTCTAGTTACTGCAATTATTTTCCAGGACTGAAGATCCATATGTAAAATATTTACAAGAGTCATTTTTTGGCGGCTTCGGTGGCGTAGTGGGTAGCATGCTGAGCTTCTATGCCCAAGATAGCGGGTTCAAACCCGGCCGAAGCCGTCGGATTTTTTAAGAGCGTTAAAAATCCCTCAGTATGCCTTCCTTCGGAGGGGAAGTAAAGCCGGCAGTCCCATGTCATAGATTTATGGCACGTAAAAGATCCTTCCACAGACTAAACGTGTGTGAAGCTAAATTGGAAAGGTTAAGAATGTAAACAACGCTCTTAGGTTTCTACGTTCGTTGCCAAGAGCCGACTGCGGTGGCGTCTAGTAGCTAAGTTCTGAACTTGGCCTAGTAGTCGTTGACGGTGGCGCTTGGCGGCAAAAGTAGGAACTATTTGAAAAATTCTAAGTTGCAGTACTTAAGTTAAGAAAACAAATAACACTCACTAATACAGTCATCACAATTAACACCGGTTATCAGACAGATTCTACACACATCCAAAGTACACGGGGCTACATGACCGCGTTGTCGCAGCCCCTAAACTTAAGAACCAATCAACCAACCAGTCATTTTAATTTCATTTTTAGATTGCTTGACCTCGGTTTAGTAGACTATTAGAGCTAGATGCATCCAGAATGTCACGATATAATTATCACTAAAAAGAAATTAAAACATGAATTAAATATTTCAACTAATTTAAAGAATGAATACGAAGAGAAAAAAAAGTATCATACCTGACTATTTCGAAGATTGCTGTATAGAAATATGATGTCATCAACTGCGCTGGGTTTGAGAGATGTGCATTACTCGTCCTGCGGTGGAGAAACTCCTCTCTGACGAAGCACTGGTTGCTGGAATGGAATGTATGAAGTACTCCAGTTTGGAAAGATAAGGATACTCGTTTTCAAGATCATGCCACCAAGTTATTAAATCGCATACGGTATATTTGACCTTCTCGCAGGCGCGGATTCAAGGGGAGGGTCACGGGGGTCATGACCCCCCCCCCCCCGAAACGGAGACCCATTTTTTTTTTCAAACGCAAAAAACGAAAACACAATAACCAGGCAAATAAAACATAACGAATTTTAACTGAATAACAGGTTTTTCTTTCATTTTATTCAATGCTGAAAATATCTTTATTGAACTGCAATTATTATGGTCTGTTACAACTGTACATATTTACAACTTCATACCTGTTATATAAAAACGAATATTTTTGGTGGCTAAATGCATCAAATTTCTATCAATGTATCTTGCAAAATAAATTGGTCTGGTTTGTACGTTTGGTTATTTTCTGATTGCGTTTTTAGTGATACCATTTTTCTTAACAATTTCGATTCTCTGACCTCCTCCAAAGCCAAACTCTAGATCCGCGCCTGCCTTCTCGCTACTGTACTTAGAATTCATCCTTTGCAGCACCATTGGTTGAATTTTCATCATCTGACATATCTTCAAATTCACTGAAAAGTCTATCATTTTTTTATTTTATTTTTTGTGGAGGTTCTGCATTGGTCTCTTCTTTATCTTGGAGTTGCATTTTTCTGGAAGTAATGAATTTTCTAGCTTCAGACAGTACTTCATGCCTGTCGGCTTCACTCAGAAATTTCAAGTTTTTATATTGAGGATGTAAATAAGTAGCAAGCTTATGTGTTGCTGTTATCTCCCATTTGTTGGTCAGTAGCGGCTTTGCCTTTTCCTTTAAATACCCAATGAAGTCTGAATCGCCCATTTTCTTTTCCAAAGATGACAATAACTTTTGTTTCCACAATGTGGTCATGTGAAGGGTCGGCACTTTAGAAGCTTCCAGTTGGTCGGTTGCATTTTTGAAAGGTACCGGTATTAAGAACTGAATGATATCTTCCAGCATTTTCTTGTCAATACAATCGATTAACTTCTCTTGATTTTTTTCTGTTAAAACTTCAAGAATTTTATCCCACTGAGAATTAATACTGTCAAACATTTTAAGTTTACTGTTCCAACTTGTGTCCTCATCACCCTTCAATGACTTTCCTAACGATTTTGCAAACCCGGCCGTTTGAAAAATGTCGTTAGTGCTCGACATGAACTTATTAATACCTGTACTTCACTGATTTGCCCTTGATCCACTTCATTGCTTCGCGTAGTATGATCCAGCACTGTATTTAGGATATGCGCCAAGCACGAAACTCTCTTATACTGACGAAGAGCTGCAACAACATTCGAACCCCTGTCTGTCACAAACACGATATAGTCAATGGAATCGAATAAATCAAATGATCGTAAAATCTTTACAAGCACAAGTTTAATATGTTCTTCAGTTTTCTAAATATCCGGCTCCAACTCTCTTGTGCACAGTACACGTTCTTCAAGCTTCCCATTAAAACGTAATGCACCGTCACACCCATGTAATTAGGCATTTTGCGATATGAATCACTCCACAAATCTAAAGTTATTCCACCTCCAATATCGCTAAAAAACACCCCTGATCTTCTCTGATACGCTTCCTCGGAGGCTGTTGGCTGTTTCACTCACGTGGCTTGATACAGTAGTGGGGTGAGGCAATCATTCTTTAGCACTCACTGTCCCATACTTCGCTCCCACATCGATGAGGAACTGAGCAAGTTCGGTGAAACCATGTGCAGATGTAGCTTGAAACGGCACCTCGTCCTTGGTCACGAACCTGACTATTTGCCTCATTGCAAGGGAAGTTGGAAGACACCTGGCTTCTTGACCTCCGCTTTAGAAAAAAAAACTGGCTATACTCTTTTGGCTACGTTCGCACTTGTGCCGCAGTAAGTTTGATGTGCCTGACCTGTGTCCTGAATATGAATACACTTTTTTTTTACAGGTAAAACATCCTACTATATCGTTCACCTTTTCGTTTCCATTGAAAACGTAACCAAATGTCTGCCATATCGTTGACTTGAGCTTTATTTCACGCACTATTGAATATTCACCTTGTTTAATTTTAATAGATATTTTATCCATGTTGGTGAAATGATGTTCATACTCCCGGTCGCGGTACGTTCTCTAAGTGAAGTTCTCTTTACGCTTGGAGAAAGGGATTGACATTTGGCCGGAAATTCCAAGTCAGTCATCATCCTTCTGCCTCTTGACCCATCCATGTTCGCATAGTTGATGTCATAACTCTCTCCGTTGCAATATCACAGCCAACGTGTTTCATTGCCAAGTTAGAAATAAATCTACTTATACACCTGGAACCAGATCTTCCAGGATAGCATAGACTGCGAAGTAACTGAGTTGAGGAATGTTAATGATGCCACCACAATGAACTAACAAGCTTATTGACAGCATTATATCTCGTGCGTATAGTAATAATGGAAGTGGGAATTGATGAGATTGATGAGACCATGTAATAGGAAAAAAAAACTACAAATATACGGTACCGGTACTTTAAAATGTAGTTGAAAGCATGTAAGTAAAATAATTTTCTCGTGTATAAGTGCAAATCGTGTCTGAATATTTCGTACGCAATAGGCTATAGGAGTATACCTCTCTTAAGCATGCAGTTGTGATTGGCATATCAAATATGTAATATTATCGTAAGTTCCACATTGTATCCGCAAATTTACTCCAAATATTATCCGCAGCGTGTCCGCTATCCGCACAGCCATGCAAACTAAATCCGCGTGGCGAAACATGTTGCGGATATCCGCGGATATCCGTATCGGCGCAGGGCTTTACCTATAATCCGCTGGCTATGACCTGGGTGTCAGTCGTATGGGGCCAATAGCGAGGCCAGTTAGCTTGATGTGGGAAGAGGGGAGCGGGGACAATTCTCAAGGGGCACACGATGTTTAAGGGAGTAGATCTAATTCCCGAGGGGGCACACGATGTTTAAGGGAGTAGATCTAATTCCCGAGGGGGCACACGAAGTTTAGGGGAGTAGATCCAATTCCCGAGGGGGCACACGACGTTTAGGGGAGTAGATCCAATTCCCGACGGGGCACACGATGTTTAGGGTAGTAGATCCAATTCCTGAGGGGGCACACGACGTTTAGGGGAGTAGATCCAATTCCCGAGGGGGCACACGACGTTTAGGGGAGTAGATCCAATTTCCGAGGGGGCACACGATGTTTAGAGGAGTAGATCCAATTCCCGAGGGGGCACACGATGTTTAGGGGAGTAGACCCAATTACTGAGGGGGCACATGACGTTTAGGGGAGTAGATCCAATTCCTGAGGGGGCACACGACGTTTAGGGGAGTAGATCCAATACCCGAGGGGGCACACGACGTTTAGGGGAGTAGATCCAATTACCGAGGGGGCACACGACGTTTAGGGGAGTAGATCCAATTCCCGAGGGGCACAGACGTTTAGGGGAGCAGATCCAATTTTCGAGGGGGCACATGACGTTTAGGGGAGTAGATCCAATTCCCGAGGGGATACACGAAGTTTAGGGGAGTAGATCCAATTCCCGAGGGGCACAGACGTTTAGGGGAGCAGATCCAATTTTCGAGGGGGCACATGACGTTTAGGGGAGTAGATCCAATTCCCGAGGGGGCACACGATGTTTAGGGGAGTAGATCCAATTCCTGAGGGGGCACACGATGTTTAGGGGTGTAGACCCAATTCCTGAGGGGGCACACGACGTTTAGGGGAGTAGATCCAATTCCCGAGGGGGCACACGACGTTTAGGGGAGTAGATCCAATTCCCAAGAGGGCACACGAAGAATAGGGGGGTAGATCCAATTCCTGAGGGGATACACGAAGTTTAGGGGAGTATATCCAATTCCCAATGGGCACACGACGTTTAGGGGAGTAGATCCAATTACCGAGGGGGCACTCGACGTTTAGGGGAGTAGATCCAATTCCCAAGGGGCACACGGCGTTTAGGGGAGTAGATCCAATTCCCAAGGGGCACACGACGTTTAGGGGAGTAGATCCAATTCCCAAGAGGGCACATGAAGTTTAGAGGGGTAGATCCAATTCCTGAGGGGATACACGAAGTTTAGGGGAGTATATCCAATTCCCAATGGGCACACGACGTTTAGGGGAGTAGATCCAATTACCGAGGGGGCACTCGACGTTTAGGGGAGTAGATCCAATTCCCAAGGGGCACACGACGTTTAGGGGAGTAGATCCAATTCCCGAGGGGGCACACGGCATTTAGGGGAGTAGATCCAATTCCCAAGGGGCACACGACGTTTAGGGGAGTAGATCCAATTCCCAAGGGGCACACGACGTTTAGGGGAGTAGATCCAATTCCCAAGAGGGCACACGAAGTTTAGGAGGGTAGATCCAATTCCTGAGGGGATACACGAAGTTTAGGGGAGTAGATCCAATTCCCTAGGGGGCACACGACGTTTCGGGGAGTAGATCCAATTCCCAAGGGGAACACGACGTTTAGAGGAGTAGATCCAATTCCCGAGGGAGCACACGATGTTTAGGGGAGTATATCCAATTCCCTAGGGGGCACACAACGTTTAGAGGAGTAGATCCAATTCCCGAGGGGGCACACGACGGTTAGGGGTGTAGATCCAATTCCCAAGGGGCACACGATATTTAGGGGAGTAGATCCAATTCCCGAGGGGGCACATGAAGTTTAGGGGAGCAGATCCAGTTTTCGAGGGGACATATTAGGCCCCTTAAAACTACAATAGGAATGTTGCTTCTTTGATTTACAGGCAAGACAATGAACTCAGTCCTGTTTTACAATCTCAGTTTTATGATTACCTGTGTGGAGTGAAATTGTGGCCTAATTATTTTGAAGAAGGTGCCCTGGGCCTTAACATACCAATACCATCACAGCATTTTTTTGGTAGTGTGTGTTGGATGGGGGAAGCTCATACATCCAGAACATGCACCTCCACCAGGTATTCAACATGGTGCTATTAATATTGAGGAAGAAAGTAGGATGGAATTTGGATAGTCTAGGGATTAGTGAAGTTAAGATAAAAGGATAAAGCGAGGTGGAACTAGATGTGAAATGGGGAGTAGGGTTGTAGCCTATGTCACAAGAAGGATACAACACAGGCATCATAGTTGCTGTGGGGTCTGTGATTAATGTGGATAGAAGGGCCAATATGTCAGATGTTAGGCCCCTTAAAACAACAAAACTACAACGTTTGGGCAATGAGTTTTGAGTTTGAAATCTTTGCTCTATACTTTTTTAGAATGGGTGGCGCTCCAGAGTAGGAGAACCTTTCTATAAAAACAAAAGACACGGATAGTCAGTCTGAAAGACTAGACTTTGTATCATTTTAAATGCTAGCAGCCGAGTACCAAGAAGGCAGTGCGAGAACAGAGTTTCAAGATTCTATTTTGTTTCTTCACTGCCTACTTGATTGTTCTCGCACTGCCTTCTTGGTACTCGGCTGCTACATCGTACTATGAAGTCACACACCTCAGTGCATTCTCGGTACATTTCGTCCCGTCACCGTAACGTAACGCCAGACCTCAGATTCATTTAATATGATAAAAATGTAAGTAATGAAATTGGCCAAAATACCTGTAGTAATGGTATCTGGAGATGTTAGACCCGCCAACCCTCCCAAATAGGAGCACGACTTATATAGTTGAAATTGCTGCTCCGACAGCCATCTTTGTGAATGTTTGTGAAGGAGTCAATAATGCCAACCCCACGCATTCGGCAGGGTGGGGCAGAATGGACTCCCTGATTTGAAGGATGAATTGTGAAAGAACAAATAAAGATAATCTCAAAACGTTTTTATTTCCCAAAACTACATTCAATGCCATTTTATTCTCGTTTGGTTGTGAAAATTAGTTCATCCAGGTGACGACCTTGGCGAGCGATGCACATGTTGAGTCGTTCAAAAAAGTTTCCGAAAACTCTTCTCAGCATATCTTCTGATATTCCAGCGACGACATCTGTAATTGCCTCCTTAAGGGCTTCCAAGGTCCTTGGCCGAACTTTGTAAACCTCAGCTTTGAGATAACCCGAAAGAAAAAAATCGCATGGGCTCAAATCCGGGGAGCGAGGGGGCCATGGAACATCGCCACGTAAGGAGAGCAGGCGGCCGGGAAACAGTCTTTGCAGGATTTGCCGTGAACGAAGGGCGGTATGAGCCGTAGCACCGTTCTGGACGATATTCTAAGGGCAGCAGCATGTTTCCGCGCATAGCGCGATGGAGACTGTTCAATGGACGCTCTCACTGCCACGATGTTTTCAGGTGTCCTCACACTTTTAGGTCGCCCAGCTGGTTTTTTAGGAAGTGCAGATCCTGTCGCCCGTACACTATTAATCCATTTCCTAATGGTTTTAGCATCAGGAACCTTATCATGACGAGCCAAACCAAACCGCCTACGAAAAGCCCTCTGTGTCGCCACCACACTATCATTGTTTTTAAAGAACGTTTCAACGACAAAGCCTCTATGCTCACCAGACCACTGCATGGCGACTACTGAAATGAAAATGGCATCGTTTCCC
The DNA here is from genome assembly GCA_946902985.2 of Meconema thalassinum. Taxonomy (NCBI): domain Eukaryota; kingdom Metazoa; phylum Arthropoda; class Insecta; order Orthoptera; family Tettigoniidae; genus Meconema; species Meconema thalassinum. Next base: position 539,568,958 of record OX336392.1, read on the forward strand.
CGACCTAATGCCACTATCCCCACTAACGCACCTGCGTGCTCTACAGTGAGTGTTTGAAACTAGGGAGTCCATTCTGCCCCACCCTGTATATCGCATCTGGCAGACCAATGGTTTTGCCTAGACCAGCGTTTCCCAAACTGTGGTACGCGTACAACCAGTGGCGCCAATAGCATTTCTCTGAGGTCTAGCGAAACAGTTTAGACACCCACCCACCCCTTCCAACCCCCCTCATATGAGTTGTGCACACATATTGTTTACCAGTGCCGACAACAATCCCGTTATGCCACAAATTTGAGGAAGAACTCCGTCAATCAATACCTTTTATTTTCAAAACAGATAGGGGACATGTTTCGAGCTATTTTCTTAGTCCGTCTTCAGCCCTGACTTAAGTAGTAATTAGACAATCAATCATTCAGGGCTGAAGAAGGGCTAAGAAAATAGCTCGAAACATGTCCCCTATCTAACTGTTTTGAAAATAAAAGGTATTGATTGACGGAGTTTTTCCTCAAATTTGTGGCATAGCATTTCTTGGCAATACGGACCTAATGGATTCCATTATGGAGCCGAATAAAGCTGAGAACAATCCCATTTCCAAAAACTAACCAGACTTCTCAAGATTCTTAGAAACTTTTAGCGATAAGTCGAACTAAAAAAAAAAAGAATTTAAAAAGAGCTACACTTTCATCGAGTGCCGGTAAACGTTTAATTCAATTAGGAGGAAAAACAGTATTTTTTACAGAATTATGATATTCTCAAAATTTAATGGTGAAAAGTGTCCAACATCAATATACTGCTCACTTAGTTTTAGATAAAAGATAAATAAGAGAAGCCTCAAAACAAACATTACTCGTCGGCAGACAGTTTTCATTTCGCTTAATGCGTTGTCTTCAAGCGGCAATGCTTTGGGCTTAAGGTAGTTGGAGCGTGACTGTCATGTCCAAAAGTATCGGTTTTTTTTAGTGCTCAAATGGGGCCAAAAAGAGCTAAGAAGTGTTGTGGAAGGTCCAAAGTATAATGCCAATACAAAATCCTTTGGAAAACTGCTAACTTAAAGCAGCTTTATGGCTTTGAAAATGGCAGAAATATAGGTTTTAGTGTTTTTTGGCGGATAAACGGCCTTTTGACCTTCGTTTTCTCTGTTAGATGTCCATTGACCCCGTTATTTCTTAACGTTTTCTTTTTTATCGTGTTGAAATTCGTTATTTTTGGAGATTTGGCCGAAATCTATTCACTAGAACACACTTAAAAAACAAAATATTAAAATTTGCCCTAAAATGGCCATTTTAAGCTAATTTTAATGATTTTGTTTGTTTTTAAGTGTGTTCTAGTGAATAGATTTCGGCCAAAAACTTCAAAAATACAGATTTTAACATGGTAAAAAGAATACATTAAGAAATACCGGGGTCACCGGACATCTAACAGAGGAAACTAAGGTAAAAATGGCAGTTTTTCCGCCCAAAAACACTAAAACCTACTTTTTGTCATTTTCAAAGCCCTGTAACTCCTTTCAGGTAGTAGTTTTCTAAATGATTTTGTATTGGCATTATACTATTGACCTTCCACAACACTCCTAAACTCTTTTTGGCCCTATTTGAGTACTTTGAAAAATCGATACTTTTGGACATGACTGTCACGCTCCAAGCACCTTAAGAATATCTTCGGCCGAACAAAAAACTATATCAAAAAGTTTCATTACATCACCTTATTTCTTAGTACAGTTACTGTTTCGAAGGAATGCTACTATATGAGGCGAACTCTAATATGACATTATCGTATTCAATATTTACGTCGTTTTCACAAGAAATTATCCTGTGGTCTTCCAATCGCTCACCACCCATAGTCGTAGGTACCGTGTTTTTGATTATGCGCAACATCGAAAAAGTTCTCTCGGGTGTGGCACTTGCAACCGGGATTGTCACTGCAATCTGCAGTGCGGCGAACAAAGTGGGGAACACATTTTTCAAGCCTTCTGAGTGCATAGTTTGAAATACAGCCATTAAGCTTCTAGTATTACCGGGGTCCCCTTGATCTGGGTTAACATCTCTGTCTTCAATCTCTTCTAGAGAGCTTCCTTCTTCAGTTTTTGATTCCCCTTGCCTTTGTCGGTCTTCGCGAAATCGGCGTCAGCAGAATCTACATCGGCAAAAATGTCTTGTTTGTACAGTTTCTCAGGCAATGAAGCTGCCTTCTTGAATTGGGCGTAGACTTTCGAAAAATCAGTATACTCTTCTAAGAGTTGAATTTTGTACGCGAATTTTCCATACAGTTGACAGAAGTGATCGAATGCATCATCAGGAAGAACGTTTCTACGACCGTTCACCCCAAGTAGACAACGATGCGAGAAGAGTGCCAAATCGCGGTATAACCCAACAGTTGTGTTGCCGAATCTATCTTCAAGGTGAGAAATTATTGCGTCCAGGCAAACGTTGTAGATCTCTACTCGAAATTTCTTGATGGACTCATCAATTGGCTCATCTGCAGCTTCCTCGCAAACCATCATCTTCTTGCGCCGCTTCAAGGGATCGGGCAGTTTTTGGAATTCAAAGTCAGCAAATCCTCTGAGAAAATCTTCTTTTTCTTCAAGAATACATTCATATGCTCGCTCGTTTCGAAGGTGCTCCAATTCACTGAGCGTATGCTGGATTGCACTTACAGCTGCCAATAAATTGATATCAACACCTTGCAAAACTTTGCTCACAGGTCCCATCTTTCCGAAGACTTTCGAAAAGAGAGAACAAAGCGTTTGGATAGCAAGAATCTTAAGAGGCCTTGCGCTTCTCTGGCGGCTGATTTTTCGGCTGGTGTAACTTTGTCAGTTGGATCTTCATGGTCAAGGGTTCGCAGTGGTGTCTAAATTACCCGAAGCAGTGTGCCGATTAGAGCAGCAAATCTTGACAGAGCGACAGTGAGTGAAGAAGCGTGAGACATCCAACGTGTCGTGCTGACTTGTTTTAGTCGACAAACTCGCTCTTTCGGATACCGTTTTGTTTGGTAATTTTCAAAAAGTTGGACTCGGCCTTTTGACGAACAAATGAATACAAAGGTTTTTTCTAAAATCGAAAACAGATCTTCTGCGTTTAAACATGCCATTACCGTATCAACCACTACCGAATTCATTCTGTGCTCAAAACACCAAACCTAAACAGCCGCAGGGTTTTAGTTTTGAACTTGAGCCATGAGACCATTAAAATCGCCCGACATGTTCGCTGCACCGTCATTGGATTGTCCGACAAGCAAGTTTTTCCAGTCTAGATTAAATTCTTTGCATATGTCCTCGAGCGTCTAGAATAGGTTCCTGCTCTTCATCGTCGCATATTCCTTTAACGCAACAAGCCACTCATGCACTTTCCCTGTCACTTCATCGACGTACCGGATAACGAACGACATTTGTTCTTTTCTCGATAATTCAAAAGTAGTATCCATTGACAAGCTAAAGAACCTCCCTTCAAAGAGTTGCTTTTGAATCTCGTTTTTAATAACTCGAGAGATGGCATGAATTATTTGATTCTGTCTATTTCAGGTAAGAAAGTTTCGTTTCTTGGGCTTAGGGTTAGCTTCCAAAGAAGCTAAATACGCAGCCATTGGTGGGGAGTACTTTGCCAACAGCACAACTAAGTATTTAAAGTACCCTTATAGTTCTTCAGTCATTTTTCTCGGAGTCCGCGCAGAGCTAGATACCGCCTACTTCAATAAAGAATCACGTCAGTTAATTCTTTGACAATTTCCCTAGTTTCGGCTATTTTTAATTTTCTTCCTTCTTCGAAAGAAGGGAGTAACGGCACGGATAAATCTTCTAGATGACTTTCAGTTAACACGTTGTTCACTGGTCTCGTTTAGGAGAATAGAGCTTGTACCAGTTGACCAAGTACGGAATCCATGGCGTGTCCACTCTTTCTTTACCTTCGACTGATTACCGAAGAACATACAATGAAGACCAAAAAAAAGCCTATCTTTGGATACAGAGTACGACAACCACTCGCGCTGGACCGCACCACCATCCGGAAGCATTTTGCGGTACCAGGCTGCATGGCATGATCTTCCCTCTTTGTCCTTGGGGAAGCCCCCTACCAGCTCTCGGTTTGGTTGGAAAGGACCTATTGCTCGAATGTACTTAACCATTGCCGGAGTCAAATGTTCCAGATTACAAAACGTTGCCGGATCGGAAGTTATCCCCAAATCGTCGCACCTTGTCGCTACTCGGATGCCAGTTCCATTCGCACTAGGACCTAAAGGGGGATGATTGGAGGGATAAGCGGGAAGCGAGTCCTGGTTATCAGTCAAGTGAGAGCTGGAAGAGCCGGGGGTGCAGGTACCACTACCACCGCAACTTGAAGCAATGTTAACGGAATCCCCGGGAGGAGGTAGACTATCACCACCGGAATGTTTCTCTTGGTCCTCTACTTGTGCGTCAACTCCCTTAGGGCCCATGTCAGAGGGGGAGGTACCACCACCATTCGTCTCATTAGCCACGGTCGCAGGAGATACTGCACGTTCACAGAGTAATCCTGGAGGTTCAACACTGAAAGGGCCTGGGATCTTAGGGACGAAGATTTGGTTCTCTTCATGGATCGTTACCACCGGTTCAAGGATTTTGGTACCACCATCATCAGGAACACGAAAACCGTCAATACCAAGATCTGGATTAGGAGCATTGGGTCCTTTAATTAGAAAGATAAACCATGGCTTAGAAAAGGCAATTTCAGGAAAACACTACTAAAAGGAATAGAGAAATAGAACGCAAGATGCCATGAAAAATAAAATACACGTTGTGTCCCGGATATAAATTGTGTTACTAAGTTTAGGAACCGGAACTAAAATTTTGATATTTTTTTAAAATTGGTGATGGTAACTACTGTGCTTTTTATGAAGGAAACAAACCTGACAAGTTCATCTGAAAAGCCGAAAAGTGGTATTACCAAACCAACTACAAATGTAAAAAGAGAGCGCGGTTATTGTCCCTCCAAATCCGCCCGTTGACAAGCACGTATTTATACGGTAGACTTAAAACACCTGGAACATGGCCAAAATTTAGGCCCTGTTTTCTTAAGTCAGTTTCTATCTCGGGGTCAACATGTGTATTCCGTTATAGTACGTATAAAGATTGTTTAACGAAAAATGGAGAGGGAGGGAGGGACTATTAACCTGACCATACATTAGCACGAATCTCATTAGGAAACTTGAACGCGAGGGAAAACGATGGCACTGTCTGCACGAATCGGCAATGTACACGAATTGATAGAACGAGAACGCAAAAAAAGTACATGAAAAGGGTAGGCCTTAAAAAAACACCAAAAAAAACACACACACACCACCTAGACCTGAGCAGAAACCAAAATTCAAGGTTTTGACCCCCACTTCTAATTTTCTTCTCTGAACAGTTTACAAACCAACTAATCGCTCAATAGTTACCGGTACCGGCAATTCAAACCAAAGCACCATATTCCGTCTAGAAACAGTAAATTCGAGTCCGATATGCACTATGTAGTGTAAAGAATGGTCATGGATAGAACGTCGAAATAAAATAACAGCGTGCAAGCGACCGATCGGCTTCAGCGGGAAGAGGAGGGGGTAGGGGTGGGGTGGTTTACAGGTCTCTGTCTCACAATCAGCTGGTCGCCGCGCCACTCTACGCTGCAGTCGCAATACTCTGCGCCGCGTTGCTCGTGGTTCGCAGCTGACCCCCTCTCTCTCATCAAACTCACGATCGCAATTCGAACATTAACGCGAACATGAAATGCATCATAGAAATTCAAACAAATGAGAAGTTGCAGTTCAAGTTTGGGGCGATTTCCCTGTTGTTGGAACTTAGCTCGGCTGTGTGGTCCGTGCGAAGCCCACAGTAATCACCCCGCTGCGCAACACTGCCTCCGCGCAGCGCAGAGACGGTGTGTGTGTGGGGCGGGGTCTACTATATTTCAAATAATAAGGCATCCTTATTTTTAATAGACTCCGGAATTCGCATGTCGGAGTGACCCTAATATTGTGTTTATGCATTTCATGAGAACTTTAACAAGCAAGCCATCGACAAACTACTGTAATTCTAATTGAGTTGAAATCATAACACAGATAACTAACTTACACGATTTTTCGGAAACTACTCCACATAGCCCATCGTAATAGCGTGCGTACCTACATCGTAAATTCTACATAGTTTATTCACAAATGCCATGTAAAAATAACTGTACCGTAAATTAGCCTACTATTATGCTTGACGTAGAAATACAGAAGAAAGCCGCTACATGAATCTCTCATCAACTTGACTTAAAACGCTTTCCCGTTCCCTGCTTATTTTTCTCTATATTATTTCAATTCAGCAGGTGACCCCTTAAGTACTATGATTGTAAATAGACAATTTAACCTAGTCCCAGCTTGCAGCATAGCTTCAGATTTCACGAATTGTATTCAAGTCGGGTGTCAAAGACAACAATAGGCGCTTGCATCTAACCTCCGTATGTATTGGGCCTTGCACGACTTGAGATCACCACCAGTTCTGCGTTTTTGTTTTGTTTTTTCAAAAACTAATCTTTGTTCAGAGATAGGATGCACGGCAAGGTACATATAAATTTTCAGTTTGTGGAGAGATAGGTAAGAGCCAAAGGTACGTCTACGCAAGTAAGCAAACAATAACACATCCACATTTCTATGTACTGAACCAACTCATGTCACTGGGGGTGATGATTTTTTCGAGTTTTTCCGCGAGAGGTTTTAGAGGCCCAAAAAACATAGAAGCCCTTGGCAAAGCCCCTCATTTTCGTGATTGCAACTACGACAATGGTCGTGATCTCTTCACACGTAACGCACACGCTCGGTTTCTACCGTGTTTTCCACTGTTGACATACCATTATTGCCGCTCTCCACAACAGCCGGTGTAGGATTACAAGGATTTCATTTTGAGAAAACGTAGGTGATAGTGCCGGGGGAGGAGGCACGTACTGGGCATGAGTCACAGTGCCTTTTCCAATGTTTAGAGTTCATCCCTTTTTGGGAGGCACTTTTACCGCACGGGCACACTTTAGAACTCGGCCACATGGCAGACTAAACGGCAAACGAATAACAAGTTTGCCACACAACAACACACTCACGTAACAAACGACAAACAACAGCACACGACGCACGACACAGCGATATCAACACAAACACAACCCCCTCCTCTTCACCGCTCAGCCCCCGCTTCCCCCTTCGCTGATAGGCTATTAAGACGGGCGTTTGCAGGCTCGGGCGTTTCTCGCGCCACTTCCAAAACCACGGCGCGCATTTCAAACAGAGAAGTCCGGAGCTTTTACACATTCACAAAACGATAAACGATACTTTGGACGAGCTTGCTTGGGAAGACTCGGCAACGGCATTAATGTTCCGTTCCTGTGAAGTGTGAGGTTGGGTAGAGACACTGCCATCGTAATGTACAGGCCATCATGCAGCGACTCTTAACGATTGATCAGCTGATCGGTAGAGGGTAGAGATGGCGACCATTTTGCTTTGTGCTGTGTTGTTTATATCTTTTATGAATTAGTATCCGCGTGAAAAGTGATACTTGAGAACGCTAGAATGAGGATTATTTATTTTCTGAAACAAATGTTCATTTTGTAGGTAGGTTATTGTATCTACGCAAATGTTGCGTTGCATGTTTGTCATCACACAGAAGGTTATGTTTTAGTTAGGACCTCTATATCACTTATTATTTCGACTCATAGAAGGTTGTTTGGATGGTAATAAAATGTTGTTAGTTCAGGGAACCTCCTTCCCAGGTCGCAGGTATGTCAAAAGTTTGTTTATAGCAACCACCGGTATTATGAAAGAAATGACAATGTGGCTTGCTTCTCCTTCCCCACCGCGACAATTTAAGAAAGCAATGCATACACAACATTCCTAGAAATTATTTGTACATTACGGGGAATACAAGAGTGTGTGTTAACATTTCCCTGAAAGTAAGATACCATTCTTCGGGAGAGAAGAGCTAATCGCCCTGATGATAGGTTGTTAGTTAATATGGTTTCAATTATTGTAAGAAGTTCCCAAACTTCAGCCTATACTAGGACTGGAAACATTTCTAATATGATAATGCTGAGGTTAAGTTACTTACCGTATGTAAATCAGAGAAGTGATATCCAGTATTCAGTATCTACTGAAGTCAGTCCAAGTTACATTATTTGTGAGAATGGTCTCTCGATCAAGCTAAAGTGAATAATTATGGTAATGTTTTCGTGGCAGCATTTTTGTAGGCTACTGTATTTACATTAATGGGATCGTTAGCACCTGGTGTATGTACTGTAGGTTATTGATACCTGATTTCAAAATTACAACCCATTGAAAATTCCTGATGCAAGAAACAAGTTAGATTGAGTCATAGAAAATGTGCTGTTAGGAAGGCCCTGTTTAAGTCACCTTGAGGGTGGCCTGTGCATTGATTACAGTTAGAGATAGGTTACATTGTGCTTTGCCATCCACGAACAGTTTAAGTAGTGATCTGTTGAATAGCCAAGAGTGATATGGGGTTTTCTCAGGCATCTACCATAAACCTTTTCAAAGCGGTGAATAACGAGAAAATGGCCAAGAATAGATCTTATTCTCGATGTCAAAATACTGCAATTTAGCCCTGTTTGTGTGTTTCAACGTCCTAGTAAATGTACCGGCAATGTACCATTTTGTTCACTCTCAAAATACCAGCTACATCGGACGGATTCGAACAAGCGGAGCGATAATTAGGCGTATGTAGTGGTAACGGATGGAAGTGACAATCAGCCCTAAATAGCATTGCTATTTTTCTACGTGTTGAAGCGGGAGCGAATTTATATTAGGTTTGAAGACACTGCGTGAGACTTGCTGCTGCGACTATAATGACCCTAGGCGTGATGTCACAGTAGGAGCCTTACGGCCTGTACATTACGATGGCAGTGGTAGAGATATTCGACTCATACGTTAGGTTAGAGGATTTGATGTCTCGCTTATTTGTTTGTATGTAAATCCCAATTAACCATCGCAAACATTCGGATGACGCTGAATATTGATGAAACATATTTTATGTTTAAACGACTAAACAATACAATAACTCAGTAACACTATTTTGTGGCTGGTACTGACCGTTCGTGCCAGGACTTTACGATCTATTTAGTCATTTAGTCCTATTCTCCATCTATCAATCTCTCTCTCTTTCTTTCTTTCCCCCACCCACCCACTTTGAGGTCTAGCGGCCGCTAGACATCAACCATACAGTTGGCGCCACTGCGTACCACTGGTGGTACGCTCGTACTGCTGCAGTGGTATGCGGTGATGTTACGAAATATATCAAAAATATTAGATACATTACGAAAAAATATAAAATTTTAAAAAATAAAAACATTGATATGTTGTTGGAGGACTTTAAGGCGAAAGATAAGAGCAGTTTTATGAATTGAATTGTGATTCAGAACTAAGGCAAACTTTTTCAAAAATGGCTCATGTGAAATTTTGGGTTGAGAGGCGTGCAGACTATGCAGACATAGCTGACAAAGCAGTTAGATTAGTACTGCCTTTCACTACTTCATACTTGTGTGAGACTGCATTTTCTTCACTTTAGGCTCCTTTCAGTGGAAAACGATCTTCGTTTGAGACTCAGTAATCTTAAACCAGGCATTCCTAAGTTGGTTTCTAATCTTCAAGTTCACCCTTCACATTAAAGTTGTTAGTTGAACTTTGGTTTTTATGTTTAATTATTACGAGTTTTTATTAATAATATTTGTACAGTGTAATTTCTGAATGTTTGAATTGAATACTTATTGTAATAAATAATAAAACAACTGGACACAGTTTTTATTATTTGAACTTGAACTCCAACAGTCTAACTCGACGAACACAATTTACAATCCACCTTTTGGTCTGCTACATAGTAGTGGTGGTGAGGGTTATAGTTACTATATCTCCGAACCGTTAGGTGGTACGCGGGAGATTCTCATCTCTTAAAGTGGTACACACACAAAAAAGTTTGGGAAACACTGGCCTAGACCAATGGTGGTTTGGTAGCTAATAGATAACACCCCTGTTTTTTGTCATGCGTAGTGGGGGTAGTCATGCATCAATAACCTTTATCCAGGCTAATGGTTTTGCCTTTTATTTCATTATTCATGTTGGCAACGTGTCACATGGGGTATGACGTAGTGTCCAATGTCAATGTAAAATGGCGGACCTTGTTCAAATGAATACGAACAATAATACTTTATTTACGTTAAAAGTAATTATTTCGGGTGCAGCAGTGGCAATTGAAATTGTGCAGCAACTCCCAACAACTCCGAGAAAGGTACATATATCATAAAGACTATAGTTTCAATAATCTACCTTGTTAAAAGTTACAAAAAGGAAGGTTCTCCTACTCTGGATCTTTAATTTAGAATGCAGGTCATGTACCCAAAAGCTGTTTGGTCCATCATATGGAAAATTCATTTAATAGGTGGGAGAGTTTTTAAATGGAAATATGACAATAGGCTCTTCATGGAACTACTTTTTATAATGAGTCTTACAAATTTATTGCCTGATATGTTTTGGGTAAACATCTCCAATTTGCACTGGGAGCAACAGATACTGAGATTAATTTCCCCTTTGAGACCTCTAGCTTCTTCAAGAAACAGGTTATTCACACCTTTAAGGATTCTGCATACAATTATATGTTGAATGAAAGCGTCCCACTGTGTATACCACAACACTGAGAGGATTGCTAGTAGCCCAAGGAGTTCCTTAACAGAGATGAGAGTAATAATATAAGTTGCGTTCAAAAAGTAACGAGCCGGAGGCTGGAATGCTCAAACCGGTGACTACATCGGCTAATCGTGGCGTGTGTAACGAGGTGTGGTTGCGACCAGAGCGTGGAAGGTCACAGCCCATCGCTAGAGGGTACGCGTATACGTCACGTGTCGATACAAAGCGAGCAGCAGCATGCATCAATCGTCCAACGCTGCCAGTCGCATTGCAAACAGTGACATGGAGGTGTCAACCGAAGAGCAAAGAGGTGTTGTTCGGTTTCTGACAGCGGAAGGAGTAGGGGGAACGGACATTCATCGCCGAATGTCACAAGTGTACGGCGAACACTGCATGTCCCTTGCAAGGGTCAAGGCGTGGCACAAGCGCTTCAGGGAAGGACGGATGTCATTAGCCGATGATGCCCGGTCTGGGGCACCACCCTGCATTACCGATGACAACGTCCAGCTGGTTAATGCACTCATTACCCAGGACCGCCAAGTGACAGTGAACGCCATAGCCGCCATGGTCGCTCCACGACCTCATACGGCCAACACAGTCGTGGCACTCCTGCAGAAATTCAAATGGGAGGTTCTCGGCCACCCTCCATACAGTCCAGACCTCTCTCCCTGTGATTACGCCATGTTTGGTTCCCTGAAAAGGGCTCTGCGGGGCCAACGATTCACCTCGGATGCAGACGTCCAGCTGTACGTGCAGAACTGGTTTACATCGCAGCCCAGGAAATTTTATGAGACAGCCATTCACCGCCTCGTGTCACAGTGGGACAAGTGCTTCAACAGCCAGGACCAATACTTCTAACATACAGGTACTGGTTTCTGTAATTATGCCTCCAGCTCGTTACATTTTGAATGCACCTTATATATCAACAGGAGTGAGGAAGATGGTATATTGGCTTCCACTTCAGTGGATTAAAACTCAACAATTCTTCTATGTTTTTGCCGTGTCTTGGTTGGGGTTTCGCCTAGGACACCAAGCTGCCCCCACACAAGACACGGCACAAACCTAGAAGAATTGTTGAGTTTTAATTCACTGGCCGTGAAAGCCAATATACTATCTTTTTGAAGCCTTCATAGGGAGGTTATGGCTGCTTGAGCTTTTAGTTCTCGCAGGTGCGCTTCATCAAAAGCGATGTGGCGCGCAGTTCGCTGCTCCTGTGGGGGTCTGGGCGGGAAAACCGAGAGCCCGCTGATGAGCCAGCTTGGTGTCCGAGGCGAAACCCCACACAAGACATGGCACAAATCTAAAAGAATTGTTGAGTTTTAATCAATGAGGAACTTTGCCGAGAGATCTTTTAATGGTGCACACTGTATTAACTGTGGCCAAATATGCTCAACACTTTTAACAATGCATTAGTTGTGGTGATATTACATATTTCTAGTTAGATAATCAATAACTTCTGAATTGAATCGTATTTCATCACTGAAAGTTACTCCTCGTTACTTTACATCTCACAGACGCATCCGCTCAGCCACTGACAGCGGTGGCTACGCTCGCTAAAGCGCAGCGTTAGGCCATGGGGCCAAGCTCTCTGCATACTCGTTAGACACGTGGGTTCGAGCCCCACCGTCGGCCGTCCTTGAAATGGTTTTCCATGGTTTCCCCATTTTCAACTCCAAGCAAATGCTGGGACGGTACCTTCTGACAGGCCACGTCCGCTTCCTTCCAAATCCTTGCCTACTTTCATCCATTCATCTCATCTCCGATTCCGGTGCGCGAGGTCGCCCACGGGCGTCGACTAGAACGACCAGCACTCAGCCTCTCAGGAGGCCAGACAACAAAAACAAAGAATCCACTCAGCCGAGCTTTACATAACAAAACTACTTTTCCTGGAGCTTATCTCTAGAGCTTACCCGGCCGAAGCCGTCAGATTTTTTAAGAGCGTTAAAAATCCCTCAGTATGCCTTCCTTCAGAGGGGAAGTAAAGCCGGCGGTCCCATGTCATTGATTTATGGCATGTTAAAGAACCTTCCACTAATTGCACCTGTGTGAAGCTAAATTGGATAGGTTAAGAATGTAAACAATGCTCTTAGGTTTCTACGTTCGTTGCCAAGAGTCGACTGCGGTGGTGTCTAGTAGCTAAGTTCTGAACTTGGCCTAGTAGTCATTGATGGAGGCGCTTGGTGGCAAAAGTAGGAACTATTTGAAAAATTCTAAGTTTCAGTCTGTACTTAAATTAAAAAACAGAACACACACTAATACAGTCATCATAATTAACACCGGCATACCTGCCAACTTTTGAAAAGGGCTATCAGTAAAACTCACGCGCGACAAAAAATTAACGATTTTCGACATACCCCGGCTTGACGAAAATAATAATACTTCTGGGCTACAAAATACAATAATTCATGCTTTAAACAGGATACTTCAATGAAATCATATCTACTTACTATGATTTGTAGATGAACATAACAATCAAGAAGAAATCCATGTTAATCAGCAGCAGGCGTGGTGAATATTGGTTTGGAGCAGACATAACAGGACTTCCTTGATAGATTAAGCTGATATACGATAATTGAAAAAGGCTTTAAACAATAAAACTTGTTTAACGTAACACAGGCAAGAAATAATATAATACACACTGCAAATCACATGCTAGTTCGACTTTTAAGTCATGGTTGTGGCCTTTTTAGCTTCCTGCAAACATTCTTGAGAAAATGTTTTGTCATAACAGGGACCAGAACGCCTGGTCTTCAAAATAGAAATAGACTCCAGAGATTCATTGGACATGGATGACCTGAACAGTGTTCTATTTTTCTTCACAAGGCTAAAAATAACGTTCACATTCTGCATTGCTATGGGGTATGGTGAGAATAGAGAGCAATACTCTAGAAATTCGGTTATACTTAAGAAGTCCATCGGCTCCACGAATTCTTGATATTTGTGCCCAACTGGAATCACTTGCAGCATCTTGATGTGCAGCCAAAGTGTCATCTACCTGAAGAGCTGTGAACTGCCTCTGAAGCTCATTCACCACCTCATCTGTAGTTTCATTCTCTTCCTTGCATAACATGATAGGAAACTTTTCCAAGAAAAAACGAATGGAAGATAACTGTGCATCTTCAATGTTGTCTAACCTAGCAACTTGAGCATTCTTTAACACGTCATCCTTGAGTGGAAACTTGTTGATGATGTAGTCACAGGCAGTATAAAAGTAGTTTCTCACTGATGAAAAGAAAAGGGATTTATCTGTATCCGGTCCGTTCTGAAGGCACTTAACAACTTCAGATGATGCATTTTTGCCATTTTATTTACAATACATGTCGTTTTCGTGCGACCACAACTATATTTCTTTGCAACTTCTGATGTGGGAAACATCGTCTTAAATAAAGCACCAGCATGATCAGCCGCACTTAAGGGCACATTGTGTTCCACCAAAAAGGAAGTAAACAGACACTCGGCCCTAATTACGTCACTGTCAACGTTTCCAGACTTAGCAAAAAAGGTGTTGATTTTCTTGCTTATCTTCCTTCGATTTAACATAACTAATGTGTTTACCGCACTTCACATGATTACTTAAATCGTTTTTTCCACCATGTGCAATATTAATATCACACCCACATACCGTGCAAAAGGCAAATTTTTCTCTCTTTCTTGATTTTAGTATGCACGGAAAATCAACCGAGTATGATTCTTTAAATGTCTGGAAGTACTGTTTCTTGTTGGATTTGTTCATTCTCGATATCTACTAAAACATCGAAAGGAACCTGGATCACTGAACGTCACATAAAATTATAACATAAAACACTTAAGACAGCCAACACTTCATTAAAACATGTCAAGACACACAAAGCCATTAAATGAAAACGACGCCAACCTCGTGAAGAAAGAATATGCACATGGTAGAAAAAAAACACACACACACGTGGAACGAATGTAATTAGTCGAAGGAATACAGGAAACTGCGAAGCACGAAGTTATAGCACAAAAACTCGAACGCTTCATTAAAATATGCCATAACCTTAAAAGACGAAAACATTCAAGGAACGCCAACTTCGCGAACAATGAACAACTAACGTGGTCAAAGAATATGGTTTAAATCGCAACGAGCGAACGGAGCGGAACAAAGAATATGCGAAGCAGAGCCTGTCGACACATGGAAGAAGGGTTATCCCGGCTTCAAATTCAATTACAAATGACGACACAACCACCACACGGTTAAAAGTACGAATCATATCACAGAACGAGCTATCGACTATCGTGGACTTGCCTCCGACCCACGCAAACAATCGATTGTACGGAAGTGGGCGGTATTATCGAATGTAAATTATCGTTTCAAATTTTTGTCCGCAAAATCGTAAAATGACACCGTTCATCCGTAAAACCGTAAAATGCTGCAATTTCCGTAAATTTTACGGATAAACCGTAAAAGTTGGCAGGTATGCACCGGTTATCAGACAGATTCTACACACACCCAAAGTACACGGGGATACATGACCGCATTGTCGCAGCCCCTAAACTTAAGAACCAACCAACCATCTCTAGAGCTTTATTAGATACAGAATTCGTTACTAGCATAATGAGGGGCTTCACGGCAGCTTCCATCTTATGCAGTAGAGCCAAATCATCGACGAAGGCAAGAGCTGACAAAAAATTTCCAGTACAGGAATTCCATTGCAGCCTTACTCTTCTGTGATTTGTCCTTCACATAGTTTGTTTGAAACAAAATCTATTGCTGCATTGGAAATTCTAGGGGAGTGGGAGGGCTTCTTGAGCCGTGTCATTCTTCATAGATATCTGACTAGTTCTTGTTATCCTGTTTAAATTGATCATTTGCATATGCATCAAAATTCACACCTGATTATATTTATGAGAGGAAAGCAATGACAAACTACCTTACTTCTCACCTTGCCTAGTACACCTCGTTATAGTTCTGCCGTGGGTTTTCTGTGAGTTTCCATCCACATAATCTACGGCGGTACTTTTTGAGGATCCGACCAGCCTTTGGGCCGACTACCTAATGGTTTATATTTACACAGGTGGAGTTTTCTTAGAGGAGAGCTGTGACAACAGTTCTGAGTTTAGGAGGAACAGGAAACATATTTAGGGCCTAAGTGATCATAAGAACATGATCGAATACCGTACTTTATTAGATTCATCAAGCACTCTTTCTTTTTCAGCTTGGAGTCTGCGTAGACTTTTGTTTAATACGAGGTCTGATCCAAGTTTCTGGTCGATTACTCTTTCTATAATTCTCTGCAACAGTAAAAAAATTGTTTTTGGACACCATTTGATAGTGGTGTCCGCATCTCCATCTTGTAAATCAGAATGGTTCTTCCACGTCTGAAACATGGTGGCACGCGTCCACAACAGAGCATGTAAGTGGCGATAAAGAGATATTTATAATTATATAGTTATGTACAGTTTACGAGGTGGTGAACTTCAGATATGTGCAATTGGTGCATGAGTTGCTTTTCCCACAACTGAAAACTCGCGTATCAATTGCACGTACGTGAGGCTGGCAGACTGTCCTCTGTACGACTGCGAAACCGGGACTGACTGGCCAAAACCCGTGGCGAGAACAGTAAAGCTATAAATCATCAATCTTCTTCTTCTTCCTGGCGTGTTCCCAATTATGTTTTGGGGTCCGCCACTCTGCACCTCGCTTTCCATTTGTTGCGGTTTGCTGCATCTGTAGGACGAAGACCTACGATGCGCATATCGTCGTGTAGGGTATCCATCCAACGCCTTTTTGGTCGTCCTGGAGGTCTTTGTCCATCAGGCTCGAGAGCAAGTGACTTGCTTACAATGGACTCTGTATTTGCTCGGGCTACATGCCCGTACCAACGCAACCGAGTCTCCCTCATTTTGGCTGGAATAGGGGCAATTCCAAGAGTATTGCGGATGTCTTCGTTCTTAATATGATCCAGCCGTGTAATTCCCAAGGACCATCTTAGCATCCGCATCTCCATTGAGTGCAAAGCTTGTTCATGTTTCTTTGTATTAGGCCAGCATTCAGCTCCATACAAAGCAACAGGGCAGACGACTGTTACATAGATCTTAGTTTTGAGGCGCAAAGGGATGTTGCGGTCACAGAGAACGCCTGTGACCTGGCGCCACTTCATCCATGCAGCATTCACTCTTGCACGGGCATCCGAGACTGTGTCACCATCAGGTCTCACAACGGAGCCAAGGTATCGGAGATGTGAAGCCTTTGGTAGTGGGGTGCCATCTACTATGATGGTCCCATTTGTCCGGGAACCACATTCAAGGTACTCAGTCTTAGTGAGGTTGAGCCGTAGTCCAAATTCACAGAGCCTCGCATTCCAGAGGTTGACCAATTGCTCTAGATCATTACGGGTCTCGCTTGCAAGCATGACATCATCGGCGTACAGTAATGTCCATGGTGGTTGCCTCTGCAAATCGGCAGTCACTGTATCCATGCATAAGATAAACAAGAGTGGAGAAAATGCAGATCCCTGGTGAACCCCAACTCGAATATCGAACTGTTTGGTGAGGCCAGCAGCACTGCGTACAGAGCTAGTTGTATTATTGCAGAGGAGTTGGACCCAATGCACATAAGCTTCTGGTACGCCATGAGATTGAAGAGAATACCATATAAGCTGATGGGGAACCCGGTCGAATGCTTTCTCCAGATCCAGAAAAGCCATGTGAATTGACCTTCTTTTCTCCATATACTTTTCTATCAGAAGCCGCATTGCATGGATAGCATCAGTTGTTCCACGACCTTTCATGAATCCACACTGGTTAGGCGAGATGGTAACAATGCTACGTAAGCGAGTGTCAATCACACGTTCTAGAATCTTCATTATGTGGCATAGGAGACGAATAGGACGATAATTGGCACAAATAGTTACATCGCCCTTGCCTTTCCATATTGGTACTGTGACGCTAGTTTGCCAAGCTGACGGGATCTGGTGGCTCGCAAGGCATTTGTTAAAGAACTCTGCTAGGAACTCTGCAGAGGCATGACCCTACTGCTTCCATAGCTCTGCAGGAATATCGTCAGGGCCTGTTGCCTTGCCATTCTTCATTGCGTGGATCGCAGTATTGACCTCAGCAGGTGTGATAGGTGGAACTGCACCTTGTACAGGTTCGGCTAATGGAATCGGTGGGTGTGGGAACTCCTCATTACAGATAGTATTGAAGTGTTCATGCCATCGTTGAAGGATCTCTGTTGATTTTGTTAGAAGATGCCAGTGCTTATCCTTGATATGCATGCATGACATGTCCTATGTCAACTGTGGCACGATGACGAGATCTGGCTAGCTTGTAAATATTATTGACCCCAGTAGATTCCTCTAATTGTTCGTACAATGTACTTAGTTGCTTGGATTTAGCAACTGCAACAGCATGTTTTGCATCGGATTTGAGCTGACGATATTGAGTTAGATCAGCATCGGTTCTTGATCTAAGCCACGTTTTGAAAGCAGTTTTCTTAGATTTCACAGCTCGTTGCACGTCTTCATTCCACCACCAAATTTGTTTATCAACAAATTGTCGTCCCGGTTTTGTCATACCCATTACTTCCTTTGCATTTGCCTGGATGTTTGAGGTGAATTCATTCCATGTTAGTTGATCAATGTTGGCAGGAAGAGGACCAATAGAATCTAGAAGTTGCAATTCATGCATGGCCAGGTAGTTTCCACCACTTTATACGTTCAGTATTGGTGATAGGTTGTGAAGGAGTACGAAGAGTAATATGGAAATCTAAGATCAAGGGCTTATGTTGGGGAGCAACATTTTCTGAAGGAATGACCTTGGAGTCCTTCACCAATTTCAGATCTCTTCTACGCACCAACCAGTAATCAATTTGAGTTTGATGGCCACCACTGTTGTATGTGATGAGATGTGATAACCGTTTCTTGAAGAAGGTGTTCACCACCACTAGGTCACAAGCCTCGGCACACTCTAAAGTACGCACACCAGCTGCATTTCGCGTCCCATGGCCACAACCACCATGTACGCGTTCAAATCCATCACGTGATCTACCAACATGACTATTGAGATCACCACCAATAAGCAAAGACTCATTAGGATCAACTGAATGTATTAATGTCTCAAGATCACCCCAGAATTTGTCTTGTTCTTCAGCTTGGCACCCAGTCTGTGGTGCATAACATGAGACGATATGGAGTGATATTGCGTCCGTAATTATCTGGATGCTCATCAGGCGATCAGAGATACGGTTTACTCTGGTGACACTATTCCGTAGCCGTTCACAGATGGCAATTGCCACACCATTTCGGTCTGATGTTTTGCCATTGTAGAAGAGCTTGTAACCATCACCAATATCACGCGCCTTTGCGCCTTTCCACTTTGTTTCCTGGATACAGGCTACATCAATTTTGCGTTGGTGGAGCGATTCAGCCAACTCACGACTGCGCCCAGTTAATGTCCCAACGTTGATTGTCGCAAATCTGGTAATTGAGCCTTGCTTCTTAAGCCTGCCCCGGCCTTGGGTAGGTAGCCCTCGTCCATTTCCCACCCCGATCGGGCGGGGTCGGGGCGCGTCGCCTGCGGGGGACGCCCTAGCCTGGATACTACAATTTACTTGGTGCATCATGATACGACAATTACATTTCGGCCGACTTGTCGCTGAGTCTGACGCCTAGCATTTTAAAGCTACTGCCAGCATATAAATTCAGCCGCCCCTAACATGGGGTACAGACGCCGTTCGTAGCCGCCCGCTCCGGATCAGACGCTACAACTGATATCTATCCTCGGAGTGAGGATGATACCTTTTACTCTATTAATCCCGAGCACTGGGCTGCCACATCCGCCATATACACTGTACCGAAGATTATCCTCTCCACTGTAGCAGCCGTTGTGGACTTCACCGTAACCCTGGCAAGGGACCCTTACAGGGTACTACCCGGGTCAGCTGGTCCCAGGTTTTTTTTTAAGAGGTGTTACTCCTCTATCACTCGCCCTTTGTCCTGACTTGTGACAGGCAGAGCCTGGCTTCCCAAACCTTGGGCCCAGGTTGGTGGAAATTTATAACATTGATCAGCTGCACTGTGCAGGAATGTAAATGATCAGTGTTCAAAACTAAACCTGCATAGCAAAAATTAATGATAGGCCTATTGTTTTAAATCATCATCTTGAGCAGTTTCCGACCGCTGGTCGAGTCTGCTTGGAACATAAGCCTCTCCATCGTTTCCTGTCCATCCACCATCTCTCGTCTTCCACTGTGTCCCAGCACACTCTTCTTAACTCCTTTTGTCCATCTGTCCCTTGGTCTTCCCCTTGGCCTCCTTCCCTTCATTTCCATTCCAAACATCTTCTTCGATATCCTCTCCTCTCGCATCCTCCTCACATGTCCATACCATTGTAGCCTAGATCGCTCTATTCTATTTTGCAATGGTTCCTCACTTACCATCTCTCTGACTCTCTCATTCCTTACTCTGTCCATTCATGTTACTCCTACCCTACTCCTCTGGAACTTCATCTCCACTGCTCGTATTTTATTCTTGTCCCTTTCCTTCATCACCCATGTTTCTGAACCATATGTCAAAATTGGCACAAAGTAGGTCTTGTAGATGATTTCTTTACATTTTTGTGGTACATCTTTATTCCATATCATCCCCCTAACACTCTTGAAAAATCCATCTGCGCACCTTCCCCTTTCATTTATTTCCATCCTATTGCCTCCCTTTACTTCAATTATGCTTCCCAAGTACTTGAAGCATTCTACTTTCTGCAACTGCTGTCCTCCAAGTGTTATGCCCATATCCAGTCTGTTCCTCCTCCTCGTTGTGATGACCACTTCACTCTTTTGTGCTGAGAACTTCATCCCATATGATAACACTACCTTCTCCCACTCATCTAATTGCTCTTGTACTTCTTCCTCATCCTCTCCCCATACCAGAAGGTCATCAGCAAACAACATTGCCTTCATTTTCCTTTCCCCAATGCTATTTACCACTTTTCGTATGATTTCATCCATCACCACTATAAATAACAGGGGTGAGAGGGCACTTCCTTGTTTCAGACCACTCTCCAGTTGAAACCATTCCGTTTTAAATACAATGTTATAACATGCTGAATGTACAAACTTATTTTCCTATGGAAGGGCTGTAATATCAATGACGAAGCCTGGCTATAGTAGTCATGTTTATATGCACAGTTGTGACCAGTTCAACTTCTAGCACAAATGTAAGTTAATCATTTTTTGGTGATGTCAGCATGCTGTTGGTCTATGTGATGGTATTGAATCATAGTCTGGAAAGTAGCACATTCTCTATTAAAGGATAGATAAGCAATAGCCTAGTCCTAGTGTATAATTTAATTTAAAAAATTAGTGGAATAGATTTAAAAAGGAATAATACTAAAGGCAGTGGCCGCTGGCTGATAATTGTTCTGGGTGTTGCACTGGGAGAGGGTGGTAGGGTAAAAGACTGCTTGATATCAGAGAAAACTGTTTTCAATTGCACGGTAAAACGGATATACCACATTCATCACGAATGCTGCACTTCATAGAACATCACATTGTCATAGGATTAAATCGATTATAAGCTAGTCTACATGAAAACCTTCACGAGAGCAAAACAACGTAAGTTATATAAGAGGGCGAGTGTCACAAGTACGCGCAAATAGCATTGCGAGACATCGGCAGTTGACGGAGCATCTCAAATGTATCCGTCCACGCCTCGGCTTCCTTGTTTCAATCAACGGGCAACGACTAACCGAGTTAACTGTTGGGATAGGAATTACTTGGCCCAGCATCTCTGCCATACCCTTCACTATTGAGATCTGGTCGGTGCTTTGGGCTAGCAATGACCAAACGGACGAGCGCTCCTAGGAGGCGAGCTTCGTTTTCTCAGACAGTTCACAGTAACTTACTATAAGATTTCCTGATTTATTAAGGAATAAAATTATGAATTCCTATACAATCATATAAAAGGAAACGTTCAGCTTTTATTACTAAAATAGTACATTATGCAACGAGCCTATAATGGCAATAATTAAGACACGAGTATGTTTATAAAACGAGCATATGCGAGTTTTATAATTTCCATACGAGTGTCTTAATTACCAGTATAGGCGAGTAGCATATGACTGTTTATAAATGTTCGACGATAATTATTATAACTATTTTATGTTCAAACATAAATATTCATAAATATCTGTTGAGATTTCGCCAGTTTTATGTACTGAACAGAGCGCATGAGACGCAGAGAATGACTTGTATTTGACCATGGCCTCCTCGATTACCCTACTATGACACTAGGCTACGCAGTGAAATTTAAATTAGAAGGCCGTGGAACTAAGCACAGGTGCAATGCTAACCTTATCTAATTGGTCGAACAACTGTTTCTTGAGCTCTGATTGGTGGGAGAAACTGTTTCATAATGAAAAATAGTGTTATAATGAGCCTCATTATAGTACAGTTTTCTGACATATAATAGTCAGGGTCGAACATAAATATTATTACAGTATTAATAATTGTTTTTTTTTTTTTTTAAGAAATCTGGTCGTTGTGCAACACTACAACCTTATTACCGGCCGCCACTGCCTAAAGGAAGATGAGCTTGCAATACAGAGACCAGTTGATGTAGATCAGGATGAATCTTGCTCAGTACTTGCTACATGCTGTCTGGTATTTGTCTTTGATGACATAAGTCTTGAAAATCCTTGCTCACATACACAGGGCACCAAGAACTTGACAGCACTTTAGTCACATCCTGCTTTAAAAAGTCCAAAGGTCTGAAGACAATATTTAGATAATACATATTTTGCTCAGGAAGCAGAACCAAGAACTCATCACAAGTGGAAACTTACATTATTGGGTTGTGTATCGCAGGAGGGTACGATGTCTAATCCGTGCGGGGCACATTACTCTGACATTTGAGCTAATGAAGCAGACTTCTTAATTCTCTAACCTTGAACTGTCTGTACAATCAGTGCTGTGGAGAGCGATCACAGGCCCTAGGACGAGGGCTTCCGGACCCATACACATTTATCAACCTGTGACATTATTTTGTAAGTAATAAGCTTGAATTTGTATTAATCATGCGATCGAAGTGAAAGTTTGAATAATGAACCTACGCAATAATTTTCCTTTAATGGTACATAACTCTATGGCATATACATATAACAATCCATCATGGCGACCATCTGAAATATTTAGACGGTTCTCAATATCTACGAATCTATTACAGCAATCAAAATGATTTTTTTAATGTTCATAGGGGCTATGAACATAAGTTCACCTACAGGAATTTCAATAACCTGGTGATCAGAAATCTAACATGGCGGTGAGGCGAATTATAAATATTTAAATGGACGTTTCTCGCAATTTAACCATCCGAGTGCAGTGACACTTGGTACAGTAAATGCTTGTACAAATGCTAATACACTGGCATCTAATTTATTTCTATTGTTTCCATAACCACAAGATGGCAGCTGTGTCAAATTATAAAATCTCGTTTTTACTTCTTGTGTCCTAATCATGCGATTGAAGCTTGAATACTGCACGTACACAATAATCTACATGTAAGTTAAGAGTACGTAACTCTAAGACCTACATATATAAAAATCCAACATGGTGACCATCCGAAATATTAGAATGTTCTCAATATCTACGAATCTATTACAGCAATCAAACTGAAATTTTGTATGTTGATAGAGGCAATTAACATAAGTAGGATATATGAAAATAGGCTGTAGTTCTTCACGGAACTACTTGTTAGATTTTATTTCATGTTTTAATTTTCTTCAGTCACGTCTTGTGCCACCATTGGTATATAAACACCAGCTTAAAAAGTTGCATTAGACTTAAAACACTACAACTGTATTGTTATTTTTGATGTGCCGTCAGAGTTTTAGCAGATGTTACACTCTCTTTTGGAACTGTAGTTCTCCTTATTTCCTTGTACCCAACAATAACAGTTTGTTTTCTTTCATTACAGCCTGATCTACTGTCAAGGAGAACTTCTGAAAACAATTCAATTAGCTGAAATATTCGATGATTCCAAAACATTTGTCGACAAGAAAATGAAATATTCTCAAAAAATGACTCTGAATCACTTTGATATGCTGATGAGTACCACTGGCAACAAGCCGACTCATGGCGAGTTACTTAAGTTTGTCGATGACAACTTTGAAGATGGAAATGAGCTACAAACGGTTCTGCCTTCGGACTGGGTCGAGTCTCCTCCATTCCTGAACAACATCTCAGACCCGGTTCTCAGGCAGTGGGCCAAAGAGCTCAATGCGTTATGGAAGAGTCTCACTAGGAAAGTTTCAGACGGTGTTAAGTTGGAGAGCGACCGCTTTTCTCTCATATATGTTCCAAATAATTTTGTGGTCCCGGGTGGTCGGTTCCGAGAACTCTACTATTGGGACACATATTGGATCGTGCAGGGACTGCTTGTGTCGAACATGACAGAAACAGTCAAAGGAATTTTGGAGAACTTCCTGTACATGATAAGATCTTTTGGCCACATACCGAATGGAGGGCGTATTTATTACCTCGAGCGATCTCAGCCTCCGCTGTTCATCCCCATGGTTGATAATTACTACAACGCGACCCTGGACTTAGATTTTATTCGAGACAACATTGCTTTACTGGAAGAGGAGTTTCAGTTTTGGATGAAGCATCGAACTGTTCAAATCCATAGGAATGGGAAATACTATACTCTAGCTCGTTATTATGCCGTCACGCAAGGCCCACGCCCAGAGTCATTCAGGTAAGCACTTTCCTTCATTTGTTATTTATTTCTCTTGAATCTGAATAAACTTTACAGAAATATTCATTTGATAAGAACAGTAATAAAAATCAACTAACGGTTCTGTGCTGACTTATTTAAACTTGGTGTTACGAGGGCCGTTTTTTATAAAGCCCGTAGTTAGTGCGTATGCCACAATCAGCGTACGCACTACCTCCCGGCATCCTTTGCGAACAAGCAGGCGTCAGTTGCAGCTGTGTAGCTAACCTGCACGCTGAACTGTGCAACTTTACAATGTTCAAGATTATTGATTCGCCCGCCGCCACGTGTGAGGTACGAACTGTGATACGTTTTTTGAGTGCAAGAAACATGTCAGCTGCAGACATTCACTGTCAGCTTTGTGAGGTGAATGGTGATAATGCAATGACGGAATGTAAAGTGCGAAAATGGGTACGCGAGTTCAAAAGTGGCTGTGAAAATGTTCATGATGATGAACGCTCAGGTCTGTGATCACAGGTGACTTGGTGACTGCAATTGACACGAAAATTCACGAGGACTGAAGATTCATGATAACCACTCTATCAATGGATTTTCCTCAAGTGTGAATTCTTGGTTGTCAGAGCAGGCGGCAAACTTTTATGCAGAGGGATTTCAGAACTTAGTTTTAAGGTATGACAAGTGCCTAAATAAACAAGACAACTATGTAGAAAAATAGAGGAAGGTATGTTAAACCTAAAAATAAATGTGGTTTCAAAATAAAATGTTCGGTTAATTAAAAAAAAAAAACGGCCCTTACTTAAAAAACAGCCATTGTATGTTTGCAAGACACAAAGGTTTGTGTTTTTTTCAAATGTCTGTGAGTTTTGGCATGTTTAATTTTTGATGTTTTTAAACTTTATATGATTTTCCTGATAAAGACTATGCTTTGTAGTTGTTTTTCCTTTTTTTTTACCATTCATTCAGTTTTGAACAGGCTGGAAAGTTACATGTTCCTATTCATTTGAGAGTATTTTTACCAACTTTAAGGAAGGCAAACCCCAAACACATACAGTAGTCTAGTATTCTCTGAACTCTTGACATAAATAATAATTAATAATACTTTTATTGCAGCTAAACAGCCTTTAAATACATTTAAATACACTATGTTTGCACACCTGCGCCTTGGGTAGCATCGTCTTTTATGAACTTTATTCTTTTGCTGCATTTTTCAATATGGTAGCGTTCACATGTGTGTCTGCATAGTTGACATACACATGTGTCATCCGGATCATGGTATGCTTTGTTTGTACAAATCAAATGGTGAAAACCACGAACTGCCATGCGTGTGAACATGTGCCTCATCTCAAAGCTAGCTGATGTCCACGCCCGGTCAACCATGGTCCCCGTTCCATAAAATTTCAGTGGTATTTCTTCTCTTTTCCTTCTGAGTGTCGTTAATAGGTTTTCCGCACCTCTTGTGCTAGTCAATACTAGAAGCGTTCTAAAGTCTTCAATTAGGAATGCTTCTCGCGCGAGGAGGTAGACTAGCCGTGATTTGGTCGTCTTGGAAACTCCAATAGCTTTTTTAATGTTTAATGCTTTACTTTCAAGTGATGATAGATTCTTTTCAGTGAGGAAAGGCCATATGATTTCTATTCCGTATGTCAATATTGGCATTATTTTATTTTTAAATAATGCCATTGCTGTCTCGAAGCCTCCGTGGCTTAGGCGGCAGCACGCCGGCCTCTCACCGCTGGGTCCGTGGTTCAAATCCCGGTCACTCCATGTGAGATCTGTGCTGGACAAAACGGAGGCAGACAGGTTTTTCTCCGGGTACTCCGGTTTTCACTGTCAAAATTTCATTCCAGCAACACTCTCCACTATCATTTCATTTCATCTGTCATTCATTTAATCATTGCCCCAGAGGAGTGCGTCAGGCCTCGGCAGCCGGCACAGTCCATATCCTCGCCGCTAGATAGGGGCTTCATTCATTCCATTCCTGACCCGGTCGGAGACTGGAAGCAGGCTGTGGATTTTCATTTCATTCATTGCTGTCTCGAGGTTGAGTGTTCTTATATATCTTATATCGTGCATCGCCCGAACCGCTTGACATTAAAAACCAATGAAAGAAGGATGAGGTTTGGGAGTTAAAGAAGTCATATTTTTTTCGTGAGCTTATTTTGTCCAAAATTTAAAAAACAAAAAGTGCAAATGAAGGGTCCTAGACCCCATTTAAAGCAATTTCATTTTGCTTATAAATGCATATTTTGGGAATTGTTATGGTTTTCGTCATATTTTGCTCATTTTAGTGATATAAAGCCATATTTTGTTAACATTTTGACAAGGTACATGTTACATGGTGCAAAGCAAAGCAAAGCCATAGAGGCCCTGGCAGTACCGTATAGTAGAGCCAATATTACTTCCGACTTGAAGTTTCAGTGCTACTCTACAGCTATCTATTCAGTGAGAAGTGAATCACTTTTCCTAGCCAATCACAGGCAGCCATTCATATCGAGTTTAGTTCAATGCTCCAATGCAGCAATTGGCTGATATAGTGCAGGGACCTTGCCACATCAACGGGAAATAGGATTGATTGAGTATTTCCATGAGTCGTTAAGGGAAGACTTGGTCTTGATTAAGTGGTATTCAACACATTGTGTATGTCATAGCTTTGCTGTTTTGCGTGTGTGGGACGAGGAAGTCTGCAAAATTTTATTTTATTGATAAACATTATGTGTCTTATGTGTAATATGATAATGTTAATGTTTATAATAGGCATGCTAAGTATCACTACGGTATATATCGGTTTTAATGGACATTTTAAGATGCCTTTGATCATGAACTATGTGCTTTTTAAATGAGTGTTTTTATATTATAATGAGTGCACCTGGCTGAAGAAGAGCTAATTGTTAAGCTCAAAACATGTCCCAAGGTTGAACTAAGATAATTTATGAATAAATTGTATTGAATAGACGGAAATGTATAATTACTAGTCAAATAGGAATATCAGTCAATACGGATCAATATGATGTCGAATACTCCTAACGAAACGACTGGCACCTCAGTATTAAGAAAGCCAACCCCGCATAACTGGAAAAGGCGAGGAAGAAAAGAAGAAGAAGATACATGAGTTTGGCCATCGCCATCTATAATTCTCAAGCCGTGCTGTTGGTAGAATTGGCAACGTTTTGTTGAGTCCGTAAATTCTATAAACACGTAAGACCACATAAATATTGTCTATTTGATATGACAGCATCTAAAAGCAGGTCGTAAGTTACTAACTATGTCAACACCCGTGAAATTCCTCGAGGTGAATCAGACCTGCTGAAAGTTGTAGAAGTGAGCATTTCCCGTATTAAGTTGCATGTGTAACCAATGCCTTGTAATGAATTTAGCCAACAAATTCTTCACTAATATTTCATTAAACGATTTCAGATGCGTAGGAAGTGTTGTGTGCCTGACTGTAAGTCAAATTATGGCAGCACTATTCAAATAACTGGTTATATCACTACGTTTTGATCACTACAGCGAGGTGGACTTTCTGTGTCTAGTAGACCTAATTTAGTTATCTTCATGTGCCCTCTATTTTCCAGTACATTATGAACATTACTCAGTTTGCGAGTGCTTTTAGGTAAATTTCATTAGAAAGCTATCTATTTTTAAATTAAGTGACCGGTGGAACATTATTGTTAGACTGTCAACATTAAGCTGGGAGGCCTATTGGGACTATGATGAGTGCATCTGTGGACAAAAAGTGAAGGATTTATTATCAAGTAGTAAGTTAGTAAGAATAGTCTTAAATATATTTTCTGAGTGCGTCAATGACGACAGTGAGCATAGCAGCAAAGAAAGGGAACTTCAGACATTGGGACATTGAGGGACAGTACAGCCCTTTAATATTACCTTATCGGGAATCGACAGTACATAGCATAATAATATGTATCCTTTATTTGTGTGTAGATTTAGCGGACGTTATGTTCTGTTGTACTTTCGGTAACATTTTGCATCAAAATCTATGTGTTTACACAGTGTTAGGAATTACCATGTGCTTGCGCTAGGCCTCCCAGATGACAGATGGGCGGTTGCCAAACCTTATGACACGGCTTGAGAATTGTAGACGGCGATGGTTTGGCTGTAGAGGGAAGAAAAGCAGAGGTAGACCTCAAAGTGAGAGGAGCAGAAGCATGAGCCGACTTGTTTGCAAACAGAGGCTTGTAGACTAGACTGGGCGCTGAAAGGCAATTGATTGCTTATTCCATAATCCCTTAATATTTTTAGAACTCCAATTACATTAACATTTTTTCTTTCATTTGAGACATGCTCATTTTAAGTTAGCTTTTTATTCAAAACTAGCAACCCGACCCGGCTTCGCCCGGGAACCGTTATGAATGCATTACGTACTAAGCGCTTTTTTTTTTCAATCAATGAACAATGACCAATATCTGTTTTACGTCTCGGCATGATGGGTTAAAATCATTGACTGGACTATTAATTATATTATCATGGAGATGCATGTGCAACAAATTCTTGTCAGACGTAATTTAAGAATGGCGAGGTGCATGAAACACAAATCCCCCTTCCGTCCAATCTTAACTTGACTGTGAATTTTGCGGAATGAAACGTTCACAGGCGAAATGAAGAAAAGCCGAGTTGCACTTCCAGGGAAACTCCAAACACAACCACACTTCTCAGAAGTCTTAACTCGACACGACTCAACGATTTGCTGCTGGCTGTATCTGGGGCAATAGGTTCACCCGCTAGCTAGGCTGTAACAGGAAGGACAGACTCGCCCTTAGCTAGTTCGTAAACTGTCGCCTCAGTAGTTGAATGGACAAGGTTGGAACTAAATTAAAACGTAAAAACACTCATAGTGGGCGATGTATTGAAGATAGACATATGTTCTCGCGGACTTTTTTGTAGAACTTTTCATGCTGAACAATTCTTACACTCGTAGCATTCAGATATTTTTAACAGTTTGCCCAGCGTAAGCCTACAAAGCGCTCGGACGCCAGATTTTTTTCGACTTTTCCACTGAAATCATTACTGCTCGGCTTCCTTTGATCATAAATAAATTATTTTCTACAGAAATAATCCTCGAGATATCCTTTACAGAATGGTGAAAACCGCATCAAAATCCATCCAGTGGTTCTCGAGTTTACCCATAACATCCAAGAATTGGGGACTTCGTTTTATACTAAGTAGAGATGAGGCCTAAATATGTGATTATTTTCACCTGTTCAATGGGATCAGATTCTGGTTGGTACGGTGATTGAGTACAATAATACAATACAAATAAAATTACTAATAGATGATGATGATGATAATGGTTGTTTTAAGGGGCCTAACATCTAGGTTATCAGCCCCTAATGGTTTGGGTGATAGTGAAAATGAAAGGACTACTCTCTTACAAACTAGAAGAGGAAATGGGAAACAAGAAGGAGAAGAATGTAAATAAAAGACAGGAGGAAAGGAAATGCCCTCAACCCTCGAAGAATGAGAATTGAGGGACTTGGAAGAAAGGAGAGCCAAGAAAGGCAGAGAGGAAAGAGGAGAGGGCCCGCCCCAAAGGCAATGGAAGAAGGAGAAGAACCAAGCCCAGCTCAGGAAGCCCTTGGGGTAGCCAACACCCGAACTCACCAGCGGTGAGCCCTTGAGGGTGTAGCACTATCCAGGGTGCACCATAAGTGGTGGGGCTACACTCACCCTGCCTCCTCGAGAGTCTTGAGCCGAAGACAGGAGATATAATGAAAAGAAAACAAGAGGTCTGACCCCTCAAAGTATGAGGGATCAGGAAAGATGAGACAAGGGCCAATTAAGACGGGAAAGTGAAAGACTCCCTAGGCCTCGGATACCCTAATACCGTCGAGGTCGAAAAAGAACAGGAGTTGACCAAGCGAGGTCGAGAGGAAAGATATCAAAGAGGAGCCCGGCACAAGTACGGTAAGTGTTAAAAAAAAAGTGGAAGCAATGCCGGTCTCAGCAGGGTCCCATGCTCGCCAACCCACGTCTCACAAGTTGTGAGCACCTGGGGGGAAAATCTTTGAATTGATGAGGCAAAACAATAAATGTTATATTTTTCTATAAATGTTTTGTATACTGTAATATGATTTTGTCTCCTCTGGCAATGACAGTTTCCTGCCCAGAGTAGTTTTAATCTAGTTCACTGATTGCAGAGAAGACTACATAGCAGCAAATGAACATTTTGATAATGAAAAACGGCAGCAGGAGTTCTATAGTGATATATCATCAGCTGCTGAATCTGGATGGGATTTCTCCAGTCGCTGGTTCATCAGTAACGAGTCCAATACTGGTGAGTGGTTGTCAGTGTAGCCAACTTTCTTAGTCCTTCTGGCTTCACTCCAACCTTATTGTCATAATTACCATCCCCCAGACTGTCCGCCCCAAAGTTTAGTAGGATACAATACCGTAATAATAATGATATTGATTTTACGTCACTTGTAACTACTGCGGCTTTTAGAGACGCCGGGATGCCGGAATTTTGTCCCAAAGGGGGTCTGTAATGCACAGTAAATCTACTGACACGGCTCCCTCGCAACTGGCTGTGCCAGGATTCGATCCTGCAACCTTGAGCACAGCAGACGAGAACATTACCGCTGAGCCATGCAACCAGTCTTAGTAGGATACAAAGAACAAATTAGGAATCTAATTTTCTAACTTGTTTT
Organism: Meconema thalassinum; assembly: GCA_946902985.2. Classification (NCBI taxonomy): domain Eukaryota; kingdom Metazoa; phylum Arthropoda; class Insecta; order Orthoptera; family Tettigoniidae; genus Meconema; species Meconema thalassinum. The sequence continues at coordinate 539,599,976 of OX336392.1, forward strand.
GACACAGAAAACTCTCCCCCTCCCATTTGTTATACGAGAGGGCTAATAAGTGTATACATGTACTCTTAGAAGAATCAGAAACTTGGTATGACGGGGGGCTCTTAAACTCTTCAACTATTCCACTCGTGTCACAGAATTGCAATATGCAGATGACAATGCTTCTCCAGCCCACACACCAGAAGAGCTTCAACAGTCTGCCAACTGTTTCAACAGAGCTTATGAACGTTTTGGTCTGACTGTCAACATTGAGAAGACCAAAGTGCTAACTCAGCCTGTTCCTGGAACCATCCCCCCAGATTTTGATATCAACATATCTGGCTCAGCTCTGGAAAGGGTGGAACACTTCTTGTACCTTGGTAGTACCGGTATTCTATCAGTGAACTGTACCTCTGAGAAGGACGTGGAAAACATAATACAGGCTGCCCATGTGGCTGTTGGACGTCTCTCACATCGTGTGTTCCTGAACAAAGATCCGCACGAAAGTATTGGTGTACCAAGCTGTTGTTATTTCTACGTTACTCTACGGATGTGAAACCTGGACCATATATTGCCGGGACATCAAGAAACTGGAACACTTTCATCAACAAAAACTTAGATCCATCATGAACATCAAATGGGTTGACTATGTAACTAATATAGCAGTCCTTGAGAAAGAAATGCTAAACAGCATTGAAGCTTCCATTGTTGGTCATCGGCTTGGATAGGCAGGCCATATCCATCGTATGAGTGACAGCAGACTCCCTCGGCAAATCCTGTATAGTGAACTCAACATTGGCAAGAGGCCATGTGGTGCTCCTTTAAAACGATATAAAGACCAACTTAAGCAGACCATGAGAAGAGTAGAGATAAACCCAAATACTTGGCATACTCTTGCACTAGCATGCTACCATCTCAGCTGCAGTTGCACAGTTTGAGCAGGAACGTCGAAAACAGGAAGAGGAAATTCGCCAGAGGAAGAAGATACGTCAAACTCTACCACGCCCTCCACCCTCCATCGGATGCAACATATGTGGTCACTTGTTTTATGCAAGAATTCGTCTGATAAGACATCAGCGCCATCTTCATCGTCTGGACTAAGGATTATGGAACGTAAACTCGGATAAGAGTATCGGCCGACGACATGTACTCTTACAGGTAGTAGGGTGCCTAATCTCATTGGGTGCACATGTGTTGACCAACTGAAAAGCAATTCTGTCAACAGATAATTCAGCACACATTTAGGTTTCACTTTTTTCTTTTCTGACAGTCCTGAAAGTTTGTAGCAGACAGCTCGTGTGTTGTGTCAGGTTTGTTCCCCTAGAGTTGCCTAATGGCTGAACTGAGCTGTGTGCTGCAGCCATGGTTGAAGTTACACCTACATGTTAATAATGGACCTGCTCATTTCCTTGTTTAACATGTCCACCCTGAGATTGATCTATGGCCACCTGGTGCTAGAATGAGTATTAAGTGGTGCTCCTTGTTGCAAACACTGAACAGAAGGAGAGTAGTTAACTATTGTACATTGAAATGGTGTTATTTTACGGGTAAGTTGAAGGAACTGTGCCCATCGTTGCCTGGTGTGCGACCTCCTGTCTTAATCAATCAACCTACGAGAGGTTTCGCTATATAGCGCTGTAGGAAGAAGATTGGAGTATGTCAAAGAAATCTTGAAAGCACCAAAGTTATTGCAGCTGATAACCTGAATGTTCTGCCCCATAACCATCACACTTATACAGAGGCTTAATATTTAGTTAACAGATATACCCTACAGTCATGAATGATGATAATGATGATGATAACTGTTTTAAGGGGCCTAAAAAATCGTTTTTCACTAATTACTCCCTGCGACTAAAATTTGTAATCAGCGCACGAGGTAACTATTTTCACAATTCCGCACCACAACATGGGTAGGGGCAGCATGATGCAGCCCACATTGACAGCCAACAAGGCACTCATTTGAATATTCTTACAGTTACACCTCAATCCCAGCATCTCTGGACCCTAGTCATCATCATCATTTCCCCTTATCCAGCTCCCGCCGGGTGGGGGTATTTATGGCACTTCTACACTTTCCTCTTTCCTTCCACAATTCTTCTTCCACGATCTTGTCCCAGTCCAGATTTCTTTTTCTTACGCTGTTCTTCACTGAATCAATCCACCTTGTTCTAGGTCTTCCTCTTGCTCTCTTACCCTTGCACTTGGCCTCCAGCATCTGTCTTGGTATTCTATTTTCCTCCATCCTCTTTACATGTCCAAACCACCTTAGTTTATTCTTCTCAATTCTCTCATTTAGTTTTCCCATCCCAACTTCCTTCGTAACATCTTCATTTCTCACTCTGTCTTTTCTATCATACTTCTTAGGAATTTCTCTGGACCCTAGTACAAGACCAAAATACTTCTGAAATGGTTGGTTCTAGGGTCTTAAAACATGGATTTTGGGTCCCCTTGTCTGTTTATTATTTATACTAATCCACAACGTTTCATCGAACTGAACCAAACCCAACTTTTGATTCTTGCATTGCGAGGCTTAAAATGAGCCTAGACAAAATCTATGTGCCAAACGGCTTAAATCTAGCAAACACAGAGGGCTGACCAAATTTCAAATAGACTGTGTGCAGAGTTCCAGAAGGTCATCATCATCATCATCTTCTACAGTTTCCAGCCCCTGGCTGGGTCTGTTTGGAACATAAGCCTTTCCATCTTTTGCTATCCTCCCACCCGCTTTCACTCCTCACTCTGTCTCACTCCTCTCCTTCCTTCACACCCACAATCCACCTGTCTCTTGGTCTCTCGTCCTCCATTTCCATCTCATGCATCGTCCTTGGTATCCAGCCATCCTAACATGTGCGTACCAACACATTCTTGACTTCTCTATGATCTCTTGTAAGGGTTTCTCTTCCACAATCTCTCTCACTCTCTCATTTCTTACTCCATCCCTTCTTGTTATTCCTAATCTGCTTCTCTGAAATTTCATTTCGCAAGCCTGGATCCTGCTCACCTGTCTCTTCTTCATAACTAGAGCCCCGGATTTTTTGTTTTAACGATACCCGCGAAATATTTCAGCAAACATATATGTGTTATCACAACGATATATTTACCCCAAACATGCCATTATCTTCGATATTGAAGCCACGAAATGAAGTTATTTTGCGAAATGTGCTATTTTCACCGCAAATACAGTACCCTAACAAAATGCTGGTTAGAAGATTAAATAAAACATATTTATTTTAGAGTGTGAGAGAGATTGTGGAAGAGAAACCCTTACAAGAGATCATAGAGAAGTCAAGAATGTATCAAGGATAAGATTTGGGATGAATTTGCGAAGAAACTGGAGGAAGATACACAAGGTAATAAGAAATTACTATATAAAACTGTGAAAAACAATAAAAGACAACAGGAATCAGTTACAGCTTTGGAAGGAAATAATGGAGAAGTGATAAGAAGCATAAATGAAATCAGGAAATTAATGGGACAGTATTTTGATCAACTGTTAAATGATGCATCTAATAATGACAGTGGGGACACGAACATCAATTTAAGGGCCAATGATGAAAACCACCAAGAACCACCCCCAACCTGGTCTGAAGTGGAAGAAGCTTGTAAAGCTATGATCAAAGGGAAATCCACTGGAGTTGATGAAGTAAGTTCAGACATGATAAAAGCAGCAGGAATTAATGGGATACATTGGTTGTACAGAGTATTACATGCTATATGGAAGGACAATAAGATCCCTGATGACTGGTCTAAAGGTGTAATAGTGCCATTGTTTAAGAAAGGAAACCGGAAAAAGTGTGAGAACTATCGTGGAATTACTTTGTTATCCCATGGTCTAAAGATCTTGGAAAAATAATTGCGAAAAGACTACGCAGACACTTAGAAAAGGCTTTAGAAGAAGAACAACATGGCTTTAGACCAGGAAGGAGTACTATTGACTTGATCTTTGCTGCAAGAATGCTTATTGAGAAACATCTTGAAAAAGGGAAAGAATTAGTAATGGTATTTCTAGATATAGAAAAAGCTTATGATAGCATTGCAAGATCAAAAATTTGGGAATGTTTAGAAAGGCACAATGTCCCAAAAGGCTTGATAAACAAGATCAAAATGCTGTATGAGAACACAAGGGCATGTGTAAGAATAGGTAATGGGGAAAGCAGATGGTTCACAACAAAACAAGGAGTCCAACAAGGAAGTTCACTGTCTCCATTACTATTCATCACAGTGATGGACATAATCCTGAAGAGAATAAAAGAAGAACAGGGTAATGAAACAAATGCCCTTGTCTTTGCAGATGACATCATGATTTGGGGAGAAAGTGCCAGAGAGGTACAAGAAAAACTGGATTCATGGGACAAGCTGTTCAAGGAGTATGGGTTGAAAATAAGCCAAAGTAAGACAGTAGTGATGACAACAGGACTGTCTAATGCAACCATTTACCTGAATAATCAGCCTCTACAAATTGTTGATCAATTTAAATATCTTGGTAGCACAGTGTGTAAGGATAACAACAACAGTGAAGTAACAAATAGAACTAGTAATGCAGCCACCTTCTATGCACAAGTTAGAACACTACTGTGGGATAATAAAGTGCCCAGGAAGTGTAAACATATACTGTTTAAGACATACTACATCCCAATTCTAACTTACGGAGTAGAAACTTGCACCCTGTCCAGAAGAGAAGAAAGTAGGATTCAGGCATCCGAAATGAAGTTTATAAGAACAATGCTTCAAAGGACAAGGAGAGACAAAGTAAGGAACGAAACAAACAGGACAGAGGCTGGCATAGATATCAGTGCTACAAAATATTTGCAGAAGCAACGATTAGGATGGTATGGGCATCTTCAAAGAATGGGAGATGAGAGGACACCAAAAGCTTATTTCAACAAGATTATCCCAGGAAAAAGACCAGTAGGAAGACCAAAGAAGAAATGGTTGGACCAAATCAAGGATGACCCATGAAGACCAACTATTCATGGACAGGAAAAGGTGGCGAGGGCTCGTTAACAGCACCCGGGCGACTGGAGCTGGAATTTGATGATGATGATGATGATTTCCACAATCTGTCCTTTGACAGTAAGTATTTCATAAGATTCAAGATAACGAAGTCCTTTCTTGAGCTTGATTGGCTGAAGTCCTGAAATGATGGAAACAATGCTCTACTTCTACTTTGGAGACAGCACAAGTTTCATGAGTTAGTGAGAAAAGTACTATGTCAGTCATGGAGACTATGTGTTGAGGTAATTGTTAAGTTAGATCTTAAACACAGAAAATATAATTCATTTGAGTCTTAAAAAAAAAAAAAAAAGAGAATCGTTCCTTATTCCTCCAAATGTTTCTATAGTGTTCATTATTTAACCAAATCCGCTCACTGTACACGTAGCCTAGTTAATAAGCACATTCACACCTCACTTTTCATTTCACCACTATGGATATTTTATTTCACCACTTCGAAGCCTTTTATATTACCATAAATCATGGTCCCTATTCATAACCCACATTTCTGAGGTGTAGGTGAGTATTGGGACTTAATACGTTCGATACAATACCCGTTTGCTCCTCTGGGGCACGTCCCTGCTCCATACCAGACCTGTCACGCTCTGTTTGCCTTCTTCTCTCACTGATCTCCCTGTCATTTCTAACACTTATTTCTATTATTATTATTTATTTAGCGTATGATGCTTACAAGACAGGAAAGAATTATATACACTATTTACAATAAACACTCTTCACAGCATTAGGACCATCTCTTCAAATATGGACAGGAACGTCTGTAATCCACACAATTGCATCAGGAGTTGCTGAGTGGAGATCATCCAAGGCGCCGGGATATGAATGCAGAGGGCACTCCTGCACAATAGTCTGCATTTCAAAACCACAGTCACATCGGGGGGGAATCTATCCAACCCCACTGGTGTAGGGCTGTATCTGTTCGACCAGTACCACATCGGAATCTGTTGAGCCTTGACCAAACTGCCCGAGGAAGATTAAAACCAGCAAGTCTTGTGGTGGGGTCACTGATTTGAAGTAGGCCGCGAGGTGAGGAGTTTCGCCATTCATCTCTCCAGGCATTTCGGAGGTTGAACTCAGTGGACGAAAGATCAATAGCTGTTTTGCATGCTGGCTTTCGGGATTTCAACCTCTTTGTAGAGAGCCGTATGACATCCTGATGAATAGGAAGCTCAGCATTTTCTTTGATCCTGTACCACAAGTGAACAAGAGCTTGCTGTCTCCGTATATGGGGTGGAGCGATATTACAAACTTACTTCTATTAGACTCCCTAGATACTTGAATCTATCCACCTTCTTTAGTACCTCTCTTCTTATCATTATATTTGTTGTTACTCTTCCCCTATTTCTCGTTGTCACCATTGTTTCACACTTCTTTGCATTAAATTTCAAACTATACTGTTTTACTTTCTCAACCCATACATTCAACCTTTCTTGCACCTCTGCCTCTCTATTGCCGCATATCATTAGATTAACTGCAAACATCATTGCTCTCATATGTTCTTCTCTTTCTACCATTACCTCATCCATCCAGAAGGTAAGTATGTAAAATTAGGTTCCGTTCGGTAAGTTTTACATTTTCCCAGCAAGCCTTACTTTCTAGCTTTTTATTTTTCCCATATGACTTTTTCTTCTAGTTTCTTTTTAATCATCAAAGAAATGGCTATCTCATAAAAGCTTATTTTATTTCAGACTTTACATACTGAAATGTTGATCGTGTCAATTACATGTGCTGGATGTCGGCAAGCAGTTGGTGGGATTTTCTCCTTTACGTAGGCTACAAGCATTATGAAAAGTGCGGGATGTATTTGGATTGTTTACCTCTCGCTCAACAGTAGGCTATAATCTGCTGTCTTTGTATCAGCTCATGCAAGGATGGAAGATTTTTATCATTTATTTCAAGTTATCATTTTTATTGATTAGCATCCTATACGAAACCAGAACAAATTTATGTGCTTCTTTTTTAAAATTTCTTATATAAATGGCTCAAAAGATTTTCCTATTTTTCCTCCCACGAATCTGTTTGTTTAAAAAACTAAAGTTATGTCACTTGCAGTAAATATAGGCCATTTACAAGCTTAGTGTTAATCCAGTCAACTCAATTCATGCTGCAGGAAACCTGACGAACATTCTGACAAGACACATCATTCCTGTGGATTTGAATTCCTTCCTGTACTCGAACATGCACATTCTATCCAACTTTTACCGAGTCCTCGGAGACGTGACTAAATGTGAAGAGTATGCCAAGCTGGCCCTCCGCTGGAAGGAAGCTGTGACGGCAGTGCTCTGGGACGAGGCTCAAGGATTGTGGTTTGACTACGATACCATCAATGAGATGCAGAGGAAATACTTCTATCCGTCCAACTTCGCTCCGCTCTGGACCAGATGCTATGATGAGGTAACATTTAACTTGCTGGTTTCTATAATAGATAAAGAATTATCCTTTTTAAGTTCCAACAAAAGTAGTGATCGTCGAGATATTTCTGCAGTCGACTTTAGAGACTGAAAACAACTATAACATTGCAACTGTCTACCTTCTATTTTCTAAAATAGTATCTTCCGGTCTCAAATAAAATATTGAACAGTGGTAGCTTTGCTTGCTAGGGCCAAGCTATCTGCAAACTAAGTAGACGACTGGGTTCAAACCCTATCATTGGTCATCCTTGAAATAGTTTTCCATGGTTTCCCCAATTTCAACTCCAGTCAAATGCCAAGATGGAAGCTTCTATTAGACCACAGCATATTCCTTCCAGTTCCTTCCATTATCCTCAATAGGATGTGCTAGTTGTTCCACAAGCTATGCTGGCTTGCTCACAACAGAGTAAGGAACATCGGGTTGCTTTCCCTTATATACTTCCGTTTTGTATGTATGCTTAATAAATGCGAGGTGTCTGCCAGAGAATATATATTTAGATGCCATATTTAGACTGCTCTGATTTAAATTGTTTAATTATTCTTATTGGTCTGTCAAAATTAAGGTATCTTTTATGTAAATAACTATTAGATACTTCACGAAAGCTAAATAAACGTATTACTGTCCTTTCTAAACAATCATTTGTGTCTAAAACTTGAAATTACGAAGGTGAGCAAAAATCTCACCCGCGACCACTGCCGGGTTAATTAAGCATTGTTGTACAATGTGCTCTTCCTCAGCAACAGCTTGCACCACATCATCATCATCTTGTACAGTTTCCAGCCCCAGGCTGGGTCTGTTTGGAACATAAGCCTCGCCACTTAGTCCTTTCTTCCCACCACCTCTCCGCTGTCACTCTAGTCCAGTCCTCGCCCCTCTTCTTGACACATTCCTCCACTCCTTTCAGCCATCTATCTCTTGGTCATCCCCTTGTTCGTTCCTTCTGCAGCTGCATCTCATGTATCCTTTTGGGAATCTTCTTCTCTTCCATTCTCTTTAAATGTCCATACCACCTCAGTCTTGATGTCTCAATCCTACCCTGCAAGGGCTCCTCTTTCACTATTTCCCTGACCTTTTCATTCCTCACCCTGTCTCTTCTTGTTACTCCGATCCTACTTCGTAGGAACTTCATTTCACTTGCCTGTATTCTGCTTATATCTCTTTTCTTCATTGTCCACGTTTCTGAAGCATAGGTCAGTATCGGGATATACAGTGGAATCTCGTTAGTACGTTTTTCAAGGGACTGAAAAATTTGGACGTCATATGCGGGAAAACGTACTACCGAAAAACGCCATACTGCATTTACAACGTATAAGAAAGAACGCGGCGTATATATGGACGTTCAATCGCCGACCTTAGTAAGTGATTGTATGCACTACTACAGTCACGACATAAACATAGGTTATCAGTAACTTACACGCAATAAATAACATAAAAATTAATTACTGTACCTCTACACTACAGTATAATACAGGGTCTTTATTTTTGCTTACAAAGCAAGGGCAGTCTCGCTCTCGCGCTCCGCCAGTGACGGCGCTGTTGGCGGCGACCGCGCAAGCATATGTAGGCCTACGGCTGAATACGGTGCTTAAAATCAGTAGCCTACCTTGCAGTTTTACTGGCCATGATTTACAGTAGATGCTGAAAATGTTCCCCATCAGCTTCCAAACACATATAATACAGGGTCTTTCTTTATACTTGATCAGCAAGGACATTCTCGCACTCGCGCTCCGCCAGTGACGGCTCTATCGCCGGAGACCGCGCACGCATATGTTTGAAGCATGGGCTTGCTTGAACCACTTCAATCAAGCGCTTTCTAGTTCAGGAAACTGTCCCTCTCGCACACGTTTCCTTTTGCCACTCACCCCTTCTTCAAATGCACGTTCAATTTCCTTCCTTTTGCCGAGAATCGTGTTCAGTGTAGACGGAGGAATGTTCCACTTTCGCGCAATATCCACACGCTTTGAATGTATTTAATCTTTTCGTCATTAGTTATCTGCCGTACTTTCTTCTTATCCATTATGAAACACGCAATAAAATAGGTCATAACTGGACGTGAACACTAAGAACTAGAAGACAACAGTGTGGAACAGGAAGACAATAATGTGCCTACGTGAGAAATAAACAAAGGGAAGGGGTTGAAGAGCAGCGGGAGAGAGACACGTCACCTGTGTTGCGTCATAGCTATAGCCACTTCTACGCCGTCAAACACAATAAAATCATCTACACTGTCAATAACTGTCAGAGAATATGAGACAATATCGCGTCGTATTTTCCAGAAGCCGAATTTTAAAATGAAATAAGAATAAAATACGGTTCACTAACAAATAGTTCAACGGAGATTTGATCGTTGTAAGCGGGAATAGAGAACGTATTAAGGGGATATATCAACATGAATTTAGTAGGATAGGGACTTGAGAAAGGAGAGAAAGGGCTGCGGGAGAGACACGTCACCTGTGTTGCGTCATTGCTATAGCCACTTCTACGCCGTCAAACACAATGAAATCATCTACACTGTCAATAACTATCAGAGAATATGAGGCAATATCGCGTCGTGTTTTCCAGAAGCCGAATTTTAAAATGAAATAAGAATAAAATACGGTTCTCTAACAAATAGTACATCGGAAATTTGATCGTCGTAAGCGGGAATAGAGAACGTATTAAGGGGATATATCAACATGTATTTTGTAGAATTGGGATTGGGACTTGAGAAAATCATCGCGCTAAGCGGGGAAACGTCGTAACCGAGAACGTGCTAACGAGATTCCACTGTAGTAGCTTCTGTATAACACTTCCTTGCTTTTCTGTGGGACATTTTTATTCCACATTAAGCTCCTAATGCTTCTTAGAAATGCTTCTGCCTGTCTGCCACGTTCCGTAATCTCTTTGTCATTTCTCCCATTTTCCTCCACTATACTTTCCAAGTACTTGAGACTTTCCACCTTCTTCAGCTGTCCACCTCCAAGTGTTATCCCACTCATTGGTCTGTCCTTTTTCCTGGTCGTTAACAGGATCTCACATTTACTGATGTTGAACTTCCATCCGTACTCTCCCACTGTTTCTTCCCAAGCCTTCAGTTGCTCCTGAATTTCCTCCTCCTTGTTTCCCCAGACCATGAGATCATCTGCAAACACCATTGCTTTCATCTTATCTTCTCATATCTTTCCTGCTACCTGTGTCATTACCTCGTCCATAACCACAATTCTTATAAAATATATAAATAATGAACCCTTTCTTATGCATATGTCAAAGTTTAAAATACATTAAAGCTCTTTATTATAGGAGCAGTCAAACCAGAAATATTACCCCCTTGTCAAATGATCATCAGTCCTGTGTACTTGAGTGTATGGTGAATTTGTCCGATAACCTATGCTTTTGCAGTGACTGTAATAGTATGTGTAGCTGTAATTATGACCATAGGGTAAGTGCCCCAGTACTACTATCCTGGCATTTTCTGGTAGGGAGTGTGGAAAAACCTGGGGAAAGACCACACTCGGGATAGCTGCTGTCAGTGCAGGGGTTCGACCCTCCAATCTTTGGATTCGCTGCAACTCCCCATCGTGGTTATAGTGAGTGAATTAGTGCATATGGCTATTCTGCGGGGAAGTGTGTTTATTTATAAATAATTCATTTCCAAATTCAGCCCATCAAAGTTAATCAAACACACCTATTTTCCTTTTGTAACGCAGAAATGTCTTTTCTGTTTTGCCGGCTAGGCCTGCATGATTTTGCGGTAAAATAGAAAATAAGCCATGTTGCTAGAGATTAATGTTCTGCATCTGAAAATGGTGTCAGTTTTGTAATATCATATCTTGTTTAGGAACAATTCCATTTTTATTGTTATAATCAAAATCATATTTTTCACTATTGCCATTTAACCAGTTGTGAAAAGGAAAAGCACAATGGATTTTTGAATTTAGCACAGCAAAGTTAATTTAACACACCCATTTTTGTTTTTACCGCAGAATTATTTCTTTTTTGCAGGTCTGAGTAATTTGTAACCTAGTTTTAGCGGTGTCTTCAACTTGCATATGAATTTTCAGGGCATTTGCTCCAGTTGTTTTGATGCCAAACCATAACGAACTGAGGGTATATTTGATCACTACACCCTGCACCTGCGATGAATCCAAAGTTTTTGTTAAAAATTCCAAATGTTCAACCAGAAAGTATGGAGCATTGTGTGTTGCCCTGTTTCAGAGTAAAGCTGCATCAATAGCTATGAAGGTTATGCATTATATAAAGAGGAATAATGTGAAGTTTTATCTGGGAGGCATTCCAAGCTCTTTTGAGCAGACAGGTCAGCAATGGGACATGCCCAACGCTTGGCCACCACTGCAGATGATCATCATTCAAGGACTGGAGCGAACACGGCAGCCGTCTGCAGTGCGACTGGCATACAAGATCGCCAAACTGTGGGTGCGTTCCAACTTCAAGGGATACCAGGATTCACAAAGGATGTACGAGAAGGTGGCAATTCTTTAATATGCTATGCTACAAATTCTGATATTAGTAATATTTATCATAAATTAATACAAGGTATTAATGATGTTAGAACACTAATTACTAGATTTAACCCTAGAACTGCGGACCGTCTTCCAGGAAGACGGTGTGTTTAATCAAGTGCGACCGTCTCTCTGAAAGACGGTCTCGGAATTCAAATATAGTACTACTGTTAGCCATCAGATTGCACTAATTTCAAGTCATGCTGGTTCCCGATGCTTTTATCTTTCGTAGTGTAAGTCATTGGCAAACAAATGACAATATGCAGGCTATTATTTGGCTGCAGAAGTGGAAGTACTTCCATGTTGACATTGAATTTGCATTAAACCAAATGGCAACCAACTATGTAGCAGACGATTCAGAAATTGAGCGCTTGATTTTTGACGATTCGTGTGATAGTATGGACGATGACAGTGATTATTGTGTGGATTCATATGGAAATAAAGATGGTGAAAGTAGTGGCAGTGAAACCGGCGAACAGGATGTCACGCAAGTTATGGAAATCCCCATCAATGCAAGGGATGTTTATCAAGTTCCTACAGACAATGTATACATGCCTAAAGTTAGCCGTGTTGGGGTAAGTGGGACCTGGACTGATATTCAACCCGAAGAAAGTGAATTTCCAGGTAAAAATGTACCGTTTGTCGTGAACTTCCCTCCCCGTAATTTCGCGCTGATTATGTAGCCTACTTCAAAATCGAGAAATGTTATATTGTAAAAATAATTTTCTTTTTTTGTAAATAACAGGAATTATTTAAAACTGGTTCTTGAAATAGTAACAAAAAACTGTGAACTTTTCATTTATGATGTCTCTGACAAACATTTAACTTGGCAATATGGTTTTCTAAAGCAGAACATGGTAACACAGTATTTGAAGTTGAAGAAAAATTACAGGTTTGGGAGAAATATATACAAGAGCTTTTTAATGATGATCATCGTCCTTCCCGACCCGAAATTCCTTCAGTTGTTGGACCCATGATCACCATGGATGAAGTGAAATATGGGATTAGGATAGCGAAAAATGGTAAGGCTCCTGGTCAAGATGACATTCCAGTGGAATTATTGAAGATCTTGGATGATGATAGCATTGTGACGCTCACTAATTTATATAACAAGATATACGACACGGGCATATTACCAGAAGACTGGCCCTTGTCTACATTTATTGCTCTTCCGAAGAAACCGATGGCTAAGTCATGTAGTGACTTCAGGACAATCAGTCTTATGAGTCATGTGCTGAAGATATTTCTCAAAGTTATCCATAATCGCATATACAGGAAATGCGAGATGAATATCAGTGACACGCAGTTTGGGTTCCGCAACGGTCTAGGAACTCGTGAGGCATTATCTGCGCTTCAAGTTCTTTTCCAGAGATGCCGTGAGGTGAATCAGGATGTATATGCATGTTTTCTGGACTATGCAAAAGCCTTTGACCGTTGTCAGCATGATAAGTTGTATAATGCACTCAAGAACTCAGGAATAGATGAGAAAGACAGTCGGATCATCATTAATTTATACTGGGGTCAAAAGGCTAGTATCAGAATTGATGGACATATATCGAGATCAGTGGAAATAATGCGTGGTGTGAGACAAGGATGCATTCTTTCACCACTTCTTTATAATATCTATGCAGAACAGATTTTCTCCGAGGCACTTGATGGCATTCAACAAGGTATTAAGGTCAATGGTAATTATATTAATAATATACGGTACGCAGATGATACTGTATTGATTGCAAATAGTTTCGAAGGACTTAAAGAGATTGTTACTATGGTGTATCAAAAGAGTAAACAATATGGCCTTGACCTCAACATTAAGAAAACAAAATATATGATAATATCGCGAAAACCAGCATTGTCACAAGTCCTTTTAGTCGATGGACATCAGATTGAGCGAGTCAAGAGTTTGGTTTATTTAGGACAGAATATTAATGAGAATTGGGATCCTTCGGTTGAAATAAGATGCCGTATAGAGAAGGCTAGATCCATCTTTATGACAATGAAACAACTACTATGCTGTCGAGATCTCAGTATGACGCTTAAGAAAAGAATTGTGAAGTGTTATGTTGTCTTCACCCTTCTTTATGGTGTTGAAGCTTGGACCTTGTCCGTAGCTACAGAAAAGAAGATTTGAGCTTTTGAAATGTGGATTACCGGCGGATTCTTAAAATTTCGTGGACAGAACATGTGAGTAATGCCGAGGTTCTTCAGCGTGTGAGCAGCCAACCTGAGCTGTTAAACACAATTAAGAAGAGGAAATTGGAATACTTGGGACACATGATGAGGAATCCAAAATACCGTCTGCTCCAAGTTATACTTCAGGGTAAAATTGAAGGACGGCATGGACCAGGAAGGAGACGAATAACTTGGATGGATAATTTAAAAACGTGGTTTGGGCTGTCTTCCACGGAACTCTTCAGGATTGCACAGGATAAGAAGGTGTTAGCCATGGTGGTAGCCAACGTCCGTATCGGATAAGGTAGAAGAAGAAGAAGAAGAAGAAGAAAGCAGAAAAGTGAATAAAATTGTATATATTTTTTTAATAATATACATTTTATGATTAATTCAAACTGATGAGACTGAATGATTCACCTCTGTCAAAATAATATAGAACAGTCTTTCAGCTTTCTATTGATGTATGATAAGTTATATTCATGAACACATATGCCTACAGATACCAAATTCCTTTAGTGTTTACTTTATGGGAATTTACTGCAGCATTTAACAGATAAACCTGCAGCAGTTCTAGGGTTAAGTAATGATTAATTTAACATTTTAAGAAATAATCACAGTAGGTCTAATATTTGGAATAATTTTCAGCTTCCTTTGAACCAGTTAATCTTTCAAAAATAATTGACGATATGGTATTTAAAATTGAGAAACTTCTCCTGGAATCAATTTGAGAGCCAGCTTCTATAAGGCAGCCAACGTTTAGAATGAAGCACTGGTTAGATAGGGATATTCTTCTCTCTTTCTGTTGCACGTGAGACATGTATGACGCTGTCATTTTCTAGCAATCCACTGTTGCCATATCAGTCGAAAATTTTTCTTTGTCGAAAAAACAGCATATTCGGGTAGAACTGTTTTGCCGATCTTTTTTGTCCTATATTAGAACCACGTAAACTTGATAGAAATGCTAGAAAAATTAGATATCCATATTTAAAAAAAAAAACGACAAACTGTGTCCCCTTTTTAGTAAAATCGATCTTATATCATGTTGCATTGACTTGGTGATGCCTATTTTTCACACACGTGTAGCTAAATGTGCCATCTTGATGATGGATTGTTGAAATATTTTATACTGGCAATATTACAATTTTCATGTAGGTAAAACTTCTGAATATTCTCTCATAACCGCATAGCAGCATTGAAAAAGTTCGTATGCTGCCAACTTTTCTATTTTTAAAGATAACCATGTCATGTCAGTTTGCGAGTGGTAAGGGAATGTAGGAAGAAGTTTTCTACCTGCATACCCCGAGTGTAGGTATAATTGTTTACACAGGCTGGGCTGTTCATTGACCGCGGATTATATGAATGAAGTTTCGAAGGACAGCGGGGTGCAGCTCGCTACTCACAGCTTTATTACTGTGCCCTTCGAGCTTGTATTTCAGTTGTTCAGCTGTCTCTATCTTGAGTGTGTGTGCAGCAGTTCCGTTAGATTTAACGTGTTGTATTTTACGTATTTCACATACAACAATGGATAGTTTTGTGAAAAGAAAGCGTGGTCAAGTGCTCAGAAGGAGGGAAAAACAGGTCGTAATTAATGTGTTCAGTTATTTTAAGAATCTTAAACCTAACGAAAGTATAAATAATTTAGTCAATGAAACTGCTCTGGCCACAGGAATACCAAATACTGGAGTTTTAAAATACGTAGTGAGAGTGGACAGGGTCCAGTACTGTCGCCACGCAAAAAGAGGCTAAGTAATACACTTCGCAAGAATAGCAGGAATGTTAAATATAATGACTTTATAATGACGTTATAGTTCATTTCATTTGATTTCGTTGTATGTGTTATGTTAGCCTACTATTAATATTATTATACAGTACTTCAAGTCTTCGTCACTGCACAATCGCTGAATGTGCGGAAAGTGTACGTGAAGCGCTTTGTACTGCCTCCTCCCATGGAGTGGCAACCCTGTCGTAACGCGCCATAAGACCAATGCTTCATTCTAAACGTTGGATGCCTTATAGCTTTATAATTCATCTCCTGTAACATAACACAAAATTTGGATCACTGTATTTTCTTCCAAGTAGGACCATGTTTCTGTGTGCATAGGCATGTTTTAAATGATGCAAGATATGTACCATGTAACAACTGCACAATAAAACTGTGGTCTCCTGCTTTAGTCCAGGTGAAATATTCAAACACCTGTGAAGAGGCTTGTTACCTTATTTATTAAAGCTACCTTGTATAAAGATTTGTCTGCTGATGCCCATGGAGGTTTTTCATATCATAAGTCGTTTTACTCATTACTGAGTGTTGCGACCCCCATGAACTAAGTGGTGCCAACCTAGTCTTTCTCAAAGTCTGCTGAGGAGGTGAACCAGTGATCTTCGTAACTTGGTCCATCCACCTGCTTGCTGCTCTCCCCCTTGGTCTCGTGCCCTCAATGTTCCCTTCCATGATTCATTTTTCTAAGTTTTCTCTGTTACCTGTTATTGTTGTTGTTTTAGTTAATTTTATTTGAAATGGTTAAAATATTAGTGTAAAATGACCTTTTCATGGTTGTATCTAATAATTATAAAATAAATAAATAAGTCTCTTTTCACAATACGTTCAAAGATCTGTAGGATTTTTTGGTTGACACTAGAAGAAAGGCCCCTAGAGAAGTTCTTTAATAATGGACATATTAATTCTCTTTTCAGTCCATTTTATGTGCAGCATTTTGCGGCAGCACCGAAGCTTAAATGCATCAATTCCCTGTTTGTCTCTGGCCTTGTGGATCCATGCTTTGCCACCATATGAGAAGATAGACTTGCTGAGATTGATGTCTAATCCACACGACAGACTAACATCCTTTACCTTTGGTAGTTTTTCACCAAACACAGTGCCATTGGCAAGTCGGTGGTTAGTAAACGTTTTTCCGCCAGTTGAGATGCCTTTAGTCCAATCCTCAAGAACTCCACTAATGACATATCCAGCCTAGATGTAGCACAGTAAAGTTGATAGGACATAACCCTGTCGAAACATTGAAGAAATCAGAGGTGCCGACTCTTGTCTTCACAGCTGTGATGTGATTGTTGTCTAAACCTCTGATTAGTGCTATCAAATGTGGTGGGACACTGAACTCTTTACGCACCTGCCACAACTCTTCCCAGACAACACAATCAAAAGCTTTTGTATAGTCAAGGAAACAGATGAAATCGGGGACACAGAACTCTCATGATTTCCCAGTTATTTGTCTTATGTTAAGGAACTGTTCTTGAGTTCCTTTTCCTTCAACAAAACCTGCTTGTTTCATGGATATTGAGGTAGTACAGTATGTGCGGCTTCAAACGTTGGTTCAAAATGAACAACAAGATTTGACCTTTTAATAAACAAACACACAAAATAAATATTATCAAGATAGAGAGGAAGAGCAACTTACTGGGGTAAATAGTGACTATCAGAGACTCTGAGATCGCACATAGCTTTATTCTAAATTCTAGACTCACTATAGACAGCCTTAACATTCCACACCTCTTCTTTTCCCAACTCTGCGGAGAATTCACTTCGTCTTCACTCCATCACTGAAATAATTGTGACATCCTGCCTATTTACTATCTCTGTATCTATATCTCAATAAGACATTCTTCCCTTTCTAGCTTGATAACATTGCCTGTAGTTTGTCTTTTTATTATTATTTTATAAATATACAAAAATTAAGTATAAATAAACTAAGAAACTAATACATCAATGTAAATATTTGTACATTGTATGTTATATTGTTCCAGTACAACGCAGAACAACCAGGAAAGCGTGGCCAAGGTGGAGAGTATCAAGTCCAAGACGGATTTGGCTGGACAAATGGAGTCATATTGGAACTGCTTGCTAAGCACGGCCAACGTCTCAAGATCAAAGCCAGAAGGTTGGTAATCAATAATTTGAGGACTTTTTTTTAAGCAGGCCTACATCACACGATGTTGGGGGAAAATAAAATGAAATTACTAGAGATAAGGTAAAGAGGTTTTCAATTTTTGGAAGAATGTTATATTTCATTATTTCATGTTTGTTTCAGTGTTGTACCAGCCCAAGTATCAGGCATACCAACTTTGACTACATGATAATTAGAGCAAAGAATTGAATGTGCAACTATCGGATGAGTAAGGAGCATTCCATAGGAAGCTGTGCTCCAGAACCTAGCAGTGACATGATGTGGAGCAATCGACAGCAGAAGTGCAATAAGCAATATAATTGTGACTTTGCACTCTTCAAAGTAGAACTTAAATCTCAGGGGGATTTTATATTCCTTTCTTAGGTGCGGATTTCCTTAAACAGAGGTTTATGCAAAAAATACATAATATTTTATGAGCTGTGGTACCAAATGTGTTGTCTTTTATTAATTTATTGCCTTTATTGATAAGAATTAATTAAATTGTCTGATTCTACTCATTAGTAATACGTAAGTTCAAATTGGTGAAATTATGAATCTATGTCATGGTTAGTATACGTTCCTTAACTATCCCACTGTTCTGAGAACCTTTGTTGGGATGCCAACCGTCCAGTATTATGATATTATTTTTATTTTAAGTCAAAATTGGAAAGAGCTTGCAGCAAATAGGAAAGGCAAACCTTGTAAAATAACTACGAGTGAATACCGTATTTACTCGGCTATAAGACCCCCTTTTTGTCTAAATTTTGAGTTCCGAAATTGAGGGGAGTTTGGGGGTGTGTACTATAGACACGTACTTCGCCAAAGTCCATTATTTTGGGAAAGGGAGAAAGGAAAAATAAGCTATTTTATTTTGATGCTACATAGTACGATATATTTAATCTAAACCAAGTTTACATCTTTAATCATCCCATTATGAGACTGCCATAACCTCACTTATCCACCACTATTCCCGGCTATCCCCCAATGACTTTCACTACTATCCCTTGCTAAGCAAAAAACTTAGTATCAAAGAAATAGAATTAAATGGACAAAGTATCAGACATGGAAATGCAAACTTAATTTTTATTTGAAGATAGGGAGAGAGAATGCATCAATTAGGGAATGAGTGATGATGCTGAACGATCACTCCTCACTAACATTTGTAAACACAATTGAGCACATATTATTCACATTCATATACCAATAACGTTTCACACACACAAACGCTGATGGTTATTGCAACAAATGAAATGTGTTTAAAATAAAACTAAGGAGGCTGTCGTATACACAATCGAATCGCTACATAAATACCGGTAATACCAAACAGAAGACTGCAGGCAAGATGAAGCCATAACTTTCATTGGCGGATGGAGCTTCTACTCGGCCAATAGTGTGGCATCTTCTATTGGATATCGGGTGAAGCCCACTGGCTACACAATTCGATATCCTGCCCAATCGCGTACGTGGTACGCAAAATGGCAGTAATATCATCTGAATAACAAACTAGGCTAATATACCGTAACAAGAAAAATATTTTTGTCATGAAAGAGAATGAATTTCAGTTGTAATTATAATTTTTTTTAAGAATTCGTCAATTTCCAAGAATGTTGTATTTTGACTCTCAATAATTAAGGAGGGCGATTTCCAAGAATTATTTATTTTGGCTCTCGGAAATTAGGGGGTACTATAGGCGAGGGGGTCTTATAGCCGAGTAAATACAGTATATTTAGAGGATGGTTGGGAGAAAGTATAACCGAAACACAGTACTGATAAGTTAAGAGCACTCGATACATTTCGATTTTATTCTATTGGTACGCAAGAAAGCTGATGGATTGGAATCCGGGCTAGTCATAGGAAACAACAACAACACATTTCGATTTTATAGCGTCTTCCGTGTTAGCATCGCCCTATGGGGTAGCAAGAGGCAGTGTTGCTTGAGGTCCACCACTACTCATGTAGGTTCACCTGATCCACAAAGTGATTGTAAAACAAACACTGATGAGAATGGGCAGCCAGAATGAAGAGGAGGAAGATGACAGCTAAATTCCCTGTCAATCCGGAGAGGACTTAAATGTATTTGGTTTGATTTAAGTGCTCCAATGTGGACGTAAACTACATAAATAAATAAATCAACCTCTGTAATACAATTACAGTATTTTAGTGATAATGTTTTACCTTAGGATACGGTAAGCAGTACCGGTATGTTAGGGGTCCTGTATTCGTACACTCGTTATGCAATTACGGGGACAATTATTAATGAATATATTTTGTAAACGCTCATTCTCCCCGTATAATATGAAATATTAAGTGCCTATGTTTTTCTAATTGTTGAAATGCCTTCTTAATAACGACTGGTGGTTTGCTCGACATACCTGTGACTCGTTACTGCAGTGAGATTCTTATCCAATGGACCAAGAGCAGCATCGATTCCGAAACCAACTTGCGACCTTCTACAGTGCCCGACAGCAAACCTGTCACCACCACTCCGCTAAGACTGTGGGAATGTCAAATGGAGCAAGAGTGGTGTCGATCACATTTCATGGCCATATTGTTCTGTTCTCGGTCATGAAATCAGCACTGTAAGGACAGCGAGTCTCGCCAAATGGACCGGAGACAGCTGTAATTGGTAGACGATACTGTGCTCGTTGTCTCTTAAGTAGCTGGACATGTAGCTGCTTCGAGACGGACACCCATCGGGTGAGCTACAAGTACCATCGCGTGTGGAGTGGTGTCTGGGGAGGAAAGTTTGAATGTAAGGAAGAGGAGTTGGAAGGTAGCGGCTGTGGCCTATAGTTAGGGACCAACCCCGGCATTTGCCTGGAAGGAAGATGGGAAACCACAGAAGACCATCTTCAAGGTAGCCGGCGGGGGGATTCGAACCTCCTTGCCTCCCGGATGTGAGCGACTGCCTGCAGTCATGCCATAACGACCACGGCTAATTTACCCGGTTGTCTCTAAGTGGGGGGTGTGCCGATATTACCTGCAACTCGTTGCTTCTGGTGGCAGGCGAGACGTTTCTTGCTTTCTAACTGGCTGCTTGCAAGTACTACCCACAGTCCATTCTTCTTGTGATGTGTAAGCAAACTTTTCACTGTAATGTCATAGGTGTTCACTGTGAATACTGCGTCTCATCCCACGTACTCTATACATAGTTATCCAAAATTTGGCCAGAGTACTATAAAAAAAAAAAAAATAATAACAAGGCCCTTCCATGGCTCAGACGACAGACGAGTGCTGCATGCCGCTAGATCGAATCTTGGTCGTAGCATGTGGAACTTGGGATGGACAAAGTAGAGTGGGGACAGGTTTTCTATGCGGTATAAGTAGGGATTCGAATTTTTGGGTGATTTTAAAGTGGAAAATTCGGTGGTTTCAATTATAGTTTTCGGTACTTTAAAAATGATAAGTTTGATATTTGGAAACATACAAGCATGTCAAAAAGGAATGCACTTTCACTCGGAACCTACCCTCCCTTTCCCAACAGCCACATCTCAAGGTCGCTGACCTGTGAGTCGTGAAGGGTAGATGCGTGGACAGCGTATTGTAGAGAGCGATCATTGCCTGATGGTGCAAACCTGCGTGTCGTAGAGAGCGTGTTTGTTGGATGCTCTTCATGCAGTCAAGTCACGGGAGAAAATTACCGCTTCTACACTCACACAAAAACAAGTGTTTGTCGGCTTCTGTGATGACGATATTTAAAACACTACGATGACATTACGGCAAAACATGGATGAATGCCAAGATGCAGAAGAAAGTGACATTCAGTAATTAGATTTAGATAAAGACTATCATGGTTTCAGACATGAAAGCGCCGAGGATATTGTATGGAATTTGACTGTCTGTGAGGAAAACGGAAATCCAGTACATATCGAGTGCAGGAGTGATGCAACGGAAATCCCGAAAGTTCCCACAGTTAAGCTAGTGTGTCTATAGTCACACTAATGTCTTATACAGAAAATCGAGGTTAATTTTCGTTCTCAAACATTGTTTCCTTCAGAGATGTACAATCTAAAATTAGAAAAAATCATCATCTTCATTTCCCGTTTCCAGCTTCCTGGGTCGGGTTGTGAATTAAGGACCTCCAACGTTTCCTGTCTCTCCACCACTCCTCTCCTGTTTTTAGTACTTCTTCAGGTTTTCCTCCTCTCTTCTCTACACACTCCCACACTGTATCTGCCCATCTCTTTTGGGGCCTTCCTCGTGGTCTCTTCCCTGTCATCTTTTCACAGAAAGTTTTCTTTGGTACTCTCTCCTCTCCCATTCTCATCGTATGTCCATACCACTTTAACCATCTAAGAAACAAAAAGTGATGACAGTCGTATTTCTTAGATATTAATGTTCGCATTATCCACATACCTCTAGTCTAGTGGGTCTTACAATACGATGTTATAAAGTGTTATAATTTATTTTTTGCATGTTCATAAAATAAATTTCAATATTTCAACCAATAGTTTTGTTTTAACTAGGCTTAAAAACATAACCGGATAATTTGTGGTTATGAAGAATAAGAATTTTCACTGTCAATACGGAACCTGAAATGAATAATATTTCTAATAATTCGTGATTTTCGATACTTCGCGGACTTTCATGCATTAATTGCCGTGAATTATTGGAAAAGCACTGAAAACACTTTTAAAAAAGCTAAAATTCGTGTTTTCATGTGGAATTCGCGAATTTTCGTGAGTTTAAAAACCAATCTTTTTGCTAATTTTAGGGTTATTAAAACAGATTACCACTTGTGTATTACTTCATTCAATAATTCACGAAATTCATGGTCGCGAATTATTCCTAGCCCTAGGTATAAGGTTCCTCTGTCAATTTCCTTCCAGTATATAGAAAACGTAGAAGTCATTCTTCAGTGTTGTCGTGTTAGATTCTATGTAAATGCCCTTCAGTTGGTCTACATGTTTCTAGGGCAGATAATGATCATAAATTCTACACAAATACCTGAAATAATTTGTGTCTTTGAAGTTTAAGGAGCAGAACGTTATATTTGATAAGTGCGTAATATTTGTTTATGTCTTAATGTATATTTGGGCTGAGGAAGCACTAACGTTTGTGCGAAACATGTACCCAATTGTATAAATAGACTATTAATATTGTATTGAAAAGACGGAGAATATTGATAGTTTTATTAGTAAACATATTCAATACGGACCTGAAATGGATAATATTATTCTGTACTTTTCTTCGACGGAAGATGTAACATGATTGCACCCTTTTGAACTGGAGACGAAGAGGCCACCAATGGAGTGGTATGCAAATTCTCCGAAAAGAGAATGCATCCAAAGTGGTGTCTTCATCGAGAAAAGTGATGCCGTTTTATAGGATTCGGAGGGATTTCAGTTTGTGGGCATTGCGGAACTACTGTCAATCCCAACATAATTATAAGTGGTAACCTTAATTTTAAGATTGATTTATAGAGGGTAAAAGAGCGTACTATCGAACTTAAGGTGCACCGCGTACACTAGTCTTTGTTGGTTGCTTCCTCAGTTTAGGGGCTGCGCAACGTGGTAAAGTAGCCCCGTGTACAAAAGAAAATGAGGACAGCTTCTGCACTTGTTGGAGCTCCCTAGTGAGTGGTGCACCCTTCCCAGCTTCCCCCTTCCTGTGCCACCACATCCTTCCGACCCACAATCTCATGTTAAATGCTTAACTGTGTTAATTGTTATACTCTCTTAAAAATATAAAACGTGCATTGTGATGTAGAAGATCGTGTCTTCAAGTCCCTCCAGCAGAAGCGTACATCATACAATGTGCATTTCATCACAAGATGTCTTCATCTTATAAAGACTGTGAGAAATTTGTGGTCCTTCTCCTGAAAGAAAAATAGAACGAAAACCTTATAAGTAAACATAAATCTATATAGGAAATCTATGGTACAGCAGGGGCGTATATAAGGAGGGTGCTGAGGAGGCTCCAGCCCCCCCCCCAAAAAAAAGCCAATAAAAATTAAGAAAGTGTTACTTTGGTAAGAGCATAAAATAATTGTAAATTTGGTTGTACTTTAATCTTAACTTATTGGCTGTTATAAACAATATAAATCTTAACTTATTGGCTGTTACAAACAATATGGAAACTCGTGGTGTAGTGGCTAGCATTCTTGGCTGCTGCCCCGGAGGTCCGAATTCAATTCCCGGCTCTGCCAAGAAATTTTAATTCTAGTCTGAGGGCTGGAATGGGGGTACACTCAGCCTTCTAAGCCAAAACTGTGAATTCCACAGTACGGTACTATTGAGAAATAAATTATCAACTTGTAAAAGAAAAAAAAGCCAAAAAAAAAAACCTGTTTACCTTTCTGCTTAGTAAATTGACAAATATTTGCCATTCATACTCCATAGGCCATAATAGAAAATTCATTAGGTATAAAATTTTATTTGTGTGTTGTGTTGTATTTTACAACCTTTTTTTGTATTGCCCATATAAACTTAGAATCTTATCTAAAATAATTACACAAATTTATATGCTCTAAGATAATGTTTGATATTCCTGGGTATTTTGCAGTGACAGTCCCCTGAGAATACTCACAATTTTCCAGAATAGTCAGCCCCCCCCCCCCTCCCCGAAAAAAATTTGTATATACGCCCCCGTGGTACAGTATAAAGAAGACAAAAGAGCTGAGAGTGAACTCGGCAGTAAAGGCTGGCCTCACTGGGGGAGGAGCAGATGTGTGGTAACGAGAAGTGGAGGGGCTGAAGAAAGAGCAGAATACGAAAAGTAATGGGGCCTTTATACAACTCTATCCAGTCTGAAGAAACCATAATATATCCAGGAAGACGAAATCAGAATTTTTAATACCAATGTGAAAACTGCCCTATTGTATGCATGTCATCATCATCTTCATTTCCCCTTTTCCAGTTGACACTGGGTGGGGGCAAATATGGTTCCTCTCCACTCTGTTCTGTCATTCCACCATTCCTCTTCCGGCACAGTGTTCCAATCCAGGTTCCGTTTTCTAATACTATTCTCCACCGAGTCCATCCAACGCATTCTTGGTCTTCCTCGTCCTCTCTTCCCTGTCATCCGTCGTTCCAGTGCTCGTCTTGGTAGCCTTACTTCATTCATCCGTTTTACATGTCCAAACCATTTCAATCTGTTTTGCTCCAGTTTGTCATTTAGTTTCTGTACTCCCAGTTCTTTCCGTATATCTTCATTTTTCACTCTGTCTCTCCTCGTTTTCTGGACCATACTTCTCAGGAATCTCATCTCAGCTGCTTGTACTCTGCTCTCATCCCTCTTAGTCATTGTCCACGTTTCTGCCGCATATGTCATTATAGGAACATAATATGCTTTGCACATTGTATGCATGTGAAACATGGAAAGTTATCAATCCTATTAGCCACCAACTTCAAGTATTCATCAATCATTGTCTGCGACGAATTCTGGGTATACGATGGCCCGATATATTCCCAAACGAAGAACTGTGGCAAGGGGCTAACCATCAACCTATAGAAGTCCAAATTGAACGGAGGAAATGGGGCTGGATCGGGCATACTCTGCGGAAACAGAATGATGCAGTGGAAAGGGGAGCTCTAGACTGGAATCCTCAAGGGGCTTAGAGACAAGGAAGACCTGGAAATATACCACTGAAGAGGAGGCCAGGAAAGCTGGGAAGACTTGGAGGGAAGTGAAGAACTCGGCAGCAAACAGAGTCGGATGGAAATCATTCTTCCCACGGAGCGAAAGGAAATAACTTCTAACAATGGTGCAGCATACAGGGAGGGTGGGGTATGACTAGGCATACGATTTTCCAGGTCAGGAAGCGCCGAAAGACAGGTGCATGGTCTACGAGAAAACAAGAGGAAGTGTGCGTCACATTCAGCAACACTGCTTGGGGATTAGTCGACACTTAGTACAAGAAGATGACAATAGACAAACTGGTTTCATGTGTAAACAACAAAAACCTGAGAAATGGAAAGATAAACTGTAACACACATGAAGTCGCTGGTATCCAGGTCAGTTTCACGGAGAGGGAGGGAACATGTCAACAACATGCGAGTCCCTTCCCTCATGAACACGCAACATTTGTAGCATCGTTGCCAGACTGGTTGCGAAGAACAGCCTCCACACGTGTTTAATGCAACCACACCATTTTGTTCCCACTAAATCAAACTAAAAGGTGTGTATGACTTTTGGTACTTCCTGACTTGAGGAGTCATATGTTTCCATATCCCAACTATCCTGCTAAGGTAAAAAGTGATGGTGATGGGAAAAGCACTAGAAGAAAGAAATTTCAGAAGATTAGAATTACTTTGCTGAAACTGAGATGAATCACAAGTAAAAATACTTCCTATTAAAAAAAACATCAGCATACGAGGACAATACATATGCTTTCACATCAATATTATGCTCAAATAAACACAATTTTTAACACAGTGTTCTTGAAAAATGTATCAGTTATTTGTGTTACACAGCCTTAGCAAACAGCTTTGTTTTTATCCTATTACTAGCAGTAATGCCCGGCTTCGCCCGGTGAATTTATTCGTTTTATGGATGATAATGAATACTACTACAGAACTGGAGCGCTCAAGGATAAGGATCGGAAAGCACCAACGCTTATTGCAGTGCAGTATACTGCACCAACACCATCGCCTTTATATACAGGCATACTATTGTCATGATGATAACTGTTTAAAGGGGCCTAAGAAATCTTTTTGCACTAATTACTCCCCATGACTGCAATTTATAAGCAGCTCGCAATTCTGCACCAGAACACTGGTAGGGGCGACATGATGCAGCCCGCATTGCCAGGCAACAATAGACTTAGGTATTATTGAAGCTGTTTGGGAGCACTTGTTCTTCCGACTTACTGAACAAAAATCAATCTTTAAGGTTACCTGAGAGGTGTAGCCTAATACAACATAGCCTAAACTATTCGTCTTGAATCTGGCAATCATATACAAAAAGAATTTTTCGAATCCAACTGGTAGTTCCAGATATTAGCGCGTTTAAACGCACAAACTCTTCAACATTATTATATTAGTATAGATTATTATTATTCATCTTGCACAGTTTCTAGCCACTGGCCGGATCTGTTTGGAACATAAGCCTTCCCATCATCTTCTGTCTTCGTCTATTATATCCATCCTGTCCGAGGCCTGTTGCATACTTGCTGGGCTCATCGTACCTTCACCAGAGTACCGTTGGTCCTCAGTTTTCATGGTTCCTGTAGGACCTTCACTGCCACCATAGTGGTCCCGGGGTTCACACAGTCCCCTACTTCATGCTGCTGCCCGTCTCCCATGATGGGGACGAGAAGTTGGACTACTATTGCTTTTAATCCATTTTCTTTTTTTGTTTGTTTTGTTTGAAATGTTAATTCAAAATTACTTTAATAATTTAATACCGTTCGCGATGAAATAAAATGAAAACAAGTAGTTCCGTGAAGAACTATACAGCCTATTTTCATATATCCTACTTATGTTAACTGCCACTATCAGAAAACAACATTTCAGTTTGATTGCTGTAATAGATTCGTAGATATTGAGAACCGACTAAATATTTCGGACAGTCGCCATGTTGGATTTTTATATATGTAGGTCCTAGAGTTATGTACTGTTACATGAAGATTATTGTGTACGTGTAGCATTCAAACTTCAATCGCATGATTAGGACACAAGAAGTAAAAACGAGATTTTTAAATTTCGCACAGCTGCCATTTTGTGGTTATAGAAACAATTGAAATAAATTAGATGCCAGTGGATTAACATTCGTATAAGGATTTACTGTACCAAGTTTCACTGCACTCGGATGGTTAAATTGCGAGAAACGTTCATATGAATATTTATACTTCGCGTCACCGCCATGTTGGATTTGTGATCACCAGGTTATTTAACGTCCTATAGGCGAACTTAAGTTCATAGCCCCTATGATCATTAAAAAATTCAGTTTGATTGCTATAATAGATTCGTAGATATTCAGAGCCGTATAATATATCGGATAGTCGCCATGTTGGATTGTTAAATGTATGGGCCATATAGTCATGTACCATTAAAGGAAAATTATTGCGTAGGTTTATTATTCAAACTTTCACTTCGATCGCATGATTACGACACAAGAAATTAAAACTTAATTTTCGAAATTCGCACAGCCGCCATCTTGAGGTTATGTAAACAATTTAACTAAATAGGGATGTATAGAACTAGCACCGATAGAGCGCACTGCTGTTATACTGGGTAAGCGCAAGGCGCTCTTCATTTGTCTCCTGTGTTCTCATGCCGCTAATATCCACGAATTTAAGTTGTTTAAATCGCTATTTTTGTGACTATGCCGAGCTATTGCAGTGTTCCTCTTTGCAAAAATCAGGGAAATGCGATTTCGTGTCTCAAATTTTCACAAAATAAAGAAATGAGGAATAAATGGTTACATGCTATTAGAAGGAAACATTTCGGTGAAGAAAATCTGACCGAAAATATTAAAGTGTGTTCCCATCGTTTTCAACTCGATGACTTCACGAAAACTGTGTTGGGCAAGTGGGATTCACAAAGGGAAATAATTCCTACCTATAAACTGAATAGACATATCGATAACAACCACTGAATTTATGCGTTTGTATTTGAAGGTGAGAGAGCAAGATTAAAACCGGGCACTGTTCCATCGCTTTTTCCGTGGACCACGAACACAACAAAAATAAGGAAGAGGCCATACACAAGAAAATTGCCAGTTTACCACGATAAGCCTACAATATCAGAATCTGCATAAATTATCTCCATTGAAGTACGGTACAGGAAGAAATCGTCAATATACAGGAAGAAGTGAATGTAACATTTGTGACTCCCATTTTCAAAGGCATCAATACTCGGACAAATACTTCAAGAATAAATGTCACAACATTAACAGTCAAAAACGTATTATGGTTGGTTTCTTGAAATCAGAATTAATCGTCAACTTACATCTGCCCGACGGAGAATGTGGTACCGGTAGTGACTGACTTCTACATTCTTGAGTCATAGGCCTAAGTTAGCCAGATGAATGGAAACAGTTCATGGCCTTAAAACAGGGATTCTCAAACTTTTTAAATACTGTACCCCTAAGTCGTTTCCAAGGGGTACGGAAACGATTTGTATTAAGAAATTGACAAATTACAAAAGAACCAAACGTTGCGATGCATTTTGAGGTAAACAATACCGGTATCAACTTTCTTTGATTAAGTTTACCTTAAAACAAGACCGTTTCATGTACGCTATCAACCAAAAAAAATACACGAATCGAAGTCTATAAGCAAGGGGAGCCAGTGAATAGTTACCGTATATACCCGAATGTAAGACGACCCCGAATATAAGACGAGGCCTAGTTATCAACTGCCTCTTACAGATTTTTTTCAAAAAAATACTCGCTAACTCATAACTTGCACAATATATGCCCTTAAGGTCGTGCTTTCATTTTTATAACGTCTCGTGTTATCGGAAATCCCTCTGCCCGCTTTTTCCAAGACATACTCCATAATTTCTTTGTTCAAGAATGGGAGACGTTATTAAATTAAGATACATTGATCACTCAATTACTGCTCGTAAAACTAACTGGTTGTTCTTGTAAAGATTGTTTTAAAACATATTTCCGTATGCTTTCGAACATATAATTTATCCACTTAAAATGACGTGTATGCGTAAATCTTAACCTCAAAATGTATGCTATTCGTATAAGCATGGTAATTAAACATAACAAACCATATTTTAATCTTCATTAACGCATTGATTTGTTGGGAGTTACAAGATGCCAACACCACATACTACTTTGCAAATATTTTTTTTTTTTTAAATACCCTGAATATAAGACGATCCCAAATTTTTATAACACAAAAAGTGGGAAAAAATCTCGTCTTACATTCGGGTATATACGGTAAATCTCTATTTATAAAAGGAAGATTATAGTTTTACGTGACCGTTAATCTAGAGATCATAAGGCACAGAGGACTTCCTCTTTACGTGGAATCCGAACAGGTCAAGGCATTTCACTTTGAAAATCTCACATGCATTGACTGGGAAATCTCTATTTATGATTTAAGTCTTATGGAGATATAGGCTATTTATCAATATAGGCCTACAATACTCAAGCATGCTGACTCCTATTCATAATTTGAATAATAAAGCGTGTTAGAATTTTGTTATTACCGCTGTAGCCTACTAATTCTTCCCTCCTCCCACTAGTTTAACGCCTCTAGTCCGTAGCTCATTTTACAGCTGTTTAACGCTTAAACGCTGAAAATCGTTCATAATATATTAGAGGATATACCTATAGAATTAATTAATATAGTCTTAGAGTAAAATTAGAGAAGATATAATTTACTTTAGCTTAGACAACTCGGTCACAATCTATACATTCCTCACAGCTGACTGGGGGAAACATAGGACGATCGCCTTGCGCTTACCCAGTACTACACGAGCGCTATCTGGCGCAAACTTTCTCAGGCTACATCCCTATTAGATACCAGTGCATTACAATGTGTATCAACATTTCTTGTACCAGATTTCATAGCGTTTGGAACATTAAATCGCGAGAAAGGTCTATTTAAAATTTTCAAATTCGCTTGGCCGCCATGTTCGTTTTGTAGTTAACCGGTTTTTGAAAGTCTTATACATGAACTTCCAGTAGTGCTCTTTATTTCCGTACAAAATTTCAGGGTGATACCGCTAATAGTTTCAGAGATATAGAATGCCGGTGAAATATTTCGCACATCCGCCATCTTGTGGTTATGTAAACAATTGAACGAAGTTAGATGTCGGTGAATTACAATGTGTATAAACATATACTGTACCATGTTTCATTGTGTTTGGTTGGTTAAATAGCGAGAAACGTCTATTTAAAAGTTGCAAATTCGCGTGGCCGCCATGTTGGTTTTGGAGATACCAGTTTTTCAAAAGTTACATAGGTGAATTTCTAGTAGTTCCCTTTATCACCGTAATAAATTCCAGGGTGATATCGGGAATAGTTTCGGAGATATTGAATGGTGGTGAAATATTTCGCACAGCCGCCATGTTGGATTGGTGAGACGTAACAAAGTTTGAAGAGCACGGTCGAGGTCGCCCGGAATAGTGCTATGAACTTACCGAGTTTCATTGAAATCGCTCCAGCCGTTTAGATTTTATTAGGGGGGACACACACACACCTCACACACACACACGCACACACACACACGGACAAAAGGTGATCTCATAAGCCTATTTTTTCAAAATTGAAAATAGGCTAAAAATGTATGGTTATAGTTGGAAAAACTGAAAAAATTACAATAAAATTAGAAGATGAAATTGAACAAGTAGAAGTTTTAACTACCTAGGAAGTTGGGTTACACAAGAAATGATATGCACTAATGAAATAAAAACGAGGATTGCAATAGCAAAAGAAGCCTTCAGTAAGAAAAG
Organism: Meconema thalassinum; assembly: GCA_946902985.2. Classification (NCBI taxonomy): domain Eukaryota; kingdom Metazoa; phylum Arthropoda; class Insecta; order Orthoptera; family Tettigoniidae; genus Meconema; species Meconema thalassinum. Next base: position 539,631,302 of record OX336392.1, read on the forward strand.
AAAATTATTTTGTGGAGCAATGAAAGTAAGCCTAAGGAAGAGATTAGTGAAATGTTTTGATTGGAGTGTAGCAACGCATGGAGCGGAAACTTGGACGCTTAGGAAAGAAGACGAGAGAAGAATAGAGGCTTTCGAAATGTGGCTGTGGAGCTGAATGGAGACAATAAGTTGGAAGGACAAAGTGAGAAATGAGGAAGTATTAAAGAAAGTAGGAGAAGAAAGGATGATGCTAAAGAAGATAAGTAAAAGAAAAATAAATTGTATTGGGCACTGCCTAAGAGGAGATGATTTGGTGAAAAGTGCATTAGAAGGCACAGTCCAAGGGAAAATCCGAAGAGGAAGAAGAAGGTTTCAGATGCTGGATTCCATCAAGATTGATAAATCTTATAAGCAGATGAAACGTGCTGCTGAAGACCAGATAAGGTGGAGAGACCGACCATGAGGAAACCTGTCATCAGCCAGATAAAATGATGATGATGATGATACCGTATATGTACCTAATACACATAATTTAAGAAATGAATATTAATGTTTTAAGAAGCCCGCCACTTCTGAGTTCACGAGGCTTTGAAAGAACTGTCTCCTGCAGGAAAAGATGTAAGGATACACACTATTTACCTTTGGTAGCAGGGTACATTCAATCACTTTCCAAGTCACGGACAACTTTGGCACCGGAGCGATTTAAATAGCCATGGCGAGCAATGTCTTTGGTCAGTACATTCAGGCTAATGTTGACCCATCCTTGAGATCGGACCCGAGTAACTGAAACAATTCATAGTCAATTCAAACTTCAAATTATTTTCCCAGGCAGCACTAGAGTGTTGATAACTGCACCATTGAACTTATACAATGAAGCTGCAATCTGTTGAGTGCCACCAATTCTGACAAGAGAACCTTCCACGGATGCTAATTACACTGACCGGCAAAAAAAGTGGAACACTTCAATTTTTTATGTAATTTCTTAATTTATTCCACTAAAATGTATCGGTTTTCCAATATTTGCATTATTCATGTAAATGTTAGATGGTTGGCTACAGAAAATACCGAAACATATTTTACAACACACTTTAACTCAAAAATGTCGTTACATTTCACAAATCTAACAATTTTCTATTTTTAGTAATGTTCTTTTGGGCTGGTTTTTATCAAACATATTGCCTAACAAAACAGTGTTAATTTTTGCACTGCACTGCACGGGAATACTGGTCACTAAAAACGAGTGTTTCCACCCTTAGCGTCCATGACAGCTTGTAAACGCTCAGGCATACTGTTCACAACTCGTCGAATGGCATCTGCCGGTATGCGATCCCATTCCTCCAGCAACGATGTTCTCAGTTGTGCCAAGGTGGTGTGGTCACGCTGTCTGACGTTTCTTCCAAGCATATCCCATACATGTTCGATCGGGTTCAAGTCAGGACTACGAGCTGGCCAGTCCAGGGTTTGAATCCCCACTTCCTGCAGATATTGTACAACACAGCGAGCAGTATGAGGGCGGGCATTATCCTGCATCAGCATGAAATTCTGACCAACGAAAGGCGCTCGTGGGTCGATCCCAGATCCTGCCTTGCGAAGCGAAGACGCGCCTCTCTGTGATGTCGTTCGAGTGCAGGTCCACGTGCAGGTCTCCGGGACGAAAGATGAGCTTCTTCAAACCTTCTTCTTACTGTTCGCTCACTCACTCTCACATTTCTGACATTTTCCAGTTGATTTCGTGCCTGGACTGCTGTGGTATGCCGATCACGCAGAACTTGTAGGGTGAGAAATCTGTCATCCCTGGCACTTGTGCTTCTTCTACGGCCTGACCCTCGTCTCCTGTCGTATGGTTAGAGTTCTCTGTAACGTTTCACTGCACGGTGAATGCTACCGAGAGATGATCCAATGACCTCAGCAACATAACGGAAGCTGCAGCCATCCTTCACCAATGCAACTGCCTGTGCAGCTCCTTCACGGCTAAGATGCATGTTTTAGTGTGAACTGCACATGGATAACTTACTAAAATGTGTGACAATGGTTCACACGTGTTCAACAAATGCCTGATGTTATCCCTAGAACAACAATAAGCGAGCGGCAACACTCATAAACCTTAAGCGCTTACAGTGCACTTCCCGCCATAAAACCATTAAGATAGGCTCATCGAAGATTGGGGGTAATTGATGGTAATAAACCACCCTAAGAAATGTCAATTTCTATTCACGGATGTCTCAGATGTGTGTTCTAATGCGTGAAAAGCTTTTAAAATGTGATAACATAATTTTCATGGCTAATTTTATACTTTTTACATTACTTTTTTAACTGTTCCACTTTTTTTGCCGGTCAGTGTATTTTGTAGTGATAGATATTTGCTAGTAAAAAATTAACACTGATGTCTTAAAACAAGAAAAAGAAGAACACCCATATTCAGCACATTCTTGTCACGAGCACTGACGTAGCCTGACTGTGGTGTTTCTCTTGTATTGTGCATAGTGGCTCTTCTCCTATTCCTTTGCATGTTGAGGGTTATACATGGCCCATGTAATCTGCAATTCTCATAGTGAGAGTTATGGAAGTGTCATATATTTTCGCCCCTGTAACTTCCAGTGCCCCATGGCAGCACATGTTTTGGTAGTACACATTGCCAGTGAACATCTATCACTATGAAAAATAACTGCACATATTTCAACCTGCATGAGTTGAAGTTATATCAATATACATGGGCTGAGCAACAAAAATTGAGACATGTTTATTGGAAGTGTAAAATGATTACACTGGAACACACGGCAACATTTCTTGCAAATCCAACACATGATTCCAGTCATAGTTACATCCTACCTTGTGAGTTCTTGGACTGATGACTCAGTAGCTTTGATGTAAGATAAGGAAACAGAGGCTACGTCAGGACTACACCAGGGATGGCATATCCAGTTTATGCTACGTTGACCAGAATTTAAAAATGGAGATTTATTTTTAATAAATCAAAAATGAATGAGAACAACAGATTACCTAGCCAACAGTCTCTTTCGATTAATGCTAAAGTTCGACATTATTTCTCCGTCGTTAAGCCAGAAGCAACATATGCAAGTGAAACTTTATTTAAACTAAACACCCAATCAACAACTGATAAACTACAGAAGGTTGATAGACAGATTTTTCGGACAATAATAAATAAGAAACACCAGATTGAGGGCCAGTGGAAACTATTGCCCAACTCAATACTTTACAAAGAAAATGAATCTATCATTGACACGATACGAAAACGAAGGATTGCGTTTTTGGACACATATCCCGCTTGCCAAATACTAGACTCCTGAAACAACTTTTTGACTTTTTTTGGAACAGTAAAACAAAAATCACATGGTTTAAAGAAATACAAATGGATTTAGACGAATTGAAAATTACTAAGCATCAAATTGAACATAGAGAAGAGAAACGGGTTCTGAATATCAAATACACTCGACTAACATTCAAAATTTCACAGCGTAAACAATATGTTACATCTGCAGAAGAACGGGCTGCAAGATCTTCCAGAATGAAGAAGTATTAGGAAAGAAAAAAATTGTCAAGTATTAAGAACTGAACTTAGTATTTGAAGACTTTGTATACAAGGTTTGATTTTTGGTGCTCCAATGTGGGCGTAAACAATGTAAAAAAACAAATAAAAAATAAAAAAAATAAAAAATGAGTCATCCAGCAAAAATATCCATGCTTGTATATTACTGCATACATCAGGAGCAGTACAATCTGTGATGACTTAACCCTTTCCACTCGTGTGTCGACAGCCTTCACTTAGCGTTATAGCTTGTGTGTCGACCCTAGGTCTACACAATGTTCCGGCGCTCGTTTCTAGATTACCTGGCATGCCAGGGCTTTTGTACTTCGTTTGGTAAGTGCTGGTCCCTTCCGGAAACTGAAAGAAACAGAACAGTAGTGTTTCAGTTTCTCTTTGCTCGGCTAAACTGCTCCGTTTCCTTGACATGGAAAGCAGTCGCGGTGAAGCAACATGGCGGCGCACAGACTGACCGAAGCTGAGATTCTGGCGTCTATTTTGGCAGATTTTGATGATAGTGACCATACAAGTGATGAACTTTATCAATCTGGGGATGAATGTGACATATCTGTGAGTGATTCAAGAGACGATATTGATATTAGCGTAGCAAGAAATCATGTAGGAGGCGATAACATTATGTGAAGCAGTCAGGGTTCCATTCAGGCATTTGCTTTGAACGCTTCCACACCCTCAAGACATAGCATTAAGCAAGTTAAACACATTATTTTGTGTCCTGTAAATGCCATACTTTCATTAATTTTGTTGTTCCTTCCTGTATATTGTTACAACCAGTACTTAATACCAGGTTTTAAAATAAGAAGAATGCTAACAGAAATAAATACGAGTTGGGAGAAATCAGGACTTACAACCTGTCAGTCAGACTGATTTTATGTCAGCAAAAAGGATCTTGAAAAACACTATCAAAAACAGGTATGAAGAAATGGCAAAGAAAACAGCAGAAACCAAATTATGGAAGGACATTGATGCTAAATGGGATCAATATAAATTAACACCAAGAAAAGAAGCTGTAGCCTTCTTCAGACTAACACTGGCCATGACTGCCTTGCAGCTCATCTGAAACGAATCAACATCCTGAGATCTGAAGAATGCACACTTTATCACGAACCTGGAAGTAAAATGGATAAGGGACACCTGCTACATTGCAACAAACTTGATGTGACTGCTAGAGCTTCAGGAAACCGCACACAACTCTATTGGAACGCAAGAAAGCTGATGGATTGGAATCCGGGCTAGCCATAGGAAACAACAACAACAACATAATTTGAGAGGAAAGGGTTAACCTTTATTTTCACCCTTGGTGATGATAATAATAAAGGAAACAAACCTTTCAACCTCATCAAAGTCGATTTCGCAGCTATTACGATAGAAGGAAACAACTTTGCCTGCCAATTTACAATTTTCCGCGAAGCATAGAACATTGTGGCTGGCAACTGTGCTATTTCTCAAGGAAGGTTTTGAAATTCCACATTCTGATTGGATCTCATTATTCAGTGAAACATCTCTTTAAAGAATCGGAAGTAATTGTTTAAAGAATCAATCATAACTGATTACATAATTTGACACTAGGTAAACTTCTTATCAAATAATTTACATCCAAAGGCTGCATTTAGAAAATGGGACATTTTGTATCCCTCTGTCAGAATAACGAGACAGTTACTAGAATTAAAAAGAAAACAAGATCATCCAGTTAAAAATAACCTGTCTGATCACCCGAGGTTATGTTGAATTTAATCAAATATTTGATGACTTGAACTGTCACATGAACATAGAATGTGTTTTATGTGTGTCTTCACACTGACAGAACTCTGCTGTGTATGCAAAATGCAACCATGGAAGACAAATTACAAACATGTAACCATAAACAAGTGTTACAGGCACAGTATCTTCGTACTCTACTACAAGAATGTGATTTTTTTTTTACACTTAGTTGCCAATCGGTTACAGTGAACATTTATATTTGGTCACAAAAATAAATTTCAACATTTGTACAACTCCCAAGTGCAGCAAATAATTCCCACCCTTCAAAAATCCGATTTAGCCTACTTATCTGGTAATTGAACCTGCAATTTTTAGATCATGCCGTGGACACTCCACCAAAAAAGCTTGGATCTATTTTAATTCCTTGAAATATGTTTTGCGTACCTTCTCTTCCCTCGCCCTGGGCAAGAACCTTGGGCTCCACATACTCTGGGCGGCGGCCCGTCAACCAACAAGTCAGTTTTTGCAATAGAGATGTGGATTCAGGAACAAACATAGGCAATCTGAAAAATTATTTCAAGAATGATAAGTCTTAAATAGCAGAATAACAGACAACATCTTCAAAGAGACTTAGTACAGAGAGCAGAAGAAACCATTCTCCTCTGCTTTTCAATTGTGCATTGGTAAAGGTAATTCGAGAGTGGAGGAAAGCCATCAATACTAAAGGCGTTCAACTAGGAAGACATCCAAATAAAATCACTGTAGATTGTTTAGCTTTTGTGGATGACATTGCATTACTCACTGAATACTGCCCAAGAACAAATTAGAGAGTTGCAAAAACAGGCAGCCAAAGTCGGACTACAAATATCATTTGAAAAAACTAAGTTCATGACAAACATCACCGATGCCTCCAAAAGTATCACAATTCATGACAGTTCAGTATGTAAAACAAATTCCTTTAAATACCTAGGAGAGTGGATAATGAATGACCTAGGGATAGGAATTTTTCGGTGATTTCAGAGTGAAGAAAGCGGTATTTTAAAGTGGCAAATTCGGTGATTTCAAGTGCACTTTTCGGTACTTTCAAAATGTCAAATTTTAGGCGGTATTTTTTAAATAGCATGGATAACATAACGCATTTCAGTCATCCTTCAAAGTATACTTCAATGAAGAGATCCAAATTCTTTTGTGACAAACGGTAACACGTATCACTTAACGTGCTAGTGTAAGCTGAAAAACCAAAGTTCACAGTTAGCGTTTGAACAGGGTATCAAAATGGTTTTCAGCACAGATTCTGAGAACTTTGGAAATACAAATGTCATTCCTTGCAAAACTCGAACAATGTCTAGGACCTGTCATGCATCTGCCTCTTGATTAAAGTTTGCAGTTCGTTGTAACCTCTAATGACCTCACTTTTTTCCAGTGTTCCACAGAATGACAACTTCTTAATTTTCTTTGCAAGGCCCTCATTGATGTTCATTGGCACTATTTCTGCTGGATCAAACGCACACATTTGTAAATCTTGTTGCCAGGGTCAACGGATCTCAGGCTGATTAATATTCTAAGAGCATGGGACCCAGCGTTTACTAAAACTGGATGTATTTTCTCTCCTTTTAACTCATTTCCACAACCCTCCAACAGCTCCTTAATGTTGGTACAGTAATTTCCAGAAACAGCAAGTTTAAGGGCTTGCTGAATTCTCCGTAGATGTCCATCTAGAAGGTGAACAGTCTGATAAGACTGGGATGAGTTTAGTGATGTCTGTGCCAAATTCTTTGAATCTCAAGTATTTCGTCATGTGAAACATTGTTCAGGAAATCAACACCACAGTTATCAGTCCCTACTACTTCACTCATAAATTGCACGATATCTTTCAAGTACTCTGACAGGTACACTACAGAATGAAACCAAGATGACCACCTGGTTAAGACTGGTTCAGGAAACAGTGGCACATTTGGATATGGATACTTGCCATCTAGATATTCATGTCTGAAGGCGCACTATATGACGCCACGCGTAGAGTAGTTACTAGGATGAAGGGGGAGGTGACCTTGCTGTTCTGGTCCTTAAAACCTCAATAAGTTAGTAACTTACCAGGATGAGATTGATAAAGATCGCTGTATGCAGAAAGCGCGGTCCGCTATCTACCGTTAAGTTTCCGATCATTCTGTGTTTGTTGGATGCTCTCCATGCAGTCAAGTCATGAGAGAAAATTACCGCTACTACACTCGCACAAAAACAACCCTTTGTCAGCTTCTGTGACGACGATATTTTAAATCCGCAAGGTGGTCTCACTACGATGACATTAGGGCAAAACCTGGATGAATGCCAAGATGCAGAAGAAAGTGACATTCAGTAGTTAGACTTCGATAAAGACGATCATGGTTTCAGACATGAAAGCGATGAGGATATTGTACGGAATTTGACTGTCGGTGAGGTAAACTGAGATCCAGTGCATGTCAAGTGAAGGGAGTGATGCAACGGAAATCCCAAAAGTTCCCACAGTCAAGCTAGTGTGTCTATAGTCACACTTATCTCTTATATAGAAAATCGAGATGAATTTTCGTTCTCATATATTGTTTTCTTCAGAATTGTACAATCTAAAACTAGAAAAAATGAACTATCTAAGAAACAAAAAGTGATTAGTCATTTCTCTTAGTTTTTAATATTGGTGTAGGCCTAAGAAAAAAATAAACTATCTAAGAAACAAAAAGTGATTACAGTCATTTCTCTTAGTTTTTAATATTGGTGTAGGCCTAATCTTCGTAGTGTGTCTTACAATACTATGTTATAATAGTACATTATGCAACGAGCCTATAATGGCAATAATTAAGACACGAGTAAGTTTATAAAACGAGCGCATGCGAGTCTTATAATTTCCATACGAGTGTCTTAATTACCATTATAGGCGAGTTGCATACGACTGTTTATGTTCGACGATAATTATTATAACTATTTCATGTTCGAACATACATATTCATAAATATCTGTAGAGATTTCACCAGTTTTATGTACTGAACAGAGCTCATGAGACGCAGAGAATGCCTTGTATTTGACCATGGCCTCCTCGATTACCCTACTATGACACTAGGCCAGGCAGTGACATTTAAATTAGAAGGCCGTGGAACTCAGTGCATCTAATTATCTAATTGGTCAAACAACTGTTTCTTGAGCTCTGATTGGTGGGAGGAACTGTTTCATAATGCAAAATAGTGTTATAATGAGCCTCATTATAGTACAGTTTTCTGACATATAATAGTCAGGGTCGAACATAAAGTATTATAATTATTTTTTTCTGCGTGTTCTTAAAATACATTTCAATATTTTAACCAATAGTTTTCTTTTTGCCTGGCTTAAAAACATTATTGCAGATAATTCGCAGCTTTCAAAAAATCGCGGAAATTTGTGCATCAATTGCCGCGAATTATCGGAAGAGCACTATAAAGGAAAAAAACGAAAAAAGCTAAAATTCGCGTTTTCAAGCGAAATTTGCGAAAATTCGCGTTTTATGCGAAATTCGCGAAAATTCGCGAGCTCAAAAACATTTATTTTTGTCATTTTTAGGGTTATTATAACACATTATCACCTGTGTATGACTTCTTTTAAAAATTCGCGAAATTCGCGATCGCGATTTTTTCCTATCCCTATGAATGACTCACAGGAAAAGACAGCAATAGAAACGCGTATGCATAAATTACAAAGGTGTTTTCATATGACAAAAGATATATATATGTGGGAACCTGAAAATAATGAACGTTCTTGGGTTTCCGGCCAGCTTCGACACTGCCCGGTGGCGCCGCGTAGAGGAGTCAAGTGGAAGTCGCGAGAAACTAAGACGATAAGTTACAGTTTTTGTGTCAAGTCATGTCAAGTTCTGTTAAATCTCATCTTATGTAATCTTACGTTTAAATGCAGTTTCTATACTTAAAACTACTTCAAGACGTGTTCGGTTTATTCGCTTGCCAAAATTCATTCCCACATTTGGGGGCTCGTCCGGGATATTAACGATTTTGAGTGCGGAACGGCAATTTTGGCTAAGCCTACAGCGATAAAACCAAAGACGACAAGGCGCGAATTGACGGCATTTTTCTGGCAAGATCGACGACGACGTGGGTCCGTGGAATATAGAAGACGAGTAGCTGTTCAACTTCCAAAGACGTGGTGATTCGAGCAGGCTGCAAAAGACGATTTCGAGGATCCTGAACCCTAAGACGACGACGAAAAGAAAAGTGATTAGTGCGAGTGCCGAAAGACAAAGAAAAATGGCGGACAATGTGGCGTGTTTACAAGATATTGAAAAAGTTAATAATAACATTAAGACGGCGCCTACGGCCGTGATTAAGACGTTACATAATCTAATTTTCGAAAAACTGCCACGTGATCGAAAGAACAGGCAGCGCTTAAGAGAATTCTCAGGATTCGAGTTTGAATGTGACTCACCAAACCACCTGGAGAAATTGAAGTTCATTGAGTGCGAATTCACCGAGGCTGATCTAATTGCCATTTGCACTGTGTTAAACATTCAATATACGGGAGAGAAAGCAGTGCTTGTGCAACGCATCTGTGACAACTTAATGGACCTTTCGTTGCTGGGGATGCCCAAAGACGAAGATGATGATGATGATGATGAAGAAGAAGAAGAGACTGGTAAAACGAAAGATGTGATGAGCAAGATGAAAGAGGCAAACGAATTGCTGGCGGAAGAATTACGTGAGTTAAAGGAGAAAATGGCTGGTATGAAATCCATGAAACATTCAACCTCTAGCATGTCAGGATCATCATTGGATTCATCTAGCTCGTCCGAAGACCAGAAACTCTCCAAAGCAATAGGAGGTAGGCCTAACCATAAAAACATAACAAAGACCAAACACAAATCGAAGACTGTAGTAGAAAGCTCAAGTGAAGGGGAAGTCGACCAGGACGTGGTGGACTTGCGGCACACTGCAAACCGGGGAGTTGCACACAAGTTTGCGTTGACGTTCCGAGATGTAGAGGGCTCTGTCAGACCCTATGACGGCAGCGAGAACTATCCGGTGCGACGTTGGATTGAGGACTTTGAGGAAACGGCAACGTTGATGGGCTGGGACGAGATGCAAAAATATGTTTTTGCAAAAAAGTCACTGTCAGGCCTGGCTAAGTTGTTTGTGCAGAGTGAACGTGGCATCACATCTTGGCACAAGTTGAAGAAAGCCCTGAAGAAAGAGTTCCGAGATGATACCAGTGCAGCAGAGATTCATCGACTGCTAACCAACCGACGAAAAACTAAAGTTGAAACTCTTCAGGAATATTTCCTGGTGATGCGAGAAATAGCCAGCAGGTCGACAATCGATGATGAATCACTGATACAATACGTCATCGATGGCATCGAGGATGACACTGGATCCAAGATGATTCTATATGGAGCAAAGGACATCAAGGAATTCAAGGACAAGTTGAAGATCTATAAGAGTGCTTACGCACGAAACTCCCAGGTGACGATAAATGAGAGGGCGACAAACAATCATACACCAAGAGAAGACAACAGGCAGAAGCAGACCTCGCCTGTAAAGAGATGTTACAATTGTGGTCAGAAGAACAGTCATGAGTCCAGAGAATGTCCACACAAGAGTCAGGGTCCAAAGTGCTTCAATTGCAGCAGTTTCGGACACATAGCTTCCAAGTGCCCAAACCCTGAGCAGAATGCCGAGAAGAAGACAGTGAACGTCGCTTTGGGAACCAAGTCGAATATAAAGATGAAAGAATTGTTGCTCCAGGGCCAAAAGATCAATGCATTAGTTGACACGGGCTGCCCAATCAATCTGATCCGTGAAGACATCTACACAGAGATGGGCGATCTGGAGCTGAAGACTACCGCCATAGTACTCAAGGGTTTCGGAGATAGTGAGGTGCGTCCCCTAGGATATTTTCCAACCGACGTCTAGGTTGACGACGATACTTACTTGACTGATTTCTATGTGGTGTCTGGAGATGTACTAAAGTTGCCAGCTATCATGGGTAACGACTTGCTGGACCAAGCCATAACTACCATCAGCAAAACCGGTGTCAAGATGTCCAAGGACATATCAGAAGCGTACTTGTACCAAATCGACGTGGTAGCAGCCGATGAGATGGACATAGGAAAGGCATCGGAAGAGGCGAAGAGTACCAACGTTGAGATGAGCATCACGATGAAACAAGGACTATTGCATCCCTTATTTAAAGAAAGCACACCATTGCACATTTACCATGCTGACCATCTTGAACCCTTAGATTCAATGAAAAAAGGATGCAAGCATATTCTCGCAGTAACGGATAGCTTCACAAAGTTTGTGTGGCTGTATCCCACTAAAACGACGATCACGAAAGAAACTACGGAGAAATTGGACGTGCAAAAAGGAGTATTTGGTAATCCTGCGCAGATCGTCACCGACCGTGGAACCGCGTATATTTCACATGAATTCGACGAGTACTGCACTGCCAACAACATCACCCACTCGCTGATCACGACCAGACTCCCTCGTGCCAATGGCCAGATAGAAAGGATGAACTCCACGATCACTTCCGTGCTGGCCAAGTTGTCCATCGAAAACCCTGGAGATTGGAACAAGCACGTCGAACCTGATCGAAGAGCCATGAATTCCACTTACAACCGCAGTATCAAGCAGACGCCATTCGAACTTTTGACGGGAACCAAAATGCGCTCTGAAAATGACCTGAGAATACTTGAGTTGATTAGTGAAGAGATGGTAGACGAGTGTGAGACCAGGAGAGATGAACACCATGAAGAAGCGAGAGCACAAATCCAGAAAGTGCATCAAGAAAACAGTGTGTCGTTTGATCGAAGTCAACGGCCTGCTCGCCAGTACCAAGTTGGCGATATCAAAACCATCAAGAGGACCCAGTTTGAACCAGGCCTTAAATTGCAGAAAAAGTACCTTCGGCCTTACAGAATCTCCAGAGTCAAGCTGAATGACACTTACGACCTCTGTCGTGAAGGGAATCACTTAGGCCCCAAACGAACAACTACTTGTGCTGAATTCCTCAAACCCTGGGCTGAAGACTTCTCATCATCCGAGGCGGATGATCTGCAGGATGGCCGATTGTGGGAATCTGAAAATAATGAACGTTCTTGGGTTTCCCGCCAGCTTCGACACTGCCCGGTGGCGCCGCGTATAGGAGTCAAGTGGAAGTCGCGAGAAACTAAGGCGATAAGTTACAGTTTTTGTGTCAAGTCATGTCACGTCAAGTTCTGTTAAATCTCATCTTATGTAATCTTTTGTTTAAATGCAGTTTCTATACTTAAAACTACTTCAAGACGTGTTCGGTTTATTCGCTTACCAAAATTCATTCCCACATATATAATAAAAAAACTTATCCTGGAACACTAAAGTAAGGCATTATCAAACAGTGGTCAGACCTGAAACTCTGTATGCAGCAGAAACACTTAAATTAACAAGATTTGGTGATTTACACAAATTAGAGAAGACTGAAACACAAATTCTGAGAAAAATACTGGGAGCTAAACGAAATAATAACGCAGAATGTTGGTTACGACCAAATAGAGTGTTATATTTGAAATGTGAAAAATTAACTGATGTAATGAGAAAGAGAAGATTACAGTTTTTTGGGCACATCTATAGAATGGAAAATAGTAGACTAACTAAACAGATCTTCAACTTACTGACTAGTTACAAATCCAAACCCACATGGTTCATTGAAATTGAAAAAGATTTGACAAACGCCAACATTCAGACAGACACAATAGCAAACAGATCACTTCTTCGGAGAAGCTATTCAAAAGGCAAAATTTCAAGAAAGGAAGAAAAACAACTGGCAGAAAGTGGACTCAAGAGGAGAAAGATCGTCACTCTAGAAGGATGAAAGAAATTTGGAAACAACGCAAATTGAATACAATGGACAATAGCCAACGTTGATTCATCGTACCCTCCAAATGGGTTATTCGGAAGAAGAAGAATAACAGACAGGAGCACTCTGTGATGGATAACATCTGGTATAGGGTTGCCATCCGTCCCGATATATCGGGACCATCACCGTTATGGACCTTCTTTTCCTGAAATCCCGACAAGACCCAATTTTGTCCCGATTTTGGAAAATACTGCTATGAGCTTGGTTCAGGTACTGAAGTAACGCCATCTGTTAGCGCAACATGTAAATGCAGCCTCAGTTTTATTTATGTCAACAAGTTTATGTTGACAAGGTTGTTCACAGATTGCGATGCATGTTGTGTATCCTGTATCTAGTTCTAGCGCCATCATTCGAGAAAATACCAGACTTCTCCAGTAGTAGGGGGCTGGAACTATTTAAGCAGTGCCACACGGAAGGATCGGGCAGTTCCCATTTGAATAGCGATCTGATGAGACGATATAGAGCGTGAAGTGTAAAGTGTTATTGTCGACTGTTTACCGTCTAATGAACTTGTGTTAGCTTACGAAAATGCCAAAGGATAAAAAGAGAAAGTGTCACTTTTCGGATGATTACCTAAAGAGTGGTCTGTTGTCAAGAAAGGATGTACGGATGAGGAAGCGTTGTGTGAGATTTGTAACTGTTTCATCTTAGTAACTCACGGAGGTAAGGCAGATGTGAGCCATCACACTTCTACGAAGAATCATACAAATAGATTTGCAGTAGCATCGATGTCAAAGCCTATTTCTACATTCATGATTAAAGAAGATGCCCAGGAAGAGTTGCTCATTGCTGCTGCAGAACTAACAACAGCTTATAAAGTTGTCAAGCATCATCAATCCTTCGGTTATCTTGACTGTATTTAAACACAAATTGTGGTAAATGTTCCGGCATAACTCAACAAAATGACAGTGTTTCGCCCCGGTGTGCTATTGGGCTCTTCAGTTGGTTAAAGCACACCTCTCCAAGACACTGTCTAGTACACACTGGGAAGGCCATTGCAAGACGTATTTGATACATATGTATCCGCGTCACGAGCAAAGCCAGTGCACTATGGGAGTCGAAACTCCACTCCAAAGCAATTATAACCTTACCTTGGCATTGAATATATAATTTTCAAAAGAAAATATATGTATTGTCCGTTGAGCCATTATATATTTAGCACAATTTGTGTTTAAATATATAATAACATTTGTGGAAGGAGAAGGGTATATATTTCTGTGCCTGTATTTTGGGGGTTATTTGTCTTTACCAGTGTATATCATTATGGGGGATGAGAAAGAAAGACAGATGAGGTTACGTAGTGGTCATCAACTGGAGAGTGATGATACGAGCAGTATGTCGAGTGATGGTAGTACCGGGGTAGCGGAGGTAAATCCCGATACTGAAACAGGGAGTGTAGGCGGCCAACCAGAATTAAAAACTTTACTTCTCGAGTTCATGTATCAGAACAAAGTTAGTAGTGATGCCTTAAATGCAAAATTAGAACAGAATAATGCAAAATTAGAACAAAACAGTAGGGAAAATAAAGAAAGTACAGAAGCTTTAAATGCAAAATTAGAACAGAATAATGCAAAATTAGAACAAAACAGTAGGGAAAATAAAGAAAGTACAGAAGCTTTAAATGCAAAATTAGAACAGAATAATGCAAAATTAGAACAAAACAGTAGGGAAAATAGAGAGAGTAATGAAACTTTCAACGCCAGATTTGAACAAAACAGTAAGGAAAATAGAGAGAGTACTGAAACTTTAAATGCTAAATTAGAACAAAACAGTAGGGAAATGAGTGACAAATTCGAACTGATTAGAGGTGAGATCAGGGGGGTGATGGAAGAAAAGGCTAAAGAGATTATTGCAGATGTAGACAGAAAATTAGGAAAAGTACAGGAGGAGTTGGAAATTAGAATCAGTACACAGGCTGAAAATTTAAAAGAACTAGTGCAACTGGAAACACAGCGGGTCAAAAAGCAATTGGGGGGAGAAATTGACAAAATTCAGGTAGCTACTAAAGAGGTTAAGGAACAGCTGGGGGGTAGAATTGAGAAAGTCCACTCACAAATAGTTGCAGGAGTAAATGATTTAAGAGAGAGTAATAGAGAGAGCATTAGCAAGATTGAGGAGAAACAAGCAAAGCTATATGATAAAGTAGAAGAATCAGAAGGAAACATTAAATTAACAGTAAACAGTATTGAGAGGAAGGCTGAGGAGAAAATCGCAGAATTAGAGTTAAAATTAAAAGCTAGGATCAGGCAAGAAAATAGTCAGAATAGGCCAGTTTTTGTGAATAGCACACACAGGGAGGTAGAACTGGGTAAGTTCAGCAATCGACAGGGGTGCCCAATGGAGTTCATGAACACTATAGAAAATAAATTCGGGGAGAGGTTGGAAAACGGTAGTATTGAGTGGTGCCAGGTAGTTGAAATTTTAGAACAAGTGTTTGTGGGGGAAACGAGGAATTGGTTTGCTGTCTACAGAGACAAGTTTACTGATATGAATGATTTTAAAATGAAATTCTGTGAAAAGTTCTGGAATGAGGTTATTCAGTCGCAGCATCGTGAGGGAATAGTGTGTGATAAATATAACCCTAAAGGAAGCTCCACCATGACCGAATACTTTTTAGGGCAGGTATTAGTGTGTAAATATCTGGATGGCTTGAAGGAGGAAAGTGATGTGGTGAGGTTGCTACTTAGGCACTTTCCCTATAGGATCAAGGAGGCTGCTTGTATCCAGAATGTAAAGACAATATCACAAGTAGAAAATTTGTTAAGCACATTTGATGCACTAGGGAGAGGGGGTTATGAGGACAATTTCAATCGGAACCAGGGTAATAATAATAATAGACCTAATGAAGCCAGGCATCAAGAAGTTCAAGGGAACGGTGGCGAAGGAGCCAACGCTCAAAATAGAAATAATAATAATCAGCTAAATCAGAACAAAGGAAATGGCTATGGTAATCAGTATCAAGGGAGGAACAATGATTTCAGGGGAAATCAAGGGAGGAACAATGATTACCGGGGAAATCAAGGGAGAAACAATGATTTCAGGGGAAATCAAGGGAGAAATTATAATGACAATAATTACAACCAGAATAGGGGTCAAGGAAGAGGACAGCCTAGTGGTAGTAATATACAGCCAGACAATGACAACACAGCCCAGAACAACCAGACCAGTTCAGTAGTTAGTAGTACTACGGCCAGCTGTAGCGGTTCTTTAAACGCGAACCAGGCTGCGAAGTAAGGTCAGAATCTCAGTCTGTAGCATGCCCTGTCCATACAATTATACAGGAACCCTATGACCTAAATGTATGAAATGAATTATTACATGAACTAAATGATGAAGGTATTATTCAGGAAGTGGTTAGTAAGAGCCCCATAGTTAAATTTAACGTGTCCGAGGCGTACACAGATGTTTTAATTGATAGTGGTTGTATGAAGAGTTGCATAAGTAGTGCATTTTATGATAAAATGAAAGGAACTGGAGTAAATTTTGAGGAGATGCCAATTAAAAGCACTTTTGTTATCACAGCTGTTGGGAAGAGGTCTAAAGTAATTTCTAAGCAAGTTTTAGTAGACATTAAAATTAATAATCATGTAGAGAAGCAGATTTGCCTTGTAATTCCAAATTTAGTATTCAGTGTTATCTTGGGTTCAGAGTGGCTAAGTAGAGTGTCTGGTAACTTATGTTATGATGTAGGGAGTTTGAAATTTAAATGGGGAGAATCTCAAGTAGAAGTAGCGTTCAATGACCATATTCAGAGGAGTAGTATTGTAGGTGTGATTTGTACTTTAAATGAGATATCGCCAGCCTAGAGCGGGGTTCTCCATGTTTTGTGGGTAGTGTGATTACGAACGGTAGTCTAAAGGACTCGTTACGTGATGCTGCATTTCGGGGAAATATAGAGGATGAACAGTGTGTTCGGCTCTATGATGTGTTATTGTGTAATAGGAGAGTTTTTGAGGATCGCATTGGTATGGCCAATTGCTATACACATTCATTGAACGTTATTGATAGGTCAGTATTCACAGGACATAGATATCCTGTACCTTTCGCTTATCAGAGTGCAGTTGAGGCACAAATTAACCAGATGCTTGAAGATGGGATTATTGAGCACTCTAACAGTCCATATGTTAATTCTTTGATCACGGTACCCAAGACCGACGGCACAGTTCGTATTTGTTTAGACGCTCGTTTGGTTAACAGTAGAATTAGTTCAGATCAGCTGAAATCTATGTCAATAGAGGAATTAATGCAAACATTTGAGGGGAAGAAGTATTTCACTTGTGTAGATTTGAGTTCCAGTTTTTGGCAAGTGCCACTTATGTACGAAGATAGACCATTTACAGCTTTTAGTCCTAAATTTAACCTTTATCAATTTTGTAGAACACCTTATGGGTTAAAGAGTAGTTCAGCAGCTTTAATTAGGGCTTTAAACATCGCATTAGGGGATGACACAGGAGAGTTTGTAACCATTTACATAGATGATATGGTAATTAGTTCACGCAGTTTTGAGGAGCATCTACGTCATTTAAATATAGTTTTTCAGAAGTTAGATCAGGCAGGGTTCACTTTGAAGCTGTCTAAGTCGTCATTCTGTCAGTCAGAAGTGACATTTTTAGGTCATAGAGTGTCGAGTAGAGGTGTGACACCATAGGAAGGAAGGGTTAGCATGTGTGGACAGTAGCAACAGGGCATCGTTACAGACACTGAGAAATAGGTAGGCAGAGCAACGTGATGACGTTCATTTAAGGGAGCCACTTGCAAGGCTGGAAGCAGGTGACGCAGAAACATTTATTGTTTCCAAACGTATTGGAAAAACAGCATATGTGCTGGAGGATAGTAAGGGAAACAGATTATACGGGACGTATAATATACATAGTCTACGAAAATATGTGTCATAAAGTGAGTGGGTTTAGCTGGCGAGCCAGCCTATCAAATGAGTAAGTGTGGTATTTGGTGCGTGGGAGGAGATGGTCTTCCAGGCAGGCGTATCAGAAGTCACACAGGGGGGTAGTATGTAAGTAAATGAGAGTTTTTAAGGTACAGGGAAATATGACGGGATTGTCGGATGCTCTTGAGCACTAAAATGTCTCTATACACCAAGGCCAGAATTTGGTAGCGCTGGTGAATTCCCATTTGTCCCCAAGAGATGGGTGAGCGCTTGGACAGGGTATTTTTGCTTAAGGCGTCCACGGGACAAAAGATGGGCCATCAGAATGCGAGACAGTCCTTCATGAAACTCATACATATCAGCACACGTGATTTCTGTTTACGGCCTCGCCATGTAAGATTTGTAAGTGTGTAATTAAGGTAATTTGTACAAAGGTATTATTTGTGTCAGGAGAACTGGTCTGTGTTGAGAACTAGTATTAAGTAGAATATGGTCTACGGGAACTTAACAAGGGCGATTACGGCACAGAAATATTTGGGGTTATATGTAATGCGCATTTACTGTTTTTTTTTTCAGAAGTCAATATTAATTTAATCTTTTATAAAGAGAGATTAAGTATTATGGTCACGAGGCGCTGCCACAATAGTGTGATCGTGTGCTCAGTGATAAGTGAGATTAAATTTCACCATAAGGAAGGGACCTCCAGTGAAATTAGGAAGTTCTATGGTGATATAAATATATCAGAACACCTTCAATGCGTGTGATATGACATCATAAATACATAGTGCTCACACATTAATTATGTCTATTTCTCCAACATAGAGAAATTTGAGAGGCGGAAATATCCGTGGAACACTATTCTATATGTAAAACATTGGACTGGTTGCAAAGTGCAATCCATAGTGACAACAAACTTTGACGCAAAGTGCGTGAAGAAAAATTATGAGTGTATATATCTGTAATTTAGGGTGATTTCATTTATGTAATATGTATTTTGGATGGGGTTTATTAACGTGTCTGGGATAATCGGATAATGGACCGTCGTCACGGTAAATCATCCGATGATCCGAGGCGAATATGTAACGTGTTTTTCGAGGGGTTTTTATGCAACTGGCATACGTCAGTAGGAAGCCATTCTATATTTATTTACGCGGCAAATTGTTCAGCCAAGAGAATTTTTCATGTTAATTTATTATTATTATTATTAATTTATTATAATTATTATTAAGGTATTTTCGGAGCATTTTATAAAAATTATTAGCATTCAGATAGGTTTTCTATGTCTTAGAAAACGCTATCAAGCAAATTATTACGAACGACAATATCATAGAAAATTATGTGATTGCGGAATTTTACGGAGTTTTCGTCAGTTAGGGTATATCGAGAGACGTGACTCACTGGGAATTCAAGTACACGCTTAATCTTGTCGGAAAGCATGACGCAATCCTGGGTCGCAGCGTCCAGGAAAGGCGAATAGTTGGAACGGAAATCGACTTCATCATCGCCGCGCCGTGTGTAATGACCCGGAGGAGGGGAAGATCGCGTGGTGGGTCAGCCAATCAGTGAGGACCACGCAAGCTACAAGTCGGATGAAGAGTGGGGAAACGGCGGGTGCATATATCGTTCGACGCGCCGTGGAACGAGGACAATCTGTGAAATACTTGACGAGTATGGGTGCGCGTGCGAGTGGCTCCGATGTTCGGTGGAGTTAGCGACTATCTGTATAGAATTTAACGAGTACGGATGCACGCGGGAGTCGCTCCGATGTTCCGTGGATTGGAGGACTAACTTTAGTAAAACTTAACCAGTGCGGTTGTACGAGTGTTTGGGTCCGAGGTACGGACCATAGAATTATCTAATCTACCAGAATCTCATCAAATATCGACGAAGATGTCGACGTCCAGGAGACTGTGGGAAGCTCACAGCATCATCCAGTACGAGGGAAATGTTTCGGCAATTTCCAGTGGTAAGCGCGAATGACTCAGAAATACGCAATCTCTCATTTCTCTTGGTTTTATATTTCATATTTCAGTAACTTCATAGCTTGGGAATAAGAGTAAAATCAATAATTTATCAGACTCCGTTTTCACGTAATTTTCTATCGGTAATATTAAAATCACAACGCTCCTATTTAAATTTTAAACTTATTATTATTATTAATTTTGCTATTCTTGTTTTATATAATAAATTCATTTCTTTTACAATGCAATCTTTGCTTTCAGTAGGTAGCATTAGATATAGACCAATTCCTTCTCCTGATACAATTGTTTGTTGGGTTAATTATCAAATCATACCACGATCTGAGTGAATAGAGTCTTGAAGGTGTTCTGCCAGAGCTAGACGTTGTTAAATACAAATTTAGATTTCAACATTGCATTGAGGTCTTGGCGCCCATTAAAACAACATAGCTTAGGCAAAGGGTGGGCTAGCAATTCTGCTACATTTGTACGCTCAACGTGGAGCAAAGTAAATACCGTTTAACTTGTCATCCCAGCCTAAGCAAATCTGCTACAATGTGATTGGAGACAATTTGTGTTGACTGACTGGAAAGCTTTCTTTAATTAACATGCAATAGCCAAAAGAAGAGCAGACTTACGTTTTCCTGTACTGGCCGGCAGCAATTGGCAAATGGCAGAGGCCATAACCTCTGACAACGTCATTTCCAAAAATATCCAAACCATAAACACTGACGATCAACTGGGGCCCTAAAATTCACAAAAACAAGAAACGAGGCCTTTAAGAGAACATATTACGTGTGTTGTGTTAGGTGGAGTGCACCAGGACATGAAATGAATCATGTTATTTGCTGTGGATAGGGATGCAGATTGGCAAAAGAAATTAGAGCGCAGTGAGTGGGGGCACCGGACAAACTGGAAGAGGCTCATTTATACCCGTACCCGGCTTTTGGAGCGGAAAATGGATCATGATGAGGTAATTTATTGACTTGCAATGACTAATACTCGTACACCTGGTCAATACAATTTAAACAATTGGATTGTTGTACAAGTTACGATCCAAATAAGAAACGCAATAAAAACATTACAAACAAAAATACACATTTGGTGTTTCAGTTGAAATGTTCTGTTGTAGTTATCAATCTTCTTTGTCAATAGAAAATAATGACATCCAGTGTTAATTATCACTTCTACGAGGCTTAAACATGACTGATCATCATCATCTTCTTCATTTCCCCTTTTCCAGCTGACACTGGGTGGGAGAAAATATGGTTCCTCTCCACTTTGTTCTGTAGTTCCACCATTTCTCTTCTGACACGGTGTTCCAATCCAGGTTCCGTTTTCTAATACTATTCTCCACCGAGTCCAACCGACGCATTCTTGGTCTTCCTCATCCTCTCTTCCCTGTCATCCGTTGTTCCAGTGCTCGTCTTGGTAGCCTTACTTCATTCATCCGTTTGACATGTCCAAACCATCTCAATCTGTTTTGCTCCAGTTTGTCATTTAGTTCCTGTACTCCCAGTTCTTTCCGTATATCTTCATTTCTCACTCTGTCCCTCTTCGTTTTCTGGACCATACTTCTCAGGAATCTCATCTCAGCTGCTTGTACTCTGCTCTCATCCCTCTTAGTCATTGTCCAAGTTTCTGCTGCATATGTCATTACAGGAACATAATATGCTTTGTACATAACTTCTTTAGCCTTAATTGGTATATCCTTGATCCACACTAGTCCCCGTACCTGTTGATAGAAAGCACTCCCCAGTTGTATTCTTCTGCTAATTTCCAAATCTAGTCTTCCATCTTCAGTCAGTTCGCTTCCCAAATATTTGAAGTGTTTCACCACTTCCAATTCCTTATCTCCTACTTTGATTACTCCTCTTCCTTCTTTCTTATCTCTACTCATCACCACTGTTTTACTCTTCTCCACATTTACCTTCAATCCCCATTGCTCAATCTTTTCATTTATTACGTCCAACTGTTCTTGTACCTCCATCTCATCCTCGCCCCAGATCACAACGTCGTCTGCAAACAATATTTATTACCTTCTTTCATTGCTGCCTTCATGATGTCATCCATCACCATTACGAACAATAATGGTGACAACACACTTCCTTGATTTAGTCCAGTGTCAATTTTAAACCATTCTGATGTCCCGACTCTAGTCTTCACACTACTGTAGCACTCATTGCACATTCCATTTATCATGTCTCTCAGTTCCTTGCATATCCCCCTATTTGTTGAGCTTTCCCAAACTTTTGTTCTAGGGATGCTTTCTAGATCAATAAAAGTCATTACCATATCCTTCCCAACTCTTTTCAATGTTCTGTCTCAGAATAAAAATGGGTTCCACAGTTGACCTGCCCCCTCTAAATCCTGATCAACAATCCAATATTGATGACGTGATTGTGATATTCCAAAATAACATTATGGTGTTTGAAGCCATTTGCAGTGTTGCCTTAGTAAACTAAAGTTTGATGTTTTTCAGTCGGTCAACATGATGTTACCCAAATGAGAAAGCAGATGGGTTATTCCCTAATCCTGACAAATATTACTCATGTCATTTTTTTCCAGACCGGGAATAGGGAATAACCCATCTCACTTGGGAAACATCGTGTTGACCGACTGAAAAACTTCAAACTTTAGTTTAAAAGAAGATGCGTTTGGAGGAACTCGGAATACATAATGGTAGGTGTTGTTCTGGAAAATCAGATCCCAAGATTGAGCATAATTGTATTATTGACTCATGGATGTATCACTTAGGTGGAGTGTACACTGGTGACAATAAATAGTTATTGTTCTTTTAAGGGTCGGAACTACGAGGTCATCTGCCGCTAGGTGTCAATAAAGTTAAGTAATAAAAATGCATGAAAACATAGAAATTGTTTTGGGGTGGCAAATCATGAGCATAATGGTAAAACCACTTGTACTGCTGGAGGCGATAAGGAGTGCTGATCTTTCACCATCAGCATCATTCTCCTTCAGATGAGTGTTTCATGTTAAATGTGTAATTCTTTCACTGAACGCCAGCTGGTTAAAGTAAGTTTTGTTTTGAAGGGGACGTGACCTTGCTACGCGCACACTAGATGCGCAATAGCCAAGGTCGGCCGGGGGCGCGCCAATGAAGTCCCGACCTCACCCCTTTGGATTTTTTGGGTACATTAAAAACAATGAGTATGAAGAAAAAATTCGGGATTTGGAGCACCTGCGGGAGCGAATTTCTGCCGCCACCTTGACAGTTACTCCTGAAATGATTGCACGTACCAATCCAGCCATCGGGAAAGCGTGCGTTCACTGCTGATGTTGGTGGTCGGCCTGGCCTGGATTTTTTCTCTACAGTCCCTGTTTCCTTGAACTGATTAAACCATCGAATTACAGCTTTGTAATCAGGTGCAGTTTGTCGGGCGGCGCAGTCATTGGTGCACGCGTCCCCGGCCGACCATGGCTACTGCGCATCTAGTGTGCGCATAGCAAGGTCACGTCCCCTCCAAAACAAAACTTACTTTAACCAGCTGGCGTTCAGTGAAAGAATTACACGTTTAACATAAAGGGTTTCGGTGCTATAATTTTTAGAAATGTTGGCATTATTTTTCGATGACCCTGTATTTTATTCATCAAACTTGTTGAAAGCAACCCAGTTACTCGAGGACAGACTTTACCTCCTCCAGAGGCTCACAACTAGTAATGACAGGACCCCAGTTGAGTCCAGCGATGTTTCCACTTACCCGTACCTCGCATCTTTTCTGTCGACCTCTCTTGGTCAACTCTTGTTCTCTTCCAATCCCAATGGTTTAAGGAATGACCTAGAGTGTCTCTCATATTCCTGCCTTAATTGGCCCTTGTCTTTCCTTTCCAGATACTCTCATTTTTCAAGGTGTCGACCTCATCCTACCTACTGGAAGGAGGCTGGGTGCACGTACTCACCCCAAGGGATTACAGAGCCGTCTCCTCTCCCCGACCTCTTCCGGTGGCTTTGGGGCAAACCTCCTCCTTCCCTTTCATGGTTCCACTTCATTTGAAGGCCCTCAAGCCTCATTCTTTTCCCTGTCTTTCATTTTCTTTATACCCTTTTATTGTTAATTTCTTTTTCTTCTCCTCCTTTAAGTGGCCAATGTAAGTTACAGTCCAGCCACTGAGTGTCTGCCAATGGTGGGAGAAGAGGGGTCATCATCATCATCTTGCACAGTTTCCAGCCACTGGCCAGGTCTGTTTGGAACACAAGCCTCTCCAACGTCTTATGTCTTCCCAACATCTCTCAGCCTCCACCCTTGTCCACTCTTCTCCTCTCTTCTTCACGCTTTCTTCCACCCCCTTCAGCCACCTGTCTCTCGGTCTCTTTCCTTCCCACTTCGTCTTGTGTATCCTCCTGGGTATCCTCTTCTCCTCCATTCATTTTACATGTCCATACCATCTAAGTCTAGATTTCTCTATACCATCCTGTAATGGTTCCTCCTTCATTAATTCTCTTGTCCTCTCATTTCTTATTCTGTCCCTCTTTGTAGCTCCAATACTGCTTCTCAAGAACCTCATCTCACTGGCCTGTATTTTGCTCTTCTCCCTTCCTTTCATAACCCAGGTCTCCAAGGCATACGTCAGGATAGGGACTTAGTACGTCCGATATATGATCTTTTTGCTGTTCTGAGGGACATCCTTGCTCCATAACATGCTTCTCACACTCCTCCGGAATGCTTCTGCCTGTCTCCCCCGGTCATTTATTTCTCTATCGTTTCTTCCATTATCTTGTATCAGGCTTCCCAGGTACTTGAAACTCTCCACTTTCTTCAGCTGTTCCCCACCAATTGTTATTCCCATTGTGGTTCTTTCCTTCTTCCTTGTTGTGATCACCATCTCACTCTTATTTAAGCTAAATTTCATCCCATATCCTTGTATTATTCCTTCCCACACATCCAACTGTTCCTGTACCTCTGCCTCCTTGTTTCCCCAAATCATCAAATCATCTGCAAACACCATTGCTTTCATCTTTCCTTCTCCAAATCCAAGAAAGCCAAAGAGAACAATATAGCCAACTTACGGCAATGAGAAGAGTTATTAGAACCTTGAAACTTGCCATCATTTTAATTCTTCTCGAGCGTCTTCACTATGTAACATGGAAGTCCCACACCCTATTTGCAATTTTATGCATCATTTTATTATTCCGACATTTTGTGGTTACAAAACCTAAATTCTTCGATCGCAGTGGAATTCCGTCTATGTTGGCGAAGTCGCTTACTACCACGAAGAATGTTGTCACCTGCACCAATCAGCGGATTTCCCGGTAGCCGGTCTTTAAATTTAGCTCGATGTTGCAAGGGCTCTCTTCTGTTGCTCTTTGTGTTAGTACAGGTTTGTTGTTTTATTGTCTTGTGTGTGCACACTTACCGGTTAACTCTGTGTAAGTATATTACTTCTGTAATATGGTCAGCGGTTCGTCAGAATTCATTTAAAAACATGTGAAATATTTTATGTAGTCCACGCTGTTTTATATTTCGTGGTACAGAACCGGCAACGCTGCCTCCCTCCCTCATGAGAAATGTCAGAGCCGGACACTCGACGGCCGTACTGTAGTGGTCGTAATAGTAATCATTTACTTCTTGCCTGTCACCGTGGAGGTCCAGGTTCGATTCCCTGCTCTGCCAAGAACATTAATTCTGGTCTGAGGGCTGGAACGGGGTATACTCAGCTTCGTGAGGCAAAACTGAGAAGAGTTGGGTTCGATTCCTAACTTAACCATTCTGGAAGTGGTTTTCTGTGTTTTCATCCACTTCTACTCCAGACCAATGCTGGGATGGTACCTAACATAAGGCCACAACCACCCCAAGTACACGGGGCCACATGACCATGATATCGCTAAGTCCCTAAAAGAATCAACAACATGATTTAATTTTCATTAGCAATCATATCGTTAGGGGAAGATGACCTAGATGTTCTGCCCTTTAAAACTACACCGCAAACAACAAATTTGACCACTTTGGCATGTTGAGACAATTCTCGAACTGGGTTTAATATTTCTGACATTAAGTTACATGGTTATTCCCAATACCTTTTGCCTCCTTGACCCCTGAGAAGCTCATGACTGCACATCGTATCATTCCACCTAAACTACACAGTGAACTACTTACAGCCAAATGGATTAGTGCTCTTGAAGGTGACGTCCAAGGGGAAATTCCAAACAAAGATTTGCCTCTCATCCTTGCTGCACTTTGCAATTTGAGATATACCTTCCTCCAGTCCCTTAAAAAGAAATCATGATGTCAGTTATGTTACAGTTTAACTGCATATTGAATAATGAGTGATAGCTTTCTTATGGCAGGTGGATCCATGTTTCATGATTTGCAAAAGTCTGCACAATGAGTTATTTCTTAAAGAAATAATTTGTGGCTTTTTTTAAATTTAAATAATTTTATAGGGGTACATTTTTCAGATTTCAAGGAGCCTTCTTCAGGTTGGTTTTACACACAGATCACTGCTCCTTTTCCTCCTTTTAACTATAATGTTTCTCTTTTCTTAAAGAGTAACTTAATAACTTGCTTGGCAAGGCAGTGTTCACAAGAAAAATTCTGCATCTATTCAAACAAATTGCACTGAGAAAATTTATACAAATGTATGATTTTGAATTCCAAAAGATATTTTCAAAGATAAAACAATAGCACTTGTTATATAACATTCACAATTTTCTCTCATGGAGAAGGAAATCCAAATATTTCAACAAAAAAAGAAAAAAAAACCAAATACAGTACAAGAAAAAAGGAAAATCCTCTTCAACATCAAAGAAGAACTGCAAACAAATATGTTTTTGTTTCATACACTTATGCTGCTGGAGCTAACAACAAAATGTTTCTTAAGCAACAAATAAAGGATATACTTATTATTAATACGGTCATCATCATCATCATTTCCCCTTATCCAGCTCCTGCCGGGTCGGGGTATTTATGGCACTTCTCCACTTTCCTCTTTCCTTCCACCATTCTTCTTCCACGATCTTGTCCCAGTCCAGATTTCTTTTTCTTACGCCGTTCTTCACTGAATCCATCCACCTGGTTCTAGGTCTTCCTCTTGGTCTCTTACCCTTGCACTTCGCCTCCAGCATCTGTCTTGGTATTCTATTTTCCTCCATCCTCTTTACATGTCCAAACCACCTTAGTTTATTCTTCTCAATTCTCTCATTTAGTTTTCCCATCCCAACTTCCTTCCTAACATCTTCATTCCTCACTCTGTCTTTCCTTGTCTTTCCTATCATACTTCTTAGGAATTTCATTTCACTGGCTTGGATTCTACTCTCTTGCCTGCTTGTCAGGGTCCAAGTCTCAGCTGCATAAGTTAATATGGGTACATAATACACTTTATACATTACCTCCTTGCTTTTCCTTGGTACTTCCTTATCCCAAACAAGTTTTCTTACACTGATAGAATGCATTGCTCTGCTGTACCCTCCTGCCAATCTCCTTGTCCAACCTACCAGTTTGCATCAATTCACTTCCTAGGTACCGTATTTGAACGTGTCCACAATTTCCAAACTCTGACTTCCAATTTTCACAGTGCCCTTTCCTTGTCTTTCCCCTCTTGTCATCACCATGGTCTTGCTTTTCTCTATACTGATTTTCAGGCCATACTTCTGAATATTTTCGTTCAGTGCATCTAGTTGTTTTTGCACTTCTTCGGTGTTCCTTCCCCAGACCACAATATCATCTGCAAATAACAGTAACTTCATTTCTTTATGTTCATATGCTTCCTTTGTTTCCTTTACTATTTCATCCATCACCATTATGAACAAGAGAGGTGACAGCACACTCCCCTGTCTTAGTCCAGTCTTGTTCGTAAACCAATCTGTCTTTCCAACTGGGGTCAGTACCCTGCTAACACAGTTGCTGTACATTGCTTGCACCATTTCCAACATTTCTCTTCCCAGTCTCTTCTTAACCATGGTTTCCCATACCTTCTCTCTGGGGACACTATCATATGCCTTTTCTAGATCTATGAAAGTCATGATCAAATCCTCTCCATATTCCCAGTTCTTTTCCATCACCTGCCTCAAGCTAAAGATTGGGTCCACTGTGGATCTTCCACTCCTGAAGCCATACTGTTCCTCTTGCAACTCTCCTTCCACCTTTCTTCTCATTCTTCTTTCTAATATCCTTTCCAGTATTTTTACTATCTGTGATATGAGGGTGATCCCTCTATAGTTATCACACACCTTCTTGTCCCCCTTCTTAAACACTGGTATTATTAGCCCTTTCTTCCAGTCTTCTGGTACACATTTCCATTTCCACACACACTTTAGCAGTCGATACAGCCATTGCATACCAACAGGTCCAGCAGCCTTTATCATTTCTACACTGACTTCATCCACCCCTGTTGCTTTTCCCATCTTCATTTTCTGTACTGCTAATTCCACCTCCAGCATTGTTATATCATCTTCTGTTATAGAGTCGTCAGGTTGTGTCACTTCCATCTCACCAGTACCATTGCTCACATTCAAAAGCTTATCGAAATACTCCTTCCATCGTCCCTTTATCTCTTCTGGGTGTGTTAACAACTCTCCATCTTCCTTTTTCACTAGCTTTGTAGTAACTCTTTCTTTCCTCTTACTTCTTAGAAGCCCATACAGCATCCTTTTACTGCCACTTACATCTGTTTCCATTCTTCGTGTAAATTCTTCCCAACTTTTCTTCTTTTCTTCTCCTACCACTTTCTTACACCTCCGTTTGCTGTCGTGATACTTCCTTTTGCTTTCTTCTGTTTGATCTCGGTTCCATTCCTTCCATGCAGACTTCTTTTCTTTCACTGCTTTCCTCACTTCCTCATTCCACCATGGTGTCTCCTTCTCTTTCACTCTTGTTGACGTCCTACCACAAGCACTCTCTGCTGCACCAACAAATGCCTTTTTAAAGTGAGACCATTCCTCTTCTATGTTTTCCACTTCAGTAACTGGGATTTGTTGCTTCAATCTCTCCTGAAAATTTTCCTGTACGGTTTTGTCTTTCAATTTCCATACTTTTATTTTACTTTCTCTGATCTCCTTTAGGTTTTCCAATTTTTCCCATCTAAATTTTGCCACCACAACTCTATGGTCCCCATCAAATGCTTCTCCTGGTAAAGCTGTCACATCTATCAGCTTTCTGCGATTAGTCCTTTCCACCAGAAAGTAGTCAATTACTGATTTTGTTCTTCTATCGCCCCAACCATATCTCGTAATTTTCCTGCTGTTTTTCTTCCGAAACCATGAATTACCCACTATCAGTCCATTCCTTTCACAAAAGTTTACAAGTTCCTCTCCTTCCCGGTTCTTTTTCCCATATCCATATGGTCCAATGACTTCTTCCTTTCCTTGTCTCTCGTTTCCGACTTGTGCATTCATATCTCCCATGATCACCACTTCTACATCTGAAATTACTCTTTCTACATCCTCCAGGAATACTTCAATATCTTCTTCTCTGTTTCCAGTCTGTGGTGCATACACTTGTATGAAGTCCATCACGTCATTTTTCATCTTCATTCTAATTTTCATTATTCTGTCACTCACACACTCGACCACTTCAACATACTCCTCCAGTTGTTTCGAGGTTATCAGTCCCACGCCATTTTTGGCCTCTTGGCCACCACTCCAGTATAATGTATATCCTTTCCTCAATTTCTTCCTTCCTTTACCTTTCCATTTCACTTCACTCAGCCCCATCAATCCAACATTCTCCCTCTCCATGAAGTCTACCACCTCCTCCACCTTGCCTGTCAGGGTCATGACATTCATGATTCCCACTTTCATTTCGGTTACTGGTCGCCCATTTCTCACAGTTCCCCCAGTACCAAAAGAACTGCGCGTCGCCTGCAGGGTACGCCCTAACCTTTTCCGATTCATTCGAAGTGCCATTTCCATTTTAGGCTATTATTACGATGGGGTCGCCACTCCCAAAGGCATTTTATGAAGCTACTGCCAGCTATTATACAGGCCGCCCCTAACATGGGAAACAGACGCCCTTGCAGCCGCCCCTAGCCTGGGAAACAGACGCTGCCGATTGATGCTGTACTCTTACTATTCCCTGAGTACTGGGTTGCCTCTTCCGCAATCTCCACCGTTCCGAAGTCCATCTTCTCCGCTGCAGATTCCGTTGAGGTCTTCGCACGTAACCCTGTGCACGGGGCCTATGTTATACCCCATAGGACTGGGTCCTCACCAGAACTTAGCCGGTACTGTAGTTCCATGGTATATTACAGTACCGTTGCCCACCCCCGCGACGTGGACGCGCCTGGCAAGAGTTATCCATGTAGCCAATTAAAATTGCCTCATGGACCGGGTTAAGGAGCTGTCTAAATCCAGCCTCCAAGGCTATATTAATACGGTATTTTACCTTTAACTTAGTTGTTTTTTAGTGAAGAAGTTTGGAATATACAAAGTGTAAGAGAGGGCCATGAGCCTTACTGAAGACATAAAATAAATAAATAAATAAATAAATACATAAACATTGAATAGCATTCTAATTTATTTCATGGTCTTATAGCAGTGGTTTTTGGACCAATGCTGATTTCAGCAGGCAAGCAGGGTTGATGAAAGATCCTTGCAATCCAAAACAAGTACTCCCTGACTGGTTGACTGAAGAGACAAAAGTGTTGACCGACTGAAGAGCAATTTGTGTTAATTAAAACGGAATGTCCATATATGGCGCACCCGTCTCTTTGAACAAGATTTTGGACTCTATAATACTGCCTAAATTAGGCCTTGGTTTATTGAGAATATGATACAAAGTACATGCTACCCACTTGACATTTTTCCCTTTATGATTGGTTTCCACCTTTATTTCTCTTACGCTGCGATCAATCGTCATGTTCCTTCCTGTTCGTTGGTAGGTTGTTGCTTGAGTCTTCAGTCTTTCAACTGGTTTGATGCAGCAATCCATGCTTCCCTGCAATGAGCTAATCGTTTCATCTCTACATAGCTACCACACCCTACATCCGAGGCAATCTGTTTAACATATTCTAACCTTGGTCTACCCCTACAGTTCTTATCCTCGACCCTTTGCTATTCCTGGGTGTCTCGGTATGTGTCCTACCAAACTTTCTCTTCTCTTCATTAGCAGTCACCAGAAACATCTCTACTCTCCCAATTGTCTTAATACCTCTTCATTTGTAACCATATCTACCCATCAGATCTTTATCATTCTCCTGTAACACCACACTTCAAACGCTTCAATTAGGCTATCCACTTTTCTGCCGCTCCAACAGTGCAAGTTTCACTGCTATAGAGTCCCACGCTCCAGACAAAGGCTTTCAACAATTATGGTAGGAAATCTGTTTAATAATGTGAATGTGGGCAAGATCTCCAAAAATGTGTTTTTGTTTAAGTTGGATGGGTTGTTTACCTTAGCTAAGGGGATCTCTATGGCCTCTTTCATGGCAAGTTCCTTACCTTTTAGTAAAACTATGTCCGGTGTCGCATACTGATGAATGTTTTCTGTGTTCTTTGTAACATGCGTCCATCCTTCTACCAGTCTATTCTACGTAATTTGCTTATTAATCCTGGAGGAGACCAAATCCTAGCTTTTACACTTCTACCTGGCATATTATTGAAAATATATGATTTTCATACCTTTCTGGGAGTCATTAGGAATTGATATTCCTGTCAATTATCACTGCTGCACCGGAATATTTGTTATACAGGGCGCCCGAGAATGTTCTCTGCAGTGTGTTCGTGCAGCTGTGAGTGGTTGAGCCAGGAGTTTTAGTTGGCTGCACTGCACTGTGTCCTTCAAAGCGGGACTTCCCCGTGTGAGCTGTCGATGTGCATCGCGATAAGCGCGCGAGCCTGCAGGTCTTCAGCGTGTATTACAGTCAGCGAGCGTTCAGATAGATTATTATTGGAAGAGTGCAACAGTATACAGACGGTAATGTTTACTACTGAAGAGAGAGAGATTTTTTTTTGGTGGAATACGTTTTTCACGAAGGCGATCGGTTTACAGAAAATGTAAAATTAAGATTTCAGGCGCGGTTTCCTAATTCAAAGTGTCCAAACCGTGATACCATTTGGGATTTGGGAGGTAAATTTCGTATGACTGGCTCAGTTCACGATGTACCGGGAACAGGCAGGCCTACGCTTTTAACAGACGAAAAACTTGATGAAATCTCCGATATAATGCTGCGAAGCCCAAGTAAATCAACACGAAAATTAGCTCAACAAACAGGAATCTCCAAGTCGACAGCACATAAAGCTGCAAGAGACAAGCTTCAGTTGTTCCCTTATAATGGGCGATGTATGGAAGATACACATATGCTCTCGCGGACTTTTTTGTAGAACTTTTCATGCTGAACAATTCTTACACTCATAGTATTTAGATATTTTTAACGGTTTGCCCAGCGTAAGCTTACAAAGCGCTCGGACGTCAGGTTTTTTATCGACTATTCCACTAAGATCGTTACTGCTCGGCTTCCTTTGATCATAAATACATTATTTTCCACAGATATCATACTCGATATATCCTTCACAGAATGGTGAAAACCGCATCAAAATCTATCCAGTGGTTCTTGAGTTTACCAGTAACATCCAAGAAACGGGGACTTTGTTTTATACTAAGTAGAGATGATGCAAGCGGCAGCCGTGCTACCAACTGCTGTAGCTAGCTCTCCAGACGCATGTAGGTGCTGCGGAGAATATTCCCGGACTCACTGTATTACGTAGCCTAAATAAATGTTTTCATTTCTTGCTCATTCAACGGCGGCAGCCATGTTTCTGAGGCACATGAGGTATCTTCAACCGTTAGATGCACAACTGTTCATTGTTGCCAACATGTGGGATACAAAATACATGACATGACACACTCAATATTGTAATTATGTGAAAAAGCATTAATTGTAAAACCATTGGTCTGGATCAAGATTACTGATGCGCAACTACCCCCACTGTGCGTGACAAAAACCAGGTGTGTATATATTAGCTAACGCGCACTATCTAGCAATTATTGGTCCAGGCAAAAACCATTGGTCTGCATGAAAATTATAGATGTGTTTTTGGGTAATTTCAGTCTTGGCAGATGGGAGAATATACAGTAGATCAGATGTTAATTTATAAAAAACTGGTGCACTCAGGTGTCTTGAGGGTGATTTGTTTTTAAGAAGTGCTCTGAATGGAACTTAATTAGCCGGAATAACTTACATTGTGTCATCATCATGATCTTCATTTCCCCTTTTCCAGTTGACACTGGGTGGGGGCAAATATGGTTCCTCTCTACTTTGTTCTGTCATTCCACCATTCCTCTTCCGACACAGTGTTCCAATCCAGGATCCGTTTTCGAATACTATTCTCCACTGAGTCCATCGAACGCATTCTTGGTCTTCCTCGTCCTCTCTTCCCTGTCATCCGTAGTTCCAGTGCTCGTCTTGGTAGCCTTACTTCATTCATCCGTTTTACATGACCAAACCATCTCAATCTGTTTTGCTCCATTTTGTTATTTAGTTTCTGTACTCCCAGTTCTTTCCGTATATCTTCATTTCTCACTCTGTCCCTCCTCTTTTTTTTTTGCTTGTAGGTAGATGCACATTCATCATTTATTGAACAACTAATTCCAACGAGCCGGAGGCTCTTACATAGGAATTGTACAATACAAATGTATTGGCATCTACTACAGTTTTATATACATATATACCTTACATTTTCTGCGTGATTAAGTTAATCTTCAACAATGATACTAGACCTAACACTGTAATTAGCTTACCAAATGCAATCCAATAACATAAAAATAAAAAGTTAAATAAATTAATAATTAAAATAATAATTTTATCAATGCAGAGTGAAATGAGACATGCTGATTCACTAAATTTGGCTACCTACTTTATTAGGTACCAATTCCAAAGTAGTATCTTTAATTTAAATTTGAAAGTCGACGGATTGGAAATTGATTTTAAATCGCTTGGAAGATGGTTGTAAGATGGAATGGCTGAGAACTTAAAGCTACAGTTACCAAATTTATACGAGTGGATTTGAAAGAGAGACCATACTTCTCAGGAATCTCATCTCAGCTGCTTGTACTCTGCTCTCATCCCTCTTAGTCATTGTCCAAGTTTCTGCTGCATGTCATTATAGGAACATAATATGCTTTGTACCTAACTTCTTTAGCCTTAATTGGTATATCCTTGTTCCACATTAGTCCCAGTACCTGTTGGTAGAAAGCACTCCCAAGTTGTATTCTTCTGCTAATTTCCAAATCTAGTCTTCCATCTTCAGTCAGTTCACTTCCCAAGTATTTGAAGTGTTTCACTACTTCCAATTCCTTATCTCCTACTTTGATTACTCCTTTTCCTTCTTTCTTATCTCTACTCATCACCACTGTTTTACTCTTCTGCACATTTATCTTCAATCCCCATTGCTCAATCTTTTCATTTATTACGTCTAACTGTTCTTGTACCTCCATCTCATCCTCGCCCCAGATCACAACTTTGTGTAATGATGAATAATTGTGGAAACGGTGCCCTAATTTAATAGATGTTTTCTCCTCCGCTGTCTATAACCCACCCACCGTCCCCTTTTATAACACGACTTATATAGTGAAATTACAGATCTATCGGCGTGATTTACAGTATAAATAAAATGGTGTCAACCCCACACATAGGCCTACGGGGTCATGAAAGGTGAAATGTGCAGAACATCCTACAGCTCGGACATGTTAATACTAATAATAATCATGTATTTTATTAATCGTGTTATTATTGATTAGTGGTTGTCAAATTCTAGGTGCAAAATCAAGAGCACAACAGTTGTAAATACTCACACTAGTAATTGTCCAGTCAGGCCCGTAAGTGTAACAGAATTTACAGTAAATGTCATCCAAATCAGGGAAAACTGCACTTTCAATTTGACCGGCAACGTTTACAAGGAATATGCCTGATGTTGACATATTTCCAGTTGTTTATCACGCACTTTCAGGGCTTCTTATTTTTGGTTAGCGATATTATAATGTGCGTATTATTACGAAGAACTAGGTTCATCTGTTCCAAACTGGTACACGGGACACGGAAATAAATTACAGCTATTTATGGTAGCACAATAAGGCACAATATACGATAGCGATGATGGGACAGCTGTTTTGAATGTTTGTAAACAAACAAACAAACAAACAGTTGAATCGTAAGTGTCTTTACCCGCAACAGTGTCACCAACGAGAGAAAATGTTGGTTCAATTACCCATTGGATTTAAGGTACCCTTCTACCA
Organism: Meconema thalassinum; assembly: GCA_946902985.2. NCBI lineage: Eukaryota > Metazoa > Arthropoda > Insecta > Orthoptera > Tettigoniidae > Meconema > Meconema thalassinum. Next base: position 539,666,477 of record OX336392.1, read on the forward strand.
AAATACAATAAACTTCAACTTTTTTCTCTATCTATTGTACTTGCAAAGTCATCCTATTTTCATATTTGAGTTCTTATTGTACGCTTTGTGCAGGTTCTAGCAGTTACAGGATACTGCTCTGGATGGTGTGGTAATTCGTACATTGGCGCTATTGTCCCACTATCAGCCCGCGCTTGAAACGCAGATTGCCGTATGAGGAACAAAACGCCACGAGATTCGACACCAACAAGAAAATAAAAAAAATCATAATACTCCAATAAAAACAAATGAAAAAATAGTCACAACAGTTCTCTTATTAAAGCGCAATTAAATAACTTGGTCAAAAAAGTTAATGATAACAATGTAGTTATAACAAAGGCCGACAAGGGAAACACAACTGTTTTAATGAACAAAGATGATTACTTCCAAAAGACCAATAATTTTCTCAACATTACAAATTTCAAAGAAATCAAAAAAGATCCAACTAATGCTATTCAAAAACAAGTCAAAAGACTTTTGAAAAACACGATTTTCATCATAGACGACAAACAAGCCACCAAATTTACGAGTAGGAACCCAAGTCTACCCATGTTGAGATCGTTACCGAAAATTCATAAACCAGGTACACCAATCAGACCAATTGTTAACTTAAAAAATAGTCCCACTTACAAGCTTGCAAAATTTGCACAACAGTATCTCAACAGACATTATAAGTTTAAGGCCAACACGCCCTTCAGGAATACCATGCATTTTTGCGAAAAAACAGTAGGCTTAAAACTAAAGGACAGCAGCACTATGCACTCAATAGACATCAAAGACATGTACACTAATATACCAGTGAGAAAAACCATAGATGTCATACACAAACAATTGACCAATAACAGTGAACTTTCAAAAGTAGAAATCGAGGAATTAGTTTCAATATTAGATTTGGTGACTAATAATAATGTATTCACGTTCAATGGTAAAATTTACAAACAGTCCGAAGGTCTCGCAATGGGATCTCCCCTCTCCGGCATACTAGCCAACATTTACCTTGACCATTTAGAATATGAAAAAGTAATAAACCACATTGATGGAATTGAATTCTGGGGAAGATATGTCGATGACGTCTTCATCATCATTAATGAACAAAGTCAAAATATAGCCAACATCTTAAAGACCTTGAACAACATCGACAAAAAACGTCAAGTTCACTGTTGAGTCCGAAGTCAATAATGAAATTAATTACTTAGATCTAACGGTAACCAGAAATAGCAATAGACTCCATTATAAAATATACAGGAAACCCTCTCAAACCAGCACAACTATACGTCATGACTCCAACCACCCTGGAAGTCATAAAAAGGCAACTTTCACCAGCCTCATAAATAGAGCCCTGAATCTACCGTTGTCCCAAAAGGACTTGCAACAGGAAATAGAGATTATCCATCAAATAGCAAATATCAACGGCTACAGTTTCGACTACATCAATAACCTTATTCATAAAATAAAAAATAAACCGAAAACTACATTACCGTAGTCAAAATTGAACCCGAAAAGAAAAAAATTCGCAACCTTCACTTATGTGGACCGAAGCATTTATACTGTCTCTAACATCTTAAAATAACACAATTTAAAAATTGCCTTCAAAACCAACAATTCTAACTTCAAAAAATTCTTCAATTCAAGCAAAATCAATCACACCAACAAATATTCCAAATCGGGTGTATATGAAATCAAATGTGATTCTTGCCCAGCCAATTACGTAGGCCAAACCGGTAGGAGCTTTCGCACTCGTTATAACGAGCATTTTTCAGCAATAAAACATTAAAAAAATTTGGCTATGGCATCCCACATGGAAGAAAGTAAACACAGTTTCACCAGCTTAGAAAACGTTGTTAATATATTGCATTACGTATCTAAAGGCAGTCTGATGAATATTTTAGAAAACATACACATCAACGTGTTCCAAAGGTCCAATGCACACAAAAACTTGAATGAAATCAATTTTGATACCAATGTATTGTTCGATACATTAGCAGACCACCTCATCTCCAAAAAATTAAAACCTCCATAGACAACAGTAAGGTCATTGACATCGGTATTCCCGCCCCACCTAGAGCCGCACCGGTCATTTCCACTCCGAGCAGTTCCACCTCTCCACTTCCCCCACTGCCCATGTGCGCTCCTCAACCTCATCAGGCAGCAGCTGACTCCGCTTACAGCACTAGTGGATTAGTTGCATACATATAGGACTACAAACAGCCAGGCACTTGACCTACTTACACCGCGTTGCACCAGTAGCCACGTCGGTAAATTAATTTAACATAATTTGCTCCACGCAACTCTTCATTATTTCAAAGTCATTTCCTTAATTTTTTTCTCAATTTTCACTTCAGGTGTAGGAGCCGATCACCCAGCACCATATCATTGACATTGGCACTTCGCTTTTCAAATCGTTGCTACGTAAGTCCAATTTTTTTAGGGCGGCACTTAAGTTTAAAATTTTTTGGTTTCAACATATTTCAAACCACCGAATGATTTCATTTCAGGTCCGTGGAGCTCTCAGCACAAGATAACACTTCCATTTAATTTGCAAATTCCAAGTCAAGTAATCGAATGAGTTTCCCCGTTTTATTATCTACAAACACATGTCAACACACTTTCAAAGAAAGTGCCGGAACCAAAGTTTCCACTTACGTCAACATTTACTCACCAGTACAGCAAATTATTTGGGTCATGGACACTAAAATAATATGCTCTTTGTTTTCTTGTTCACAAAAGTGATTAACGACTGCGCAATTTGACCATCGCACACCTAACAAGAATGTGCATAATAGTGATTATATAATTAAGTGGCTATTAACAGCAGGAATGTTTTTTTGTATTTTTTTGTTTGTATTGTCTATAAGCTTGTCATGTTTTAAATTGTTTAATAGTTTTTATAGTATTTTAATATTGTGTGATATGTTTCTACATGGACAAGGTCTTTTTAGTCTATGTAATGATGTTCCTAATATTAATTATAAAGGGCTGAAGAAGGAATTGGAACAAATTCCGAAACATGTACCCAGAAGACGCTAACTAAAATAATAAATGAGTGTTGATTAGGCGGAAACTTTGAAATTTGTTATACTGAATTATAAAATGTCAACACGGAACCTGCAATGGATTCTTCTTCAAATAATCCTGTTTTAATCGTAAACGGTTCAGATATTTCTCCTCTGAATTTTACTTTAGATTTGGTGTTTGTTCGAGTTAGTTTTATAATTTTTATTAATTTGGGATGAAGTCCGAAATTCCTTAGTATTTTCAGCAGTGAAGATCTATGTATACAATCATAAGCTTTTTCAAAGTCTACGAAGGTTATGACTTGCTGTTTTTGTCTACGTTTGTAGTAATCCGTTACTAATTTTAAGGTGATTTTCTGATCAGGGCAGCTTCGCTATGGCCAAAATCCACCTTGGTATTCTCCTATTTTCAGTTCTAATTGATCTTTACAACGATTATATAGAATTCGTGACATGATTTTATATGTGATATCATCATCATCATCTTGCACAGTTTCAAGCCACTGGCCGGGTCTGTTTGGAACACAAGCCTCTCCAACGTCTTCTGTCTTCCCACCATCTCTCAGCCTCCACCCTTGTCCAGTCTTCTCCTCTCTTCTTCACGCTTTCTTCCAAAAGGGAAATTCTTTGATAGTTGTCAGGATACGATTTTTCTCCTTTCTTGTGTAATGGATGTATTATAGCTGTAGTCCAATGGTCTGGCAGTACTTCTTTGATCCAAATATTCACTATGCATTGGTGTAATGAAATCTTTACTGGTTCTGCTGCATATTTCCACAATTCTGCAAATGTTTGATCTTCTCCACTCGCTTTGTAGTTTTTGAGCTCTCTCAGAGCTTTGTAGACTTCTTGGGTTGTGGGTGGATTTATGTTTTCTGATGGTGTTTTAATAGTCGTGTCTGTATTTATTTGAAGCAGTTCTGGTGGATCTTTGCAATTTAACAACTTGTTAAATGTTTCTGCTAAAATTTCTTTATTTTTTTACTATGAGCTAACTCGCCATTTTTGTCTTTTAACATTAATGTTGGAGGTTCATATCTTTGTAGTCGTTTGCTAAAAATTTTGTAGTAATCTCTTGAGTTTGTTTTCGCGCTATTTGTTTCGATCATCAGAAGTATATCTTTTTGGTATTGCCGTTTAACCCTTCGTATTATTTTTTGAGTTATCTTCCTTTGTTTTATGAGTTCCAAGTGTGATTCATCTGTTTTTTGACTCTGATACCGTAGCCAGGCTTGATATCTATCTTCCACTGTTTTATCACACTCATCGTTCCACCATTAGTGTTTCTTCCTTGGATTTATTGGGGCTACTTGTTCAGCTATTTGTTTCAATTGGGGAACTATTTCCTCTAAATCATCTGTTATTTTAATATATTTAGTTTGTTTGTTGTATCCCTTATTATTTATTAGTTTATGAGGGTCTTATGTTCTCTTTCTTTTGAGGTGAGTTTTTTTCTTTGTCAACGGGGTGAATTTAATTTTAATCTTTATCATGTAATGATCCGATCCAGTATCTGTTACTTTCAGAACTTTCACATTGTAGATCTCCCTGTGATAGTTCTTATCCATACAAACATGATCTAGTTGCCATTCACCTTTTTTCCAATCTGGTTCCTGCAAAATTCCACCAGTCTTATGCCATTCCTCTGTTTGTTCTTCTCTGTGCTTGCCATTTTCCTATTATGCCTCTATATCTTTTTTCCCTTCCTAACTGGTCATTAAAGTCTCCAATTAAAATTTTGGTGTGACTTTAATTTATGTTTGTTGCTGTCTGATTCAAAAGCTCCCAAAATCCCTCCGCATCATCTTTGTGTTCTTTCTTATTATTTTTATCATTAGTTGGGGCATGGGCATTTAGTATGGTATATGTTCTATTTGGAGCTTTTAGAGTTAGTGTCGAGAGCCTAGGGGATAATGCTTTAAATTCTATAATGGACTCAATTATTTTGAGATTGACTACAAATCCTGTTTCGAATTGTGGACATTGCTTCATTACTCTTTTTCCTGGTATTCCCTTGTGATTCTATTGGTTCCTGATCGGTGTTTCTCATTTCTTGAAGCCCAGTTATTAGAATCCCTCTGCGATCCATTTCGTCTGTCAAAATTTTGAGTTTCCCTGGCTGTATGATGGAATTTATATCGTGTGTTGCTATATAGTTTATCTGTCCTGTCTTTAGTCAAAATTTGGGTTTTCTATCTGCTTTTTCTATTTTTAGATGCTCCGACTCATCTAGGGTATCTTTCAGGTGACTGCCCACCGTATCTGAATGCAGACTGCCTTGGCAATTGCAAGGCGGTGGAATATTCCTTAAACGATTTCCTTCCATGTTTGACTTTCAAAGGTATGGAGGAAGCTCCGAGTTACAACTGCGGTTGTTAACCGTAGAGGTTGTTGTGTGTTGGGTCCATGAGAGCTATTTTATTTTGTTCAAGTCCGCCGGCAAGATGGTGAGGACCCCCCTATCCGCCACCTGGGACGCGCCACGTCGGAGTATCACCTCACCGCCTACTACGACACATATTTTTACTTTTTTTAAATGTAAAATTACATTTCTGTCTCTTACTGTAAAAAAAATGGGCTGTTTGCCATTTCTTGATGAATGCAGTACATTTGCATTTGTCTGTTGGCACAGGCTAGAGTAAAATGTGACTTTTCACCGATGTCTCAGTCTCACTCATGGCTGTGATTATACGGAAGCTACTGAGGTATGGGTGGTGCTTAGTAATGACATTCAGGGCACAGTCGGTGCCTGTGAATGCTGTGAAAGGTTCTATTCATAGGGTTAGTACTGCTGTTCTGACTCAGTGAGGAAAGCAATGACAAACTACCTCACTCCTCTTCTTGCCTAGTATGCCTCAATATAGAGCTGCCTTGGGTTTTTGTGGGTATCTACCCACATAACCTAACGGAGGTACTTTTTGAGGATCTAACCAGCCTTCGGGCTGACTACCTAACAGACAGAAGACTGTAAAAAATACATTAATTAATGAATCGATTATTAACAGCTGTACAAAACTATAGATAGATCGATAGTTTCCGATCGATTGTTGCAAATTCGGAGATTAATAAAATATAATAGTGCAACTAGTTATTCATTGACTTAAGGTTTTAATTTACTCAATATTTTAAACTTCTTGAATAAGGACAAGGACAGCCATGGTCATATTATTGGCTTTTCATAATAATAGTATCAATGAGAATGAAACACGTACTCCCGAGTGTGCATGATCGCTTTTATAAAATATCGATTGTTACCATATTCCCTGCTATTCATTATTCTTTGTCGCTATTGGTTAGGCGTTCCAACATGGCGGTACTCCGGTTAATTTGAATTTGCTGTTGCCATCAGCTGTTATTATTAATGGTATAAAGGTGATATTTCGCAGGATTGTTCTTTAACAAGGTAAGAATTCTTTCTAATATAATTTGAATAATAGAACCAACTTGTACTTCAGTGTGATGTAAAAAATGCTAGTAATGTGGTTGTTCAGTCCTTAGATACTGTAGTTTACTAGAATATTATGGGGCAAGCAAAAACAATATATAGTAGCCTGTTTCTTTTTGCTCAACTGCAGTGCATTTTCTAGTCTATCACAGTTATTCAGCAGTGCCATCTGATACGTGCTGTATAACGTTCCCACTTTGATTGAAGGTACCGGTAAGTTATTTTAAATTTTTTTTGTAGGTTATGTAAGAGCCCTAGTGGCAAGTCGTTAGATTCACAACTAGAAGGACTGGGTTTGATTTTTGCCAATGGTGGAGATTTTTAAACTACCCTTCACTAGCAGGTAAACCCTGGTCAACTCAGCCAGCTGTAAAATAATGAGTAGCCTGAGGGATTTCCTCGGAGCTTAGCCTCCAATAATAAAAAGCCTGGCCAATAGCCTCTGGGAGCTGTCCGCCCTGCAGATGTTATGTTTGCCGCTAGAGGCGCTGAATACCTCCCTACATGACCAGTTCAGTTGGCAGTATTTATACGCATTGTGTACGCACGACTCGAGTTATGTTACTGAAATAAGGTTATTGTATTATGATGGTATACTGTCGCGTGCCGTTTAGTAAACAAAGCTATAGAAATAATGTTACTGGAACTAGTTTTCATGAATTTCTTTTTCGAGAGCCAACTAGGAAATTATGGATTAAAGCAATAAGCAGACAAAGTATGTAGCCTACGCTGACCATGCGACTGAAAATTAGGTGATCTTGTATTATTGCTCCAGTTCTGATGATGATAATCTCCTGACCACCTCGTCAAGTAGTGGCTAGCATTCTTGGCTGTCGCCCCCAGAGATCCATGTTCGAATCCAGGCTCTGCCAATAAATTTCATTCTGGTCTGAGGGCTGGAACGGGGTACACTCAGCTACATGAGGTAAAACTTAGAAGAGGTGGGTTAGATTCCCATCTTATCCTTCCTGGACAGGTTTTCCGTAGTGTCCCACTTCTACTACTGTAGAATCAGTGAATTCTTTTGGTGGCGAGAGTTTTTTAGAACAGAGGTAAGTGCTCCTGCAAGAACTATAATCCCCAAGCTTAACAACAGTACAAATGCACAGAGTTCCTCAATCAGAATATTTCACCAAAATGTACAGTCACTTAATAATAAACTAGTTCATATCGATATGCTTCTACAAACATCACTCAAAGATATCCACATCCTGTGCTTGTCTGAACACTGGATGAAACCTGAACAAATCAATCATGCTGTCATACCAGGGTTTACTTTAGCTAGCTACTACTGTAGATCAACATCAGAGCATGGAGGTGTATGTATCTATATCAAAGGAAATATAGAATTTAAGCCTATACCAATTCCCGATGACTTATGCATAGATAAAAATTTTGAGGCAACAGCTATTTCTATCCCAAAGGAAAATTTAATTCTCATCTGTATATATCGTTCACCAGGAAATAGTGCAAAGTTATTTCTGAATAAACTAGAAGTGATAATAAATAAAATAAATAAATTTAATAAGAAAATAGTTCTTTGTGGATATTTCAACATTAACTTTTTAGAGGAAAGTACGGAGAGAAGGGAATTGCTAAATTTGTTAAGCTCCCATCATCTAATTCACACAGTAACAGTACCCACAAGAATAACAAAAACTAGTGCAACCACACTTGACCAGATAATAATTAATGACAATGTGAACTGCAACTCTCTCGAAGTAATCAACACAGGTTTCAGTGACCACCGAGCTCAAATAATAACTCTAAATATTTCAAACCCAGTTTACAATGCTCAGTTTGATAAATGTCGAAGCTTTAGTCAGCACAATATAAACTATTTCAACAACTTGTTAAAAGGAGAAACTTGGGAAGGTGTGTACAAGTCAATAGATACAAACAAAAAATTCCAGGAATTCATTAATATTTTCCTGTATTATTTTGATATTGCATTTCCTTTGAAGAGTATCAGACTGAAAGTTTCTTCTCCATCAAAACAATGGCTTACTCTTGGAATAATTACTTCATGCAAAAGAAAGCGTTTCCTCCACGATTTTCAAAGTATGCACGAAACCTCCAATGAATTTAACATGTATTTCAAGACCTATAAGACCATACTTAACAAAGTTATAAAATTAGCAAAGAGAATGTCAAATGATAATTATATCCTGGAATCTAAAAATAAAACTAAGGCTATGTGGAATATCATAAAAAATGAAACCAGGCAAACAAAACCGGCAGTAAATAATATAACGTTATCAGAAGACTCCAAGAAGATCAATGACCCACAAAATGTCTCAAGAATTTTTAATGAGCATTTTGCTACCATAGCTGAAAAACTACTAAATGTAAACAATATACAAGCAATAAAATCAACACTCGCGAATATAACATTTAATGGAAAATCAATGTTTGTTGAAAATGTTACAGAAGCAGAAATCCTCAATATTGTAAAGAACCTACAGAATAAACATTGCTCAGGAGTTGATAACATTCCTGATATACTAATTAAAAATGTATCCAAAATATAATTACCCCCTTAACACACCTCTGTAACCAATCTCTCATGTCAGGAATATTTCCAGATATCTTTAAAATTGCAAAAGTAATTCCATTATTTAAAGGGGGAGATAGAGAAAACGTAACCAATTATAGGCCTATTTCTTTATTGTCGATATTTTCAAAAATTTTAGAGAAGATAATGTACAACCGTCTAATTAGCTTCATAAACAAATATAAATTGTTAACTTACTCTCAACATGGCTTTAGAGAAGGAAAATCAACAATGTCAGCAATTTATGAATATTTAAATCCTGCTTTTGAGTCACTTGATGAAAGGAAGAGAGTATGTGGCCTGTTTTTGGACCTGTCTAAAGCTTTTGATGTGATAAATCATCAGATACCAATTGATAAACTCCATCAATATGGTATCAGGGGTATTGCTAGTAAGTGGTTTCAGTCATATTTAAATAATCGCCAACAGATCGTCGAACAAAAAAGTTTAGAAAATACCACAAACATATTTAAATATTACCACTCAGATCCTATGTTTTTGAAGTATGGCATTCCGCAGGGGTCCGTTCTAGGGCCACTACTTTTTCTCCTTTACGTAAATAACTTGCCATCTCAGATACCTGCATTTAAAACTGTACTATTCGCAGATGATACAAGTGTTTTGATGAGGGGTGAAAATGACACTGAACTTCAAAAATCAGTAGAGGAAGTAACAGGTCAGCTGTCCTTATGGTTCAACAATAATGGATTCCTTATCAACACTAGTAAAACAGTGGCTCTTAACTTTCACACAGCTCAGAATAAAAGTCTTAATTCTCCCTCCATAATCTTAAATGACCTTAAAATTGGTAACGCCTCTTCTACTAAATTCTTAGACCTTTGGTTGCAGGATGACCTAAAATGGAACTCTCATACCACTAAACTTGCCAAGAAACTAAACTCAAGTTGTTATGCATTAAGACAATCGACTAGCTGGAGAACTGTTCTTAGTACGGTACTTATTTTGCTTATTGCTATTCGCCTATGAAATATGGAATCATATTTTGGGGAAATTCACCTGCTGCTCATCAAATCTTTATTATCCAGAAAAGAATAATTAGAACAATGAAAGGAACTACTAGATTGCATACATGTAAGCCTCTGTTTAAACAACTGAAAATTTTACCTTTGCCATGTATTTACATCTTTGAACTTCTATTATTTGTCAAACAAAGCTTAGGAAATGAGGATATCTTTGAGATGAACTCAAATATACATAACTACCAGACCAGACAAAAGAACAATCTTCATGTACATGCTGCAAATACAACACTATGTAAAAATGGTGTATTCCATGCAGCTATAATGCTATATAATCATTTGCCAAATAATATTAAAAGTACAGCAAATTACATAAAGTTCAAAATAAAAACTAAAGAGTTCTTGCTGGAGCACTGCTTCTACTCAGTTAAAGAGTTTTTAGAATATCAATAATTATGTATTCGTAGGACTAAATGATGTAAGGTTATCCTTGTGTAGGCCTATATTATTATTGTGATTGTAAATTAGTATTAGTATAATTTGTGAATTGACGTGTCCTATATCATTGTACAATGTACATTATATGATTGAATGGATGAATAAAAAATACAAATACAAATACTCCAGGCAATTGCTGGGATAGTTCCTAACTTAAGGTCACCTTCCAAATCATCATCGGAATTACAAATTCACATGCCGCAATGACATGGGTAGCAGACACGGGGCTAAATGACCAAATTTCTATGACGAGAGCTGTAGAGTCCGCCTCGTTGCGTAGTGGCTAGCATTCTTGGCTTTCACTGCGGAGGCCCGGGGGGTTCGATTCCAGGTTCTGAGGGCTGGAATGGGGTACACTCAGTCTCATGAGGCAAACCTGAGAAGAGGTGGGTTCAATTCCTACATCAGCTATTCTGGAAGTGGTTTTCCGTGGTGTCCCAAGTCTACTTCAGGCAAATGCCGGGATGGTACCTAATTTAAAGCCAAGGCCGCTTCCTACCCAAATTTTACCTCAATTACAAATACGCACACTAATACAGACATTACAGTGACACAGGTTATCAAACAAATTCTACACACACCTATGAACATGGGGCTACATGACCACAACGTTGCAATGCCCCTAAAGAAACAATAACAACAAGCTGAAGACCATAACCTATCTATATCATGCCAAGACATGGTGTCCACAGGCAGGAAAAGTCAGGAATTTTGTTTTTGGTCAGGGAAAAGTGTGAAAATATAGCGTGAGTCAGGAAAAAATGTCGAAAAGTATTAGAAAGTCAGGAATTTTATATTAACCATATTAACTCTTCAAGTTCTACTTCAGGAACTGTGACATCTGTAGAATCTTTCTGTTATAAAGATGAAGTCACAAGTGCCGAAATAAAGTGGGCCCTTAATGTCGTCCAAAATAAATTCTCTTAATTCTTGTTTAAATATTTCAGAAACCTTCAGGGAAATGTTTCCTGATAGCGCAATTGCAACAAAATTTCAATTGGGGAACACGAAATGTTCATATGTCATCAATTATGGATTAGCTCCATACTTTCATAATTTACTGCAAGATGAAATTCTTTCATGTGATAATGTTATCTGTTTTGATGAGGCATTGAACAAAGTTAGTTAGTTATTGTTGTTTTAAGGGGTGGAACTACGAGGTCATCTGCCCCCATTGAACAAAGTTGTTCAGCGAGGTCAGATGGACCTATTTGTGCGTTAACTTGACATCAACTGCAATGAAGTTAACACCAGATATTTCAACAGCATCTTTATGGGACACGCAACAGCTCAAGACATTTTAGAGGCTTTCAACCAGGGAATCTCTCCTCTTGCTAGAAAGATGGATGGACCGAATGTTAATTTGAGTTTCATAAAACAGTTCAGTGGCCAAATAATAGAAGATAATGCAGATGGTAAGCAACTCGTTAACCTTGGTGTTTGCGGCCTTCACGTTGTCAATGGAGCCCTACTAACAGGAATGCATTCTGTAAAGTGGCACCTTCAATTATTTTTGAGAGACATGTATTATGTATTGAACGACTGTCCTGCACGCCAAGCAGAGTACTTTGATTTATGTATTATTGCATTATAATTTACTTTATTTTGTATTTTAAATGAATAAAGAGGCGAGCGTTGGGGCAGCTATGGGGATGGTGGAGGCTGCAAATAAAAAATAATATTTGTTTGCTCAATAAACCTTTTTTCCAATATTACGATGACTTCATGAGTCATGTTGAAAAATGGTCAGGAAAAGTCAGGAAAATTGACATTGAAAATTCTGTGGACACCATGCAAGAGTCCTTGATAAAATTAGTAGTATCCGGAGTTAGTTAGGTATTGTTGTTTTAAGGGACGGAACATAGAGGTCAACTGCCCTTCGGTATCCAGAGCTCATTTCCAGTAATATCACTAATAAAACTCAAAGACAGAGGTGGTCTCCGGTATTGTAAGCCAGGTTTTGTTTTGCTGGAATTGAAGTAACGGACAAAATGATATCGGTTATGCCGAGCAGTCCAGGAATAGCACAAACATTAACTAGAATACTGTTGCCACAGGTTGCTAAAAATCATTATTCTCTAGTGTGGAGTACGTGATCATCCTGAGTAACTGAGGAGGGTAATATTGCAGAAGTTTCTGTACCCGTCTGTCACTAACTACACCATTGACAACGGAGAAGAGAAACAAATTATGAGAAAAAAGAATCACAATAATTAAGAAAAGTCGTTCCTTTTCATTGAAACTCGATCATGGTACACTAGTAAAAATATTCAGTGGAACCATATACAGTACCTTACGCTTGTGCATACCAGACAGTGTGCGTGCTATCTAATAAGGAAAATCTGCAGTTGAAACAAACTTCTCTTCATTCTACTCAACAATGTGTATTCATGTACTGTAAATATAGTGTATAGGTACATTTTTGCTGGTTTTAGCTTGCGATAGCAATGCTATTAAGTTACATGTTAGGTGGTTACTCAGCGCTGCAGTGGTCAATACGCGCACTGCTATGAGGACAGTGTTGATGCAGAGAACGCCATGATTGGGTAGGCTTTGTATTATTAGAGGCTAAGCTCGGAGTAAAGGCTGGTGTTCCCCATTCGTGAACTCAAGCGACTGTGCTGCCGTTATCTGATAGAAACATAAACAAACAGATGCTATAATTTTATTAATGCAGCCAATGGCCATGTATTTTTCTTTTCAGGACGGATCAGGGAAAGGAAATCAGCCGTGGACCTATTGAAACCATGTGATTTCAGTTGATGGGTGTGCTATTCATTAGTTTTTTCAGTTATTTTCATAATAATTGAAGCTAAAAGATGAGTAATATAATTACTCAGTTCCACTGCGCTCTTCAAATTCAACATTTGCCATATCAATGCACTACTTCCACATAAAGAAAGCTTTTCAGACGGAATGGAGTCGATTACTTCGTGTCGCAAAACCGATTTCGAAGTATATGATCGTATGTGGCTGGCATTATACAAAGGAGAATTATTTATTAATAAATACTAATGAATTTCTTACAATAACCAGTACCCTACATTCTGCCCTGCACTACAAACTAGGCAACTTAAATGCAGGGTCGATTTGACAGCTGTTCTTCCCATGTGGCAAAAATTACATTTAGGGGTCGCTTTATCGTAGGCCTACATGTGGTTGTCTTTCTTTAACTTGCCCCATTGCTACTTCTAAACTGAGAAGCTCAGTTCTTCTAAGTTTATAATCAGGTGCCTATTAAAAAAATTAAAACATCTTGAGGCTATAGTCAACTTGTACAGTCTTTGATTTATTGACTTCAACAGTATTAGGCTATATCTTCCAAATTTAAATATATGTATAGCAATATACCGACTACACGCTTATTAGATTCCTGAACAAATTATTTTTATCTCGGTAACTGGTGACCGAATTCCATTTTGAATCTGAATTGAATTTGTCTAATTACTAGTTTGTAAGCATAAATCTTCAAGTCTCATAAAATCTTGGTGTTTTTAGCACTTTCCCACACATAATTATATGTCTGGCATCTAAAATTGCATGTCCTTCAACACGAGCCCGCCTAGAATTGCCGACAACCTTCAATACATATAATGACCACATAGAGTTGCATGCAAAATAGATACACTGAATACAAGTGCATAATATTCATGACCAATGTTACTGCAGTTGTCTCTCATGATTTTTCCCTTTTCCTCTTGCAGGTCTGTAATGTGCGGTGGCATTGCAATAGAAAGACAAATCTATGTTGAAATGATAATTTGATGAAATGAAGTACTCTAAATGTAGGCTATGTAAGAATGAGAAATGTATAATAAATATACCACAGTATATGGACTGATGATGATTGAGTCTTCAGTCTTTTGACTGGTTTGATGCAGCTCTCCATGCCTCCCTGTCCTGAGCTAATCGCTTCATCTCTACATAGCTACCACACCCTACATCCGAGGCAATCTGTTTAACATATTCTAACCTTGGTCTACCCCTACAGTTCTTGCCCTCGACCCTTCCTTCCATAACTAAGCTTGCTATTCCTGGGTGTCTTAGTATGTGTCCTACTAACCTATCTCTTCTCTTCATTAGCAGTCGCCAGAAACATCTCTCCTCTCCCACTCGTCTTAATACCTCTTCGTTTGTAACCCTATCTACCCATCTGATCTTCATCATTCTCCTGTAACACCACATTTCAAAAGCTTCAATTCTCCTCTTTTCTGCTGCACCAATAGTCCAAGTTTCACTTCCATATAGCGCCACGCTCCAGACAAAGGCTTTCAAAAATGACTTCCTAATACCTAAATCTATATTCGATGTCAACAGATTCCTTTTTTTGTAGAAATGCTTTCCTTGCCTGAGCCAACCTACTTTTTATATCCTCTTTGCTTCGTCCATCACTGGTTATTCTGCTTCCTAAGTAACAGAAGTCTCCTACTTCCTTCAGCTTTTCACCTGCCTATTTGATCTCCATAGAGGTTTCTGATTTATTTCGGCTGCATTCCAGTATTTTTGTTTTACATTTATTAATTTTCATCATGAATTCTTTCCGTAAGACGGAGTCCATACCAGTCAAAATCTCATTCTAATCCTCAGGCTTGTCGGCCAAGATGACGATGTCATCAGCAAATCTCAGAGTTGAAATTATTTCTCCTTGAATCTTCACTCCCACTTTAAATTTTTCTCCAATTTCCTTCATTGCTTGTTCAATGTAAAGATTGAAAAGTATGGGTGATAAGTTGCAGCCTTGCCTTACACCTTTCTGAATACCAGCTTCTCTCTCATGTCCTTCAGCTCGAATGACTGCTGTCTGGTTTCTGTATAGATTGTATACCACCCTCCTATCCCTGTACTTCATTCCAATAGATTTCAAAATGTCAAACAATTTAGTCCAATCAACGTTATCAAAAGCCTTTTCTAAGTCTACAAATGCCATGAACGTTCTCTTATCTTTCCTTATTCTACCTTCCAAAATCAGCCTAAGACTTAGTACAGCTTCCCTTGTTCCTACATTTCTCCTGAAACCGAACTGGTCTTCACCCAACACCGATTCTATCTGGCTTTCAATCCTCTTGTAAATTATTCTAGACAGGATCTTTGAAGCATGAGTAACCAAGCTGATTGTACGGTAATCTTCACATCTGTCAGCTCCCACTTTCTTTGGTATAGGGATGATAACATTCTTCTTGAAATCAGGGGGTACCTCACCTGTCTCATAAATCCTACACACCAAGTGAAATAACCTGATCAGACCTTCATCTCCTATGCAGCGTAGCAACTCAATCGGTATATCATCTATGCCTGGTGCTTTGTTCCTGCTTAAGTCTTCCAATGCTCTGTCAAATTCTGATCTCAATATTAAATCTCCTTTTGCATCCTCATCAATTTCCTCCTCCCTTTCCATTACACGATTCGCAATCTCCTTTCCCTTATACAAACACTCTATGTAAGATTTCCATCTCTCAACCTTTTCTTCCCTACCTGTTACAGGCTTTCCATTTGTGTCCTTAATATTACAGCACTTAGTCTTCTTTTCCCCAAAAGTATTCTTAATCCTTCGATAAGCTGTGTCTACTTTTCCTAATTTCAGACAATTTTCTATACTTGCACATTTCTCTTTCAACCATTCTTCTTTCGCTTCCTTGCACTTCTTGTTAACCTCATTTCTCAGACGTCTGTATTCTGCTTTCCCTTTTTCATCTCTTACATTCTTGTATTTCCGCCTTTCATCCATCAATTCTAGTATATCCTGAGTGATCCACGGTTTTCTACCTATTCTTTCTTTCCTACCAATGATTTCTTCTGTGGATTTTGTTATTTCATTCTTCAAAAGTGCCCATTCGTCTGCAATTGAAGTTTGTTTAGGGTTTTTCATTAGTCCTTCCTTTATACTCTTATTGAATCTTTCGTTTACATCCTTTACTTTCAGTCTGTCTATTGCCCACCTTTTTGGCTTTTGACTTTTCTTCAGTTTCTTCAACTTTAATCTGCATTTCATTACAACCAGATTGTGGTCAGAGTTTATGTCAGCACCAGGATATGTTTTACAATCCAAAATCTGGTTTCGAAACCTCTGCTTGACCATAATGAAGTCGATTTGGTAACGCCCTGTATCTCCTGGTCTCATCCATGTGTATATTCTTCTATTGTGGTTATTGAATAAGGTGTTAGCTATGACCAACTCATGCTCGGTGCAGAATTCCATCAGCCTGCTTCCTCGATCATTCCTTTCGCCTAATCCGAAATCTCCTACTATCTTCCCTTGTCTCCCTTTTCCTACCACAGCGTTCCAATCTCCCATTACTATAACATTTTCATCACCCTTGATATACCTCAGAATTTCATCTATTTCTTCGTAGACCTTTTCAACATCCTCATCATCAGCTTGACTGGTAGGCATATAGACTTGTACCACTGTGGTGCACGTAGGTTTAGTATTTATTTTTGCTACAATAATCCGTTCACTATATTGCTCATAATATTCCACCCGCTGTCCAAGTTTCCTACTCAATATGAGACCAACCCCTGCTTGGCCATTGTTTGATTTAGTGCTAATTACCCTATAGTCTCCTGACCAATAGTCCTGTTCTTCCTGCCAGCGCATTTCACTAATCCCAACCAAATCCAACCTCAACCTATCCATTTCCCTTTCTAAGTTTTCTAACCTTCCACTTCCTAGCAGACTTCTAACATTCCACGCTCCGATCCGTATAATATCAGATTTCCTCTTTGTCACTTCTGTGATGTTAACCCCCTCTCGAGTAGTCCCCACCCGGAGATCCGAACGGGGGACTAGTTTACCTCCGGATTGAAATTTTACAAGGGAGGAGGCCATCATCACATGTAATTATGCATAGAGAGGTGCATATCCTCGGGAATAGCATTACGGCTGTAGTTTCCCGTTGCTTTCAGCCGTGCAGCAGAACACAGTGTAGCCATTAGTTGGCTTATATTATCAATATCTTAATTGTCTATAAGACTAGTAAAGAATTGATTTATTCTGAAAGGCTGCTACTCCCTTTCAGAATAAGTAAAGAGCAATTCTACTAACAAAGATACTAACCTTCTACTACCAATTAAATACCAAAATTCTACTAACGAAAACAATACTAAAGTTCCACCAACAACAAACACTACCACTAAAACATTCTGTCACCAGGCACACTCACATGCACCCTCACACATCACAGTCTAATGAAACAATGAACTATAACTAATAAACAAAGCCGAAAACAGTGTACTCAGACATAACGTAAACGACCGCAACAATCCCCCGTCATCGCCGGACTCGTGGAATGTGGTGGTGGCAAATCGCGGACGCCAATGTAGGCCTAAACCACGTGTGCGGGAAACAGTTAGCCAAGCTGTTCCCACAAAAAATATGTACGATGTTCTTGCTGAAACTGAATCCGTCTCAGAAGAAACACCACATACAAGGGCATCAACAAACTGTAAGCCGGAAAAAGTGCGGAAGTTAGCCACGTACATAACCTCAAAAAGGAAAGTACTCCTCCTCAGTGACAGTCATGGGAAAGGATGTTCAGAAGAGCTCAATTTAAAAGTATCAAGGGACTTTGCGGTAAGTAGCGTCACCAAACCAGGCGCTAGAGTTAAAAATGTTCTGGAAAATTGTGTTGAAATGTGCAGAAACCTTACTCATGAAGATTATGTTGTTTTGTGGGGGGGTACGAACGATGTAGCGAAAAACGAAGCGAATGATGCAATACAAACCTACAAAGATAAGCTCCCACTACTTTCAGGTACAAACGTTATACTCTTAGGCATCCCACACAGACATGATCTAATGGAAGAATCGTGTGTCAACAAGGAGGTAAAGAGGACGAACAAAAAGCTTAGAGCACTATCCAGACTATATCAGCATGTTCACTTTCTTGATATTGATGTACCAAGAGAACTGTTTACCCGACATGGTCTTCACTTAAACACCAAAGGAAAGCAACAGATCTGTTCACAAGTAGCGGAGGAAATCAACAAAAAGTTCCACTCCCACGGACCAGTCATCCCACTACCGCATACTGCAAGTCCGACTACTGTAGAATCAGTGAATTCACTCGGTGGCGAGAGTTTTTTAGAACAGAGGTAAGTGCTCCTGCAAGAACTATAATCCCCAAGCTTAACAACAGTACAAATGCACAGAGTTCCTCAATCAGAATATTTCACCAAAATGTACAGTCACTTAATAATAAACTAGTTCATATCGATATGCTTCTACAAACATCACTCAAAGATATCCACATCCTGTGCTTGTCTGAACACTGGATGAAACCTGAACAAATCAATCATGCTGTCATACCAGGGTTTACTTTAGCTAGCTACTACTGTAGATCAACATCAGAGCATGGAGGTGTATGTATCTATATCAAAGGAAACATAGAATTTAAGCCTATACCAATTCCCGATGACTTATGCATAGATAAACATTTTGAGGCAACAGCTATTTCTATCCCAAAAGAAAATTTAATTCTCATCTGTATATATCGTTCACCAGGAAATAGTGCAAAGTTATTTCTGAATAAACTAGAAGTGATAATAAATAAAATAAATAAATTTAATAAAAAAATAGTTCTTTGTGGAGATTTCAATATTAACTTTTTAGAGGAAAGTACGGAGAGAAGGGAATTGCTAAATTTGTTAAGCTCCCATCATCTAATTCACACAGTAACAGTACCCACAAGAATAACAAAAACTAGTGCAACCACACTTGACCAGATAATAATTAATGACAATGTGAACTGCAACTCTCTCGAAGTAATCAACACAGGTTTCAGTGACCACCGAGCTCAAATAATAACTCTAAATATTTCAAACCCAGTTTACAATGCTCAGTTTGATAAATGTCGAAGCTTTAGTCAGCACAATATAAACTATTTCAACAACTTGTTAAAAGGAGAAACTTGGGAAGGTGTGTACAAGTCAATAGATACAAACAAAAAATTCCAGGAATTCATTAATATTTTCCTGTATTATTTTGATATTGCATTTCCTTTGAAGAGTATCAGACTGAAAGTTTCTTCTCCATCAAAACAATGGCTTACTCTTGGAATAATTACTTCATGCAAAAGAAAGCGTTTCCTCCACGATTTTCAAAGTACGCACGAAACCTCCAATGAATTTAACATGTATTTCAAGACCTATAAGACCATACTTAACAAAGTTATAAAATTAGCAAAGAGAATGTCAAATGATAATTATATCCTGGAATCTAAAAATAAAACTAAGGCTATGTGGAATATCATAAAAAATGAAACCAGGCAAACAAAACCGGCAGTAAATAACATAACGTTATCAGAAGACTCCAAGAAGATCAATGACCCACAAAATGTCTCAAGAATTTTTAATGAGCATTTTGCTACCATAGCTGAAAAACTACTAAATGTAAACAATATACAAGCAATAAAATCAACACTCGCGAATATAACATTTAATGGAAAATCAATGTTTGTTGAAAATGTTACAGAAGCAGAAATCCTCAATATTGTAAAGAACCTACAGAATAAACATTGCTCAGGAGTTGATAACATTCCTGATATACTAATTAAAAAATGTATCCAAAATATAATTACCCCCTTAACACACCTCTGTAACCAATCTCTCATGTCAGGAATATTTCCAGATATCTTTAAAATTGCAAAAGTAATTCCATTATTTAAAGGGGGAGATAGAGAAAACGTAACCAATTATAGACCTATTTCTTTATTGTCGATATTTTCAAAAATTTTAGAGAAGATAATGTACAACCGTCTAATTAGCTTCATAAACAAATATAAATTGTTAACTGACTCTCAACATGGCTTTAGAGAAGGAAAATCAACAATGTCCGCAATTTATGAATTTTTAAATCCTGCTTTTGAGTCACTTGATGAAAGGAAGAGAGTATGTGGCCTGTTTTTGGACCTGTCTAAAGCTTTTGATGTGATAAATCATCAGATACTAATTGATAAACTCCATCAATATGGTATCAGGGGTGTCGCTAGTAAGTGGTTTCAGTCATATTTAAATAATCGCCAACAGATCGTCGAACAAAAAAGTTTAGAAAATACCACAAACATATTTAAATATTACCACTCAGATCCTATGTTTTTGAAGTATGGCATTCCGCAGGGGTCCGTTCTAGGGCCACTACTTTTTCTCCTTTACGTAAATGACTTGCCATCTCAGATACCTGCATTTAAAACTGTACTATTCGCAGATGATACAAGTGTTTTGATGAGGGGTGAAAATGACACTGAACTTCAAAAATCAGTAGAGGAAGTAACAGGTCAGCTGTCCTTATGGTTCAACAATAATGGATTCCTTATCAACACTAGTAAAACAGTGGTTCTTAACTTTCACACAGCTCAGAATAAAAGTATTAATTCTCCCTCCTTAATCTTAAATGACCTTAAAATTGGTAACGCCTCTTCTACTAAATTCTTAGGCCTTTGGTTGCAGGATGACCTAAAATGGAACTCGCATACCACTAAACTTGCCAAGAAACTAAGCTCAAGTTGTTATGCATTGAGAGTATTAAGACAATCGACTAGCTGGAGAACTGTTCTTAGTACTTATTTTGCTTATTGCTATTCGCTTATGAAATATGGAATCATATTTTGGGGAAATTCACCTGCTGCTCACCAAATCTTTATTATCCAGAAAAGAATAATTAGAACAATGAAAGGAACTACTAGATTGCATACATGTAAGCCTCTGTTTAAACAACTGAAAATTTTACCTTTGCCATGTATTTACATCTTTGAACTTCTATTATTTGTCAAACAAAGCTTAGGAAATGAGGATATCTTTGAGATGAACTCAAATATACATAACTACCAGACCAGACAAAAGAACAATCTTCATGTACATGCTGCAAATACAACACTATGTAAAAATGGTGTATTCCATGCAGCTATAATGCTATATAATCATTTGCCAAATAATATTAAAAGTACAGCAAATTACATAAAGTTCAAAATAAAAACTAAAGAGTTCTTGCTGGAGCACTGTTTCTACTCAGTTAAAGAGTTTTTAGAATATCAATAATTATGTATTCGTAGGACTAAATGATGTAAGGTTATCCTTGTGTAGGCCCATATTATTATTGTGATTGTAAATTAGTATTAGTATAATTTGTGAATTGACATGTCCTATATCATTGTACAATGTACATTATATGATTGAATGGATGAATAAAAAATACAATACAATACAATGCAACTGTCACCAGACACACTCACATACCACAGTCTAATAGAACAATGACATATATCTAATAAACAAACTAACTACATACTTACAACTAAAACTAACTACATACTTACTGTATTGTAATTTGAATTGACAATATTTACAAAATGCAATTTAGATAGAAGAAAATACAAAACGTAATTTATAAATATAAATATATATATATATATACTGGCATGGAAATCCGGAAGAAGCCCGTAATGGTGTAGCGTTCCTCATCAGCAAGAATGTAGATGCAGTTTCAGACATAGAATACACCAATGAGAGGATAATTAAACTGCGTTGGAAAACAAACAAAAAGATTTTGACCATTGTACAAGTTTATGCTCCACAGTCTGGATGTTCTCAGGAGGAGAAAGATGCATTCCTTGAAGACCTAGAAGAACATGTAGAAGAGGATGGTAATTGTGATGGGGGATTTTAATGCACAAGTTGGGGTGGAAAGACAAAGGTATGAAAATGTGATTGGCCCCAACGGATTTGGAAACAGAAATGCAGAAGGAGAATACCTATTGGACTTCTGCCTCAGAAATAATCTCATGATTAAAAATACATTTTTCAAGAAACAACCCAGTCACATAATCACAAGGTACAGCTGGGATGGGAAAGTGAAATCCCTAATTGACTACATTATCTCTGACAAAGAAGCTGGAACCCTAATCACGGATGTAAAAGTCCTCCCAGGAGAGTGCTTAGAGAGTGATCATAGACTACTAACTGCCACACTAAGAAATGTCCCAAGGGAAAAGATAAAACCAAGACGAATATCCAAGATAAAAGTTTGGAATTTAGAAGAGCTGGAGAAACAGAAAAAGTATCAGAAGAAAATCAGTGACCACATCCCAAAAGATGAAATAAGAACAGGTCAAGAAGAGTGGAAAAGATTTAAAGAAACAATGGTTGGTGCTGCAGTAGAAATTGTTGGAAAAACAAGCACCAAAGTAAGGGAGAAAGAGACCCCCTGGCGGAACGATGCTGTTCAGAAAGCTATAAAAGAAAGAAATATAGCTAGGAAAGAACGGGACAAAGAAAACCAGAAGGATACAAACAAAAATGAAATCAGACTGGAACAAATGAACCAGAAATACAGAGATCTTAAACTGAAAGCGAAGAGATTAATACAATTGGAAAAAGAAAATAGTTGGACAGAATTCACTAAGAAACTAGAAGAGGACAGCAGAAACAATAACAAGCTCTTGTACAGAATTTTGAAAAACAAAAGAAACCCGTATGTCCCAATGAAAACATTGTATGGAAAGAGGAAGATGTAAGAAGGGAAATGAAGAAATATTTTCTCCAGCTATATAATGGTAAGGATGTAATGGAGGAGGAATGCAACACTCCAGAAAATCAGAGCAGCAGTACGGAATATGAGCCTCCTCTGACTTGGTCAGAGGTTGAAACCGCTTTGAACAGCATGAGTAGAGGCAAGTCACCTGGCATAGACCAAATGAGTGTAGAAATGATAAAGGCTGCAGGAATCCATGGACTTCATTGGTTGTTCAAAATTATGAATGCTATCTGGAAGGAAGAAAAAATCCCAGATGATTGGACAAAGGGTATTATAGTCCCTCTCTTCAAAAAGGGAAGTAGACGTCATTGTGGCAACTACAGGGGAATCACCCTTTTATCACATGGACTTAAGCTAATGGAGAAGATTATTGCTAAACTGATAAGGAACATCCTTGAACCCCAGTTAGAAGAAGAGCAATATGGATTTAGAGGCAACAGAGCAACCACCGACCTCATATTTGCAGTAAGGATGATCATGGAAAAATACTGGGAGAAAGGAAGGGATATCATCTTTGTCTTCTATATAGAAAAAGCCTATGATAGCTTGCCTAGAAAAAAGATATGGGAATGTCTATCAAACAGAAATATCCCACAAACTCTTATCAGGAAAGTGAAAATGCTGTCCAGTTATTGCCAGAGCTGTGTACAAATAGGAGATGGGTATTCAGATTGGTTTGCCACAACTAAGGGAGTGCAACAAGGCAGTGCGTTGTCACCACTGCTATTTATCTCTGTGATGGATGAAATTATGAAAAGGGTGAAACAGAATTCTGGAAATGATTTCAAGGCATTTGCTTTTGCAGATGATGTAGTGGTATGGGGTTGCACAGAAAATGAAGTACAGCAGAATCTAAATGCTTGGAACCACCAATTTAAGGAGTTTGGCCTCAAAATCAGTCATACAAAGACAGTAGCAATGGCAGTCAGCAGACAGAGGTTGCATACAAGCATTGAGCTGGATGGAGCGAAATTAGAACAAGTCGATTATTTCCAATACCTCGGTAGCATTATGACTGAAGATAACAGATGTTTTGCTGAAGTCACCAACAGAATACAAAAAGGAGCTCAGTTTTATCACCAGGTCAGGAACCTCCTTTGGGACCAACAAATTCCTTTAACATCCAAGAAAATTATGTATCAGGCCTACTTCTTACCTATAATAACGTATGGACTTGAAACTTGTACTATCAACAGAAGAGATAGTAGCAGACTTCAGGCTACAGAAATGAAGTTCCTGAGAACAATGCTTCAGAAGACCAGAAGAGACAAGATTCGAAATGTGAAGATTCGTGCAGAGATTCAAGTGAAACCACTTCATGAAGCAATAGCAACATCAAGGTTGAAATGGTTTGGTCATGTGAAGAGGATGAATCCAAGCAGAACGGCAAGAGTATGGCTTGAGCAAGATGTGGAGGGCAAGAGACCAAGAGGCAGACCACGGACACGCTGGATCTCCCAAATAAAAGAAGACCTGCAGGGAAGAGGTGTCGATTGGCACCAGGTAGAGGAGGAGGAAATATACCTGAATAGACAAACATGGAGAGCGCTCTTATACCGCACCCGGGAAGCTGGAGACGGTTAATGATAATGATAAAGAATGATATATATATAAATTACATATAAACTTTTGAACCGACGGTGGTTTTGGGGTCTGTGAAACGCTTACAGTATATATAGAATTAATTTTGACGGGTAGGGTTAAATAGTATGGTAATAAGGTGATAGGGTTTTATTTTTTTGCGCTGTCAATCTACCGTTGCATTTTCTGTGCCTCCCATATGACAACGCCTGGTGCGGTCGCATCGTTCGCACCGCCCTAGGGCCGCCCCTGAGAAAGTATGCTATGCTCAGATTAATAGAAAAAAAAATACAGGTATGTAAACATTAGTAGGTAGACTCACAGCCGTTTGTTTTGAGGAAATCTGTAAAATGACCTGGGATCACTTTGTATTTTGGAATTAAAACACCCACACATAGCCCAAAAGTTACACTTCTAACATGTACAGCATATAAACTCGCCAGCTGTACATGCCATAAATCTATGACATGGGATGGACTTGATTTTGTAATTTTTTTAAATTCCAAGTTCCTTATTTACATCCTGATTTCCTTGAAGTATTCAATTTAGTAAAGGCAAAATTTTGGTGTGTTTTGTATTGGCGATGGTTTTATTCATACTCATTTATTTCCTATGTTTTTTCTTAATCTATTTATAACAGTGTAGGCCTACTGTATATTAACTTGTGGGTCAATAACCTAGATGTTAGGTCTCTTAAAACAATTATCATTAACTTTTATTCCTCACAGGCAAGGGCCAAGTTGTGTAAGTTTGTTCTATGAAGCCAAAATAAATAAATAGGATTGATACAAATCATCGAAATGCTCATTCTCTGGAGGAGGGGAATAGGGAGCCGCAGGTTACGGTTCAAATTTTCCGCGCGAAAACGTTCATGTGTTTCCTATGCATGCGTGAGCGGTGGTCGTTATCGGAATTAAATTTAAATCGTTCTTACCAATATTCTTTGGTGCTGGAATATATTGTGATTTTCTATGATTATTTTCAACGTTTAAAAATGTTTGTAGAAAGCCAAGACATTTATTCTCCGAGTAGAAAATCTGCCCGGACGCCCTTTCTATGTAAATAAATAAATAAAAATTATCGTACCTGAAGAATAGTTATATGTTCTAGGAAAAGGTGGTAATCTCGTCCGATAACACTAAATTTACACGACAAACTAATATCAATTTCAATACGCTCCCTTATTAACTCGTATATAGTGTATATTATGGTGGTCAACCCCAAATAATATTTAATATTGAACAGCCAATCACAATTTTAAAGCAGATTAGTACAAAAATGTAACTCCAGAGTATGCATCATCGCTTTTGTACAGCCAATTTGTGAAATGAATTAGTACAAAAATAATAATATATTTATTGCAGCCAAATAGCCATACACAAAGAAAAGAAATAATACATGTATATACTCTGTACTCGCGCGCTTGGGCCTTGGTTTGCATATTCTTTAATTGTTTTTGTTCTTTTGGTGCCGAGTTCTAGGTGGTAACGTTCACACATGTATCCACATAGTTCGCACTTCCATGTCTCTGTCGGTTCATGGTATGAGGTGTTATTACAAATTAGATGGTGGAAACCATGTACTGCCAGTCTTGTGAACACGTGCCTCATCTCGAAGCTGGATGTTGTCCACGTCCGGTCTATCATAGCTCCAGTTCCAAAGAATTCTGGTGGGGTGTCTTCTCTTTATTTGTTGAGTGTTGCTAGGAGATTTTCTGATGCTCTGGTGTTGGGCAGGTTCAGGTGTGTTCTGAAGTCTTCAATGAGGAAGGATTCTCGTGCTGGAAGGTAGACGAGTCTTGATCTTGTTGTCTTGGATTCTCCGATCGCTCTCTTTATGTATAGAGCTTTTATTCTTTCTAGAGAGGATAGGTTCTTCTCTGTGAGGTATGGCCAAATGATTTCCATCCCTTATGTTAGAATAGGCATGATTTTTGCTCTAAATAGTGCCATCACCGTCTCTAGGCTAAGTGATCTAATGTAGTTGATTTCGTGCATCGCCCGTATTGCCTGTGTTGTTTCTCTATGACATGCTTTGTAAAGCATTTGGCACTTGTTTGCAGAGTAATGCCAAGGTACTTGAAATCGTTTACTATGGCTACTTTATGCCTCTTTATGAAGATTTCTGTCATTGCCGGGATCTTTCCTCCTTGCCTAAATACCATCATTTTTGTTTTTGATGTATTAATTTCGAATGTGTGTTTGTAGCACCATTCCTCCATTTCTTTTATCACTTTTTGTAGTTTTCTGATGTCCTTTGATCCGATCACTATATCAGCGTAGGCGTATGATACTACGTCATCCTTATGGGTTATTCTCATTATTTCTTCTGCTGCTAGGATGAAAAGTAACGGGCTCATTGGGTCACCCTGTAATACTCCGTTCGTTTGAAGTATCGGTTCTGAGAGTGACATCATGTCAGAGATTCTTATTTTGTTCCATTGTAGTATCGTTTTTATGGTTTCAGTCCACACATGGTTCCTGATTAAAACTACAGAACAGGAGACCAAGCCGTCGTAACTTTCAACAAGGTATATTACTGAATATATAGCATTTATGATGACAAACCTTTCTCGGAGATGTTGGGAGTCCTTTTACTTTCTCAATTGCCACTGCTGCACCGGAATAATTCCTTTTAAATGGATTATTTACGAAAATAATGCTTTTTTGCATTGTCTTCATTTCACTATGGACGCCATCTTGGACACTACGTCATACGTCATGTGACACCCGAGAAACGAACATCTGAGTACGTTACCAACATGTCCAATAGCCTACAAAATTCACCATTTCACACGTTTGAATGAATTTCCACACGACACACATATTATTGACACGTAAAGTTTGGAATGGTTACAAATTGAAAGTTTCAAATTGTTTGAAATTAAAAGTTCAAAATTCACCACACGACACACATATTATTGACACGTAAAGTTTGAAATTGTTACAAATTGAAAGTTTCAAATAGTTTGAAATTAAAAGTTCGAAATTGTTTTAAAAGGTTCAGAGTTCATGCGAGGCTAGGCGTTCAGTTGCGAGGCGAGGCTGGGCTAGGACTTCAGTTGAGGCGAGGCAAGGCTGGGCTAGGAATTCAGTTAGGTTAGGTTGGGTTGGGTTTTAATGATTGGGGGGGGTATAGTTCTGAGACTATCCTCAAAAACTGGTGGACTCGGGTGCTATAGGGATAATTCCTCTTGAAGAGGTACTCTGCTAAGTAGCCTTCAAAGTGGGCCTTCTTCTTCCCGAAGATTGGGATACTATAGCGCACGTTGCGCCACTCCCTTTCTATGTTCTGGGTGTGGACTGAGGGATCTATGTTGGCAGCTTGCATCCTTGCTTCGTTCTGAAGGTGTACGTGGTGGCTTCGTTGTGTGGAGACGAACTCCACTTTGTGGTCAACCCGTAGGTGGATAAACCCTTCGTGTTGCAGGGTGTTGTAAGCCTCCAAACAGTCGGAAATTATTATGGAACCTGGCAATATCCATTCGTGAATGACATTAATGAGTGTTTGGGCATCCCTTCGTTCTACAGGTTGGATAAAAAATTTCTTTTTATTGTTCCTTTCCACTCCTCCAAAAACCCACTGGCCATCGATTCCCCGGCCTCTGTTGTTCTTTCTCTTCCCAAACTTTGCTTCGATCTCCACCACAACTCCTGGTCCTCCAATTTGTACTCTGTTTTGAAACAACCAATGCTCGCACACCTCCCGGCAGAATGACGACCAGTCTACTACAGTATTACTATTCATATTTACTTCCTTCATCAGTATTCTGTGTCGAGGGTTAGGAAGCAGACACCATAAAAAAATAAAGTTCGCAATATCTGGTATAGGTACCTTTGATTTGGAAAAGAAGGTACCATCCAAGGCCGTTGATTTATAATTACAGTATCTTGATTGAAGTCCTGGAATGGCCTTATTGCAGGTCACGACTAACCTTCCAGTGACTTTAGACCACTTCACTGGTAGATCGCTACGACATTTAGGGCACGGAAGAGTTTTCGATATCACATTGTGTTGCTGTAAGAGTTCCAGTAACTTATTTCGATCGCCATAGTATGTACGATTGAAACTCGAAAAAGTTATCTCACATTTGACACAATCCATGATTCAAGTACAACTTATTTGAATGTGTTGTACTGATATCACTATAAATCTATTGATGAAAGTAGTTGAAGGTGCGGTGGAGCAGTGCTACCAACTCAACGGTACTCACTCCATTATCTCTCATAGCTCTAGACGATAATTCGCACTCTGGTGTTACATTTTTGTACTAATTCATTTAACAAATTGGCTGTTCAAAAGCGATACATACATACATACATATTTATTGACGGCTTCCATCATTTTCTCTTATACAACATAAAAGACACTAAGAGTAATACAAAGTACGGTACCCTACTATTACAATCAAAGCATCATGGCGCCCAAGAATAGTAATGTTATTTGTACCTCCTGTAAAGTTTCGCTGAAGGAGAATGAAAATTTCGTACAATGTGACGGAAAGTGTGGTGAAATGTTTCATCTGAACTGTGCTCATGTGACGAACGCCGTTTTTAAAGCAATGCTTGCAAATCCGGGCGAAATTCTGTGGCATTGTAAACAATGCAAACATAACCCTAATTCAGTCAAAACAGCTACATCTAGTTTTCAGCCGACTAAGGTCAAACCGGACACCGCAAGCTTATGTGAAGCGGTTAACAATATGCAACAAGTGCTAAAGGATGTTTGTAGCTCCCTGGAGTATCAATCAAAAAAAAAAATTGATGAACTCTTGGAGCAAAATACCGCACTAAAATCTTGCATTGACCAACTCACTCTAGAGGTAAACAACACTAAAGTGGAGAATGGCTTGCTTAAAGAACAAAATGGGCAACTTAAAAGGCAAGTTAATGACTTGGAGCAATACTCTAAGAATTACAACCTAGAAATCGCCGGGATACCAGTCTCCGAACAGGAGAATGTGTATAATATTGTGGCTCAAGTGGCAGGTGCAGTTGGTGTTGAAATCGAAACTGATAGGGACATTGAATATTGCCACCGACTTCCAGCCTTTACGGATAAGGATG
The DNA here is from genome assembly GCA_946902985.2 of Meconema thalassinum. Classification (NCBI taxonomy): domain Eukaryota; kingdom Metazoa; phylum Arthropoda; class Insecta; order Orthoptera; family Tettigoniidae; genus Meconema; species Meconema thalassinum. The sequence goes on from OX336392.1 coordinate 539,696,159, forward strand.
ACAAGAAGAAAACGCCCCTCATAGTAGCAACATTTTATTCCCGCCAAACTAAAGACATGATCATGAGCAAAAAACGGAAACATGGGAAACTTCTTTGCACAGATGTCAAGATCAAGGGAGACTCGACAGTGTACGTAAATGAACATTTAACGAAAGACAACCAAAACTTATATTGGCTTGCCAGGAATTCTAAACGGGCAATGAATTATAAATTCGCATGGACCAGGAACGGGAAGATCTTCATGAGGAAAAATGAAAACAGCCCGATTCTACAAATCAAGACTGCAGCTGACCTACCAACAGTTCATGGGAATCAAGGAAACTGAAGGTATGTTTGCCTGAGCCAAGTGATCAATCAATATTTTAGGAAATTTTGTTTCCAAGTGAGTGTAAAGTAAGATGGCGTCACAGTGAAAGTGTAGTGAAATAGCAGCTAGTGTAAATATTTGATAAAAGTGGTAAAATATTATAACAGAGGCTTAAAATCTATAAAGTTACTTTCCTTAGATCAAGTGTAATACGGAATATTGATAGTATTTAGAAATTCTTGTTGATAATTTAATAAACTTAAACTAAGTTGTGGGAACGTGTATCCAAAGATTCGGTGACTTCTTCAATCACTGTTTGAACCAAGTAGAGCAGTGGTGCTTTTACGAGACTTCACCCGATTGGAAGATATACGTATTTCACATTCTTCTTTATTGGTAGGTTATTAGATTAATTCTATTAGGTAGTAATAATTAAATTAAATTTAGTGTAATTTGGTGTAAACATCTAGGCTCACTTAGATCTCTAGTATGACGACAGTCAACAGTGTTAGTATCTCGTCAGGTTGTGTAACCGTAACGGATTTATGCTCGTCGTGCAAAATAAAAGTAAAAAATGCAAATAAAATCATCACAAGATCTCAGGTAAAATTGAATGAGGAGAAAAGTGAAACCGATTGTCGTAATGTAGGCCTACCGCTACCGTCATGCGAATGTCATAACCTGAGAAACGAACTGTCCTCTAAAGACGAAATTATAAAGCTGCTAAAGGAAGATATTGCTAAGTTAATGGAAGAGTTGAATAAATTAAAAGGAAACAGAGGGGAAAGCAAGGAAACTTGGTCGACAGTGATTGCTGGTAAGGTAAGATTGAATAAGCCTAGGCCTATAAATGGAGTACATGTAACTGAAATTCCCGTCTCAAATTCATTTGGAGTGCTTGTCGAAGAAAATGATGACTTTCCTCAAGAAGAAAAGAAGAAAGTGATAAAGAGAAAATCCAGGAAGATGCGGATATTTGCGGATAGCCACGGGCGAGATGTAGCAGCAAGCGTTTTGGAGAGAAGCCGAGAAATGGAGGTCACTTCGACAGTGAAGCCAGGAGCTCAGATTGCAGAAGTCACGAACGGGATGATAGGAGAGTGTGCGTCCCTTACTGCAAAGGACTACGCAGTGATCATCGCTGGAGCAAACGACGTCTATAGAAATGAGAGTAAAAAGGTAATCAAAGATTTAAAGGGTACATTGCCATCCATGCAAAAAACAAATGTCATTATTGTAAACATTCCGCAGAGACACGATTTAATTCCCAAGTCATGTGTAAATATAGAAATAGAGGCTACAAATGGAAAAATTCATAAAATTTGTAAGAGTTTTCCAAATGTCCAAATTGTAGATGTAAGTAAATTAGACAGGAAGTTCCACACTCGGCATGGCCTACACTTAAATAGATTAGGAAAAGAGTATCTTAGTGATGAAATCTGCAAAATTGTAAATTCAAATGGTAAGAATAATTCGACAGTAATATCATTAGAGTGGAAGCAGGGAAACTGGTAGAAGAAGCCAAACGTGAGGTTTGGCATTCACATCTTTTGAAGTCAAATTTAACGGAGTGCAACAATGGTATTTCGGATTTGTCTAGCAACAATAATAATAACAATTATGATAATAATAATGTAAATAAATCACCAACACAAGCTTGCAAAAGTAACAAATTTAAAATTTACCACCAGAATGTCCAGTCTCTTTATAATAAAATTGATTACATAAATCTAATGCTTAAAAATGAACTTAAAGACATCTCAGCACTATGTATTTCAGAACATTGGCTGAAAGAGGAACAACTTGAATTAATTCAATTCCCAGGGTTTATACAAGCTAGTAAATACTCTAGATCTAATATTAGCCATGGTGGTACTTGCATCTTCTTAAGAAATAATTTAGATCATGAACAGATAACAGCTTATGATTATCTAATTATGGAACAGGATTTTGAATTCTCTGCCGTAAAAATTCAGCAGTTTAAGTTAATAATTGTATGCGTATACCGTTCTCCGTCAGGAAAGTTTCCTCTATTTATAGATAAACTAGAATTGTTACTCAATAACATGAGCAAAGTAAATTTCGATATAATAATTTGTGGGGATGTAAATGTGGATTTCTTAAAACTTGATAGAAATTGTGAATTATTAAACCAGTTACTAATTTCCTATGGACTGAAACCTACAGTAAATACACCAACAAGAATAACAAAATTTAGTAAAACCACTCCTGATCAAATTTTTATAAATACAGATAAATATCACCATTCAATAGAAGTCTATTGTCCGGGTTTTAGTGACCACCATGGACAAATACTGAGTTTTGAAGTATCCGAAGTAATCAATAATAATGATAATGGAGTAAAATCAAAGTGCAGGTCATTCACTGAAGCAAATGTTACATATTTCAATGACTTATTAAATAAGGAAACATGGTCAGAAATTTATGAACTAGAAAATGTAAATGATAAATTTAATGCATTTAACAGTACCCTAAAACACTATTTTGAAATAGCATTCCCCTTTAAACGAAGAACTGTTCAAAATAACAAAACTAGCAATTGGATAACAACAGGGATTATAAATTCATGTCAAAGAAAGAAATTTCTACACAAATTATATAAACAATACCACACAACACCTGAATTCAATTTATACTACAAAAAATACACTAGCATATTAAATAAGGTAATAAGACTAGCAAAGAAAATGCATAATGATAATTTTATTTCCCAATCATCTAATAAAAACAGGGCTATGTGGTCCGTAATAAAGAAAGAAACTGGAAAATATGCTAAAATACAAAGGAACATTACACTGACCAGAAATAATAAAGTGATTAATAATCCAGAGGAAATAGCAAACACTTTTAATGACTATTTTCTGGAAATTCCGCAAAAATTATTAAATAAATCACAGGTAAATACACTAAATTCTAATAATAAAATAAATATATGCAGTGATTCTTTATTTATAAATCATGTCACAAGTGAAGAGGTAAGAATAGTTATAAAAGAGCTAAAAAATAAATTCTGTGCTGGCATTGATGGCATCCCTGATGCAATTTTAAAGAAATGTGCCGAAAATATAATAAATCCACTTACGCACTTAATAAACAGTTCAATTCTCTCAGGAACTTACCCGGATATTTTGAAGTTATCAAAAGTAATTCCAGTGCACAAAAACGGTTCAAAAGATGAATTAGATAACTATCGTCCTATTACCTTACCAACTGGTATTGCAAAAATTGTGGAAAAAATTATGTATAAGAGACTGATAAGTTTCATAGAAAAAAATAAAATATTATCAAACTCACAACATGGATTTAGAACGGAAAAATCTACACAGACAGCAATTTACGAATGTAGTAACAGTATACTGAAATTAATTGACAATAAGGAACATGTAACTGGCCTATTCTTGGATTTATCGAAAGCATTTGATGTAGTTGACCATAAAATCCTCCTTACCAAACTAAATCAATATGGTGTTAGAGGTCTAGCTAATAAATGGATAGAGTCTTACTTAACAAGGCGTAAACAAATAGTAAGCTTGAGACACAAGGATGATGGAACCAAATTACTTAATGAAACATTGTCCAATGAGGGAATTATTGAATTTGGAGTACCCCAGGGATCGGTTTTGGGCCCACTACTCTTTCTTCTATATATCAATGATATAACACAGAACGTTCATTCACATAAGGAAATTTTGTTTGCGGACGATACAACACTCGTAATAAAAGGTGAAACTAAACAGGTCATACAGCAGTCTGCTGACTCCGTTACAGGAGAGTTAACCAAATGGTCACAAGATAATCGCCTCATAATAAACTATAAAAAGACAGTATGTCTAAATTTCCACACTATACAGAATAGGAATCCTGCGATGCCCAATATAACATTAAATGGTCATCAAATAGAAAATAAATCAGAAACAAAGTTTTTAGGACTATGGATACAACAAGACTTGAAATGGAATAAACATATACAATATCTGAATACTAAACTGAACTCGATGTGCTTTGCGTTACGTATTTTGAAAACCTGCACTAGCATGCACACATTAAGAAATACTTATTTTGCTTATTTCCATTCATACTTAAGATATGGGATCATATTTTGGGGTATGTCGCCAGATGTACTAAGCACGTTTAGGATACAAAAGAGAGCGATTAGAATTATGGCAAATGTAAACTCGAGAGAATCATGTAGACCTCTGTTTAAAGATTTAAACATTCTCCCACTGCCCTGCATATATATCTTTGAAAGTATTATGTTTTTTAAAAAGAATTTAATGAATAAAGATGTTTTTCTTAAAACAAACAATGATGTTCATAGGCATAACACAAGACAAAATCAAAACATTCATATTTCACACACACACACAAGCATATATCAAAAAGGAACTTTTCACACTGGAGTTAAATTATACAATAAACTACCCCAGTATATAAAACTGGCCCCAAAAATAAAAACCTTTGATAGAATGTTGAAAGCTTATCTGCAGTGCCATTGTTTTTACTCAGTAGTTGAATATTTTAGCGTATAGGAGTGATGGAATCTATAACTATATTTTACTTTTTTAATTTAATTTTAATACCTAGCTGTATGTTGTTGTATTTATAGAATTAAGTTTTCATATTATGATAATAGAGTGAGGTGTAAATAGTTGTGCAATAAGATTGTATCTATTAAGATTTGCTATTATAATAAGTTATAAATAGTTATAATCTTAGTAATATATACCTGTTAGTTCTTTTATTTTATGCATGTAAATTCTGACGTGTCCTATATCAAAAATGTATTGAATGCATGTATTTGATCAAATGGAATTAATAAAAATCTATCTAATTATGGAAGTACCCTCAAATAAAACAACTACGGTATGAAATCAGATAATGAAGTAGACCTTAATTTTCAAGATATTACTTCAAAGATTGTAAACAGTACTCAAGACTTGAACAAATTAATTAGCTTTACCGCAGGAATTAAAATCATGCACCTAAATATATGTGGCATGATAACAAATTTTGAAAGTAAAATAAATAAATAAATAAGTATGCTAGTTATGCTCGATCAACTTGATCATAAACCAGATGTCATTATACTGTCTGAAACTCAGCTCATTGAGGATATACCATTTGCTATTTTAGGATATAATGAATACTTCATACCAACTCAAAATTCTACCCATGACAGCATAAAGATATATGTGCATGAAAACCTCATACAAAATATTACAATATCTACTGTAAAAACACTGAAAGCTGCAAATGCTAGCCTACTCAACTTCAGATATAATAAAGAAAGTTACTTGGTACTTGCTATATACAGATCACCCTCCACAAGCCCAAAGAAATTCATAGAAGAACTAGGAAATACTCTCCAGCACTTGCCTACAGCTACACACAGTATATTAATAGGAGATATAAATATTGATATTTTAAATCCTACAAGGCAATATGCCCAAAATATTAAAAATGAGTATTTAAATGTATTACATGCAAATGGATTCATTTCGTACATAAACTCACCAACTAGAATAACCCCAAAATCCAGAACATGTATCGATCACATACATGTTAAGTCCCACAGAAACAGCAACTTTGACCCTTTTGTTCTGCATACCAGTATCACAGATCACAGTCCTACATTTCTCATACAAAATAAATCTCAAAAATACACTCCACAAACAGGAGAAAATACTTTGAACAATGTAAGAATAAATTATAAAACTCTAAAAAAATCATTAACTAAGGAAACTTGGGAATCTATCATAACTGAACATGATGCTAACAAAGCAGCTGATAGTTTCATTAAGTTACTGACTCAATACATCTCTGAACACTCTACTACCATAAATAACGTAAGATCAAAATTTAAAAAAATTACTCCATGGATCACAACCGGTATTTTAACTTCTATTAGAATAAGAGATACATTACATCAGAAAATTGTTAAACAAAGGGAGAGGTCTACAAACAGTAATAAGGTCCCAGAAACTGTTAAGAAACATAAATTGTACAGAAACTGGATAAACAGGCTTGTTAAAATAGCAAAAGAAAGGTACTATTCCAAACAAATTATGTCAAACTCCAATAATTCTAAAGTCCTTTGGAAAAATATTAATGATTTAACATGTAGGAAGGGAAATAAATCTTCAGCTGTTGACAGCATATTTATCAGAGACTCACAAGAAACATCCCAACCAGCTGCCATTGCAAACAAATTTGTCGACTATTTTAGTAACATAGGTTTAGAACTTTCTGAAAAAATAAGTAATACAAGAAAGGAACCTGACAACACAAATGCACGTGATAGCACTGCAAAATCTCAACCTCAGTCTATCTTTTTTATACCCATAACAAAATCAGAAATAACAAACCACATAGCTGCTCTAGAAGATAACTCAGCAAATGGCTATGATAATATCTCTAGTAAAACAATTAAGATAATTAGTTCAGAAATTCTACAACCACTGCACCATATTTTTAATTTATCACTAACGAAAGGACAATTTCCAGACTCATTCAAAATTGCCATCATAATCCCAGTCCATAAATCAGAGTTAAATAACTATAGACCAATTTCCCTCACAACCCACCTCTCTAAGATACTAGAGAAATGCATCAAAACCAGATTACTTAACTATCTGAATAAGTTCAACATATTGTCACCAAATCAGTTTGGTTTTAGACCAAACACTAGTACTCAAGATGCAATATTCTCCCTTACTGATTATTTGTATAAAGCCATTGATAGTTCTAAAAGAACAATTTCTGTGTTCCTGGATTTAAGAAAGGCTTTTGATACCGTAGACCACAATATACTCATTAGAAAACTTGAAAAGGAAGGTATTCGTGGTACTCCTCAAGAACTAATAAAAAGCTTTCTTTTTAACAGAATACAAAAGGTACGAATCAAAGGTACTCTAAGTAGAAGTGCTGAAGTAAAAATTGGAATTCCCCAAGGAACAGTTTTAGGTCCTATTCTTTTTCTGTTATATATTAACGATTTGTGTAAGCTGAACTGTAATGCGATGATTACCTCATATGCTGATGACACTGTCGTCACAGTCACAGGAACAACTTGGGAGGACACTTTTAATAGAACACAAGAAACCCTTGCTACAGTCCAAAAATGGCTAAGAAACCACCTCCTTACCTTAAATGAAACCAAAACACAATACCTATGCTTCTCACACAACAAAACATTACAACCCACAGACAATTTAACACTGAAGATCCACACACCAATTTGTAACAATGGCGAAAGATGCAACTGCTATACCCTACAGAAGTCAATGAATGCTACATATTTAGGGGTTATTATAGATAGTCATTTAAAATGGAATATGCATGCATCAACGTTGGCCAATAAACTTCAAAAGTTAATTTATATATTTTACAGAATCAGAAATATCCTTTCAGCAAAAGTCTTGAGAACTGTATATTTTGCCTTAGTCCAGTCACAACTACAATATGGAATAAATGGTTGGGGTGGAATACTTGATTCACATTTGGCTCAGGTAAATACCTGCCAGAATTTCATTCTAAAAGTTATGTACAAAAGGCCACCAACTTTTCCAACATGTGAACTGTATCAACAAAGCATGTTGCTTAACATACGACAGTTATTTGTTCAGTCATCAATCATATTTATACATAAAAATATGAAGCTCTTCTCTAATGGACAAAAACTTGAAATGTGCACTAGACTTCAAGACAGAACTGGAATAAATATCCCTCGTCGAAACACACTACTTGGCCAAAGGAATTTAAGTTGTCTTAGCACTAGGATATACAATATATTGCCAGTAAATGTGACAAATAATACCCTGAATATATTGAAGAAAAGGCTTTTTATATGGCTCCTTAGTAACTTTGATAGAGTAAATGAACTTATAAATTTTCACCAACATATTTAAACCAACTCGGTCAGAAACAAGTAATGTATCATCTTTTATTTTCAGTATCCTTATAATTAATGCTTTTGCTATAAACTTTTCTTATTATTATCAGTCAAATACCATGTTGCAAATAAATTAAGAAATTGTGTTCATGAAGCCCACACACAAGTTTATCTTATGTGGGATTCACCCTGTATTTTTGATACAACATCTGTATATGTACAGGTTTTCTGTCAGTGAATAAAAATGATTGCTCGTAAAAAAAAAATAAAAAAAAAATTCATACAGATTGTCTAATGAATAGGAAAACAGATATTTTCTCAGGGGTCTTTCATCGGTATTGAACAAGTCTATGTTGACCCCATTAGAGATTCGCATCATTCTGTCAATGGGACTATTTAGACCATAATTAGTTGGGTGCCAGTTTGTTTCAAAGACATGATGCTTGCGCATCGAACGGGGTGGCACATATATATTGATTTCATTTAGTAATTCTGGGCAGTTTATGTGAGAGTTTAAAATTTTGTACATATTAAGAATATAAAAATTTTCACGACGGGATTTAAGAGTTGGCAGCTTCAATTGCATCATTACTTCAGTGTAGTTATGATTCGTTATTGGGTGTAGGAAACGATATGCATAAATTCGTAGGAATTTGTGTTGTACTTTCTCTAAACTCTCAATTTGTGTTTTATTGAAAGGGCTCCAAATCGGTGTACAATATTCAATTAAGGGTCAGACAAGGGTCAAGTACAGTAGGAAATATATATTTGAGTCACAAAATTCCTTGGAATAACGAGTTATGCAACCTAATCTCTGCAAAGCCTTTTTTTTTTAATATTTACCATATGCTCATTAAAATTAAGCGTGTCTGAGAATTTTACTCCCAGGTCACATATACTTCTAACAGCATGAAGTGGAGTAGACGATAGAAAGTGATAAGAGAATTCAATATTCTGTTTCTTCTTTGAAAATCTAACTAGTTTACATTTAGTTTCATTGAGCAGTAACCCATTTAAAGAACAATACTCCTCTAGACGCCAAAGTTCTTCCTGAAGAAGTATACAGTCCTGTAGAGATTGAACTTTCATAAAGAACTTTGTATCATCGGCTAACAGGAGGATTTTGGCATGTTTGAAAACTGTATTGATATCATTAATAAAGATTAGAAATAACAATGGAGAAAGATGGGCACCTTGCGGAACACCAGAAGAGACAACTATTGGTTGAGATAAGAAATTAAGTATTTTGACAATCTGAGTTCTGCCTTCTAAATATGAGGACAGCCATGATAATAGAGGGTTTTGTATACCATAAGATTGTAATTTTGAAAGAAGAATTTTATGGTCGAGAGAGTCGAAGGCTTTGGCTAGATCAGTGTAAATGCAGTCCACTTGATTGTGCTCTTCTACTGCTTTCAGTAAGTACTCCAAATAAACTAGGAGATTTGTACATGTTGAACGACCTGGCATAAAGCGATGATGCGTACTCTGAAGTTACATTTTTGTACTAATCTGCTTTAAAAATGTGATTGCCTGCGATTGGCCACCATTACAGTAAATACGTTCCCATCGATTTCAAATTAGAATTTATGTCATGTAAGCTGGCAACGCAATTAGTACGTAACCGTATTGAAATTGATATGAGTTCGCATTGTAAATTCTTCTTCTTCTCGTTGGGGTTTGGGCATAGACGAGCTCAAAGAATATGGGTAAGAACGGTTACTCCGGGTTTGAATTCAATTCCGATTACGCCCACACGCCACTGCGCACGCTGCACAGCAGCGCGTCATAAGGCCATGGCACAAACTAAAATTTACGCGCGGGTAATTTGAACCGTAACCTGCGGCCAGATGTAGGCCCCCTTTCCCCCCTTCACCATCCTCATCCTCCACCGCCCTCTTCCCGGAATATGTTTTGTTTTTACGTTGGTTTACATTATTCTCATTTATTTCTTTTGGTTTCATAGAGTAAACTTGCATAATCAACCTGAATGTTGGCCCTTGCCTCTGAGGAATAAAAGTTAATGATATTGTTTAAATAGGCCTAACATCTAGGTTATAGGCCCACAAGTTAATATACACTGTTATAAACAGATTGAGAAAAATCACAGCAAATAAATGAATATGAAATAAACCATCACCAATATACAATACACCCAAATTTTGCCCTTAGCCTACTAAATGAAATACTCAAAAGGAAATCAGGATGCAAATAAGGAACTTAGAAGTAATAAAATAAGTACAAAAATAAGTCCATTTACAGTAGTATATATTATACTTTTCTCATTTTTGCACATATAGCCTTCATTCCAGAATACTGTATGTAATTTCATCAAATTATTGCTTCAATTTCATTTGTCATTCCAACGCACTGCCTCCACACCTTAGAAACCTGCAAGAAAAAAAGGGTAGTATAACCAAACATGTCAGTCTCAACAACAAAGTACAGCATTCCTAAAGGAAAAATCAATGAGAAACAATTATTGCAGTAACATGAATATTGTTCACTCTTATTCAGAGCATCTATTTTGCACCACAAACTGAATTCTATTTGGTCTTTGGCCATTACATCCCCACCTGTGCATCTAACACAGGATTTACAGTTACAGCCATAGGCAGTATTGAATCCCCCTTTTCGCTCTGATATTAGTCAATCCAGCCTAAATGTAATTCATGCACTCAGACAAAACACAATTTTCACATAGTTCTCAGTACGGTATTTACAATAGTTAAGACACGAGGGGAATGTTGATGAGAACATTATAATTAAATGATTCAAGTAGCCTAACAAATTGTGTAGTTATTTGGAATTATCATGCAGGCATTCTACATTGAAGTAAATAAAAGAAATTCATTGCTTGTAAACTATTATGCCTTAGTATCCAGTTTAGTAAGCAAGACTCTATAAATAAACATACAAATAAACCTCCATGTGATTAAATGACATTTGGGTATTCACCCATGTGGCTCCGGGTAGTTCTTCTCTTCCCAATTTAGTTGTAAAATAGTTTTAGCCTCTCATTTGCACAAGGTTGATGAAGCTACATGATTAAAAATGTAATGCCAGTATCACTTAACACTAGAAAATGGTATTTGACATTTAAGTTACAGACACGATTTCTGTTCTCCTCCTACTGCTAGGGCCAGATGACAGTAATTCTCTGCCAATTAAAACAACTCCCCCCCCCCCCTCTCGGCTTAATGGCCATGGGTCACCCCACCCCTTTTGGCTCGCAAAAGTCATTTAATAACTTATTTATTTTTATGTCTATTTACAAAGTCGTGCATACTAAACTGGATACTAAAAGGCATAACAGTCTACAAACAACGAGAAAGGTACTGCTTCTCACTTTTCTTTGACCTGTGGTATGAATATGAATAAACACAACCCTAGAGGCAGATGACCTCACTGTTCCACCCCTTAAAACAATAAGTAACTAGGGAACTAAACAAATCTCTGAGTGAGCACGGGGCCTCAACCAGCCATTGCTCCCAGAGGAAATCCTTTAGGTACTAATATTTTACAGCTGGCCGAGTTGACCAGGTATCACACCTCATTGTCTAGAAGCTAACATTTTTGGCTGTCGCCCCGGAGGTTCCCGGCACAGCCAATGAAGCTGGAACGGGATCCACTCAGCTTCGTGTTGCAAAACTGAGAAGAGGTGGGTTTGACCCCCAGCTCTGCCATCCTGGAAGTGGTTTTCCGTGGTTTCCCACTTCTACTCCACGCGAATGCTGGGAACTAAAGACCATGTCAGCCTCCTTCCCAATCCTCACCTGAATTTCAAATAGCCTACACACACTAACATATTCATCTTCCATTTGTGAATCTAACGCCTTGCATGCTAAGCCACCCAGGTCTCTTACATAGCTTAACAAAATTATGTAAAATAACTTACCTTCAATCAGAGTGGGTTCGATGTACAGCAGGATGTGCTGCAGTTGAGCATTGTTTATGTTCCTCATTACCTGTGAAACAATAATAAACAGGCCACTGTTATCAATTGTTTTTGCCTACCCTCATAATATGCTGGTAAAACTACAGTATGTCAGGACAGAGCCCTGGTGAATAAATACAGCCATATTACTTGCGCGGTGTCAAAGTAACATGTGGACTTGTCTCAACTTCGACACCGCGCGACTCGCGTCAGGAGATTTGCTCGCTGTTCGAATGGGGTGACATCATATCTAGGAGATAACATACAACATTTATAAAGATGTAGCCAACCATCGAGTTATTTTATTTAAGATGAACTCCATCCTCGAACTATTTTTAATTTACGGTTTTCAACAAACAGCACATTTATTATCTCACCATCTCCATCCAACAGGAATGAGAAGTTTCAAGAACGTTTGTCAAAACTTTCATCTGGAGCAACAACGCACAGTGTCTAACCTTTTAATAAACAAGAAGATTCTATGTTTAATAATAGAATATTGGACCTACGAACAAAGTTTTATGTGTTTTAACTAATTTTAACGACGCATCGTATTTTAACGTGTAGTATTAAATGTTAGGTTGTTCTATGTTAATGTCAGTGTCAATTTTATTGTGATTGATAGTGTGTATCTTACTCGTCTATGTTCTACCTATGTATTGAGGCTGAAGAAGAACATAATGATGTTCGAAACATGTACCTAATTGGTTAAATAGATAATCACAACATTGTATTGAAAAGGACGGAAATTATTAATAGTTTGTTAGTAATATATTCAATACGGACCTAAAAATGGAGAACAATGTTCTAATTTAGAAATATCTTGCAGGGATTCTAGATTGAAGAAGAAAATAAGATAGGCAAAATCATAGTTTGCAGACTGTTATACCTCTCACTACCCAATCTAGCATGCAAGCCTTTGTAAATAAATAAATAAACAAACAAACAAATACACCTACAAGTGATTGAATGACATTTGGGTATTCACACATATGACATGGTAATTCTTCTCTTCCCCACAGCAGCTGTAAAACAGTTTTAGCCTCCCATATGCACATGGTTGATGAAGCTACACAAAAATGTACAGGATAAAATTTAAGACCAGCATCACATAACACTGACAGACAGTAGCAGACATTTACAGACAAGATTTGCATTCTCCTCCTGTTGATGGGGCCAGATGACAGCTATTTTCTACCCCATAAAACAACTCCTTGGCTGATACGGTTTGAGGAAGGTAGCCTAATGCTACTCATTTGCTCTGACCTGTGGTATGATACAAATAGGCACAACCCCATGGGGAGCCTCAAGCAGGCTACTCATCTTTCTTACAGCAGGAATCGAATCCAGTCCTTACAGTTGTGAATCCTACGCCTTGCATACTGAGCCACCAGGGCTCTTACATAACCTAAAGACATGTGAAATAACTTACCTTCAATCCGAGTGGGTACATTATACAGCACGTATCAGGTCTTGCTGTTGAATAACTGTGATAGACTAGAAGATGCACTGCAGTTGTACGATGTCCCATTACCTGTAAAACAAAAAGAAACAGGCCACTGTTACCTATTGTTTTTGCTTACTCCCATGATATTCTGGTAGAAGTACAGTATCTCAGGACAGGACCCTAATGAATACACACAGTATTACAGGTACTTACATTTTTACATCACATTGAAGTACAAGTAGATGCTATTACTCATCAAATAATATATATTTGAAAGAATTCTTACCTTGTTAGATAATAATCCTGCGAAATATCACATTTGAACCATTCACAGCTGATGACGAGAAGACTCACAAACTGAGTTCAAATTAAACAGAGTGACGCCATGTTGGTACGCCTAACCAATAGCAGCGAACATTATAGGCTTTAGCCAATAGGAAGCCTGGCTTGCTTTCACATGGGTAAACAGCGCCTCTTGAGAACGTACAACGAACTCGTCATTTAAAATTGCAGATGTCAAAAGTGACGGATCCATACAAGTTACAAGTATCGGACGAGGTTATATATGTCACAAGACCTCTTTTCCCAGAACATGTAATTATTGTTTTAAATGCGTCCGGACAGATTTTCTATTCCGAGAATAAATGTCCTGGTTTTCTACAAACATTTTAAAACGGTGAATATAACCATAGAAAGTCACAATATATTCCCCAGATGTCAGCAGCAAAGAATATAGGTTTAAATTTAATTCCGATAACCACCACCGCCCACGCATGCATAGTGCCGCCTCTTTAGGCAACACATGAAACTTAAGTTTCTGCGCGGGAAATTTGAACCGTAACCTGCACCTCCGCGGCCGCCCGCGGTTCCCTATTCCCCTCTTCCAGAGAATGTGCATTTCGATGGTTTGTATGAATCTCATTTATTTATTTATTTTGACTTCATATTGTTACGTGCCACCCCCCTAGTTGCACTTTTGTTAACTGGATTACGGTGGGTAGAAAGCACAACACCAATTACTGCTTTAAAGAAATAATTAACTTTATTGTGGCCTGAAAGATACACTACTCAACAGCAAATACAAGCAATTATTACCTTACTCCAGTTTCCTCACGTCGAGAATACTTCCCCTTTCACTTGTCAACAGACCACAGTTAATCCTCTCGCTAATGAGTCCGGCCCCGTACGCTGGCCGGAAATAGCTGCACTAGGTCTGTCACTCACTGTTTTGCAACTCAACACAATGACCTCTCTCGCACTAGGTAAGCACACTCGCTCAAAACACAGGTAGTCCCCTGTAAGCTCCTCACTCCCTTCGCTGTCAAGAGAATCGGCTTCACTAGGGGTTTCGCAAGTCACCACACTTCTGTCGCTCAGGATAAGCGCTCGCACTCGCTCGTAAAACACAACAACAACCACTGCTTGACAGGTCGCACTTATATAGCAGGCCGGTGACTCAATAAATGCTTCTAGATCCATCCAGGGTTCACGGCTTCTCGAGGTTTCCATCGCTGGCTCAGTCACGAATATTCTGGACCATCCCTTTGTCCTAATAGCCCTGTTGGATAAGGCGCACGCAATACACGGGGCAGGGCACAGCCCAGCCCTGGGGCAGTTGTGACTCATGCGGCAAGCGATGACACAAACTCACAGCCGTAACAATATAATAACCTTACACAACTAGGCCCTTGCCTGTGAGGAATAAAAGTTAATGATGATAATTGTTTTAAGAGACCTAACATCAAGTTAATATACAGTAGGCCTACACTAATAATAATAATAATAATAATAATAATAATAATATTGTATGGCCTCGGGTGCCGGGTGCAAGCTTTTTAATTTGACACCCAGAGGGTAGCTTGCATGTCGAATTTTGTTGTTCCTTGAATCACTATGGAAGTCAAGGTGGTTAGATATCTAAGCTCCTTGAACACTATTGCGCTTTCTAGTAGAGAAATGAGGAACTTTGTGTTGGCGGAAACTCCCGAAATTAATTTTTCCATTATTAACACGGCCTACTGAATTCAAATTGGTTCTTTGATATGCCAACATCGTATGTCATGCGTGTCGTATTTTTGCCGCCGTTCAAAAAGCACTTACCACGGCCAGGAGCGAACCTGCAATCTTGGGGGTTAGTAGACCGACACGCTATCCACTCACACACCGTGGCAAGCAGGTCTACACTGTTGTAAATAAATTAAGAAAAGAAACATAGGAAGTAAATAAGTATGAATAAAACCATCGCCAATACAAAATACACCAAAATTTTGCCCTTACTAAATGGAATACTTCAAGGAAATCAGGATGTAAATAAGGAACTTGGAAGTAAAAAAATAATTACAAAATCAAGTCTATATAGGCTACTGTGGTATATTTATTATACATTTCTCTTTCTTACATAGCCTACATTTAGAGTACTTCATTTAATCAAATTATTGTTTCAACATTGATTTGTCTTTCCATTGGAGTGCCACCACACATTACAAATCAAGAGAAAAAGGTAGTTTGGCCAAACATGGCAAAGTACTGTCCCCGATAATCCGGATAGTAGGCTGTCAGATATCCGCCCCCTCAATCGGATTGCCAATAATCAATCGCACCGGCACAGCTACATCAATGAAAATGGCACTGACAGATACTACCGAGATTAGAGCACAGCAGTTAACAAGAAAGTTATTGTGGAACACACCAAAATATACGGGGGTTCATACTTACCTTTACTTACCTCTTCAAATTAATCTCGGGTCTGGGTTGTCAACTGGATCACTTAAAGTATGCCCTCACAATAACCTCCACCATGATATTTAAAATGAACCAAGACGGAAACAAGAAACTTTAAACTGTACAATAATTTATTTCACATGAAGGGAATGATTCTAACAAAAATTCAACAAAATACACGTGGCAATCAGAAGCCATTGTCAATATAATCATGTCCTCCTGTAGGACTTGTAGACGTTACATACAAATATTCATCTTTCACTAGCTTAAAAGAACGTAATAATCATAATACACTTGGAATGGATAAGGGAGTTGGGACGAGACATATAGCAATTGTTTTCCTTTTAATAAACATCACACTTTTATTTATAACTGCAAGGCTGCTATGTAGTCGACCTTGGCCTCTAACAACCAGTTGTCTGGCCAGCTGCGATCCACCCTACATCATGTCGCATGCCTACATCGTCAAATGGACTCACCTGTCCAGCCAACGTTAGCATCTGCTAGTTACACCAGAGCCTAGCTCCTTCTTAAAACACTTTAAATGTCCGCAACTCAACTCAAATATTATCACGCAAATCTTTTAAATGCTCCATCCAAATATCACTGGATTACTCTAAGAATCCCAAAACTTGTTTAAATATATAATCCAAATGTTTAACTAGCGTTGTTTAGAGTACAATGACAAAATTCTTAATGTTTATAACAAACGCTCATTAATAGTTTATAACAATTTAAATTGTTTATAATATTGTCAAACGACAATTGAAAATTCTATACACGCCTCTATTAATCCCTTTCGTTTCACATTATTATCAAAGATATTTACAGAATTATTTACAATGTTTATATTATTAATTTTAGAAATACATTAAACCACACGTTTATCCGGTTAATAATTACTCAAATCGTGGTTATATAATCGACCAATGAAGGTTAGTTATATTTAAGTTTATATTCAGGTTTAATAAAGTTTAATAATTATTATTATTATTTGTGACGGTAACCTCCATTCAAAATCGTTATCTCAAATTATTTAAACACTCTTGTTAATTACAACAGTAACTTCACATGATTAATTTTCAAAGGACCTGGACAATAAACTCAGCGGAAAAATACTTCGCTCAAAACGCACAAAACTGCATAAAAATAGGCCCAGAATTCATCATATATCTCAATATATATGGCATCAAAATCTTCCACAATACATACAAAAAACCTCCACTTACAACTTCTTCAACATCATTAATATTACTGTGGGAACCTCCTTCGCTTATTCAAGGGCATTATTCATCAGCGACTTTAACACGTCCACTGAACTAACGATTATACATCCATAGTTCCACTTCAAAAATTCTTATATTCATTAATTGTTTCAAAACTGTTATTATATTAACCTTCGTGGGTTTCATTCATGAATCGATATGAAGTAAAAATTTGCCAATCACAAATAAATTTAATAGCAAATACGATCATACACGCCTCCCTGGTCTATCAAAATTGAGATTAATATCTTCAAAGTAACGTAGTATAAAAATACTATCTTCAATCAAAGTTCATCTAAACTGCATAAATAGTCGAATAGAATACAATTAGACTGTGGAATGCAAACATTATTGTTCCAATCTAGAATTGAGAAAAACTCCTATCAAATGTTCATTACTATAGTGTAATCAATAAATCGTAATCAAAGTTCATATTTCATAAAATTGTCTATAATTCAATGGTATTTCAGAACTGACGATAAATGTCTATGTTGCAATCATGTTCATAAAACGACTAGTATTTCCAAGATCGTCGACAAAGTAATAGATTTTAACGCTCTAAAATCTTTTAATTATTCTTCTTTCTTGATGATGACAGAAAATTGGTCAAAGTAATTTACTGAATAGGAATTACTTTAATAAAGTGACACGCTGTCTGAATTCAAATCTGCCATAGAAAATCGTTAACTTTACAGTCAAATCGTGACTACAAAAATATGCAAATTACTAAAAGAATCAAAATATCAGTCTCAACTGATCCAAAAATTATTTAAATATGCCAATGACATAACAATGTCTTAATAAATCGTCGAAAAAGGCATAAATCATAAAGTGTACTGAGTACAGAAATATCAAGCAAGAATATGGGGCAAAATATATAGGACAGAAAATATGGGGAAAATGGTTGCTCAGATATCGCTAAATGGCTCAAATAAAACAAGAAACGTTCACGACTACCTTATCTGTTGATTGAAGTTCCAGAGGAAAATTTCCAATGAAGACTGCTGATGGTTCCATTTTACCAGCGTAAAGATGTGCTCCGACCTCGAACCTGGAACCAGCGCCCTCGGAGAATAGAACTGCTTCCTCCTCCGGAAATTGCACTGCTCCGTGTAGACGATAGACATCCTTCTGGCAAAACTCTTCTTTGTGAGCCGGGTCCACCCTGGCCTCTCTTGATAGTTCCCTGAAGTTCTGGTAGAAATTCGCCATGAAGTTTATTGCAGTTATTTCCGCAGAAATGTTCATATTTGTGGAGTATGAAAATATTTCCACTGCCATTTGATATAAATCAGCGTTGGACAACGATGCATGAGTGAAGTTGGATGTTCACTACATGCTCGCTTGTGTAGAATGGCGATTAACGAAGTTCCATGCTGCTATTTCACTCCATTGATATATGTCCCAATTGCATTAAAGTCCTTAGCCTTCCATCTCCATTTCCGTTATAATAGTTGAAAGAACTGCCATATTATATTGTTGCATATTAGAATGTAGCGTTGTATCACCAAATGCAATATGTAGTATCACGGTTACAATACACGTGTTAGCCGTAGCGTAGAATGTGGTGTTATAAAAGTGCTTCTCAGGTGGCGAGAAAATCACTTTTGTCTGCCGTCTTAAAATGCCAATATCTTCCAAATTATAATCGTGAAAATGTTCAACTTTACTACACACTTTAATACTGTTATGCACAATAGAATTAGCTTATAGGCAGTAGCTAACTGTTGATAGCTAATCTTGTAGACTCGTTTATGTGTGCGTTTCAACTTCGCCTAGTTTCAATCACCGTAAAATGGTACTGCTGCACTGCTCCGTGCTCGTTCGATGCGGTGGGCTTTACCACGCACGCTAAAGACGACTTGCTTCACTGTAATCACTCGAAGTCTGACCAACTCAGAAAAACGACTATATGTCCTCAGAAATATGAGACACATGAGATATCTATGAGATATGAGAGCTTCTCACTGCTGTGCAAGGCCTTTTATCAACTTCTTAAGGGGCGTATCCATCCCTTCCATAGCTTGTTCCTGCGTCATCGCTAGAAGTTCTAACTTTGGCAATACTTGACGGATTTTCAAATTTCAAAAACTCAAAATTAATTTCTTCAAAATTCCAAATCAATGCCATTACTGAAAATAGATTTCCACAATTCTGCATTCCAAAAGTAATTAAATATCGTAGTTTCAGTAATCTCCGTCTCCCTCCAAACTATCATTCATTGGTTCGAGCCTTTCCTCCAATAGCGTAACTTCTTCCTCAGCACAATTCCTCGTTTCCATGCGACTGCGTCGTAAATCTCAGATCTTTCTCGAACAAAATCCTGACGTCACCAAGATTCTCAGTTCAATCAGCCTACTTACATAAAGTCTGCGTCATCCGTGCCTACGTCATGAATATCCACGTCACAACTATGACAGCCATAACTTTCTTCATATTTGCCAATGCAGCCGCCGTGGTCACAATATAATTCAATTTACGGGGGCAGTACATCCCCAAAGGAAAAATCGTGGGAGATAATTGCATTAACATTGGTCATGAATATTATGCAGTTGTAATCAGGGTATCTATTTTCCATGCAACTCTATGTGGTTTTTAGCCATTACCAAGGCTAGATTTGTGACGGTACGCACCGGTACGCCATACCAAAACCTGTGATCGGGGGAAAAGTCGAATCAAAATTAGATTGCTATTTTGCCCACTGATTCATTTATAAAGGTGTTCAGAAAAGCGTAAAAATATCGTTTTTATAACTCTATATTTCAATATTCCATAAAGCCCTCACCCCCCTCCCACCCCCACTCGGAAGCCCACAGTACCGGAACCTCTTCTTTTACAAATCAAGCGCTGGCCATTCCATTTCAATAGATCACCCACTTTTGGATCTAACAGAATATGCAACGATATCCATTGGCAGTATATAATCCCCCACGCCATGGCGCGCCACTCCATTTTGCAGTCCAGCCTAAATATTATTCATGCACCCAGAATAAGCACAATGGTGATGTGTACCAATTACCGTAGTTAACACAAAGAAAGCCTAACATTAGTTTCCAGAATTTACAATAGTTTAGTTACGAGAGGAATGTTGATTAGAATATTGCAATTAAATTATTCAAATGGCTCAACAAATTGTGTAGTTACTTGAAATTATCGTGCAGGCATTCTACACTGAAGAAGGAAATAAAAGAAATTCATTGTTTGTAGACTGTTATGCCTTTCAGTATCCAGTCTAGTGTGCATGGCTTTGTAAATTAGCATACAAATAAGCCTCCAAGTGATTAAATATTATTTGGGTATTCACACATCATATGACTCCTTATGAGGTAATCCTTCTTTTCCCAAATGTGCTGTAAAATAGTTTTAGCCTCCCATATGCACATAGTTGACAAAGCTACAGAATTAAAAATTTACAGGATAAAATTTACGATCAGTATCACATAACTCTGACAAACAGTAGAAGACATTTACAGACAAGATTAGCATTCTCCTCCTGCTGATAGGGCTAGATGACAGCAATTTTCTGCCCCTTAAAACAACTTCCCATACCCAGCTTATTGGCCAATGGGGTTGGATGAAAGTAATGCTTCTCACTTGCTTTGACCTGTGGTACTGAACTCGAATTCTAAATGATTCAGGATGGACAGGATGCTATTTAGGACGTTTTGGTGAAATTTGGAGAAGATTGCGGTATTTTTGGAGGAATTACGATATTTTTAAAATTTTATTATGAGAGGAAGGTTCAGATTGTGTTTGACGACAACAAAATGGCGAAGGAAGCCGCCGTTGGGCAATGCTGGATAGTATTTTCGCTTGGCCGCTCATAGCAACTTGCAGAGTTCGAAGAGAAATGTGTTGATTGGCTAATCCAATTTCTAGAAACAAGGAGGAAAGAGAAAATGAGCGCGCTTGATGAGAAGCTTCGTCGATTTATAAACTGCCATTTATTAAAGAAGAGAGAATCTGCACATTTAAAACTATTGAGAAAGGATCTAAATTAAAAGGATTTATGATAGTCACCCAAAGAAGGAAGTTTGATAATCCTGTAAAAAGATATAAGTGATGAATGGTTTACCGCTCTTTCTCATGACGCGCCAGTCGATTGGTTTTGAGGAGCGTGGTGACGCGCATCAGATCGAGGTATTTTGTGTTGAAGCGGCAAGAGGAACGGACCTGCGACACTTGAGTTCCTGAAACTAGCGTGTGTAAGATAGGGGTCTCACGAGAACATAGTTTGTCGGCGAGGAGGGCAGTCCCGTCGGTCAAAACTTAACACGAGAAGTCCGCTGAAGATGTGAGAAACAGAATATCGTCTTAATATCAGTTCTCGTGTGAAACTAGTATCGAGAGTTTGATTAAACTTAAGAGAAACATCGTTTGTACATTTCGTGAAAGTTTCAAGACGACATTTGAAAGAATAAGATAGTTTTCTTTGTTGAAAGCATTCACATTATATAAGCATGTTTCACTCAGTGCGTGCCAGCTTTACAGGCGCGAAGGGGATGGCCCGTTATATGTCTGTTCCAATACATTTGAAGGACAGCAGCACTCACTTATAGCAAGTCTCTGTTTAGTGACAAGCTTTTTATCGAAATGTTCGACATGCAAGCGTTAAGGGGAATAGTTAACATTGTGTTTAACGCATTTGTGACCATGAACTAAGCCAAGTTATGCGCAGGGAACGTGATGTTACATTGTCAGTCTAGAATATCAGGCAACCGACATTAATCTTAAAATTATAAGATGTGGTGTAACGATCGCGTAGCTACAATCCAACATTACGAGATGGAACTTGATTATCGCGTCATGGCTAGATACTATCAAACCCGAAATGAAGCAGTTCATCGTACTTCGAGACTGGGAGCTTCTTGCGGTATCGCAGATCGAGGCGAGGTCCGTGTTCGAAGCCAGCCAGGGAGATTAACGATCGGAGATCAGGGTTCGAGTCGTGACAAGGCAATTTTCCGAAGAAAGAGGATGAAGATTATTAAGTGTGGAATTACTGGTGTCGTCAGTAATTCTCTCCACACTACTTCTACAAGATGTCATCGCAAGGTAGAGACAGAAATCCTCATTCGTAGTTGTTGGTTCTTTTTGTAGTTAGTTGTAGAGTAGAATATCAGAGAGCATGGCACCATTTCAACGCTAAATTATTTTTGTTGTGTGTGATATCGTTTAAGCCCAGAAATTATTTTTCAACGTTGGATATTTAAATATTAACTTTCTTTTAGGAAGATTTCGGATATTAACATTTGGACTTTTGACTTATAGGTTTCGAGATTTAAGCTCATTTTATAAATAATTTCGTTTTTCGAATTTTTTTCGATCCACGTATCTTTGGGAATTTTATTGAATTTTATTGGAATTTTATTGGAATTTTATTGAATTTTATTCAGCATTTTAGAATGTGATATTAATATACCCAAGCAATTTAGACTTTGAAAAGGATATTTATTTGGAAATGAATTATTATTTGGACATTTCCAAGATTTTATTGCTAATCTTAGGAACAGTTATCCTTCATTTTGGAAATATAGTTATTGTGTCATAGTTATCTTCGAGTTTGACACTGCTCAAGTAATTATTTATTCAAACATTTTGAATTGGTGGAAGGATGAAATATTATTTGGACATTCCACTTTAGCCACTCATTATTAATAATAATTTATCAGTGGATAAATTGTTTTATTTTGAGAGATCTTATCTGCTCAGACAAATCAACACATTTGAGTATTCTACGAAATTTTTGCAACACTCTTAGAGATTGTTATTGACTTTTGATTGCATTAACGCAATATTTTGGAAAGACCAGAGAGAAGTAACGAATCAAGCTACAAGATGGCGAGCGGAGTGAACGGTCAAGAGCGATGTGCGGTTAGTGAGTCGAAAATTCATAGTTTATTGTGCAGGAAATGTAAAAAAATCTACCCGAATGGTGTCATTTGCGGGAACTGTGATCTTCGAGTGAAGAATACCGGGCAAATTACGACAAGATTGTCCGCTAAGGTTGTCGAAGTGAATAACGTTCAGAACCTGGCAGCCATGCCTGGTGTTTTTAAGTGTGGTGAGTGCAAAGCATTGAATAAGGAAATCGAAAGTCGGGACGAGGTACTTAGGCTGTTCAAATTGGAGTTTGACAATGTAGTGGCAGAGTTAGAGCGTGTGAAACAGGAAAATAGATACATGAGTGAAGTAATTGCAAACTATGAATCGTCACATTTAAATTTAAGTTCAGTGCTTGACGTGCAGAGGGCAGCATCTGATGGGTGCTTTCAGGAAGGGTCCAACAAAATAGGTGAACGGCTACAAGCGCCGGAGAGTGTAGTTCATGTTCCTGCGGACAGGGGCGTTAACCATCTGACTGAGCAGGTAATCGGACGTACTCGGCAGGCAGAGAACATGAATGAACGGCGGCCGAAGAAGGTTCATGAAGCTGGTGATGCGGTTGTATCAAACGACCATTGCGGGCGAACAGAAGAGGGACCTGTATCGATCATTGTTGGAGACTCGATAATCAGACGGCTTCGAGTAGAAAAAGCCGACGTAATTTGTTTCCCTGGAATACGTACGGGGCAGCTCAGAAAGCAAGTGGAATCCATGGACGGAGAACGTAATGTAGCATCGATGGTCATTCATGTAGGCACAAACGATGTTAGAAGCAGTGGTACGCCAGACACAATTGGAAATGACATGAAAAATTTGATCAGGACATGTAGGAGGAAATATCCTGAAACGTCCATTATTGTAAGCGGCATACTGCATAGAAGGGATGTAGATCCACGATATATTGATGGAGTGAATGGGGTACTTGACTGGGTGTGTGGAGAAGAGGGGGCGATATTTGTTAATTCAGGGGTATGGGTTCAAGACTGTGACTTGGGGTGGGATGGCCTACATTTAAATAGAAGGGGGTCTGTAAAATTAGGTCAACTCTTTGAACGAATAGTAAAGAGCTTGCAAAAAAAACAGATAAGGTATGTAAGAGGTGGGCAATCTCATTTTTGTGAAGAATATGAAGGAGGATTGAGATGACTTCTGGTAAACTGTCGTAGTGTAGTCAGAAAAGGCATAACATTTGGAACCATGGTGGAAATATATGATCCAGATGTTATAATCGGGGTTGAGTCATGGCTAGTGGATAATGTTGTGGAAGGAGAGGTATTTCCTATGGGTTATAGGATATACAGGAGGGATAGGGGAAGCACGGGGGGTGGGGTTTTTATATTAGTTAAGGATATATTTAGGAGTCGCCTAGTTTTTACAGATGAGGAAAATGAGATTCTGGGGGTTAGGGTTGGTTTTAAAGATATGGTAGACATTTTGGGTGTATATAGAACAGGAAGGGGGGAAAGGGATGTCAATTTAGGAACAACTTTAGTAAATTATGCTATGGAGGCTGACAGGGCAGGAAGAAATCTAATTGTAGGGGGTGATTTTAATATGCCAGGAGTGGACTGGGAGGGTAGGGCTGACTCTCAAGAACATTACCAATCGCTGGCCAACAAAATCATATGGGAGGGGGGCTTTGTTCAAGTTATTGAGGGATGCACTAGGGGGAACAGCTTATTGGATGTGTTTTTGATAAAGCCTGAGGATATTTGGGTCAAATCAGAGATAATTGAAGGGATATGTGACCACAAGGCTGTTTTAGTAGAGGTAAAGTTGAGCATTGAGAGGCAGGTCAAGAGGGAGACAAGATTGGTGAAACAGTACTACAAAGCTAATAAGGAAATGATTGGTAGTTACTTAGCTGAAAATTTCAATCAGTGGATAGAGAGGGGACTAGATGTAGATAGACTGTGGGCTGGTTTGAAAACAATAATTCTGGATTGTGAAAAATTACATGTGCCATTTAAAAAAGTAGGGGCGACTACTGATCCACTTTATTACAATAAGGAGGTAAGAAGATTAAAGAAGAAATGTAGATTAGAAAGCAATAAGATTAGGAAGGGGATAGGCCACCGAATAGAATTAAATAGGTTGAGGAGGGAACTGGTTAGGGCTAAGATAGTAGCTAAGAAACATTTTATGGGTAGGCTAGTTGGCGGGGGGACGACTTTCAAGGAACGGTGGAGGAATATGTATGTCTATTTCAGGAGAGTAAGAGGGGTTCAAGGCCGCATACCTGATATCGAGGGAGAAGATGGAACGCTGCTGGTGGAAGATGGGCAGAAGGCTGAGGCATTTAATAAGGTATATGGTAAGGTGGTAGGAATTACAGGGGAGGGAAATGTGGATCAGGGAGGAGAGCAGGGTATTGAGGAGGGTAAGAAATTAAGTTATGTAAATGAGGATATCTATAATGCAATACGGGGATTAGGGTCAAGAAAATCAGCCGGGGTAGATGGGATAAATGGGGAATTGTTAAAGGTTATGGGATGGAACATTGTGCCTTATTTAAGAGTTCTGTTTGACTTTTGTCTAAATAATGGGGTAGTGCCTGAGGACTGGAAACAGGCTCTGGTAGTTCCGGTATATAAAGGGAGAGGGGGAAGGGGGGATAGTGATAGCTACAGACCTGTCAGTCTAACATGTATTATATGCAAAATTTTTGAGGGAATTATGAATGAATACATAAGGGAATGCTTAGGGAGTAGTAGGTGGTTGGGAAATAAACAGCATGGTTTCAGAGAGGGATTTTCATGTGAATCGCAGCTAGCAGGCTTTCAGCAGGATATCAGTGAGGCCTTGGATAATAGAGGTCAAGTTGACTGCATTGCAGTTGACCTATCAAAGGCTTTTGATAGGGTCAATCATGGTATTCTGTTAAGGAAAATTGAGGCTATAGGATTGGACAGGAGAGTAGTTCAATGGGTGAGATCATTTTTGGAGGGGAGAAGTCAGAGGGTAAGGGTTGGTGGGTCAGTGTCAGAACAGTCTAGGGTGGGGAGGGGGGTACCTCAGGGGAGTAAATTGGGTCCTTTACTATTTCTCATTTACATAAACGACATAGGAGTTAAAATATCATCCCAGATAAGATTATTTGCTGATGATATAGTAGTATACAGGAGGATAAATCACCCGGATGACTGCGGCATATTGCAGAGGGACTTGACGGACATACAAAGCTGGGCGGATAAAAGTGATATGATGATAAATTCAAAGAAATGTCAGGCAGTGAGATTTGTTAACAAAAGGAATCATATTGTTTTTGAATATTCAGTGGGGGAAAATAAAGTTGTATTTGGGGACGAATGTAGGTATTTAGGTGTAACTGTGGGGGGTGGGAATTTTCACTGGGGTAAGCACATAAGGGAAATAGTAAAGAAAGCATACAAGTCACTACATATGGTTATGCGAGTCTTTAAAGGCGCTGGCAGAGAGACTAGGGAAAGGGCATACATGTCCCTAGTCCGTCCTCTGCTGGAATATGCTGGGGGAGTGTGGGATCCATACCAAATGTATTTAATAAAGGAATTGGAAGGAGTGCAAAGGAAGACCGCCAGGTATGTAATGGAGGACCACAGATCGACGAGTAGTGTGAGTAGGATGATACAGGATTTGGGATGGGAAAGTCTGGCTGATAGACGTTCAAGAGCAAGACTAGGGGGTATTTTCTTAGCTTACAAGGGGGAAATTGCATGGGAAGATATTCATGAGAGATTGGGAAAGGAAAGTTCATATATGGGCAGATACAGTCATTGTTGTAAATTGAAATTAAGTCAGTGGAAAAGTAACTGGGGAAAATATTCGTTCATTGGGAGGGGGGAAATAGAATGGAACAGTTTGCCAGGGGGCATTTTCAGCCCTTTGCCTTCTGATGTTGGTAAATTTAAGGAGTTGGTGAAAAAGCACCAGATTAAAAGGCAGTGATGAACGGTGCATAAGTTGAAGCAATGAAAGAAAGTGTAAATGTTTAGTATTTTATGTTTATTCTGTTATTAGAATGATTATTTTTATGATTACCGGTTTCTTCTCTTAGCAAGTATTACTTATTTTCTAATTAGTACTAATTTTCTAAAATTTTTGTGGTTGTGAATTGTTTTGTGTATTTATTGTAATTTGCCACCATGGACAGTGTCCACATTTGCAAATAAACCATGTATGTATGTAATGTTTATTTTTATTAAATGTTAACAACAATTATTTGAAATCTAGAGTAACTTATACTAGTAAACCATTACGTCACCACTGTTTATTAGAGTCGACTATTATGTATTATCACATCATTTGAAAGAGTTATACGCTGTAATTATTATATATAAATATATCATGAAAACAAGGCATTATATGCAATTTAAATAAGTTTTTATGGCAGAATACTGTATTAAGAGATCGAAGTGAAGAATTATAGCAGCTATATTTGTTTGATAACAAGCTGAGGAAAATGTTATTCGGAATTTACCTATGTAATTGAGAGAAGTTGTTGTTTATTATTCTGTGGATATTTGTTCAGTATATCAGAGAAGGGAAGGTCATTATACGCGTTGTGAGCGTTTATTTGGAAATTATAAGTAAATATATTACAGTAAAGAATTATGTAAGACCTTTGTTGTCCAGTATTATTGTGAAACGATTCTCAGTTGAATTGATTAGTTCTATTGGCGGAAAATATTTGGGAAACGGATTGAAAGTAACAATGTTGTTAATTATTATTAAGATATTATCAAAGATAATACATTAATTATATAAGCTTAACTTAACCGTTCGGCTATGTATGTATGCCCAATTATGAAACGAAACAACTTTATTATGATGATAGCGACATGATTTTGTAACAGTGACACTTTATTTAAGAGCATAAAATTTTTCGATTGTCAGTAGTTGACAAGAGAAGGAAGGTTGGATGATTGAGAATCATCACGAATGATGTAAATAACATAAGACATTTTATTAACAATATTTAAATATAATATTATTAATAACTAGGAGAATTTAACGATATAATAAAGTTAACTGAATAACTTTCTTGATAAACAACTGATCCTAAAACAATAATAATAATATGGTTTATTATTTGAATTAACACGATTACGATACATATCCAGAAATTGTTGAAGAAACTTGCATGCCTTTTCGGTAATGAGGCTTTAATATTTTTCACCGCGTATCTGACAGATCGCATGCAACGTGTAATAACACAAGATACTGCTTCACAGTGGCGACTCAGGAAGGCAGGAACCCCTCAGGGTTCCTTCCGTTCTTGGTCCTCTTTTGTTTGTCCTTTATATTAATGGCATCTCCTCAGTAATAAAATATAATAGATATCATCTTTATGCGGATGACCTCCAAATTTACTGTCACGTTGGTATCAAAGATATAGCGAACGCGATACGAGATGTAAACACCGACCTGCAACAACTCACTGTGTATGCTAGCGATAACGCTCTCCTTCTCAACCCCAAAAAGACCCAAGTTATTATAATCGGCTCGCAGGGATTATTGAATTCCATGTATAAAAACTACACTATCCCTCCTGTGACTTTAAATGCAACCGTAATCCCGTTTAGTAAAACAGTGAAAAACCTCGGTATGACTCTGACTGAAACTCTTGACTGGTCTGCACATGTAAGTAACACTTGCAGGAAGATGTACGTGACGCTACACCCACTCAAACGGCATAAGGACATTTTACCACAAGACGTGAGGATAAAACTTATTGAGACTTTGATACTACCAATACTTGACTATTGCGACGTGGTCCTTGTTGATGCAACTAGCGAACAAACTAAAAAACTGCAACGAGCATTGAACTCTAGTCTTCGGTTTGCTTTCAACTTGAATTACGATTCTCACGTAACCCCTAGCTACAAAGCTCTTTCTTGGCTGAAACCTGAAGGGCGTCGAAATTTTCATATTTTGACTTCGGTATATCGAACCCTAGACGAAAATCTCCCACTGTATATTTCTTCGAAATTTCATTTCCTGTCCTCATTTCATAATATTAATACTAGATCTGGCTCTTCCCTCGCTATTCCCGTTAACCACTCTTCCAAGTACAATAAATCCTTCGTTGTGACTGGGTCGCGACTTTGGAATACACTCCCAGCTGACGTAAGGAAATGCAAGACCTACACAAAATTTAAGACTGCTTGCAGAGATTTCCTTTTGAACACCGCTGACTGTTTCGTGTGACTGGTGATGGATGATAGACAGCATGATTGAGTCATTATGCTATATAAATAAAAGTCAAAATACCCAGTTATTTACTAGATCTAACGCTATCACTTATTATTATTATTATTATTATTATTATTAGTATTATTATTATTATTATTATTATTGTTTCAGGTAACAATTTTATATGTTTCTTTGTTTGATGTGCATTGCTATCTTTATTTTTTATGTCCTGTTTTATTCTAACTTAATTTCTAGTATACGTATCTTATTCAATGGTAGTATTTGTGTATTTTATTATAACTATGTGGTTAAGTGTAAGAGAGGGCCACGAGCCCTAAGTTCGCCACTGCAAAATACATAAATAAATAAATAAATAAATAAATAAAGAAATAAATAAATAAATAAATAAATAAATAATAATTATTTCTAATAATTAATAAACATCTAAATAACGAACATTTTACAAACTTAATTAATATTTTGGAAATATTAATAGCCTTTAATTAAATTATTTAACAATAATATCTATTGTTAATCAATATATAATTTTGGGAACCTTAGTTGACAATTAAACTTTCGTTTAATTTATTTTAAAGCTTTTAAACGTTTAAACCATAAATAGGAGTAACGTTTAAAGAACATGACGACGTTCTTTAAATACAGTAAGGTTGTTTATTGTTGTGCAAAAGTGATCTTATGGAAGACCAATATAAAATTAATTTCCATTATTTTTACCAATGGATGGTTTTGAAATAGTAAGTAGAAATGTCATGGGAAGACATTGGCTGTATTAAAACCGATATTTGTTCATATATTACTAGAGAACAAGAGTAAATTTAAGCGCTGTTGTGCTAACAGCTGTTTGATAATTTGTTTATTTTTTTAATAAGAAGTGGAGTCCTTCTAACGTCCATGGGACGATGATTTAATTTCATAATTTGATTATTGGATTTTCGCAGAATCATTTTGCGGATCATATGTAATTATTATAGGGATATTTGTTGGTTGAATTTTATTTATTATCACTTCATTAATAAATTCATTCATTAGTTTTGTAACCGCGTTTTGATGATTTATTTAAGTTATGACGGAGGATTATGTTTTGGTGCATTTGAGGTTTTATTGAACCACTAATTTCGCCCACTTAACCGAGAATAGTTAGTTTCTCGAGCTCTTCGTTTATTTAGTTGATCCACCCATTTTGCTTTACCAAAACATGATCTTAGAAAGTGTGCACCCCCCATTTAGCTATTGTTGGTAGGATTTCCAGGTTTATGAGCCGGGAACCTCGAGATTCTGCAATCCAGCTGATCTTCGGATACGACAAGCAGCTCAAATGGTGTAAACGGGTACAGTACGATACGAATAAACTCAACCCAATGGGGAACACAGGGTCTCAACCAGCCTTTACTCCCAGAGGAAATCTCTCAGGCTACTCATTTTTTTTTACAGCTGGCTGAGTTGACCAGGATTCAACTGGTAGTGAAGGGCAGTTTTAAAATCTCACCACTAGCAGATATCAAACCCAGTCCTTCTAGTTGTGAATCTAACGCCTTGCATACTGAGCCACCAGGGCTCTTACACAGAGTTGGGCAAAATACTCCCAAAATGTATTTTAGATAAAAAATACTCACACAAAAGTATTTTAAACACATCATACACTTATAAATTTCAGGAAAATACAAAATAGTATTTTAAAATAAAATACAAAATTCATTCATTAAAATATGCTTCTCATCCATTCGAACTGTTAAAAATAACAACTATATATTACTACTAGCTTCACCCGGTATCTTTATCGGTTTACCCAGCATAAACTTAAAAGGCGTATTTTTTCAATTTCAATGAAATACGAATTATATCTGTTTCCCGTTTCTGCATGATGGGTTAAAATCATCTACTTGACTATTAATTATATTATCATGGAGATAGCATGTGCAACAAATTCTTGTCAGACGTAATTTAAGAATGACGAGGTGCATGAAACACAAATCCCCCTTCCGTCCAATCTAAACTAGACTGTGTACTCTGCAGAACGAAGGCTGAAACTGGGGTGATAGGCTCGCTCGCTAACTAGCTCGCAAACTGTCTCGGAAGCTAGTAATTGAATGGAGATTATTGGAAGAAATGAAAACGTAAAATCACTTATAGTGGGCGGTGTATTCAAGATAGAGACATGCTGTCCGGGACTTTTATGTAGACCGTTTCATGCTGAACAATTCTTACACTCATAGTATATAGATATTTTAAAGGTTTACCCAGCATAAGTTTAAAAGGTGCACGGACGGTAGGTTTCTTTTCAACTCGATTCACTGAATTCGTTACTGTTCGGCTTCCTTTCGTCATAAATAATTGTCTACAGAAACTGTCCTCAATAAATCCTTTACAGAATGGTGAAAACCGCATCAAAATCCTGCAGTGTTTCTCGAGATTACCGTTACATCCAAGGATTGAGGACTTAGTTTTACACTAAGTGGAGAATATAGATATTACTCTTATTATTGACCTGGACGGATACGCGCATTAACGTTCGAGGCCAAAGGTTCAAATCCCACCATCAACGTCTGACAGAATGGTATCTTTCGACGTTCATCTAACAAAGACTGCTACCAAACTCAAGACATGGAATAACATTTTCTGGAACCTTTGTGGTACCACTTCAGGTTTAGCACCAATACTCTCCACTGACCAGCTGTTCTATGGCTGAATAATGTGCCCTAGTTTGATAAATAGTTTGTTATTGTTGTTGATTCATTTAGGGGCTTTGGGACTTCTTGGACATGTAGCCCCTTGTACTTGGGTGTGTAAGGAATTTGTCTGATGACGTGTGTTATTGTGATGGCTGTATTAGTGTGTATTGACATATAACAAGCTATTTTTCGGTGTTGCCTGAGTAGTACCTTCTTGCTACGATTGTAGTGCTGACAGACAAAAAGTGAGGCATATCATTCAGGACTGCCTTCTGAGATCCTAGAGCGCTGCTGAAAGACATCTGTATCAAGGAACAACACAGTCCAATTGACAACACATTATAAACAACCAAATATATAAATACATTAAAATTAAATTAATGATCCTACCTCTTCAGGATTGTAGTTATCCAGACCTGGAAAGGTTGGGTCAATTTTTATTATCATTATTACCAACAGACAGCGGCAGCTGGGACTCGGACTTTGGGAGACGTGGGCTCGATCCACACCGCCCTTCAAATACTTTTCCGTGGGATCCTTCTACATTGAAAAGAAACCAAACCAAATCCCCGTAGCACTAGGCCTAGCGAATGCTGCTCAGCCATTTGGCTTGCAGATCAGTGCGTCGGGTTCCCTCAGCCGTTAATCTTGGTCACCTCGACAGGGCGCTGCCTCGCTGTCAGACAGTTACTCCATTGCCCTCACGAGGCTGAGTTCACCCCGTTCAAGCTCTCACGTCAGTTTCTAAAATCCCTGACGAAGCTGGGAATCGAACTCGGGGCCTCCAGGTGCAAGGCAGGCATGCCGCCCCAACAGCACGGATGACGTTCTTCTCCAAAGTACGGAACCTCGCCAGGCCCGTGTAACGGGTGGAGAGCAATACGTTACGGCCAGATGACTAGCATCTACCGATTACACAAGAGCGGATCAGGAAGCACTAGATGCTGTCATAGCATTCGGAGCTGGCATGATACCTTACTTGGGAGAGTTAAGACTCTAGCCTATCTCGTATCCCGTGAACAGGGTTAGGTATAGAACAAAACATCGAATTTTCCAAGTGGAAACTTATTTTCTCAAGAAGTCTTACAGTAAATGTATTCATAAGTTTCAACGCCGTGCGATTTTTACTTGTGGGGGGAACCTCAAACAAAAGTATCCAGAAACAATCCGCGTACTCTGGAGGCTCTCGAGAACAAAATAACTGCACCGATATGAAATATCAGCGAGGGTAAATTACAGCGAGTGTACCAAAACTTCCTACGATGGTGCAAACTAATTGGGCACTACGCTGCTGCTAGCGCCTTGCTCGACAGGTACCTACACACAGTGGTCCGGCCATCACGCGGCGATTGCGAGGTTCCATTCTATAGAGAAGCACCTCACGGCCGCTTCCTTCCAACGCCTTGCCTAATTTCATTCACCTTCAATTATTTCATCTCTCATTATCTCCTCTCATGAGGTTGGCATAAGTAAGGGCATCCGGCCGTAAAATCGCTCACCACAGGAAAGAAAAACATAATTGCAATCCATCCCCGAACCCATTGAAACGGGAACAATAAGGGGTAGACATACATTTGATTATTATTATTATTATCTTTTGTTAACGTAGACAACTAACCAAGGAAATTTAAGAGATAGATTCGCGTTTCGAATTCTTGCACTGACAGCAACCATTCTCAGTGTGGTGTTTGGATTTTTCCCACTCTCCGTCTAGGCAACATACTTCAAGTCCTGGGGCATCTGCTCATTTCTAGACCATAATAAATTCAGCCACGCAAACTATTACAGACAGCACACAAACACACGTTATCAGAAAAATTAACACACATACATGGGGCTTACGATCAAGATTTAGGCGTACCCATAACATCCGGCATACATATTTTGCAGCCAGTACCGGGTTTGATTCGCGGATCTGTTAGGAATTGCTGGAACGGGGTGCACTCAGCACAGTGAGGCAGTGCACCGGTCATGGAGACCAATATTAATGGCCGAGGGGACCCGACGCACTGACAGCGTGTCGCCTCATAATCTCCAGGCTAAATGGTTGGGCAGCGGTTGCTTGGTAGAGCTGTAGTGCCACGGAATTGGTTTATACTTATTTTACGGTGGCTCGTGGCGCAGTCGCTAGCATTCGTGACGCTCATCCCTGAGGTCCGGGTTCGATTACCATCTCTGCCTAGAAATTTAATCCTGGCCCTGAGGGCTGGAATAGGGTATATTCAGCTTAGGGAGAGAAGACTGAGACACCTCGAAGTGATTTTCTGTTGTTTTCTCACTTATACCCCACACAAATGTCGGGATGGTTCCTAAATTAAGGCCACGGCCACCTTACCTGAATTACAAATACACACACTACTACAGATTCTACAATAACACAGGTCATCAGACAAATTCCACGTGTAACCAAGTACACGGGGCTACTGTAAATGACCACAATGTCCCAAGTTCCTCAAATGAAACAACTTGCCCAATTTTGTACAGCCCTTAGGAGAGCACTTCTGGGAATTTTGGAGAATTCTAGTGAACAGGTTCAGACAAATTACATTTTGGAATTCCATAGTTAGGTAACCTGAGGCTACTGGTTGGAAACGTTTCCAAGATTAACGACACTGGTAACAGAGCATCCGGCAGACATTCCTCAAGAGATTTTGGATGCATCCTAAATATACAGCATTGCACATAGTCTCAGAAGGGTGGTGTGATGCTAGAACAGTTGTATTGTTCTCAAACTTGCCTGTGCCATGTCTAGCAATTAACTCAAGTTATGAGACAGGAAGATGATGGAGGATTGAACTAAAAATCACCCAAAACAATGAATTTTTCAGTGTATTTTGTCTATTTTGAAAATACAAAATACTCATGAAAAGTATTTTCGATACCAGAACAGATACAAAATACATATTCCAACTGGAGTGGATGACAAAACACTTGATTTCTGCTCTGTGTGCGAAAAGATGGTAGAAGAAAACGAAACAGCTGTGACCAGTGACGGGCCATGCCTGAGATGGCATCATCTATCGTGTGCGGAATTGCAGCAAGGCCAATTTAACACACTTAAGTCAACTAGTAAGAAAAAATCAAAACATTTATGGTTATGTTTTAATTGTGAACAGGACTTCACTCTAAATAAATCGGGAAGAAGCATGCAAAAAGAACTAGAAGAGATGCATGCAGAAATGTGCAAGAAAATGGATGAAATGGCAAAAAATATATCTAAACTTACAAGACAATGTCTTTCAAGGGACAATAGATCATCGGATTCCACGAAACAGGAAGATAACCAACGAAGAAAAACGCTTCCTACACAAAACAGATATGCGAAATGGCAACACAAGCAACTACCGAAGACATGGTTGGTGCATGTGATCAGAATATGAAATCTATAAATCAAAACACGGAAAACTATGAGGAGCTGAAAACTAAAATGGACCAAGTCTCAGAAACTATGAAGCAGAAAATGCCACTGCTGCTTGAAAGGCAACTGCAACAAACAGAAATCTTGACAGCTGTCAATAGATAGATAGATAGATAGATTTTTATTAATTCCATTTGATCAAATACATGCATTCAATACATTTTTGATATAGGACACGTCAGAATTTACATGCATAAAATAAAAGAACTAACAGGTATATATTACTAAGATTATAACTATTTATAACTTATTATAATAGCAAATCTTAATAGATACAATCTTATTGCACAACTATTTACACCTCACTCTATTATCATAATATGAAAACTTAATTCTATAAATACAACAACATACAGCTAGGTATTAAAATTAAATTAAAAAAGTAAAATATAGTTATAGATTCCATCACTCCTATACGCTAAAATATTCAACTACTGAGTAAAAACAATGGCACTGCAGATAAGCTTTCAACATTCTATCAAAGGTTTTTATTTTTGGGGCCAGTTTTATATACTGGGGTAGTTTATTGTATAATTTAACTCCAGTGTGAAAAGTTCCTTTTTGATATATGCTTGTGTGTGTGTGTGAAATATGAATGTTTTGATTTTGTCTTGTGTTATGCCTATGAACATCATTGTTTGTTTTAAGAAAAACATCTTTATTCATTAAATTCTTTTTAAAAAACATAATACTTTCAAAGATATATATGCAGGGCAGTGGGAGAATGTTTAAATCTTTAAACAGAGGTCTACATGATTCTCTCGAGTTTACATTTGCCATAATTCTAATCGCTCTCTTTTGTATCCTAAACGTGCTTAGTACATCTGGCGACATACCCCAAAATATGATCCCATATCTTAAGTATGAATGGAAATAAGCAAAATAAGTATTTCTTAATGTGTGCATGCTAGTGCAGGTTTTCAAAATACGTAACGCAAAGCACATCGAGTTCAGTTTAGTATTCAGATATTGTATATGTTTATTCCATTTCAAGTCTTGTTGTATCCATAGTCCTAAAAACTTTGTTTCTGATTTATTTTCTATTTGATGACCATTTAATGTTATATTGGGCATCGCAGGATTCCTATTCTGTATAGTGTGGAAATTTAGACATACTGTCTTTTTATAGTTTATTATGAGGCGATTATCTTGTGACCATTTGGTTAACTCTCCTGTAACGGAGTCAGCAGACTGCTGTATGACCTGTTTAGTTTCACCTTTTATTACGAGTGTTGTATCGTCCGCAAACAAAATTTCCTTATGTGAATGAACGTTCTGTGTTATATCATTGATATATAGAAGAAAGAGTAGTGGGCCCAAAACCGATCCCTGGGGTACTCCAAATTCAATAATTCCCTCATTGGACAATGTTTCATTAAGTAATTTGGTTCCATCATCCTTGTGTCTCAAGCTTACTATTTGTTTACGCCTTGTTAAGTAAGACTCTATCCATTTATTAGCTAGACCTCTAACACCATATTGATTTAGTTTGGTAAGGAGGATTTTATGGTCAACTACATCAAATGCTTTCGATAAATCCAAGAATAGGCCAGTTACATGTTCCTTATTGTCAATTAATTTCAGTATACTATTACTACATTCGTAAATTGCTGTCTGTGTAGATTTTTCCGTTCTAAATCCATGTTGTGAGTTTGATAATATTTTATTTTTTTCTATGAAACTTATCAGTCTCTTATACATAATTTTTTCCACAATTTTTGCAATACCAGTTGGTAAGGTAATAGGACGATAGTTATCTAATTCATCTTTTGAACCGTTTTTGTGCACTGGAATTACTTTTGATAACTTCAAAATATCCGGGTAAGTTCCTGAGAGAATTGAACTGTTTATTAAGTGCGTAAGTGGATTTATTATATTTTCGGCACATTTCTTTAAAATTGCATCAGGGATGCCATCAATGCCAGCACAGAATTTATTTTTTAGCTCTTTTATAACTATTCTTACCTCTTCACTTGTGACATGATTTATAAATAAAGAATCACTGCATATATTTATTTTATTATTAGAATTTAGTGTATTTACCTGCGATTTATTTAATAATTTTTGCGGAATTTCCAGAAAATAGTCATTAAAAGTGTTTGCTATTTCCTCTGGATTATTAATCACTTTATTATTTCTGGTCAGTGTAATGTTCCTTTGTATTTTAGCATATTTTCCAGTTTCTTTCTTTATTACGGACCACATAGCCCTGTTTTTATTAGATGATTGGGAAATAAAATTATCATTATGCATTTTCTTTGCTAGTCTTATTACCTTATTTAATATGCTAGTGTATTTTTTGTAGTATAAATTGAATTCAGGTGTTGTGTGGTATTGTTTATATAATTTGTGTAGAAATTTCTTTCTTTGACATGAATTTATAATCCCTGTTGTTATCCAATTGCTAGTTTTGTTATTTTGAACAGTTCTTCGTTTAAAGGGGAATGCTATTTCAAAATAGTGTTTTAGGGTACTGTTAAATGCATTAAATTTATCATTTACATTTTCTAGTTCATAAATTTCTGACCATGTTTCCTTATTTAATAAGTCATTGAAATATGTAACATTTGCTTCAGTGAATGACCTGCACTTTGATTTTACTCCATTATCATTATTATTGATTACTTCGGATACTTCAAAACTCAGTATTTGTCCATGGTGGTCACTAAAACCCGGACAATAGACTTCTATTGAATGGTGATATTTATCTGTATTTATAAAAATTTGATCAGGAGTGGTTTTACTAAATTTTGTTATTCTTGTTGGTGTATTTACTGTAGGTTTCAGTCCATAGGAAATTAGTAACTGGTTTAATAATTCACAATTTCTATCAAGTTTTAAGAAATCCACATTTACATCCCCACAAATTATTATATCGAAATTTACTTTGCTCATGTTATTGAGTAACAATTCTAGTTTATCTATAAATAGAGGAAACTTTCCTGACGGAGAACGGTATACGCATACAATTATTAACTTAAACTGCTGAATTTTTACGGCAGAGAATTCAAAATCCTGTTCCATAATTAGATAATCATAAGCTGTTATCTGTTCATGATCTAAATTATTTCTTAAGAAGATGCAAGTACCACCATGGCTAATATTAGATCTAGAGTATTTACTAGCTTGTATAAACCCTGGGAATTGAATTAATTCAAGTTGTTCCTCTTTCAGCCAATGTTCTGAAATACATAGTGCTGAGATGTCTTTAAGTTCATTTTTAAGCATTAGATTTATGTAATCAATTTTATTATAAAGAGACTGGACATTCTGGTGGTAAATTTTAAATTTGTTACTTTTGCAAGCTTGTGTTGGTGATTTATTTACATTATTATTATCATAATTGTTATTATTATTGTTGCTAGACAAATCCGAAATACCATTGTTGCACTCCGTTAAATTTGACTTCAAAAGATGTGAATGCCAAACCTCACGTTTGGCTTCTTCTACCAGTTTCCCTGCTTCCACTCTAATGATATTACTGTCGAATTATTCTTACCATTTGAATTTACAATTTTGCAGATTTCATCACTAAGATACTCTTTTCCTAATCTATTTAAGTGTAGGCCATGCCGAGTGTGGAACTTCCTGTCTAATTTACTTACATCTACAATTTGGACATTTGGAAAACTCTTACAAATTTTATGAATTTTTCCATTTGTAGCCTCTATTTCTATATTTACACATGACTTGGGAATTAAATCGTGTCTCTGCGGAATGTTTACAATAATGACATTTGTTTTTTGCATGGATGGCAATGTACCCTTTAAATCTTTGATTACCTTTTTACTCTCATTTCTATAGACGTCGTTTGCTCCAGCGATGATCACTGCGTAGTCCTTTGCAGTAAGGGACGCACACTCTCCTATCATCCCGTTCGTGACTTCTGCAATCTGAGCTCCTGGCTTCACTGTCGAAGTGACCTCCATTTCTCGGCTTCTCTCCAAAACGCTTGCTGCTACATCTCGCCCGTGGCTATCCGCAAATATCCGCATCTTCCTGGATTTTCTCTTTATCACTTTCTTCTTTTCTTCTTGAGGAAAGTCATCATTTTCTTCGACAAGCACTCCAAATGAATTTGAGACGGGAATTTCAGTTACATGTACTCCATTTATAGGCCTAGGCTTATTCAATCTTACCTTACCAGCAATCACTGTCGACCAAGTTTCCTTGCTTTCCCCTCTGTTTCCTTTTAATTTATTCAACTCTTCCATTAACTTAGCAATATCTTCCTTTAGCAGCTTTATAATTTCGTCTTTTGAGGACAGTTCGTTTCTCAGGTTATGACATTCGCATGACGGTAGCGGTAGGCCTACATTACGACAATCGGTTTCACTTTTCTCCTCATTCAATTTTACCTGAGATCTTGTGATGATTTTATTTGCATTTTTTACTTTTATTTTGCACGACGAGCATAAATCCGTTACGGTTACACAACCTGACGAGATACTAACACTGTTGACTGTCGTCATACTAGAGATCTAAGTGAGCCTAGATGTTTACACCAAATTACACTAAATTTAATTTAATTATTACTACCTAATAGAATTAATCTAATAACCTACCAATAAAGAAGAATGTGAAATACGTATATCTTCCAATCGGGTGAAGTCTCGTAAAAGCACCACTGCTCTACTTGGTTCAAACAGTGATTGAAGAAGTCACCGAATCTTTGGATACACGTTCCCACAACTTAGTTTAAGTTTATTAAATTATCAACAAGAATTTCTAAATACTATCAATATTCCGTATTACACTTGATCTAAGGAAAGTAACTTTATAGATTTTAAGCCTCTGTTATAATATTTTACCACTTTTATCAAATATTTACACTAGCTGCTATTTCACTACACTTTCACTGTGACGCCATCTTGCTTGTCAGAGACCTTCAGTAATAAAAGGGAAAGCTCCAAACCCACCGACTGCACAGCAAAGTTTTCAAAAGCCCAACAACAGCCACGGAAACTCTGACCATCTCCAGAATCAGGATGAAAGGGATCCAGGTAGTAAAAATGAACGTCACTCCATACTAAGGGAGGATAATGAAGAATATACTATAGCAGAAGTGGAGAGAAGGGACTAAACCTTTTGATATAACTTGTAACCTAAGAGCAGCGGAACGGCTTTTCATAGGCAGATTTCATCCAACAACTGAAGCAAAGACACTTATTTCACACCTCACAAACATAGGCATACGGGGGGAAATATTATGTGAGCAAATAGAAACAAGAGGAAAAAGCAAAGCTTTCAAAATAGGCATCCCATTTGAGGACAAGGAAAGAGCAATGACGCCAGAAATCTGGCCGGAACGCATACTGGTTAAACGTTTTTCCTTTCGTCGCCCCTTTTTCGAGGGAGTACGTCTCGCATAATCAAGTGCGAAAAAATGAGTGCCCAGAACAAGAAATTAGAACTTCTAGTAATAATATAGCAGAAAGGCAACATAAATTAAGGATTATTCTATGGAATATTGAAGGTATAAAAAACGCGTTACAACTAGCTCTAAATAATATTTTTATTAATTGTGACATAGTACTGTTAACAGAGACTTTTCTTACAGAAGACTGGGGAACAAACGGTTTTCACTGCGTCCATAATACTGCCATCAAAAGTAACATTGGCAGGCCTAAAGGAGGTATCTCTTGTCTGCTGAAACCCAGCCGATATCCTTTTACAGTGAAGCACCGAACAAACGACATACTAATCGTGAAGACACAAATTTTATACATAATTTATGCGTACTTTCAACCAGATTTTCGAGAAGAAGATTTAATAGATGATCTAACTGTAGCGATAAGTCATGTAGCGAGAAATGATGCGCTAATAGTAGCTGGTGACTTCAACTGTCGCATTGATGTACCTTCTCGTAAATAAAACGTCCACACTTCTGCATTACATGGAACAAGAAGGCCTGACACTGACTAACAATAAAGAAACAAAAACATAGGCTTATATATGTCAAAATGGGTCAAATACAATTGACCTCGTATTCATTAATAAGGGTTTCACCATTCTCCACAGCATGCGATTAACAAT
This sequence comes from Meconema thalassinum, assembly GCA_946902985.2. Classification (NCBI taxonomy): domain Eukaryota; kingdom Metazoa; phylum Arthropoda; class Insecta; order Orthoptera; family Tettigoniidae; genus Meconema; species Meconema thalassinum. The sequence goes on from OX336392.1 coordinate 539,737,953, forward strand.
GTCACCGTCAGAAAACACCTACCCATTGCCACAGTTCTCTATCAGGGAATACCGATGACTCCTTTGCTAACAACCAAAAGCAAAGTATCGAGGAAATTGGATCTCACCAAATTGCAAACAATTAGGGTCTCAGACATACATGATACCATAACTGAAGGAAACATTGATGAAGCACTATGGAAATTAGAGAATTCCATGCGGAATTCTGCGCATTGAGTTGAAGAAAGACTCAGGAAAGCCAAGCCATGGTTTAATGAAGAATGCTTTCAAATAAGGAAACGAACAATCAATGCTCTTCACGCTGTGAGAAAGCAGGAAACGGAAACAACACTGAAAACATATGCAGATATAAGGAAACACTATAAGATCATCATCAAAAAGGCTAGGAAAGTATTTTTTGAAAAGAAGGAGAAAATACTAATCGAAGAAATTGAACAGGATCCCTTCAGAGCACTGAAACCCATACAACCAAAATTTCCAAAGGACATACTAATTGAAACATGGGAACAACACCTTGGTCTCGTTTTGCAAGAAAAAGACACCAGACCAGACACTGACCCTCACATAAGTGCTTTCGATCCCATCACAGTAGAGGAAATTTCACTTGCAATAGAAATCAGTAAAGATAGAAAGGCATGTGGGCCAGACTCGATATATAATGAACATCTTAAAGAAGCCACACCGATGCTCGTTGGAACGAGGACCGATCTTATGAACGAATGCTTACGTCAGGGAAGGATACCAGACTCATGGAGACGATCCAGAATAAAAATGCTGTATAAAGGGAACGGTGACTCCAGTGATCCTGGTGCATTCTTTGAATACACGGTACCTGAGATATAATTTTTATTGCTCTTTGCATGTTCATTTCTTCCTTCCTCTTTGCCAAACACCAACAGTGATCATCTGTTTTCTCCTTGTTGGGCATATCTCTTATGTCTTCATAAGTATGTTTCAGATATATAACTTCTGTGACCCACCTAGCGTCACCTCGCAGCGAATCTCTGAAGCTCCTCAATTCTTCCTGGTGCTAGAGGACTTACTTATCCATTTGGCTACCAGATCCTGTTACCATCGTCAGCTATTTTCTCTTGGAGCAAGAGGACTACGTCTACTGTTTCACTCACCATGCTGCGCTAATATCGCCTACTATCAACTCTTAGAAGACCATCCATCAAGAAGAAAATTATTTTTTGCTAAGTTGGTTATGCTGATATGTATACCTTTTGTTTCCTACCCCCACTTTTTCCTCCCTTCTTGGTCTCTCCGTGCTCCGTTGAGCTGCTCTCACTTCTCCGTCTGCAGTTGACTCGTCCAGTCAAAGCTCCGCTCGAGCTTGCCTCCTCAAACCAAGAGGCTCACCCTCTTTTACGCCATGTTGGAACTCTAAGCATCAGTGAGAAATCCGACTTCAACATGAAATCAAGATAAGTACCATTTTTAAAAAGTTTTAACCTCATCTTCGTGGTTTTAACTTCCAAGTGTTTTTAATTATAATTTATAGGCAGTGTGAAATGATTACTTTGGGGCAATGATCATTCTTCGTGGGATTTGCAATGTTGAGCTTTTTGCTTGTATAAGCCAACCTTACTAAAACAAAAGAGCTTTTCTTAAGCGATTCAAACGAGAAATCCTCTCGCTACGTGGGATATTATCTAATACCCACTGCCTATAATTATAAAACTATTTCCTCCGTTGGATTTTCTCAACCCCATTTTCTGCTAAGGTCGTTCTGGAACCTTCTAGACCTTGTTCTCTATCTGCGAGTCTTGTCGTCAAGTATTGTTCACGCACTGTGAAAATGCTAGTTAAAATGAGGAATCTTTCTTATAAATTTTTGCAATAGCTAACTTTCTTCCACCGCTGGAACCTCTGGAAAATTCTATGGCGCATTTAATTTTAAATTACAACTTTTTCAAGAAATAGACTCTCACCTATAGTGCAATCAATTATTTCCCTAATTGCAATAACTTTCTTTTTCATGAACTTTAGTGTTTCTATAGTGAACTTTGAATCCATCTTCATAGACTACAGTGATAAACAGTGCTTTCTCCACGTTTCTACCGCGTCGCGATCGTCCGGTTATATTAAATAAGGCCATGAACATTTTCCTTAATTCCCATTTCTCTTTCCTAAACCTTTCACTAACAATCTACAATAAACTTTTAATCTAGGTCGGTTTCAATAAGGTGTCATTCTAAGAAGTGCCCTTCCATTTTTGTTGGTTTATCATTAAGTATCTCTGTATAATCTTTGTGATACGTGTCTAACACACGTTTCAAACTTACATTGTTCCTCCCTTCAAAATCAGGGAAAACAATTCTCTAAACTCTTGAGCGAGTCATGTTCAGGTTTCACGAAATGGAAACTGCCCCATTTTTTTCGTGATTCCTAATTAAACATAGGAAGTCTAGAAACTTCCTTTTCACTTTCTTCAGGTTTCACAATAAGTGACCTGCCCTCTTTGTGTAATTCTCATATATTAACTCTGTATAAATATAAGAAGTTGTAGGAACTTCTATCTTATTTTCACGTTGTTGTTATCGTCATTTTCAAAGTTGTCATTTTCTCTAGAACATTCTCTCAAGAATTTCTTAAGGTACACTTTTTGTACTCTAATTCACGTTCAAGCTTTAATTATTTCATTGTTTATTGGTTTAGCTCTTATGAAAATTTTAGAAACATGTAAGGTTTGAAACCTTGTAAATTGTCAGTTGCCTGGAGCAACCGTTTAATGTTGAGAGGTCTGCGACCCTATTTGTTAAAAAGTTCAAATGAACTATGTTAATTAAAATTATATTGCATAATTGTTAATTTCATCAAACTTCTTCTAATTGTAAATAAATTAAATATTTGTTTTTGGATTCATCATTTCTCTGATACTACAGTTAGGCAGGATCCTGGCTTTCCTAGCCCTTCCTAGGTTTATGCCCTCGTTCATGCTTAATAAAGCTTTTACTATCTGTCTGGCCAGACCATCACCCTTCCCTATAGTACTTTTATTCGTGCTTGAGAGGAAAGACACTAAAGCCTCTCTCTGGCAAACTGCCCAAGTCTTAGCTGCAGTTCCCGTTGGCCTCGACCAAGCTCGTACCTATTTTAGATATCAGGAGGTTAAGTTTCTGTGGCAATCGCCTTTAAGTGTGTTTAACACTAAACTTATTATTTTTGGGGGACTCTCCTCCTATTTTTCTATCCTTCTCTTCCAATCCCAAATCTACTTCCTTCTCTTAATCATCTTCCCTTGGTGGGTGGGTTATTCCTCAGCCAATAAACTACCCAAAATTTGGTACCAGAAACCCGGGAGAGTCCATTTTTTATTTCTATTGTTTGTCAAGTGTCATTTGACAATACTTTGCATATTTCTAATATCTGTGTTGAATATTTCAGTTATAACTACATCATGCAAAGCCTGTGAACGGGAAAGAGGCCGCTCCTGTCTCCTTTGGTGTGTCCCGGTCTTGCTACCCATTCGCTGCTGCAAACTTGACAGCATCTCCAAGGTTCTACAGTTTCGTGAGTTGTATTTCAATTTATTCTCTTTATCATGGCTCCTACTGAAAAAGATGAAACTCTCATTGCTAGACGTTCTTCTTATAAAGGGCAACTCACTAGATTCCGAAATTTCATCAGCAAATTAAATCCCGCCGAGTGTGATTTAGACATCTTGACACATCGCCTTAAGTTGTACGAACGGTCTTATGATTATTATGACCAAATTCAAACCGAGATTGAATCCGCTTGCCCAGAACTCCAATCGGATCGGGACGAGGTCGAACCCTTGTACTTTGAAGGGATTGCAAAGGCCCACCAATTGATTCGCAATATCTCAGAACCGGACACTAGGGTCATCAATCCGGCCCAGTTCGCACCCGCTTCAGTTCACAAGAACAAACCGAAACCGTTACTTCCTAAGATAAGCCTACCGCACTTCTCAGGCAAGGAAGGTGAATGGTATTCTTTTTATGAACTTTACTGCTCCCTAATTCATGAAAATATCGAGATCCCTGACATACATAAGTTCTATTTCCTCCGTACTTCTTTGGAATGTGAGGCCTTAGCCTTAGTGGAGTCACTGCCTTTAAGCGCAGACAACTACCACATCGCCTTTAATCTCCTTAAAGAGAGATATGGCAATTTACGTTTGAGTGTAGCTCGTCATATCCGCTGTCTCTTCAACTTACCAGCCGTCAAACCTAATGACGTCACATCTTTAAGAGACCTCTTAGATTCTATGCAGTTAAATGTCAGAGCGTTATACCAACTAAAACAGCCTGTCCAAACATGGGACACCATACTTATTCACCTAGCTACATCAAGATTCGATTTTTCGACACTGAAGGCCTGGGAGATCGAACTCGCCTGCAACAAGGAACATTCGTTCGAACACCTTATCTCGTTTCTCAACAGTCGATGTCAATTCCTTACAGCACTCGCATTTCAGTGCGAAAAGGTCGAAACGAATCCTCAGTGTCAAAATTTTGAAAAAAAACTTGCTTTTTCAAAGGGACATCAGCCCCAATCTGTCGAGAACAAGCAAACCCGTTCTTCTTTCAATCATGTAAGAGAAGATATCAGGCCGCTTAACAAATCGTTAAAATGCACGCTCTGTAAAAAGCCTCACACATTGTATTCGTGCAAATCCTTTAAAGAATTGTCTGTCGAAGATCGAAGAAAGTTTGTCTTCAACAGCAAACATTGTTTCAATTGCTTGTCACCTAAGCATTCTTCTTCGAACTGTACGTCATCAAATCTCTGTTTCCATTGTAAAAAACCGCATCATTCTTTATTGCACGTTCACGATAAATCGAGGTCATCAGTACCTGCCTCTTCAAGCTCCATGCAGAGCAGCTCCGAACAAACTAATGCTTCTTCCTGCATTTCTAATGCCGAACCTTCTCACAGTGCGCAAATCCTTTTGACCACTGTACAATTTGAAATCCAAGATAAATTTGGAAATTGGTTTCGAACCCGTGGTCTTCTCGATTCCGCTTCAACGCACAACTTTGTTTCGCAATCGTTGATTAAAAAACTAGGTCTTTCGTCATCGCCTACTTCTATCAGTGTGACCGGCATTGACAATTTGAAAACTCAAGTTTTGCAGTCTTCAAAATTGAAAATCAGAGACGTTTGCCAAAGAAACACCAATCTTAATTTAAACTGTCTCATTCTTACCAGTATTGGCAAGGACACTCCAAATCACTCTATTAATACCTCCGGATTAAAGATTCCTTCGCACTTAAGGTTAGCCGATCCTCAGTTTAATGCTCAAGGTCCCATTGATGTACTTTTCAGTGCCAATGTTTTTTGGAATTGCATTCGCAAACAAACACGCAAGTTATCTTCAACCGTGGTAGCCAGAGACACCGATTTTGGTTGGGTTATTACTGGTGAAATCAAACAACCCAGTGTTCAAACCAAAGCGCAATGTCATTTCGTTATAGCTGACATAAATCCCATTTCTGAAAAAGAGAACGCTCATGTTTCAAATCTCAATATTTTTGAAAACCACTTGTCGAAACGATGTCTTATCGTGAACAACTACACTACCTCTGTAAGTTGTTTAAATGGTTTTTCCTTCTTCCCGCACAAGATGGCCATTCAAGTTCGCCTTGCTTTGTGTTATTTCGTCTATCTTCTTATGTCATTTTTTATAGCAGTTAATTGCTTAAACTTTTTCTCGAAAGCTATCTTCCCCTTGTGTAAAACCATGGCTATCAGTCACCATCACTTTGCTGTACGCTATGTTTCACTTCTTTCGCTATGTAGAAGGATGGCCACGGCCGGCTCCTCCCTCCTTCCTCACAATTGGAAGTCGCTTTTGAAACCGCTTGAAACTCTGAATTCTATAGCATTTAGAATAACTATTCTTATGCATAACCTTCTTCTCAATGTCCCAGCTTGTCTTCTTTGCTCGGAAGAATTAAGCTTCTTTTTGTTGAAAATTGTCCGATTTCGTGATCCTCTCAATTATGCTAAATTGATTTCATACTTTATTTCATATAGCTTTAAATTGTTTGTTCACGTCCAAGTTACGATTGACTGCATTCCGTTCAAACTGAATATCTGCTTTAAGTTACAGCTGATTCACCAAATGTTGTGTGTGTACTTCGAACTGCTTGGTTGTCAGACTTGTTTGTATACACGCCTGAGGAACGCCAAGTTGTTTATTTCCTGTACGCTTGACACAGTTCAAAGCAAGTTTCTCTTATCTCAACTTTGGCTGATTGCCAAGCATTGTCTGGCGAGTTGCTACTACAAGTACAGAAGCCGTTTACCTACTTCCCAAAATAAACTTGTTCCGCTTAAGGACTCTGTCAGCTATTTATATGTCTTATCTCGTCGTACTATGTGGGTCAAGGCCGCACTTGCTTGTGTCTTTCGTTTACTCAAGCTCGTATTCTATAACTGCTTCGTTCCTTGTTTCAAAACTTCGTTGCGTATTTCTCACGCGCTTATGTATTGCAATTTGCTTACATCTTTTGCGATCTTAATGTTCATTGATGAACAAACTTGTTTTTTCTCGTCGTCACATTCGATGTGTTTTTGCATTTATACTTGTTATGTCACGTTTCTCGCTGACTTAAGTATTTTTCTGAGTAACCCCTTTGATGCTTATTGTGACTTAAGGTCATTGCTTATTGCTACTCGTTTGTTACTTATAGCGTTCTTGCTTTCTACTCGCATAGTTTCTTTGTTTATTTGGTATATTCTTGTCCTGAATAGATGTACCTGTTTCTATACGCTTTGTTTAAACTTGTCAATTCTTCTCTTGCATCGTATCGTAATCTTTACTAGTGCTTTATTTCTCTCAGCTTCCAGCTATTTCGTGATTGAAAGTGTCGTTAATTCTCGCCCTTTAACTCCGCTTTCCAATGACCCTGATGACCTCCTTCCACTTACACCTGGTCGCTTCCTTACACGCACTTCTCTCTCTGCCCCTCCTCCCCTTCCTAATTCTTACAGGGATTCTAATCTACCTATCACTTGGTGTAAACTTGAAGCCCTCCGTAATTCTTTTTGGAAGAGGTGGAACTTGGAATATTTAACTTCCTTGCAACGGAGGCAGAAGTGGTTTCTTTCCAGTCCCGACATTAAGGTGGGAGACTTGGTTTTAGTTAGGGATGTTTCACCCCCCCTAGTCTGGCCTTTTGGAAAAATGACCCAGTGTTACCCTGGAAGAGATGGGAGAGTCAGGGAAGTCAGAGTCTTAACTATTAATGGTCCGATCATAAGACCTCTGTCTTTGATCTCTCCATTACCTTTAAATGTTTACTTGTTTTTCTTGTTCCCTGTTGGTGTTTGTCCCCCCAGTATGGTGCATTCTTTGAATACACGGTACCTGAGATATAATTTTTATTGCTCTTTGCATGTTCATTTCTTCCTTCCTCTTTGCCAAACACCAACAGTGATCATCTGTTTTCTCCTTGTTGGGCATATCTCTTATGTCTTCATAAGTATGTTTCAGATATATAACTTCTGTGACCCACCTAGCGTCACCTCGCAGCGAATCTCTGAAGCTCCTCAATTCTTCCTGGTTCTAGAGGACTTACTTATCCATTTGGCTACCAGATCCTGTTACCATCGTCAGCTATTTTCTCTTGGAGCAAGAGGACTACGTCTACTGTTTCACTCACCATGCTGCGCTAATATCGCCTACTATCAACTCTTAGAAGACCATCCATCAAGAAGAAAATTATTTTTTGCTAAGTTGGTTATGCTGATATGTATACCTTTTGTTTCCTACCCCCACTTTTTCCTCCCTTCTTGGTCTCTCCGTGCTCCGTTGAGCTGCTCTCACTTCTCCGTCTGCAGTTGACTCGTCCAGTCAAAGCTCCGCTCGAGCTTGCCTCCTCAAACCAAGAGGCTCACCCTCTTTTACGCCATGTTGGAACTCTAAGCATCAGTGAGAAATCCGACTTCAACATGAAATCAAGATAAGTACCATTTTTAAAAAGTTTTAACCTCATCTTCGTGGTTTTAACTTCCAAGTGTTTTTAATTATAATTTATAGGCAGTGTGAAATGATTACTTTGGGGCAATGATCATTCTTCGTGGGATTTGCAATGTTGAGCTTTTTGCTTGTATAAGCCAACCTTACTAAAACAAAAGGGCTTTTCTTAAGCGATTCAAACGAGAAATCCTCTCGCTACGTGGGATATTATCTAATACCCACTGCCTATAATTATAAAACTATTTCCTCCGTTGGATTTTCTCAACCCCATTTTCTGCTAAGGTCGTTCTGGAACCTTCTAGACCTTGTTCTCTATCTGCGAGTCTTGTCGTCAAGTATTGTTCACGCACTGTGAAAATGCTAGTTAAAATGAGGAATCTTCCTTATAAATTTTTGCAATAGCTAACTTTCTTCCACCGCTGGAACCTCTGGAAAATTCTATGGCGCATTTAATTTTAAATTACAACTTTTTCAAGAAATAGACTCTCACCTATAGTGCAATCAATTATTTCCCTAATTGCAATAACTTTCTTTTTCATGAACTTTAGTGTTTCTATAGTGAACTTTGAATCCATCTTCATAGACTACAGTGATAAACAGTGCTTTCTCCACGTTTCTACCGCGTCGCGATCGTCCGGTTATATTAAATAAGGCCATGAACATTTTCCTTAATTCCCATTTCTCTTTCCTAAACCTTTCACTAACAATCTACAATAAACTTTTAATCTAGGTCGGTTTCAATAAGGTGTCATTCTAAGAAGTGCCCTTCCATTTTTGTTGGTTTATCATTAAGTATCTCTGTATAATCTTTGTGATACGTGTCTAACACACGTTTCAAACTTACATTGTTCCTCCCTTCAAAATCAGGGAAAACAATTCTCTAAACTCTTGAGCGAGTCATGTTCAGGTTTCACGAAATGGAAACTGCCCCATTTTTTTCGTGATTCCTAATTAAACATAGGAAGTCTAGAAACTTCCTTTTCACTTTCTTCAGGTTTCACAATAAGTGACCTGCCCTCTTTGTGTAATTCTCATATATTAACTCTGTATAAATATAAGAAGTTGTAGGAACTTCTATCTTATTTTCACGTTGTTGTTATCGTCATTTTCAAAGTTGTCATTTTCTCTAGAACATTCTCTCAAGAATTTCTTAAGGTACACTTTTTGTACTCTAATTCACGTTCAAGCTTTAATTATTTCATTGTTTATTGGTTTAGCTCTTATGAAAATTTTAGAAACATGTAAGGTTTGAAACCTTGTAAATTGTCAGTTGCCTGGAGCAACCGTTTAATGTTGAGAGGTCTGCGACCCTATTTGTTAAAAAGTTCAAATGAACTATGTTAATTAAAATTATATTGCATAATTGTTAATTTCATCAAACTTCTTCTAATTGTAAATAAATTAAATATTTGTTTTTGGATTCATCATTTCTCTGATACTACAGTTAGGCAGGATCCTGGCTTTCCTAGCCCTTCCTAGGTTTATGCCCTCGTTCATGCTTAATAAAGCTTTTACTATCTGTCTGGCCAGACCATCACCCTTCCCTATAGTACTTTTATTCGTGCTTGAGAGGAAAGACACTAAAGCCTCTCTCTGGCAAACTGCCCAAGTCTTAGCTGCAGTTCCCGTTGGCCTCGACCAAGCTCGTACCTATTTTAGATATCAGGAGGTTAAGTTTCTGTGGCAATCGCCTTTAAGTGTGTTTAACACTAAACTTATTATTTTTGGGGGACTCTCCTCCTATTTTTCTATCCTTCTCTTCCAATCCCAAATCTACTTCCTTCTCTTAATCATCTTCCCTTGGTGGGTGGGTTATTCCTCAGCCAATAAACTACCCAGATCCTAATGGAAGATACTCTCTTCAAACTTATGATGGAAATATTTACAACAAGACTGACACAACTGACAGACGATAAAATTCCGGAAGAGCAGTTTGGCTTCCGCAAGCAGAGATCGTCACTGAAAGCAGTCAATTACTTGCTTGACATAGTACAGGACACTTTAAGGCTTCCAAAACAGAAAGTATATGCGGTCTTCATAGACTTCTCTAAGGCCTTCGACCGCATTAATAGAAGCATACTAGTAAAGAAACTCATAGAAATGATTGGTCTGTAGCACCACTACATCATCAGATTGATTAAGGATATTCAACATAACAACCAGGTAGAAATAGATAACGTAATAACTATATCTAATCCTATCGATCAAACAATGGGAGTATTTCAGGGTGACCCTTGAAGTCCTCTTCTATTTAATGTCGCAACTGCAGATGTGGTATATCTCTTACGTTCCCAGCAAGTAAAAATCATCATATATGCCGATGATATGGCTCTGACCTCGTCGTCAAGAGAAGAGCTACAGGACAGCTTGAATCAACTTGCAATATGGGCCCCAAACAACGATCTTGAAATAAACCTTCAGAAAACGGTAGCAATGATATTCAGAAAGGGCGGAAAAACTGCCAAAGATGACATTCTTTACCTCAGAAATGAACCTTTGCTTCAAACCAGTCATTACAAATATCTAGGAATTACTTTGCAAATACAAGGGAAATTATTTACACGTCACATCAAAGATAAAATGATCTGTGCTGTCAGATAAATGAAAGACATTAGTCATCTCAGGGATATTTCTTTGCAATCGGCACTGAGACTCTTTAAAGCAAGGGGGCGTGGTGGCTCAGTGGTCTAGCTGTATGCCTCTCACCAAGGCGGTCCGGGTTCGATTCCCGGTCAATGCATGTGAGATTTTCGAAGTGAAATGCCATGTCCTGTGGTTCGGATTCCACGTAAAAAGGAGGTCCCGTGGCTCATGATCTCAAGATTGACGGTCACTTTAAACTACAAGCTTCCTTCCTTTTTCTTTAAAGCAAAAATTACACCAATTGCAACGTATGGATTGGATATAATATGGGTTAATTTAAGCAAAAATAACCTGAAAGACTTAGTGAAAGTGAAAGCCTTATTGACGAAGTTTAAAATAGTCAGTAAATTATAAAGCCTTAAGTCAATAACTAGTTGGACTATTATATTGTATTATCTCCCGATTTGCAACAATCGATTGGAAACTATCGATCTATCTATAGTTTTGTACAAATGGTATCGTAATAATCGATTCATTAATTAATGTATTTTTTTACAGTAAGAGACAGAATATGTAATTTTACATTTAAAAGAAAATGTAAATAAAATGTCATTATGATCAAATATGTAACAATAAAATGTAATTAGGCCGGTCCCGTGGTGTTGGGGTACCGCGCGATTCTCGGCTCCGTCAGGCATTTTAGAAACGACGTGAGGGCTGGAACTAGGTGCACTCAGCCTCGTGAGAACAATTGAGTAACTGGCTGACAGTGAGGCAGCGCCCCGGTCACGAAAACCCAGATTAACGGCCGAGGGTACCCGATGCGCTGATCATGCATCACCCCAATATCTGAGGCCAAACGGCTCATCGCTTGGTAGGCCTAGGCCCTTCATGGGACTGACAGAACTGTATTATTTTGTAACATTTGTGAGGAACCTGTAGCGGCAGACATGCGTTCGCAATTTACACAGCAAAACGTGAAATGTGCATCGTTAAAGAAGCGACACTACGTTTGCTTCCCAAACTGAAAGATATAGACCTTTTGACTTGAATCCATTGAGGCGATTTAAACTCCAATTTCAACGTTCTGTTGAACACTGCCGTCTCGTAGTGAAAACCAGAACTCTACTGAGCTACATGTGATTGAGATTTAATTAATTTTAGACTCTAATCACAAAATGTAATATGAGAGATCTCTCACGAGCCAACATCGTAGAACAGTGCTTAGATTTTTGCCGCCCTTCAAAAATCCTACTTGTAGCGGCTAGCATTCTTGGCTGTCGCCCTGGAGGTCCGGGTACGATTCCCGGCCCTGTCAAGAAATTTTAATTCTGGTGTCAGGGCTGGAACACTCAGCCTCGAGAGGCAAAACTGAAGAAAGGATGGTTCGATTCCCACCTCAGTCATCCTGGAAGTGGTTTTCTGTGGTTTCCCACTTCTACTCCAGGCAAATCCCGGGATCATTACAGACTTAAGGCCACGGCCTCCTCCTTTCCAATCCTCACATGAATACACGGGGCTGTATAACAACGATGTCGAAAAGCCACTATAAGATTCGACAACAACGACAACTGTAGTGGAAAGGAACAAAACCTAACAAATGATAGTAGAAAGAAAGCTTGTATTTTTAGACGACCGTTAGTCTCGCTTCATGAGCCGCGGGACCTCCTTTTAGCGTGGAATCCGAACCAACGGAGGTGACATTTTACCTTAAAAAATCTCACATGCACTAACCGGGAATATAACCCGGTGAGCCTTCGTGAGAGGCAAGCAGCTTGATCACTGTACCATTACGCTCCTCATCAAAATGCAGTCGAGTTCAAAAGGAAATCATGGGAGGAGTTTGGATATAAATTAGAAAAGTTATGTCAAGTGGCACGAAAACCATTCAGGAGTGTTATAAAGAATCTTAGAAATGAAGGAAAGAGAGAAATGAGTAGTGTCCTGGATAATTCAGGGAAACTCATTGTAGATACCAAGGAAGCACTGGGAAGATGGCAGGATTAATTTGAAAACTTGATGAATATTAATGGAGACTTAACTGGCAATGTGACAGATTTTGAGATTATGTAAGAGGAGAATGAGGATGGAAACAGGATAACGCTTAAGGAAGTAAAGAGGGTGGTAAATAAACTACAATCCCACAAAGCGGCACGAGTAGATGGAATTCAGCCAGAAATAGTTAAGTATGTGGAAAAGCAGGGCTGAAATGGTTGCATAGGATAATAGAATTGGCATGAGAATTAGGAAAGGTACCCTCTGACTGGACAAAATCAGTAATCAACCCAATTTAAAGCAAGGTAACAGGAAAGATTGCAACCATTATAGAGACATTTATTTGATAAGTGCCCTGAGCAATGGGTACACAGGTATTGAAAGGAGTTTGGATATCAGATGGATGAAAACCAGAGTGGCTTTAGACCACAACGAGGATGTGAAGATCAATTTTTTAATATGCGCCAAGTTATTGAGAAATGCTGCGAGAGGGATAGACAGTTGGGCTTGTGTTTTGTAGATCTAGAGAAGGCATACTATAGAGTACCCAGGGAGAAGATGCTAAGCATCCTGAGGTATTATAGTATCGAGGGAGGGCTGCTACAGGCAATCAAAAGTATTTATATTGATAATCAGGATGCAGTGAGAGCTGATGGTACGATGAGTTATTGATTTGAAGTTATTACTGGAGTGAGGAAAGGCTGTAACCTCTCACCACTATTCTTTACTATTGATCATTTGCTAAAGGGCATAAACTGGCTGGGTGGGATTCAATTAGGTGGAAACCAGTTAAGTAGTCAGACTTATGCTGAAATGTAGGGAAAATGGCATGAAAATCAGCATTTCAAAAACTAAGGTTACATCTGTGAGGAAGAAATGCAAAAAATATAATGTTAGATAGGAACTAAATTGGAGTAGGTAGACCATTTTAAGTTCTTGGGCTGCATATTCTCTCAGGATGGTCGTATGGGGGAAGAAATAGTCGAGGTGCAGAAAAGACAATGAGGTGAATTTTCAGTTGCGATCTACAGTAGGCCAATTCTGTAAGAAAGACGTTGGTGTAGACTCTCTACATCGCTTAGTGTTTAGACCGACCTTGTTGTATGGAAGTGAGAGCTTGGTAAAGTCAGGAATGATTGCTGTGACAAATAAATGGGAGCAATGGCAGGAAGATACTCACAATAAAGGGATAAAGTTTAAGTTAGCAATGAACACGTTAGATGAAGTTGTTCGTATGAGCCGACTCACATCCTGAAGAGTAGAGATTACCTAAGAAGTTAATGAGCTCGGCTGTAGAGGGTAAGAGAAGCAGAGGTAAACCTAGGAGGCGATGGTTAGATTCAATTTTCAACGATTTCAAAGTAAGAGACCGAAAACCAGAGGGGACCGTATTGCCAACTGCTATCAGGGCTACATGGAGGTGACTTGTTCGCAAACGGAGGCTTACAGACTAGTCTGGACGCTGAAAGGCAAATCAGTCTCAAATGAAAATGTTCATTTTTGCTTTTGTTCGTTTTATTATTGTATAATGTGTTTTTTAAATGTCATTTTTGTTCTAGCTGAGCGAAAAATTTACTTTAATCGTAAGATTATTATCGCGTTGGAAGCCATTTTTAAATGTTGTCTTAAACGAATTTAAATGTGTTGACCGATTGAAAATCATTTAAATTTTGTCTCATCATAAGAATAAGTCAAAGGTCTTTCACAACGGTATGAACTAGAAGTCAGACTGGGCAAAGGTTATTTAGACTTCAACGTTACCGGTATGTAAAGACTCAAAAACTTCGGAAACTTAAACTTTAATGGTTACTTACGAAATACTTTGCATGTTCTCTTTGTAATATGTTGCAGTCCATTCACAAGTTTCGGATAACTTACATTGAATATAGCTCTATCAGAAAATGTAATACCGGTACTGTATTTGTTTGGAAATTTAATTGAGTCAATATACCAACTTCCTCAGAGAGTCTGGGCCCCTCCCTCTATTCAAGCCTGCTCGATTCTGAAGCCCATGATATTCCAAGCCCTAAAGTAATAATAATAATAATCTAATAATAATAATAAACTCTCCTTGAAGGCTCATGTCGACAGTGGTGTTCCCTGAGTTAGTATCATTTCCTGCCGACCTCTGCATTCTACTCGCCCCCTCAAATATTGAAGACAAAGTTACGCCCGTGAATATGAGTGACCTTTATGTCGTAACACTGCAAGCTTGTGCGCTATTTTAATGTTATTAATAAAGCTAAGTCACCTCCATGGTGTAGTGGTCAGCGTGCTTAGCAGCCACGCCGGGGGTCTGAGGTTCGATTTCCGGCTCTGCCACAAAATTTGAAAAGTGGTATGAGGTCTGGAACGGGGTCTACTCAGCCTCGGGTGGTCCAAATTAGTAGAGGGGGTTCGAATCCCACCTCGGCCATCCTCGAAATGGTTTTCCACTTCGTCTTCGGGCAAATGCCGGGATGGTACCTACTGTCAGGCCACGGCCGGATCCTTCCCTCTTCCTTGCCTATCCCTCCCATTCTTCCCCATCCCTCATGAGGCCCCCTGATCGCTTTGCTGGTGAGGTCGCCTGGGCAAGGTGATAGTCCCGCCTCCCCAGTTGTTACCCCCCATCCAATGTGTCAAGGACACTGCCCGAGAGGCAATAAAGGTGGGATCCCTCGCTGAGTCCATGGGAAAAGCGTAACTGGAGGGTAAACTGACTAAGAAAGAAAGAAAGAAAGAAAGAAAGAAAGAAAGAATTAATAAAGCTACAGTAAAGAAATTCGGCCAAGAGGTTGGCGACTATATTGTACAGTCCCCCAGGGGTATGCACCCCCTGGAGGCCATCCCCCCATCATCTATTTAAATCACCCCTAACTGGCAAATCTTGTAAGTCCAGAACAACATCTATTAACACCGCAAGGGCAGCTAACCAGTCTGGAAAGCTTACCCAATACTTGCATCACTACCACAAACAGCGACACACAATTAACTGGGGCATCTATGCCATCGGAATGTCGACGAAGCAACGCCGAAGACTATAAGAGGGAACCTTAAGGAGTACAAGCTCTCTCTCAATTACCAGTCTTACAGTGCGTCGGCCGGAGGCTATCGCTGTTATCATCAGGTGAGTCAGCAGTGTTCAGAATCCTGTACTTTGTAACCTTTACCCACAAATTGTATACACAAGCTTGTACACTTACATTGTAACATTTACTACATCCCTTAAAAGGGACTCATAATTCCGTATTACTGACCAATAAATACTTGGTCAGTACACTACACCTGTATTACTGTTTTACACGCCTCATTACGTCCTAAAGTCCATCCTGAATCCTCCGTCACGATTAGACGTGACGTACAGTAGCCAGACACTTGCTAGCGCAAGTATCATTGTATTCCCGTATAGGCCTGACTGCTAGGAGCGGCGCGCGCCATAAAGCTGACGCGTGCACATCGGTTATATAACCAGCCAGCCAGCTGGAAGACCAGCGCGTTGACCTGTACGCTAAGTTCCATCCCCTAAAATACACCTACATCTTTTATAGGAGCGCCCCCTAGCATCCTAACACTAAACAACACTCTACACTGGTCAGCTTGCCCGACTACGGGAAGCTACCCCCTTTTAGGCACTTCCTTATAAATTAACACAATAACTCTTCCGTTTTAGATCCAACCACCCCCCAATAAGGGATCTAAACAGATGGTGGAGGCCGGGTACCACGCACAGTAAAATAGGACTCATACAACGAGTTCTCGTGGTCAAAACGGTCCGTACCGCATATAGCCAAGCGAAATTGTGAATTTTTTTCTCTCAGACAGAAAGCAGTTTTTTTTCCTTTGCGCTAGCTACACAGGGATTTTTTTTCTCCCAAACCAACCCCCCAGCCCCGGAAAGAATCAGAGAGACACAGGATACACTGACAAACACGCACAGTCTTTTTTTTCTCTTTTTCTTAGAAGACGCATACATTTCATTTAGAATGGCACCTCATGCAGAAACAACAGAGATTGTAAGCCATAGAGGCAGTAGGGGTACGCCAACACTATTAGCATTATTAATAAGCTGCCAAAGACATATACAAGGGCGAAAGACACAAATACGGGCACTCTAAACAAAAATCGGGGCAATACAGGGCAAACAGCCATACACTCCGTCAGAGGGTAGGACAGCGCGATTAAGATGCGCACATACGCACTTGAGGCACATACATGAACACCTCAATAGGATCCATATCCAAAGACACGGAATACACGACCAATTGATCACCACACATGGTCCCGTAATAAATAATGCAACCCTTGACAGGTTGAGGGTGCACTACACGATTTTACACACTCAGTACAGAGAGTTAATTCGCGAACAGGCGTTTCTCCAACTGGCGGCCACAGAACTATACAAAACACAACCACACTGATACAGCAATTTGCCAGCAGGCCATGTGCCTCAATAGGCAGTACGCCCAAATTTGGGGCGAACATAAGGAGCTCCGGGCTCACTAAGCCATCTTTGAGTACATGGCAGGGCCACCAGCCCAGCCGAGAGAGGACATAAGCGTAGATACGCTAACTCGGCAATTTGCGAGGATGTCCCTCTCGCCATGTACTGCCACACATGGGAAGGAGTTCACCGTGGCCACAGTCCAGGAGACGGCCAGATTAGACTCCAATACACTGCGGGGACAAGGTTATACCATTACACATCCCTTAGCACCAGTTCGGAAGGCAATTTTGCCAAACCGGGCAGCAGAACCTAGGCCAACCCCCTCGCAACGGACGAACGAGAGGGAGTTGAAGCCAGGACCCTCAGACACACATAACATGACAGGGAGACAACGGGAGGTAACCACGTCATGGGCTGAGGACGTAGAGCCCGCCCTACAGTGCATAAAGCCTACACACACCTACACAAGGGGGCAAATACAATGGCAGGAGGCTGCCGTGGCCACAGGCCAGAAAGCGGTCAGGCTACACGCCACCACATTGCCAGGGCAGAGACAGGCAATTAAGCGGCCTTCACCGCCAGTTCAAAGGGCAAGTTTGCCAGAACGGAGGCGAGCACCGGCATTCGTACCCCAGGTGCGAATGCATAAGAGGGTGTTGCACTCAGGCCCTCAGAATGCACAAGACACGCCCGCACATTTTGACCAGGCACTACCACACGGTACACGGGGTATAGGAAAGGTGTTATTACCTACCCCACAAAACCACGCAGTCAAAAATACACACACTCCCGTAAACCCTACTAGAGTAGCGCAGAGCGCAATTAGGCCCTCGACTACAGGCACACTCAGACCAGCAGACAGATGTTACGGTGGAAGTAGGCCCAGGCTTACTTTACTAGAAATTCCGCCGGAAAATAGCAAAGGAGCACCTCAGTGGATTTCAGGGGCCTATAATCTCGTAACAGGGCGGAATTCTTCACCTTTCCGAGCAAGGACGCTCGGACGGGAATAACGACTTCCACCAGGTACACAAAAATAAGCTAATATCACTTGAACCTATATTAGGGATACACGTAAGCTCGTTTACACGTGAGAAATACGGCAATAGACACACAGAGACTCACAAACATAAACGGCACATTTTTTTTCATGTACATGCAGTGCAACATGGCTAAATCAGAAGTGCATAATTCTAAATCCTTCTTGTTTTTTTTGGAGCCCCTAGCATTTTTTCTCAGGCCATCCATGGTTATTGAGCATGGTTGGTCCATATTATAACTTGGATAATGTAAAGTTTCTAATATGCAAAGCCAAGCGGAAGCCCATCAAGTGAGCCACGCGGCTTAAGGCCGGAAAGAGATATTCCGAACACAGCTTAAGCATCAAATCACAGCATAGAGCTTAAGCGGGTCTTTCTAGGTGGAAATGACTAAATGTTCTATGATCCGGTCCCACAGTTTGATAGATTCTCTTGTGGCGGGCGAGAGCCCTGATTGTAGCAAGAATTAAGAATCTCAAACTATTTTTCAAAAGTGGTAGATTCCCCTGAGACGTAAATAGATTACTGTACTACTAACGTCACCAAATAGGTGGATAGTACGCTCAGGTCCTACTTACCATTTTTAAACATTTTTCATATTGCTTACGACAAAATTTTTACAGACTATCGCCACCTGCCAACCCACTTTAATAAGCATACAGCAGTGGGCAGGCGACATACAATATATCTTCTATACCCTTTCCAAAGTGCTCTCTTAATTCGGAGCGGGGCATAACTCATTTTTTTTCCTCACGCACTAATCCCGAGAAAGGAAGGTGGCCAAGTTGAACTGTATGTATTTAATCCATAGGCATACGTGACACATTACACTGCCTATAACACGACTTTTTCTCACCTCCATAACAACAAGGGCAAGCTCAGGGTCACGTTCGCAGACACACCTTCCCGAGAGGAAGGAAACAACAACAACACAACTACACGAAGGCTGGGAACGATTAGTACATTAAACGTTCGCCAGCAGACTTCTATTCTAACAGCGAGGCCGATTAAGAGAGCTGGCAACGTACTGGGTGAGCGCACTTTGCTGACTGAGGCAAAGCACTCGGGACAGGAAGCAGGCTTAGAGGCTAAGCGTGCCCGATACGATAAGCGGCCCGCTCCATGCCTTCCCAGTACACATGTCACTCCGGTAACAACAACAACAACAACTACATACATCCTACATAACACATCGGTGCAGGGCAGTGGATTTCAGGTATCGGCCCTCACGATACACGCCACCATAAATGGCCACAGAGGCAGGCCCTAATTGACACCGGGGTAGCCGTAAGTGTGTTAATAGGAGACACGTTACCGAAGCCCAAATACACGATGTCACGGGTGACATCCGGCTGGTAGCGGCCAATGCTCAGACGCTAGAAAACGCGGGGGTGGCAAACATACATCTTAGGATAGACCATTTTGCCACAACACACCCCATGTTCGTTATAGAACATCTTTCTGCGTCAGCCATAATTGGCATGGATTTTCTCGCTAAATACGAGGCTAGCATAAATTTCGCTAGCGGTCAGATGCTTTTAAAGCACGACCAGAGGCTCACCACACATCCCATGATATACACCAGGAACACAGATGGGATTCGAGCGGAGCGAGAAAATCACGAGCACCAGTCCTCTGCACTACATACTATCAGCCAGCACACAGACACACAAACCCTTCACAGGAATGCGTATTCCCATCTGCGCATTTCAAATACACGGTACATGTGCCATAATATATACGGCACAGATAGCGTCGTAACAAGTCTTTACAGTAAGCCGGGTCCGAACCCATGATCACACACCACACTCGTACCAAAAACTAACTAACCAACGGTATTTTTGGTACGAGAGACACAAGCAAAAACCACACTGAGCCTAAATCCCAGAAACACAACGCAGACATAGAACACAGAGAATGACATGAGATCGCAGGTCCAAATCCCAGCAAAAAAATTGGACACCAGGGAAAACAACTACCCAGGCTTTCAATCACACCGAAATTGGCCCATACAACCACAGAACCAGACAATACCACATTTCCTTCGGCCAAAAGCCAGGCATAAAATTTCAATTACACCTGACATAGAAAATACATTTCGCAGACACAGGTATAGAAATTTCGTAAGACAAAGGTCTTATGGAATAGTGGCCACACAACAGTACTAGCTAAATAGGACGAATTGCTACACTGGTCCGCCCGGAATCTAGAACAATGACAACACTTGCATACGTGCAAGAAAGCACGTGCCGGCAGCTGACATGCATAACGTCCGAGCCTGCCATCACACATACAAACCGCTGACTTGCAGATTTCGTCACATTGCAATACTGCTGGTGACAGACACTATTGTTGTATCGGCATTGACCATGAAATTACAAGCACAAAGCAATCATAATGCCACACATTTTTTAACACTGCAAAAACAATTGTGACATTTAGCAATGGACAGACGTGACAGACCGAAACTTATCTTGGGCCCATAGGAGCACGTTCTCAAAGACGTTGACAGGCCACGGGCACCTCCTGCCCACACACGCGATACACATTAGGACTTAGCCTATAACAGACCAACCGTCCGCATGGTGTAGCGGAACATAGTCACACACACACGCGCTCACTAATCAGGAGCGAACACAGACAGGGTCTCTGAGGAAACAAGACCTCCCCCCTAATAACTTCCTTTCGCGATTTTATTTCTAAAATAAATCATTCCAGGCGATTAGGACATGGCCAGTCGCACTACGACCACTGACCACATTCACACTACAAATGGCAGACCAGATTAAGTCGTGACGTCACAGCGTCACGACGCTTTACTATCCCAAGAAGCGGATATAAAGCAGACATGGACCAAGGGAGAATGACTGAAGCATAGGTGGATAATCCCAGCGGGATTACCGACATACCACCCAAAGTCTACCATTTTGAATACCTTACTTCCCTCCAATAACCTTCCCACGTCCAACATGACCAACGCAGACACATGAACACGATCAAAACAGCTACACTACATTACTAAGTATACATAGGGGTTGATAGACTTCATGCGTTTAAAAAGAGGGCTTACTACGCCTTGGATCTCGATGCTACCACCTGAGTATTAGGGGTGGGTCGGCAAACATCAATTAAGCATAATGCGCATCTCCAAATGAGAGATGAGGCCACAATCATATATTAACCATTTTTTGTTAATTAAATACTCCCGCATGACAGGTACATATTATTATTACGCCTCACCCTACACCTATCCTTACATGAGGGCGGATGCCTCATATCCACATACATGCATGGAATATCCCATCCATTTACCAAGGGTTATTACTATCAAACCTGCATGGAAATTTTTATATTTTTGCAATCCCGGGAATTACACGCCCCAATCCACTCACTCTAAGAGCAATCCTAGCAGCATTACCGGCTCAAGGCCACCATTTATTGGAGCCCAAAGATGCGCAACCTCTTCCTACCATCCTTTCAACCCACTCTACGAATAACTACCCCCCAGATCCTAATAACAGGGTACCTGACGCCATAGACCCTACTAAGACCTCCATGAAGGGTAACGGAGCATTATCGCTGGAAAGCTGACGTAGCAATAGTAGACCTAAAGTAGTCTATGCACTTAGAAGCTCTACAACCCCACAACACTTGAAATATTTTACATTTTTAAATTATTTACACAGGTTACGCCCATATTTTTTTTTATTACATGAAAAGGAATCTGAAACACTCTGATTGGTGATAGCGGCACAAGCCGAAGGCCAGAGGCACCACACTGGAGCAGAGCTGGGGAAGGTGATGTTGACCCTTACCCCAGTTGGCTCAACAGCTCAGTGACCTTACTCAACTTGACGACTAGACCAAACAGACGAACCACGTAAGGTTGAGGCACTCGCGGCCTGGCCGGGCAAGCTCTGGAATCCTAGGTGCGCCTAAACTGCCCCTGGGAGGAAGGGATGCTACACCCAATATGTGCCACGGTCATCGACGCCAAGACCTGCAGGGAAGACTTTCTGAGGATGGTGGGAGAAATAGCTCGCTCCACGCCGGACCCAGAAGTTGACCCTAGAGACGACCAAGCTAGGACTAGACTCTTAGGTAAATGTAAGTAAGTACGGCTTCTACAGCGGGAAGCAAGACTCCTAGGCGCGGGAGTGAAATATTATTGCGGCCGATAAAGGCGAAGAGAATTATTATACTGCGAAAAGCATACTACGGCGGCCAATAAAGGCGAAGAGATTATTATACTGCGTAAAGCATACTACGATTGCCAATAAAGGCGAAGATAATACTATGCCATTGGACGATGTCCAATGCCCACATAAATGGCGACGCATCGGGCAGCCTAGGTCATTAAATGAGGGGCACAGCGAGCAACTCAAAGGGGTTAAAGTGGGCGACCCAACTACGACAACGTCTGCAAAAACAACGGTAATGAGCAGGAAAGTACAGCTGGCGAAACGGTTTGCTTCGTGGCACCGTAAGCCGCCTGTGACTAGATTAGTACTAGTTAGTAAGACCTAGAATAGACGTCGACAACTAGAATTAGGGAGCGGAATCCGGCGATTCTAGAGACAACCGGTGTTTCTAGGATTCGTACGGGTGTTGCCCCGAGGAAGTAAATTGCCTCAGGCGATCGCTCTGGTCCAAATTTAGCAAATAAGACAGTTGCACTTTGGTACGCAACTTAGGATTAAGCAAATTCATTAACCGCTGTTGCCAGGTAATGGCACAGCACATTTCGGCAATAGAGTAAGGCCACCCATTCGGCTTAGTAATAGTAGCCATTTTTTTATATTTTTAATCATAATTAAGATAGATAGTGTTAAGAAACGCCGCTCGGCACCTGATGGCCGACAAATCCGCCATCAGGATAAGTCCGATAACACATTACAATACATTATAATACATTAATAATACATTAGAATACATTATCATACATTAGAATACATGATAATACATTAACATAAGTATAATTGAGGTGGAATATATCGGCACCCGGTACCCAAAATTCCGCTACCGGGGTAAGACCGACAACACATTAAGAAACGACATTACGGCACCGTATAGGGTAAGCCCGGCCATACATCGATTAACACTAACCATGCCATTTTTTTTCACAGGTCAAAAGAGCTTCAGACTGTGGACACACTACCACAGGAAGCGGCATAGAAAATAGGCAATATTTAAATGTTTTATTAACCTCTCCATTATTTTTCAGGCATCGCCACCAGGAATATGGCACTGGTGACTATGATTTTGCTGCCATATAGCAGCAGCATGCTATTAATGCCGTCTTAGTATTGTATTACACCTGTGCGCACTAATTTATATTTAATATTCATCTTCACTTACAGGCTCACCACATTTTTACAGCTACACTTTTAAAATCTGCACAGCACGGCTGATACCTGTGGGGTATCAGGCTCGCTGGCAGATCAACGTACACAAGAAACATAAGGCGTCAAAAATACGGCGCAAATTACGGCAATGAGGGCGCAACCGATTTGTGGCGGCGACTCTCATTGTCAAGTGTGAAAGCATTCACCCACAGAGGATGCTTCACAGAATAGAAATACATTTCAAGCGGTACGACCACTGAACCATAACAGGAAGTGGCCGTACAGGATTAGCCGTGAGACGGCAAGCGTACGTACAAACGAGTAGCGTGCACGCGAGGTACCAAAAACTAGAATCATAAGAGATTAGCGCGCTTAAGTTAGACATAAGATCATTGTAATTGATAATTTTAAAGGGTAACTTAAAACAAATTCATGCGCCCACGGGCAATTATTCCACTAGAAATCAATATATATATAATACTTCGCAACCCCACATTGTCGGCGGAGGTGATCAATAATATTCCTAAATGTTAACATATGAACATCGCAACATAGCACATTAAACGGTATACTTTTTTGTTTGTTTGTTAAAATCACATGTACACAATGTCTATGATTTGTTTTCTTTCATTTTTCTTTCTTCTAACTTCCCCATTTGTCAGGGTGTTCCGTTTTATCCCAAATCAATAAATGCATCTTGAATATTTCCCTTAAATTATACCCTGGAACACCCATTTTTGTCTATTCTTCTATCTTTCTCATTGCAGGGAGCACTTTTTCCCTAAGATAGGGCGGACGACGCAATCATCCGTCCAGCCCTGGGTATTTTTCCTCCCTGCACAACAATGTACCGAATAACTATCAGCACCAGTATTTTTTTTTCCTTCAAACTTTCAACATGTCAATATCGATTTTTTTTCATGCACTATTTTTATAATGTCTATGCCAATGTCAATGTTATATATATATGTATATCCCATAACCCACCCCTCTGAACACGGGCTGATCTCACTCCTACACATCAACACGACATCACCACATCTATACGACGACGACGACGAGGAAGACACCAACAGAAGATACGAGGGGGCTTCAAGAACAACCACATCAACTATATCTACTACATCAACATCCCAACCTCAAGTTCCGTTCCCGTTCGCGGGGACGCGAACTAAATAGGGGAAGAGGCTTGTACAGTCCCCCAGGGGTATGCACCCCCTGGAGGCCATCCCCCCATCATCTATTTAAATCACCCCTAACTGGCAAATCTTGTAAGTCCAGAACAACATCTATTAACACCGCAAGGGCAGCTAACCAGTCTGGAAAGCTTACCCAATACTTGCATCACTACCACAAACAGCGACACACAATTAACTGGGGCATCTATGCCATCGGAATGTCGACGAAGCAACGCCGAAGACTATAAGAGGGAACCTTAAGGAGTACAAGCTCTCTCTCAATTACCAGTCTTACAGTGCGTCGGCCGGAGGCTATCGCTGTTATCATCAGGTGAGTCAGCAGTGTTCAGAATCCTGTACTTTGTAACCTTTACCCACAAATTGTATACACAAGTTTGTACACTTACATTGTAACATTTACTACATCCCTTAAAAGGGACTCATAATTCCATATTACTGACCAATAAATACTTGGTCAGTACACTACACCTGTATTACTGTTATACACGCCTCATTACGTCCTAAAGTCCATCCTGAATCCTCCGTCACGATTAGACGTGACGTACAGTAGCCAGACACTTGCTAGCGTAAGTATCATTGTATTCCCGTATAGGCCTGACTGCTAGGAGCGGCGCGCGCCATAAAGCTGACGCGTGCACATCGGTTATATAACCAGCCAGCCAGCTGGAAGACCAGCGCGTTGACCTGTACGCTAAGTTCCATCCCCTAAAATACACCTACATCTTTTATAGGAGCGCCCCCTAGCATCCTAACACTAAACAACACTCTACACTGGTCAGCTTGCCCGACTACGGGAAGCTACCCCCTTTTAGGCACTTCCTTATAAATTAACACAATAACTCTTCCGTTTTAGATCCAACCACCCCCCCAATAAGGGATCTAAAACAATATGATACTTAGAGTGCCCAAATTTTAAAAATTCCTTAGCTTAATACATTCAAGACAGCAGCCCTTTCTACTTATACATTAGAAAAAATGATTAGAGAGCATTTGCCACGAAACTAGGTACAAAGGAAGTCAAAATACGCTCAACATCTCTAAGTCACAAGGCTGTTGTATTAAAAGTTACATGCAACCGCAAGCTGTATTATATAAAAGACTGTCGTCGTTAACGGTTTCATGTTGTCAGAACTACAACAATAGTTGACGTCAATGCTCATGGCACTGGTGAGAGGAGGTTAGCTGTGACTGCTCTGTCAGACCTTGTTTGGTCACCACTCGGGTGATTTCGCAAATTTTAGCCTGTTCATTGTTCTGCGTAGAATTAGGTGCTGATTAAGAAGTGAAGTTAGGGAGACAACAACAACTATATTTTAAATGTCGTGTGGCCTCCTGCAGTCCTGGTGTAGGTGTCCATAGGCGACCGGCCTGTCGTAATGAGAATGCAATGATGATTACATCACACACACCCAGTCCTCAATCCTGGAGAATTAATTGGAGATTAAAATCTGCAAGGTCCAACCGGGGATCAAACCTGGAGCCCATCGGGATCTTGGAGAACAATAAACGTTAATCATGAAAATTGCAGAGAAGTAAGGAGTATGATCGAGGAAATGTATATGTCACTTTATCACAGTGCATCTCAAAGAATACACAATTTCTTGATATGGCAGCATTTAGAATGTATCTCAGTAAGAGTTTGTTCCATTGTAAGTATTATAAATAACCCCTGGCACTACAGCGCTTGAAGGGCCTAGGCGTACCAAGTGACCGCTGCCCAGCCATTTGGCCTGCAGATATTGGGGTGACGCGTGGTCGGCGCATCGACGTCCCCTCGGCCGTTAATCTTGGTTTTCGTGATCGGGGCGCTGCCTCACTGTCAGACAGCTACTCAATTGTCCTCACGAGGCTGAGTGCACCTCGTTCCAACCCTCACGTGGGTTTCTAAAATCCCTGACGGAGCCGGGAATCGAATCCGGGAGTGAGAGGCAGGCGCATCACCCCAACTCCACGGGAAGTATTATAGGCTGAAAATGTTCATACTGTAAATACATTTTCCGTGACTTTTGTTCTGAACTAAACCAACCCTTATTACACCCCAAAGCTATTTAAGGCTTCCTTTTTGCGCCTTCCCCACAGAGCATTATTCAAACGATTTGTAGATTGGTACTCTTCCAGGGATACCTTCTACTGAAATACCAATGCTTATCCATTCACTCCAGTAGTTTTGACAAGGGGCATCCCCATCTGTTAGGCCTGAATGAGGCTTTGCCCTCCATTTATTCCGCCTAGTGTGGTGTAATGGCTAGCATTCTTGGCGGTTACCCCTGACGTTCAGGTTCGATTCCCGGCTCTGCCATGGCATTTAATTCTCATCTGAGGGCTGGAACGGGCTTCACTTAGAGGCAAAACTGGGAAAAAGGTGGGTTCAATTAGAATTTCAGCCACCAAGGAAGTGGTTTTCAGTGGTTTCCCACATCTACTCCAGGCGCATGTCAGAATGCTTCCTAACGTAAGCCCGGATCCACCTCCTTCCTAACCCTCAACATAATAAATACTACACTACCACGTGCTGTGTGTGAGTCTTCAGTCTTTGGACTGGTTAGATGCAGATCTCCATGGCACCCTCTCCTCAGCTAACCGTTGTATCTCTACATAGCTACCACACCAGGCCTGATGAGAGGGTGGATGTATGCATTTATCCTAAATATACCATAAGAAAATGAATCCTACTTTGCTTCTAACAGGTAACAATCATTGAACCGTTGTCATTATAACGCAGTCAAACTTAGCGTGGAAATCCAATTCTGGAATAAAAAGCACACTGCAGGCTACTAACATACCGGTAGTATAGTCAGAGTTAGGCAAAATACTCCCAAAATGTATTTTAGGTACAAAATAATATTTTAAAATACTTTCAATAAAATATGCTTTCTTCCATTCAAAAAACAATATACATGATTTTTTTTTTGTCGTGTGGCCTTCTTAAAGGCCGAATGCAGGTCTTTCTAGTCGACGCCCGTGGGCGACCTGCGCGTCAGGATGAGAGGTGGAATGAATGAATGAAGATGAATGAAACTAGGCAAGGATGTGGAAGGAAGTAGCCGTGGCCTGTCAGAAGGTACCGTCCCAGCATTTGCCTGGTGTTGAAAATGGGAAACCACGGAAAACCATTTCAAGGACGGCCGACGGTGGGGCTCGAATCCACGCGTCTACCGAGTCAGCAGAGAGCTTGGCTCCATTGCCTAACGCTGCCCTTTAGCCAGCATAGCCACTACTGTCGGTACAATATACAGTATTACTATTATACAGTATATATTATTGACCTGGACTGATGGCTCGTTAACGTGCAAGGTCGAAGGGTTCAAATCCCACAGTTAGTCTGCTTGTTTTTTTTTCGGGATGATACTCCCTGTAGGGCAAGGGGGGAGAGGGACACAGCGGTCAAGCTCTTGGCCTCTCACCACGGCGGACCGGGTTCGATTCCCAGTCAATGCACGTGAGATTTTCAAAAGTTAAAAGCCATGTCCTGTGCTTCCGATTCCACATAAAAAGGGGGCCTCGTGGCTCATTATCGCGAGATTAACGGTCACGTAAAACCTTATCTGCCTGAACCCACTCCATCTCATCTCACTCAAACCTAGTAAGTCCAACCTGTAGCGCTTCATCTCCCTAGATACTTCGGCCAGTCTACCTGTCTGGCACATTGTTTATACGTTACAAATTCCAATTCTCGTGTCCGATTTCCTGCTAAAGGTCAAATCCGTTTTATCCATCTGGCTTCTATTCATTTCTGTTTCTGTAATAGGAGTAATCTCGGGTGAGTAGGTTATTGGCCTTCAGCACCCAAAGCCTGGAGAAGGGGCTGCCTTCTAAGTATCCAGGCCTACTGATTTTCTATCAGGGTTTCTTCCCTTAGCCTATGAAGTTCCCACTTCTGTCCACAAGGCAGTGGTGGTCCCGACCTCTTAACCCTGGTCAGCTGGGCTGCCTCTTCCGCCAGCTGCGCCGTACCAAAGACCATCTTCTCCGCCCTCGTTGCCTTTGAGGACTTGGGGGTTCTGGGTTGCTTTTTAGTATGACTTTTCACCCTTGGCCTGTCCGGCAAGGGAGGCCCTACCAGTAGCAATGCTACCACCGGAATAGCCCAAAGGATCATGCAAGCACTCCCACCACTTCAAGGTCATGCAACGCCTAGGGAGTGATTGGAGCACTATAATCAATCTATATACAGTCAAGTCTTAGGAATATTAGTTACAAATTTGTCTTCTTCTTCTTCTCCCAGAACTGTTTCATTCTGTCTGACCTGGCGGCCCGTTCTTCGCCCGTTATGGTGTATTGTTTCCGTGTAGAAGCTTTTGGACTAGGTCTCACGTCTTTGTTTCTCAGGATCCTCTTCTCTTCCCGGTGTTCAATTTGTTGCATTGTCAAGCCTAATTCTTCTAGATCAGGGCCATCCACACAGCGCTCCGGCCGCGCTCTAAGCCAGTGCTCCGAGAGCTTTGGTGGGTGGTAGTTTCGGTCGTGGTGGGAGGAGCATGGCTGGCTAAGGGAGCGGTCTGCCCGCCGTGCCGAAGTGAGCAGCCGATCCATCAGTCGGTAGTCTAGTCCAATGCGCTTTGTTGACAGCTTGTAAGTAAATCAGTTTTGCAGTGGTCATGACTGAACATCATACAAAAAGAAAAGGAGTGGTGAAGCAGCAGCTTTCCACAAGAAGAATACCCCCTTTTGTATAAATATGCATGTTAAGTTCTGTCAATGTTCGGCTCAACTTACATTTGTGGGCGTTTCTTTGCGGTTCTTAAGCTTACCAAACGTAAGCATCGTGCGACGATGAGCGATAGAAACTAGCGAAATTGTTTACGGATAGCTGTGTCCAGAAATATTGTACCCAAATTGGAGAAGATTGTTTCCTCCAAAACTAAAAGCTCGTAAA
The DNA here is from genome assembly GCA_946902985.2 of Meconema thalassinum. Lineage (NCBI taxonomy): Eukaryota > Metazoa > Arthropoda > Insecta > Orthoptera > Tettigoniidae > Meconema > Meconema thalassinum. The sequence continues at coordinate 539,767,371 of OX336392.1, forward strand.
AACGACGGAGAAAAAGTCACTCAAGGTCTGTATTATTTGTTCATATTGGTAAAATGTTGTTGATTTTTTCTCTCTAATATGTTCGAATTTTAGTTTGGAATAGATCACAATATTCTTTACTTAACACTTGCGTAAGTTTCCTGCACATTCCATATATCGGAGAGCCATTCGATTTGTATATGTGGTATATATTTTTTATGGCTAAACAGCCCTATGAGTATGATGTCAACAATCCCACAAAATGCGTCGGTCGCACGACTGTACGTATGTATCCAGTCAGCGCGGACCCGTCTGTCTCATGCCTCCTCGCTGCCACAGTGTAGTGGTGGTAGGGGAAGGAGCGCTAGTCTGACTGCCCAGTGCTCGCCGAGCACGGCCACGCTCTCAGAGCACAATGACTGGATGGCCCTGATCTAGATCATCTAGGACTTCTTTGAACCAATGATTTTTGGTTTTACTTTTCCAAAAGTATTGGAATAGCTGTCTGAGTATTCTGGTCCCTGGTAATCGTGATATGTGACAGAAAATTACCTTTTCTTTATTATAATTTGGAGGTTGGATTTTGACAAATGCCATCGAAGTAGCTTTTAAATGTTGTACCGATACGAGTTGAAATAGGTTCCTTTATATCATGAGACTTCCTTTCATAAGTCTTAGCTGAAGACGAGCTATGAACCCATGGCCTTGTAACACTAGTTGCGAGTAAGTCGATCATCTATTCCACATTAGTATGTTATATTATAATACCAGACAGGTAGAAGTGTGGTTTAGTTGCCACCAGTGTTAGCAGTAGTGAGATTTCTTCTAGCCCGTTGGCAGGGATATAAGATATGCAATCCCTTAATCCAATGGTATAAGAACATAAATGGCCTCAAGTAAACAACTGTTTAGGTCACCTCAGGTGTTGACAAAACTTACAAATTACATTATTACACTGTATTATTAGCATATCAAGAAAGGAGCACACAGCAAACCAAAGCCCTTGCCAATACTACATATTAATTTGAAACTGTTTTGCCTTTCAGCATCCAGTCTAGCCTGCAAGCCTCTGTTTGCGGACATGTCACCTCCAAGATCCCCTATTAGCAGTTAACACTGTGACATCCTCTGCTTCTACACCATTCAACACTGAATCTAACCATCACCTACTACCTCTACCTCTGCTTCTCTTACCCTCTACAGCTGAACTCATTAACCTCTTAGGTAATCTCTCCTCTCCCCCTTCTCTTCATATGACCCCACCATCTGAGTCGGCTCATACGAACAGCTTTATTTAGCGTGTACATTTCTAGCTTAGCCTTTATCTCTTAATTATGAGTACCTACATTACCATTGCTCACATTTGTCCTAGCAATCATTCGTGCTACCATCATATCAGTTACCTCTAGCTTATGCATCAGCTGTCACTTCCATCCAGCAACGTCGGTCTAAATACTGAGCGATATAGGGATAGTTTCATTGCGCTGCTAAATTCTTTCTTGCAGAATACTGTGGATGGCAACCAAGAACTCATTGCATTGGCTTTTCTGCATCTCAACTCAATTTCTTTCACCATACTGTACCCGTTTAAACCATTAGAGCTGCTTGTCGTATCCGAAGATCAGCTGGATTGCAGAATCTCGAGGTCCCCGGCTCAAAAACCTGGAAATCCTACCAACAATAGCTAAATGGGGGGTGCACACTTTCTAAGATCATGTTTTGGTAAAGCAAAATGGGTATAACAACTGAATAAACGAAGAGCTCGAGATACAAACTATTCTCGGTTAAGTGGGCGAAATTAGTGGTTCAATAAAACCTCAAATGCACCAAAACATAATCCTCCTTCATAACTTAAATAAATCATCAAAACGCAGTTACAAAACTAACAAATAAATTTATTAACGAAGTGATAATAAATAAATATTGAATTAACAAATATTCCTATAACAATTACATGTAATCCGCAATTGATTCTGCGAAAATTCCTATAATAAGATTATGAAATTAAATCATCGTCCCATGGACGTTAGAAGTACTCCACTTCTTAAATAAAATTGAATAAACAAATTATCAATCAGCTGTTTGCATAACAGCTCTTAAATTTTACTCTTGTTCCCTAGTAATATATGAACAAAGATTGGTTTTAATACATCCAATGTCTTCCCATGACATTTCTACTTACTATTCCAATGTCCTCCATTGGTAAAATTAATAGAAATTAATTTTATACTGATCTTCCATAAGATCACCTTTACACAATAGTAAACAACCTTACTGTATTTAAAGAACGTCGTCACGTTCTTTAAACGTCACTCCAATTTATGGTTTAAACGTCTAAAAAAACAACATTAAAGTATATTAAACTTTCGTTTAATTATCAACTAATGTTCCCAAAATTATTTAATGATTAATGGTAGAAATTATTATTGAAAATCCACAGCCTGCTTCCAGTCTCCGACCGGGTCAGGAATGGAATGAATGAAGCCCCCATCTAGCGGCGAGGATATGGACTGTGCCGGCTGCCGAGGCCTGACGCACTCCTCTGGGGCAATGATTAAATGAATGACAGATGAAATGAAATGATAGTGGAGAGTGTTGCTGGAATGAAATTTTGACAGGGAAAACCGGAGTACCCGGATAAAAACCTGTCTGCCTCCGTCCTGTCCAGCACAGATCTCACATGGAGTGACCGGGATTTGAACCACGGACCCAGCGGTGAGAGGCTGGCGTGCTGCCGCCTAAGCCACGGAGGCTTATCGGTAGAAATTATTATTAAATAATTTAATTAAAGACTATTAATATTTCCAAATTATTAATTAAGTTTGTAAAATGTTCGTTATTTAAATGTTTATTAATTATTAGAAATAATTATTAATCATGTTAATCCAAATAATAAACCATATTATTATTATTGTTTTAGGATCAGATATTCATTAAGAAAGTTATTCAGTTAACTTTATTATATCGTTAAATTCTCCTAGTTATTAATAGTATTATATTTAAATATTGTTAACAAATGTCTTATGTTATTTACATCATTCGTGATGATTCTCAATCATCCAACCTTCCTCCTCTGTTCAACTACTGACAATCCCAAATTTTTATGCTCTTAAATAAAGTGTCACTGTTACAATTTCATATCACTATCATCATAATAAAGATGTTTCGTTTCATAATTGGGCATACATACATCGCCGAACGGTTAAGTTAAGCTTATATAATTAATGTCTTATCCTTGATAATATCTTGATAATAATTAACAACATTTTCACTTTCCATCCGTTTCCCAAATATTTTCCGCCAATAGAACTAATCAATTCAACTGAGAGTCGTTTTACAATAATACTGGACAACTAAGGTCTTACTTAATTCTTTACTGTAAGATATTTACTTATAATTTCCAAATAAACGCTCACAACGCGTATAATGACCTTCCCTTCTCTAATAGACTGAACAAATATCCACAGAATACTTAAACAACGACTTCTCTCAATTACATAGGTAAATTCCGTATAACATTTTCCTCAGCTTGATATTAAATAAATATAGCTGCTATAATTCTTCACTTCAATCTCTTAATACAGTATTCTGCCATAACAACTTATTTAAATTGCATATATTGCCTTGCTTTCATAATATATTTACTTATAATAATTACAGCGTATAGCTCTTTCAGATGTTGTGAAAATACATAATAATCGACTCTAATAAACAGTGATGACGTAATGGTTTACTAGTATAAGTTACTTTAGATTTCAAATAATTGTTGTTAACATTTAATAAATATAAACATTCGTTACTTCTCTCTGGTCTTTCCAAAATATTGCGTTAATGCAATTAAAGTCAATAACAATCTCCAAGAGTGTTATAAAATTTCGTAGAATACTCAAATGTGCTAATTTGTCCGAGCAGATAAGATCTCTCAAATAAAATAAATTAATTTATCCACAGATAAATTATTATTAGTTATGACTGGCTAAAGTGGAATGTCCAAATAATGTTTCATCCTTCCACCAATTCAAAATGTTTGATTAAATAATTACTTGAGCGAAGTCAGACTCGAAGATAACTATAAAGTCTTGGAAATGTCCAAATAATAATTCATTTCCAAATAAATATTCCTTTCAAAGTCTAAGTTGCTTGGGTAAAGTAATACCATTTTCTAGAATATTGAATAATATCCAATAAAAATCCAATAATATTCCAATAATGTTCAATAAACTTCAATAACGTTCAATTAAATTCAATAAAATGCAATAAAATTCCCAAAGATACGTGGATCGAAAGAACTTCGATAAACGAAATTATTAATAAAATGAGCTTAAATCTCAAAACCTATAAGTCAAAAATCCAAATGTTACTATCCGAAAATCTCACTAAAAGAAAATTAATATTTAAATGTCCAACGCTGAAAAATAATTCCTGGGCTTAAACTATTTCACACACAACAAAATAATTCAGCGTTGAAATGGTGCCATGCTCTCTGATATTCTATTCTACGACTAACTACAATAAGAACCAACAATAGCTACTAATGAGGATATCTTTTTCTACCTTGCGATGACATCTTGTAGAAGAAGTATGGAGGGAATTACTGACGACACCAGCAATTCCACACTTACTGATCTTCAACCTCTTTCTTCGGAAGATTGCCTTGTCACGACTCGAACCCTGCTCCCCGCTCGTCAATCTCTCTGGCTGGCTTCGAACACGGAGCTCGCCTCGATCAGCGGAAACGCAAGAATCCCCCAGTCTCGAAGAATAATGAACTGCTTCGCTTCGGGTCTGATAATATCTAGCCATGACGCGGTAATCAAGTTCCATCTCGTAATGTTGGATTGTAGCCTTGTAATCGTTACACCACATCTTATAATTTTAAGATTAATTTCGGTTGCCCGGTATCCCAGTCCAACAGTGTAACATCACGTTCCCTGCGCATAACTTGGCTTAAAACATGATCACTACTGCGTTAAACACAACGTTAACTGTTCCCCTTAACGCTTGCATGTCGAACATTTCGATAAAAAGCTTGCCACTAAACAGAGACTTGCTATAAATGAGTGCTGCTGTCATACAAATGTTAGCACAGGCAGATAACGGGCCTTGCCTTCTCGCCTGTATAGCTGACACGCACCAAGCGAAACGTGCTTATTTAACGAAAGTGCTTTCAACAAAGAAAACTATCTTATTCTTTCGAATTTCGTCTTGAAACTTTCATGTAATGTGCACACGATGTTTCTCTTTAGTTTAGTCAAACTTTCAATACTAGTTTCACACGAGAACTGATATTACGACGATATTCTGTTCCCCACATCTTCACCGGACTTCTCATGCTAACTTCTGACCGACGGGACTGCCTCCCTCGCCGACAAACTATGTTCGCGTGAGACCCCTATCTCGCACACGCTAATTTCAGGAACTCACTTGTCGCAGGTCCGTTCCGCTCGTCACCTCAGCACAAAAGACCCTCATCGGCAGAGCGTCACCTCGCACCTCAAAACCAATCGAATGGCGCGTCATGAAAAGAAGCGGCTAACCAATCATTACTTATATCTTCTTACAGGATTATCCAACTTCCATCTCTGGGTGACCATCATAAATCCTTTTAATTTAGATCCTTTTTCAATAGTTTTAAATGTGCAGATTCTCTCTTCTTTAGTAAAAGGCAGTTTATAAATCGACGAAGCTCCTCATCAAGCGCGCTCATATCTCCTACCCTTACTGATTCTGGCAATTGGATTAGCCAATCAACGCATTTCTCTTCGAACTCTACAAGTTGCTATGGGCAGCCTAGCGAAAATACTACGCAGCATTGCCCCAAGAGCGGCTTCGCTCGCCATTTTGTTGTTGTCAAACACAATCTGAAGCTTCGTCTCGTATTAAAATTTTAAAAATGTCGTAATTCCTCCAAAAATATCGCAATCTTCTCCAAATTTCACCAAAACGTCCTAAATAGCATCCTGTCCATCCTGAATCATTTAGAATTCGAGTTCATTTTCCCCTTAACGCTTGAATCAAAGCGTGACCAATGCTTTTATTCGGGTTTCATAAAACAAACTTTGAAATAGAATTCTAAATTCGTTTGTTAATCCACTCTCTCATAAAATTTCTTCAGATTCTTAGCATTGAATCTTCCCACTGAATAATCGCTATCAATCTCCAAAATTTCATAACAGTTGTTTCCAAAAACAGTGCCCACTCTAAACGGACCCATGTATACAATCGAAAATTTTGTGTATATCTTCTGAGCTACATCAGCTTTCGTTGGTTTCCTAATCAGGACTAAATCTCCGACGTTAAATGGTGCACTGATTCGTTTTCCCAGAATCCTCTTCATACGTTTGTCTGCTGCCTTTCTTAAATTATCCTTGGCTTTCTCGATCCTTTCTCTTCTCGGAATTTCTGGATCTTTAGGTATGGAATCAAACAAATTCTTCCAAGGCCTCTCTGGCTTCCTATCAAAGTGGAGCATCAACGGAACATCCGCCGAACTCTCGTGAAACGTTGTATTAAGGCATTCTTCAATGATGGGAACGAATCTAACCCAACTTCGATGATCATTAGGACAAAAAATCCTACAGAATTTTGCAAATTCCGACATAATTCTTTCGCTGGGATTCGTCTCCGGACATCGCACACTAGAAAATATATGCTTAATGTCTAGCCTTTCCATGGCTTCCTGAAATCCCATAGACGTAAACTGAGGCCCATGGTCAGTTAAAATAAATTCCGGCTTTCCTGCCTTCGGAATTACTGATCTCTCAATTCTATTCAAACTTGCCTTGTTGTAGCTTTCTGGATCGGATCCAAAGATACCAATTTTGAAAATACGTCTATCGTTACTAATACAAACTGATTTCCTCTATGTCCCTTGGGACATGGACCAAAGATGTCGCAGGCGAATAGTTCAAGGGGTTTAGATGGTATAATGGACCTAGGTCTTACCTTAAGAAGCTCCGATGTATATTTCCCTTTCTGACATTTCTCACAAGTTCGAATGATCTCAGCCACCGAATTCCTCAACTTCTTCCAATAAAACATTTCCTGTAAAGTATTGACAGTCTTATCCAAACCACCGTGGCCTATACTGTGGTGTGTCAACCAAACCAAAGGTTTTACTAAATTGGGAGGAACCATAACTCTGACTCTTGTCTTCTCCTTATCGACATACTTGCAAACAATGTCTCCTGACAAAACATATCGATTCGAGCGTCTTCGGACATTCTCATAGTCTGGATCAGCATTATCCATATAACCTTTCAAAAACCGATACATGATCCTTATTGGAGTGTATCTTTTCTGTGATACATTGATCCTCTCAAGTTTCACCAAAGTCTCTTGATCTTTCGGCTCCAATTGTATCGCATTTATCTGGATATTCTCTACAGGATTACGCGATAAAGCATCAGCTTAAAGATTATCCTTACCAGGTTGATGGATTATGGTCGCATTAAACTGCTGAACAAACAAAGTCCATCTTGTTAATCGATCGCTGGATAAATCCGACTGCATCATGAACTGGAGAGCTTTATGGTCAGTTAAAATAACAATTTGATGTCCCAGCAGGACTTTCTTCCATTGCTGCAACGCCGTTACAAAGGCTAGCACCTCCAACTCAGTGGTAAAATAATTTTCCTCATGTTTCCTACTGCAAAATCCAATATAATGCTTATTTCCACTCTCATCCTTCTGATATAACACAGCACTGATTCCCACTCTCGACGCATCTGATTCTAAATAGAATATACGGTCGAATTCTGGATACTCCAATTTAATATTATTTCTAAGCATTTCTTTTGCTTTTTCACATGCCTCTTCTGCTGCGGGACCCCATTTCCATCTATTTTTTTTAAGAAGATCAGACAATGGTGCCATGACCTCTGAATATCGGCTACAGTGATTACTCAAGAATTGGCACATGCCTACAAATTCTCGAACTTGTCTCACTTTAGTAGGTCTAGGGAATCGAACAATAGCTTCTACTTTCTTCTCATTCGGATGGTAGCCAAACTGATCAATGGTGTGACCCAAGAAATCTATTCTTTCCTTCAAAAAGTGGCACTTGCCAAAATTTACCTTAATATTTGATTCTCTCAAATCCAAAAACAACTTCTTTAAATGTTCCAAATGTTCCCTTTCATTCTCTGATGAAATGATAAGATCATCAATATAACACATTGTGTTTTCCTTCACCTCGTCACTAAGCTTACTGTCCAAAGCTCTTATTAAAGCTGGTCCACTGTTGACAATACCAAAAGGTAATCTCAAAAATACGTAGCTCGATTGGTCGAATAAAAACCCGGTATACTGTCTACTATCTTCTGAGAGTTCTATCTGATAAAAGGAGGCTGTGAGATCCAGTACACTGAAAGATGACTTTCCTTTAAATCTTCTTAATAAATCTCGAATCCTCGGTGGTCTATCTGTCTCCGGCAAAATCAACGCATTGATACTTCTTGCATCGAGGCATAAACGTAATTGTCCATTGCTTTTCTTCACAACAGTTATAGGATTGATATAGGATGATGCTTGCTTTCTAATTATTCCATCCTCTTCCATTTTCCTAATAATTCCTTTCACTTCCTCGTAATATATTTCAGGAATAGGGTATGTCTTTTTCTGGTAAGGCATTTCATTGGTCAATCGAATACGATACTGGAAATCTTTAATTAGACCTGGTTTCTCATAAAAAATGTCTTTGAATTCGATTATCAAATCTTCAAATTCTTCTTGGATTTCCTCGAACCCTTCAATCGATTGAGTATGATATTCTCTTTCTCTTTCCACTTCACTCACAATGTTTTCTAAAACATCCTCCCTATAATCTGTATCTAGATCTGTACTTATTTCCTGTCCTTCCAAATTCTCCGCTTCCAAATTATTCTCGTATAGTTTCATCACTCGATTCTTCAAATCGATAACTGCTCCTACTTTTCCAATAAAATCTATTCCCAGAATCATATCAAAGTTGATTTTCTGTACCACGATAAAGACATGTTCATACTCTTTCTCATTGATCTTGAAATTTAACAATACTTGTACTTTACATTTGACCGTCTTATCCTGAAAGATACCCCTCACCTTCACCGTTGAAGCTGGCAAAATCGTCATACTGTTGCCTTTCAAAAGCCTCAAATAACATTCCTCGGACAAAATCGAAACTACTGCCACAGTATCAACCAAAGATTTGCATTTCTCCTCTTCCACATGAATATTAATAATGGGTAATTCTGTTTCCCTTTCCTCTCTTATAATATCTTCCTCGAAGAGTAAGTCTTCGTCAGTGACCTGGTAAATCTCATTAATCATGACATTGTGATACGACAAGTGACCTTCATTTAATTGCGCTTCGTAATTGGAGTTTTTTTTTGTTCAGGGGCTGTTTCTTCGGCTCTTCCCTGTTGACTAGTGCCTGGTTTAGGATCAACTTCACTCCTGTTGTTATTTCTGGAATCTCGAGTTGTATTCCCCTGGTTAGCGTTTCTAATGTACTCCTGACCTTCACGATACCTCTCATTATACTGCTGTCTAGAAAATACATCATCGTTATAGTTTTTATAGCGGCTATAACCCCTATTGTTTCGATTATTCTGATCATTTCGTTGGTTGGAGTTGTAGTTCCTATAATTGTTGTTATTATAGTTATTGTTATTGCGGAAATAACCTGTCCTTCTGTTATTTTCTCCATTTCTACGCTCCTCTTGCTGGTAAGGTCTACCTTCTCTGAATCGGCGGTACCTTGGTTCATACCGTCTGTCTCTAAAGTAATTGTTCCTATCAGGACCTGATTTAGTTTGAACTTGGTTCGTTACTTCTTCCGTTTGTTGGTCTGATCAATGACTATCTTATTCACCTCCCTACTATCCTGCCTGTTTCTAGGAATTACATTAGGCATGGAGTTTGTGTAGTCAAGTCTACGAAGTAGTTCATCCATCTTGGCAAGATCATTGACTCCTGACGATATTAAATTACGTCTGACATCGACTGGAAGCTGCCTAGAAATAGCTTCTATCAATTCTGTTTGTGTCAAAGGGGGTTGAAGGTAACGTAGTTTCGCTAATTGCATATTAAATAAATCAGCGTACTTAGATGGGAGAGTACCTAAGTATTTCTTAGAATAAACCTCCGCTCTCAAATCTTGCTGTCTTTCCACACTCCAATATCTCTTGACTAGAGCTTCGGCAAATTCCTCAAAGTCTCCGAACGTATATCTGAATGCACGATACCACTCCAAAGGTGATCCCTCGAGATAGCGTTCCACGATACGCATTTCTCTATCTTGAGATATATGATTTTCATAAAAATAATCACGGAGATGCTTAACGAACTCAATTGGTGTAAGACCATCTTTATCATTACATTTTCGAGGTTTTTCTTCAAAATTTCTAATGATAGTGACATTAGATGCTCTGTTCGAAGGGTGTACCTGTCTTAGACTTCCTATCCCGAAATCATTCTCTCCTATATCTATATCTTGTTGCATCGAAAGTCCTATCGGAGTTTGTTTTGCTCTAACATCTCTAATTTCATCTTCTAATCGTGTCACCCTAGCTTGATCTGTTTCCTTTACTTCGTTTTCGGTCTCGACCTGATTTCCTAGGCATTCCTGAATCTCCTTTCTAAGTTCGTCCTTTAATGAAATCTTAATAGCTTCTGCCGTCAATGCATCGCCTAAGTTAATATTTTGAATGCCCCTTTTAATTTCCTCAAGCTCAATTAACCTCCTTTCCCTATCGTCCGTCAAGTCATTATCCATTCGATTCACTTTAACTCCTAAAGACTTAGTTTCATTCATTTCTCTATCGAGATCTGCTCTTACTCCTGACATATCATCACTTTGAGTTTTCTGTACAAGATTGATTCTTTTAATTAAATCCTCCCTTGCATCAGAAACATCCTTATTTAATCTAGCTTCAGTCGAAACTATCTTGGTTTCCATATCACGTTTGATGCTTGAAACATGATCGGAACTGAGTTTCTTCCAATCATCTTTCAATGCTTCCAAACTTTTTTTGACAATATTTTCCACGTCTACATCAATTCCATCTTTCAACAATTTACTGTGATCCTGTACTTGTGTTTTCAAACTGTCAACAACTATTTTAAGTTCTGTTAACCTCATGTTAGTTTGTGATGTGTTTCCCTCAGCTTGTTGTTTATTGGATTCCCAATCTTTTCTGATTTCAGTCTGGAAATTCTCATTACTTGTTTCTAATTCTTTAAACTTATGTTGCATGTTGGACTCAATTCCACCTAATCTTGATTGAACTTGTTCTGTGTTAGACTCTACACTACCTAGTCTAGTTTGTAAATCGACGGTGTTGTTCTGAATTTTGATGACTCTTTCTTTGAGTAATGTAGACTCCTCTTGGGCCTTTCTAACATTTCCCTGTATCTTGTCAACGTTTTCCTGTATCTTGTCGACATTACCCTGTATCTTGTCAACGTTTTCCTGCATCTTGTCGACTGTGTTCGTGACTTGTGTAGAACTAATTTGCAATTTATTAACATAGCTGCTAACGGAAGTAGCACTGCTTTGTAATTTCTCCAAAGACTCTTGTAATTCACCTAGATCTTGTTTAATACTGTCTTTAACACTTTCCTTTACTGTGTCAGCAATGTTTTCTGCTATAGTGTCCCTAACACTTTCTTTAACAGCATCTACCTCTGTTTTAACGCTTTCAATTACAGATTCTTTAATAGTGTCCCTACTTTTCTCTACTTCTTCCCTAACAGACTTAAATTTCTTTTCAGCGTCCTCTTTAGCACTCTTAAAACCTTTCTGGGTGTACGTGCGAACACCTTCCACATCTTTTGTCAGATTGTCCATCTTATTTTGGACATCTGAAAACATCTTATATACCTCTTCAATCTTCATTGCCATTGCAACAATTACAAATATTTCAACTGCTACGGGAACATGACATACACTGCAGAACTAGAACACCAAAGAGCAACCATTTTCAACTTAATATTTGGGAATTTTATTGTTTACCAGACTTATGCTAAACCCTAGAGTAATTCTGTTAATGATTTACTTAAATCATGAAGTCCTAATTCTATTATTATTAATTAATTTTGATCATTTACGTTACATGACTGTGACAGAAATGTCAACAACCAGATTATCAAACCATCAGATTTAGATTATAAGTCAGCTTTCTGTTTCTCGACTTATTCTTCCTTACACAGGATTTCTTTCAATCTAATCTTCCAAAATTAAAACAATTGCACCCAATCACGCCCAATTAAGCCTCAACAAGCCTAATCGTGCCTGACATCACGAAATACGTCGCTACGAACCACAGTTCGAGCCCCACGTTGGGCGCCATTTAATGTGTACCCGTTTAAACCATTAGAGCTGCTTGTCGTATCCGAAGATCAGCTGGATTGCAGAATCTCGAGGTCCCCGGCTCAAAAACCTGGAAATCCTACCAACAATACCTAAATGGGGGGTGCACACTTTCTAAGATCATGTTTTGGTAAAGCAAAATGGGTATAACAACTGAATAAACGAAGAGCTCGAGATACAAACTATTCTCGGTTAAGTGGGCGAAATTAGTGGTTCAATAAAACCTCAAATGCACCAAAACATAATCCTCCTTCATAACTTAAATAAATCATCAAAACGCAGTTACAAAACTAACAAATAAATTTATTAACGAAGTGATAATAAATAAATATTGAATTAACAAATATTCCTATAACAATTACATGTAATCCGCAATTGATTCTGCGAAAATTCCTATAATAAGATTATGAAATTAAATCATCGTCCCATGGACGTTAGAAGTACTCCACTTCTTAAATAAAATTGAATAAACAAATTATCAATCAGCTGTTTGCATAACAGCTCTTAAATTTTACTCTTGTTCCCTAGTAATATATGAACAAAGATTGGTTTTAATACATCCAATGTCTTCCCATAACATTTCTACTTACTATTCCAATGTCCTCCATTGGTAAAATTAATAGAAATTAATTTTATACTGATCTTCCATAAGATCACCTTTACACAATAGTAAACAACCTTACTGTATTTAAAGAACGTCGTCACGTTCTTTAAACGTCACTCCAATTTATGGTTTAAACGTCTAAAAAAAACATTAAAGTATATTAAACTTTCGTTTAATTATCAACTAATGTTCCCAAAATTATTTAATGATTAATGGTAGAAATTATTATTAAATAATTTAATTAAAGACTATTAATATTTCCAAATTATTAATTAAGTTTGTAAAATGTTCGTTATTTAAATGTTTATTAATTATTAGAAATAATTATTAATCATGTTAATCCAAATAATAAACCATATTATTATTATTGTTTTAGGATCAGATATTCATTAAGAAAGTTATTCAGTTAACTTTATTATATCGTTAAATTCTCCTAGTTATTAATAGTATTATATTTAAATATTGTTAACAAATGTCTTATGTTATTTACATAATTCGTGATGATTCTCAATCATCCAAACTTCCTCCTCTGTTCATCTACTGACAATCCCAAATTTTTATGCTCTTAAATAAAGTGTCACTGTTACAATTTCATATCACTATCATCATAATAAAGATGTTTCGTTTCATAATTGGGCATACATACATCGCCGAACGGTTAAGTTAAGCTTATATAATTAATGTCTTATCCTTGATAATATCTTGATAATAATTAACAACATTTTCACTTTCCATCCGTTTCCCAAATATTTTCCGCCAATAGAACTAATCAATTCAACTGAGAGTCGTTTTACAATAATACTGGACAACTAAGGTCTTACTTAATTCTTTACTGTAATATATTTACTTATAATTTCCAAATAAACGCTCACAACGCGTATAATGACCTTCCCTTCTCTAATAGACTGAACAAATATCCACAGAATACTTAAACAACGACTTCTCTCAATTACATAGGTAAATTCCGTATAACATTTTCCTCAGCTTGATATTAAATAAATTTAGCTGCTATAATTCTTCACTTCAATCTCTTAATACAGTATTCTGCCATAACAACTTATTTAAATTGCATATATTGCCTTGCTTTCATAATATATTTACTTATAATAATTACAGCGTATAGCTCTTTCAGATGTTGTGAAAATACATAATAATCGACTCTAATAAACAGTGATGACGTAATGGTTTACTAGTATAAGTTACTTTAGATTTCAAATAATTGTTGTTAACATTTAATAAATATAAACATTCGTTACTTCTCTCTGGTCTTTCCAAAATATTGCGTTAATGCAATTAAAGTCAATAACAATCTCCAAGAGTGTTATAAAATTTCGTAGAATACTCAAATGTGCTAATTTGTCCGAGCAGATAAGATCTCTCAAATAAAATAAATTAATTTATCCACAGATAAATTATTATTAGTTATGACTGGCTAAAGTGGAATGTCCAAATAATGTTTCATCCTTCCACCAATTCAAAATGTTTGATTAAATAATTACTTGAGCGAAGTCAGACTCGAAGATAACTATAAAGTCTTGGAAATGTCCAAATAATAATTCATTTCCAAATAAATATTCCTTTCAAAGTCTAAGTTGCTTGGGTAAAGTAATACCATTTTCTAGAATATTGAATAATATCCAATACAAATCCAATAATATTCCAATAATGTTCAATAAACTTCAATAACGTTCAATTAAATTCAATAAAATGCAATAAAATTCCCAAAGATACGTGGATCGAAAGAACTTCGATAAACGAAATTATTAATAAAATGAGCTTAAATCTCAAAACCTATAAGTCAAAAATCCAAATGTTACTATCCGAAAATCTCACTAAAAGAAAATTAATATTTAAATGTCCAACGCTGAAAAATAATTCATGGGCTTAAACTATTTCACACACAACAAAATAATTCAGCGTTGAAATGGTGCCATGCTCTCTGATATTCTATTCTACGACTAACTACAATAAGAACCAACAATAGCTACTAATGAGGATATCTTTTTCTACCTTGCGATGACATCTTGTAGAAGAAGTATGGAGGGAATTACTGACGACACCAGCAATTCCACACTTACTGATCTTCATCCTCTTTCTTCGGAAGATTGCCTTGTCACGACTCGAACCCTGCTCCCCGCTCGTCAATCTCCCTGGCTGGCTTCGAACACGGAGCTCGCCTCGATCAGCGGAAACGCAAGAATCCCCCAGTCTCGAAGAATAATGAACTGCTTCGCTTCGGGTCTGATAATATCTAGCCATGACGCGGTAATCAAGTTCCATCTCGTAATGTTGGATTGTAGCCTTGTAATCGTTACACCACATCTTATAATTTTAAGATTAATTTCGGTTGCCCGGTATCCCAGTCCAACAGTGTAACATCACGTTCCCTGCGCATAACT
This sequence comes from Meconema thalassinum, assembly GCA_946902985.2. NCBI lineage: Eukaryota > Metazoa > Arthropoda > Insecta > Orthoptera > Tettigoniidae > Meconema > Meconema thalassinum. The sequence continues at coordinate 539,782,705 of OX336392.1, forward strand.
TGGCTTAAAACATGATCACTACTGCGTTAAACACAACGTTAACTGTTCCCCTTAACGCTTGCATGTCGAACATTTCGATAAAAAGCTTGCCACTAAACAGAGACTTGCTATAAATGAGTGCTGCTGTCATACAAATGTTAGCACAGGCAGATAACGGGCCTTGCCTTCTCGCCTGTATAGCTGACACGCACCAAGCGAAACGTGCTTATTTAACGAAAGTGCTTTCAACAAAGAAAACTATCTTATTCTTTCGAATTTCGTCTTGAAACTTTCATGTAATGTGCACACGATGTTTCTCTTTAGTTTAGTCAAACTTTCAATACTAGTTTCACACGAGAACTGATATTACGACGATATTCTGTTCCCCACATCTTCACCGGACTTCTCATGCTAACTTCTGACCGACGGGACTGCCTCCCTCGCCGACAAACTATGTTCGCGTGAGACCCCTATCTCGCACACGCTAATTTCAGGAACTCACTTGTCGCAGGTCCGTTCCGCTCGTCACCTCAGCACAAAAGACCCTCATCGGCAGAGCGTCACCTCGCACCTCAAAACCAATCGAATGGCGCGTCATGAAAAGAAGCGGCTAACCAATCATTACTTATATCTTCTTACAGGATTATCCAACTTCCATCTCTGGGTGACCATCATAAATCCTTTTAATTTAGATCCTTTTTCAATAGTTTTAAATGTGCAGATTCTCTCTTCTTTAGTAAAAGGCAGTTTATAAATCGACGAAGCTCCTCATCAAGCGCGCTCATATCTCCTACCCTTACTGATTCTGGCAATTGGATTAGCCAATCAACGCATTTCTCTTCGAACTCTACAAGTTGCTATGGGCAGCCTAGCGAAAATACTACGCAGCATTGCCCCAAGAGCGGCTTCGCTCGCCATTTTGTTGTTGTCAAACACAATCTGAAGCTTCGTCTCGTATTAAAATTTTAAAAATGTCGTAATTCCTCCAAAAATATCGCAATCTTCTCCAAATTTCACCAAAACGTCCTAAATAGCATCCTGTCCATCCTGAATCATTTAGAATTCGAGTTCATTTTCCCCTTAACGCTTGAATCAAAGCGTGACCAATGCTTTTATTCGGGTTTCATAAAACAAACTTTGAAATAGAATTCTAAATTCGTTTGTTAATCCACTCTCTCATAAAATTTCTTCAGATTCTTAGCATTGAATCTTCCCACTGAATAATCGCTATCAATCTCCAAAATTTCATAACAGTTGTTTCCAAAAACAGTGCCCACTCTAAACGGACCCATGTATACAATCGAAAATTTTGTGTATATCTTCTGAGCTACATCAGCTTTCGTTGGTTTCCTAATCAGGACTAAATCTCCGACGTTAAATGGTGCACTGATTCGTTTTCCCAGAATCCTCTTCATACGTTTGTCTGCTGCCTTTCTTAAATTATCCTTGGCTTTCTCGATCCTTTCTCTTCTCGGAATTTCTGGATCTTTAGGTATGGAATCAAACAAATTCTTCCAAGGCCTCTCTGGCTTCCTATCAAAGTGGAGCATCAACGGAACATCCGCCGAACTCTCGTGAAACGTTGTATTAAGGCATTCTTCAATGATGGGAACGAATCTAACCCAACTTCGATGATCATTAGGACAAAAAATCCTACAGAATTTTGCAAATTCCGACATAATTCTTTCGCTGGGATTCGTCTCCGGACATCGCACACTAGAAAATATATGCTTAATGTCTAGCCTTTCCATGGCTTCCTGAAATCCCATAGACGTAAACTGAGGCCCATGGTCAGTTAAAATAAATTCCGGCTTTCCTGCCTTCGGAATTACTGATCTCTCAATTCTATTCAAACTTGCCTTGTTGTAGCTTTCTGGATCGGATCCAAAGATACCAATTTTGAAAATACGTCTATCGTTACTAATACAAACTGATTTCCTCTATGTCCCTTGGGACATGGACCAAAGATGTCGCAGGCGAATAGTTCAAGGGGTTTAGATGGTATAATGGACCTAGGTCTTACCTTAAGAAGCTCCGATGTATATTTCCCTTTCTGACATTTCTCACAAGTTCGAATGATCTCAGCCACCGAATTCCTCAACTTCTTCCAATAAAACATTTCCTGTAAAGTATTGACAGTCTTATCCAAACCACCGTGGCCTATACTGTGGTGTGTCAACCAAACCAAAGGTTTTACTAAATTGGGAGGAACCATAACTCTGACTCTTGTCTTCTCCTTATCGACATACTTGCAAACAATGTCTCCTGACAAAACATATCGATTCGAGCGTCTTCGGACATTCTCATAGTCTGGATCAGCATTATCCATATAACCTTTCAAAAACCGATACATGATCCTTATTGGAGTGTATCTTTTCTGTGATACATTGATCCTCTCAAGTTTCACCAAAGTCTCTTGATCTTTCGGCTCCAATTGTATCGCATTTATCTGGATATTCTCTACAGGATTACGCGATAAAGCATCAGCTTAAAGATTATCCTTACCAGGTTGATGGATTATGGTCGCATTAAACTGCTGAACAAACAAAGTCCATCTTGTTAATCGATCGCTGGATAAATCCGACTGCATCATGAACTGGAGAGCTTTATGGTCAGTTAAAATAACAATTTGATGTCCCAGCAGGACTTTCTTCCATTGCTGCAACGCCGTTACAAAGGCTAGCACCTCCAACTCAGTGGTAAAATAATTTTCCTCATGTTTCCTCAGTTTCCTACTGCAAAATCCAATATAATGCTTATTTCCACTCTCATCCTTCTGATATAACACAGCACTGATTCCCACTCTCGACGCATCTGATTCTAAATAGAATATACGGTCGAATTCTGGATACTCCAATTTAATATTATTTCTAAGCATTTCTTTTGCTTTTTCACATGCCTCTTCTGCTGCGGGACCCCATTTCCATCTATTTTTTTAAGAAGATCAGACAATGGTGCCATGACCTCTGAATATCGGCTACAGTGATTACTCAAGAATTGGCACATGCCTACAAATTCTCGAACTTGTCTCACTTTAGTAGGTCTAGGGAATCGAACAATAGCTTCTACTTTCTTCTCATTCGGATGGTAGCCAAACTGATCAGTGGTGTGACCCAAGAAATCTATTCTTTCCTTCAAAAAGTGGCACTTGCCAAAATTTACCTTAATATTTGATTCTCTCAAATCCAAAAACAACTTCTTTAAATGTTCCAAATGTTCCCTTTCATTCTCAGATGAAATGATAAGATCATCAATATAACACATTGTGTTTTCCTTCACCTCGTCACTAAGCTTACTGTCCAAAGCTCTTATTAAAGCTGGTCCACTGTTGACAATACCAAAAGGTAATCTCAAAAATACGTAGCTCGATTGGTCGAATAAAAACCCGGTATATTGTCTACTATCTTCTGAGAGTTCTATCTGATAAAAGGAGGCTGTGAGATCCAGTACACTGAAACATGACTTTCCTTTAAATCTGCTTAATAAATCTCGAATCCTCGGTGGTCTATCTGTCTCCGGCAAAATCAACGCATTGATACTTCTTGCATCGAGGCATAAACGTAATTGTCCATTGCTTTTCTTCACAACAGTTATAGGATTGATATAGGATGATGCTTGCTTTCTAATTATTCCATCCTCTTCCATTTTCCTAATAATTCCTTTCACTTCCTCGTAATATATTTCAGGAATAGGGTATATCTTTTTCTGGTAAGGCATTTCATTGGTCAATCGAATACGATACTGGAAATCTTTAATTAGACCTGGTTTCTCATAAAAATGTCTTTGAATTCGATTATCAAATCTTCAAATTCTTCTTGGATTTCCTCGAACCCTTCAATCGATTGAGTATGATATTCTCTTTCTCTTTCCACTTCACTCACAATGTTTTCTAAAACATCCTCCCTATAATCTGTATCTAGATCTGTACTTATTTCCTGTCCTTCCAAATTCTCCGCTTCCAAATTATTCTCGTATAGTTTCATCACTCGATTCTTCAAATCGATAACTGCTCCTACTTTTCCAATAAAATCTATTCCCAGAATCATATCAAAGTTGATTTTCTGTACCACGATAAAGACATGTTCATACTCTTTCTCATTGATCTTGAAATTTAACAATACTTGTACTTCACATTTGACCGTCTTTTCCTGAAAGATACCCCTCACCTTCACCGTTGAAGCTGGCAAAATCGTCATACTGTTGCCTTTCAAAAGCCTCAAATAACATTCCTCGGACAAAATCGAAACTACTGCCCCAGTATCAACCAAAGATTTGCATTTCTCCTCTTCCACATGAATATTAATAATGGGTAATTCTGTTTTCCTTTCCTCTCTTATAATATCTTCCTCGAAGAGTAAGTCTTCGTCAGTGACCTGGTAAATCTCATTAATCATGACATTGTGATACGACAAGTGACCTTCATTTAATTGCGCTTCGTAATTGGATTTTTTTGTTGTTCAGGGGCTGTTTCTTCGGCTCTTCCCTGTTGACTAGTGCCTGGTTTAGGGTCAACTTCACTCCTGTTGTTATTTCTGGAATCTCGAGTTGTATTCCCCTGGTTAGCGTTTCTAATGTACTCCTGACCTTCACGATATCTCTCATTATACTGCTGTCTAGAAAATACATCATCGTTATAGTTTTTATAGCGGCTATAACCCCTATTGTTTCGATTATTCTGATCATTTCGTTGGTTGGAGTTGTAGTTCCTATAATTGTTGTTATTATAGTTATTGTTATTGCGGAAATAACCTGTCCTTCTGTTATTTTCTCCATTTCTACGCTCCTCTTGCTGGTAAGGTCTACCTTCTCTGAATCGGCGGTACCTTGGTTCATACCGTCTGTCTCTAAAGTAATTGTTCCTATCAGGACCTGATTTAGTTTGAACTTGGTTCGTTACTTCTTCCGTTTGTTGGGTCTGATCAATGACTATCGTATTCACCTCTCTACTATCCTGCCTGTTTCTAGGAATTACATTAGGCATGGAGCTTGTGTAGTCAAGTCTACGAAGTAGTTCATCCATCTTGGCAAGATCATTGACTCCTGACGATATTAAATTACGTCTGACATCGACTGGAAGCTGCCTAGAAATAGCTTCTATCAATTCTGTTTGTGTCAAAGGGGGTTGAAGGTAACGTAGTTTCGCTAATTGCATATTAAATAAATCAGCGTACTTAGATGGGAGAGTACCTAAGTATTTCTTAGAATAAACCTCCGCTCTCAAATCTTGCTGTCTTTCCACACTCCAATATCTCTTGACTAGAGCTTCGGCAAATTCCTCAAAGTCTCCGAACGTATATCTGAATGCACGATACCACTCCAAAGGTGATCCCTCGAGATAGCGTTCCACGATACGCATTTCTCTATCTTGAGATATATGATTTTCATAAAAATAATCACGGAGATGCGTAACGAACTCAATTGGTGTAAGACCATCTTTATCATTAAATTTTCGAGGTTTTTCTTCAAAATTTCTAATGATAGTGACATTAGATGCTCTGTTCGAAGGGTGTACCTGTCTTAGACTTCCTATCCCGAAATCATTCTCTCCTATATCTATATCTTGTTGCATCGAAAGTCCTATCGGAGTTTGTTTTGCTCTAACATCTCTAATTTCATCTTCTAATCGTGTCATCCTAGCTTGATCTGTTTCCTTTACTTCGTTTTCGGTCTCGACCTGATTTCCTAGGCATTCCTGAATCTCCTTTCTAAGTTCGTCCTTTAATGAAATCTTAATAGCTTCTGCCGTCAATGCATCGCCTAAGTTAATATTTTGAATGCCCCTTTTAATTTCCTCAAGCTCAATTAACCTCCTTTCCCTATCGTCCGTCAAGTTATTATCCATTCGATTCACTTTAACTCCTAAAGACTTAGTTTCATTCATTTCTCTATCGAGATCTGCTCTTACTCCTGACATATCATCACTTTGAGTTTTCTGTACAAGATTGATTCTTTTAATTAAATCCTCCCTTGCATCAGAAACATCCTTATTTAATCTAGCTTCAGTCGAAACTATCTTGGTTTCCATATCACGTTTGATGCTTGAAACATGATCGGAACTGAGTTTCTTCCAATCATCTTTCAATGCTTCCAAACTTTTTTTGACAATATTTTCCACGTCTACATCAATTCCATCTTTCAACAATTTACTGTGATCCTGTACTTGTGTTTTCAAACTGTCAACAACTATTTTAAGTTCTGTTAACCTCATGTTAGTTTGTGATGTGTTTCCCTCAGCTTGTTGTTTATTGGATTCCCAATCTTTTCTGATTTCAGTCTGGAAATTCTCATTACTTGTTTCTAATTCTTTAAACTTATGTTGCATGTTGGACTCAATTCCACCTAATCTTGATTGAACTTGTTCTGTGTTAGACTCTACACTACCTAGTCTAGTTTGTAAATCGACGGTGTTGTTCTGAATTTTGATGACTCTTTCTTTGAGTAATGTAGACTCCTCTTGGGCCTTTCTAACATTTCCCTGTATCTTGTCAACGTTTTCCTGTATCTTGTCGACATTACCCTGTATCTTGTCAACGTTTTCCTGCATCTTGTCGACTGTGTTCGTGACTTGTGTAGAACTAATTTGCAATTTATTAACATCGCTGCTAACGGAAGTAGCACTGCTTTGTAATTTCTCCAAAGACTCTTGTAATTCACCTAGATCTTGTTTAATACTGTCTTTAACACTTTCCTTTACTGTGTCAGCAATGTTTTCTGCTATAGTGTCCCTAACACTTTCTTTAACAGCATCTACCTCTGTTTTAACGTTTTCAATTACAGATTCATTAATAGTGTCCCTACTTTTCTCTACTTCTTCCCTAACAGACTTAAATTTCTTTTCAGCGTCCTCTTTAGCACTCTTAAAACCTTTCTGGGTGTACGTGCGAACACCTTCCACATCTTTTGTCAGATTGTCCATCTTATTTTGGACATCTGAAAACATCTTATATACCTCTTCAATCTTCATTGCCATTGCAACAATTACAAATATTTCAACTGCTACGGGAACATGACATACACTGCAGAACTAGAACACCAAAGAGCAACCATTTTCAACTTAATATTTGGGAATTTTATTGTTTACCAGACTTATGCTAAACCCTAGAGTAATTCTGTTAATGATTTACTTAAATCATGAAGCCCTAATTCTATTATTATTAATTAATTTTGATCATTTACGTTACATGACTGTGGCAGAAATGTCAACAACCGGATTATCAAACCATCAGATTTAGATTATAAGTCAGCTTTCTGTTTCTCGACTTATTCTTCCTTACACAGGATTTCTTTCAATCTAATCTTCCAAAATTAAAACAATTGCACCCAATCACGCCCAATTAAGCCTCAACAAACCAAATCGTGCCTGACATCACGAAATACGTCGCTACGAACCACAGTTCGAGCCCCACGTTGGGCGCCATTTAATGTGTACCCGTTTAAACCATTAGAGCTGCTTGTCGTATCCGAAGATCAGCTGGATTGCAGAATCTCGAGGTCCCCGGCTCAGAAACCTGGAAATCCTACCAACAATAGCTAAATGGGGGGTGCACACTTTCTAAGATCATGTTTTGGTAAAGCAAAATGGGTATAACAACTGAATAAACGAAGAGCTCGAGATACAAACTATTCTCGGTTAAGTGGGCGAAATTAGTGGTTCAATAAAACCTCAAATGCACCAAAACATAATCCTCCTTCATAACTTAAATAAATCATCAAAACGCAGTTACAAAACTAACAAATAAATTTATTAACGAAGTGATAATAAATAAATATTGAATTAACAAATATTCCTATAACAATTACATGTAATCCGCAATTGATTCTGCGAAAATTCCTATAATAAGATTATGAAATTAAATCATCGTCCCATGGACGTTAGAAGTACTCCACTTCTTAAATAAAATTGAATAAACAAATTATCAATCAGCTGTTTGCATAACAGCTCTTAAATTTTACTCTTGTTCCCTAGTAATATATGAACAAAGATTGGTTTTAATACATCCAATGTCTTCCCATGACATTTCTACTTACTATTCCAATGTCCTCCATTGGTAAAATTAATAGAAATTAATTTTATACTGATCTTCCATAAGATCACCTTTACACAATAGTAAACAACCTTACTGTATTTAAAGAACGTCGTCACGTTCTTTAAACGTCACTCCAATTTATGGTTTAAACGTCTAAAAAAAACATTAAAGTATATTAAACTTTCGTTTAATTATCAACTAATGTTCCCAAAATTATTTAATGATTAATGGTAGAAATTATTATTAAATAATTTAATTAAAGACTATTAATATTTCCAAATTATTAATTAAGTTTGTAAAATGTTCGTTATTTAAATGTTTATTAATTATTAGAAATAATTATTAATCATGTTAATCCAAATAATAAACCATATTATTATTATTGTTTTAGGATCAGATATTCATTAAGAAAGTTATTCAGTTAACTTTATTATATCGTTAAATTCTCCTAGTTATTAATAGTATTATATTTAAATATTGTTAACAAATGTCTTATGTTATTTACATAATTCGTGATGATTCTCAATCATCCAAACTTCCTCCTCTGTTCAACTACTGACAATCCCAAATTTTTATGCTCTTAAATAAAGTGTCACTGTTACAATTTCATATCACTATCATCATAATAAAGATGTTTCGTTTCATAATTGGGCATACATACATCGCCGAACGGTTAAGTTAAGCTTATATAATTAATGTCTTATCCTTGATAATATCTTGATAATAATTAACAACATTTTCACTTTCCATCCGTTTCCCAAATATTTTCCGCCAATAGAACTATTCAATTCAACTGAGAGTCGTTTTACAATAACACTGGACAACTAAGGTCTTACTTAATTCTTTACTGTAATATATTTACTTATAATTTCCAAATAAACGCTCACAACGCGTATAATGACCTTCCCTTCTCTAATAGACTGAACAAATATCCACAGAATACTTAAACAACGACTTCTCTCAATTACATAGGTAAATTCCGTATAACATTTTCCTCAGCTTGATATTAAATAAATATAGCTGCTATAATTGTTCACTTCAATCTCTTAATACAGTATTCTGCCATAACAACTTATTTAAATTGCATATATTGCCTTGCTTTCATAATATATTTACTTATAATAATTACAGCGTATAGCTCTTTCAGATGTTGTGAAAATACATAATAATCGACTCTAATAAACAGTGATGACGTAATGGTTTACTAGTATAAGTTACTTTAGATTTCAAATAATTGTTGTTAACATTTAATAAATATAAACATTCGTTACTTCTCTCTGGTCTTTCCAAAATATTGCGTTAATGCAATTAAAGTCAATAACAATCTCCAAGAGTGTTATAAAATTTCGTAGAATACTCAAATGTGCTAATTTGTCCGAGCAGATAAGATCTCTCAAATAAAATAAATTAATTTATCCACAGATAAATTATTATTAGTTATGACTGGCTAAAGTGGAATGTCCAAATAATGTTTCATCCTTCCACCAATTCAAAATGTTTGATTAAATAATTACTTGAGCGAAGTCAGACTCGAAGATAACTATAAAGTCTTGGAAATGTCCAAATAATAATTCATTTCCAAATAAATATTCCTTTCAAAGTCTAAGTTGCTTGGGTAAAGTAATACCATTTTCTAGAATATTGAATAATATCCAATAAAAATCCAATAATATTCCAATAATGTTCAATAAACTTCAATAACGTTCAATTAAATTCAATAAAATGCAATAAAATTCCCAAAGATACGTGGATCGAAAGAACTTCGATAAACGAAATTATTAATAAAATGAGCTTAAATCTCAAAACCTATAAGTCAAAAATCCAAATGTTACTATCCGAAAATCTCACTAAAAGAAAATTAATATTTAAATGTCCAACGCTGAAAAATAATTCCTGGGCTTAAACTATTTCACACACAACAAAATAATTCAGCGTTGAAATGGTGCCATGCTCTCTGATATTCTATTCTACGACTAACTACAATAAGAACCAACAATAGCTACTAATGAGGATATCTTTTTCTACCTTGCGATGACATCTTGTAGAAGAAGTATGGAGGGAATTACTGACGACACCAGCAATTCCACACTTACTGATCTTCATCCTCTTTCTTCGGAAGATTGCCTTGTCACGACTCGAACCCTGCTCCCCGCTCGTCAATCTCCCTGGCTGGCTTCGAACACGGAGCTCGCCTCGATCAGCGGAAACGCAAGAATCCCCCAGTCTCGAAGAATAATGAACTGCTTCGCTTCGGGTCTGATAATATCTAGCCATGACGCGGTAATCAAGTTCCATCTCGTAATGTTGGATTGTAGCCTTGTAATCGTTACACCACATCTTATAATTTTAAGATTAATTTCGGTTGCCCGGTATCCCAGTCCAACAGTGTAACATCACGTTCCCTGCGCATAACTTGGCTTAAAACATGATCACTACTGCGTTAAACACAACGTTAACTGTTCCCCTTAACGCTTGCATGTCGAACATTTCGATAAAAAGCATGCCACTAAACAGAGACTTGCTATAAATGAGTGCTGCTGTCATACAAATGTTAGCACAGGCAGATAACGGGCCTTGCCTTCTCGCCTGTATAGCTGACACGCACCAAGCGAAACGTGCTTATTTAACGAAAGTGCTTTCAACAAAGAAAACTATCTTATTCTTTCGAATTTCGTCTTGAAACTTTCATGTAATGTGCACACGATGTTTCTCTTTAGTTTAGTCAAACTTTCAATACTAGTTTCACACGAGAACTGATATTACGACGATATTCTGTTCCCCACATCTTCACCGGACTTCTCATGCTAACTTCTGACCGACGGGACTGCCTCCCTCGCCGACAAACTATGTTCGCGTGAGACCCCTATCTCGCACACGCTAATTTCAGGAACTCACTTGTCGCAGGTCCGTTCCGCTCGTCACCTCAGCACAAAAGACCCTCATCGGCAGAGCGTCACCTCGCACCTCAAAACCAATCGAATGGCGCGTCATGAAAAGAAGCGGCAAACCAATCATTGCTTATATCTTCTTACAGGATTATCCAACTTCCATCTCTGGGTGACCATCATAAATCCTTTTAATTTAGATCCTTTTTCAATAGTTTTAAATGTGCAGATTCTCTCTTCTTTAATAAAAGGCAGTTTATAAATCGACGAAGCTCCTCATCAAGCGCGCTCATATCTCCTACCCTTACTGATTCTGGCAATTGGATTAGCCAATCAACGCTTTTCTCTTCGAACTCTACAAGTGGCTATGGGCAGCCTAGCGAAAATACTACGCAGCATTGCCCCAAGAGCGGCTTCGCTCGCCATTTTGTTGTTGTCAAACACAATCTGAAGCTTCCTCTCGTATTAAAATTTTAAAAATGTCGTAATTCCTCCAAAAATATCGCAATCTTCTCCAAATTTCACCAAAACGTCCTAAATAGCATCCTGTCCATCCTGAATCATTTAGAATTCGAGTTCAATACTACCTTCCTGAGAGAATATACAGTCCAAGAACTTAAAATTGTCTACCTAACATAATTCAATTTAGTTCCTATCTAGCATTCTATTTTTTGCATTTCTTCCCTACAGACGTAACCTGTTTTTGAAATGCTGATTTTCATGCCATTTTCCCTACATTTCAGCATAAGCCAGACTACTTACCTGGTTTCCACCTATTGAATCCCGCCCAGTCAGTTTATGCCCTTCAGCAAATGGTCCATAATAAACAGTAGAGGTGAGAGGTTACAGTCTTGCCTCACTCCTGTAATAACTTAAAATCAATAACTCATCCTACCATCAACTCTCACTGCATCCTGATTATCAATATAAATACTTTTGATTGCCTGTAGCAGCCCTCCCTCAATACCATAATCCCTCAGGATGCTCAGCATCTTCTCCTTGGGTACTCTATAGAACGCCTTCTCTAGATCTACAAAACACAAACGTCTATTCCTCTCATAGCATTTCTCAATAACTTGGCAGATATTAAAAATTTGATCTTGACATCCTCGTTGTGGTCTAAAGCCACACTGGTTTTCATCCATCTTACTCTCGACCAATTATCACTCTCTCCTTTCTACAATACCTGTGTACACTTTGCTCTGGACTCTTATCAAATAAATGCCTTTATAATGGTTGCAATCTTTCCTGTTACCTTACTTAAAATTGGGTTGATTTCTGATTTTGTCCAGTCAGAGGGTACCTTTCCTAATTCCCATGCCAATTCTATTATCCTATGCAACCATTTCATCCCTGCTTTCCCACTATACTTTGCCATTTCTGGCTGAATTTTGCTGATCCCTGCCGCTTTGTGACCACCCTCTCTAATTCCTCAACCATGAATCCTGTTCTTATTCTCCTCCTGCATAATCTCAAAATCTGCCACATTTACATTTAGCAAATTTTTGAAGTACTGTTGCCCTCCTCCCAATGCTACCTTAATATTTACAAAGTGTTCCCCTGAATTATTCAGACACTTTTCACTTCTCTTTTCCTTCCATTTCTAAGATTCTTTATAACACCCCAAAAAAGCTTTCCTGCCGCTAGGCCTAGCATTTCCCCCCTTATTTCCTTTTAGCTGTACTATTATTTGTTTGGTCTGTTCCTTTCTATTACATAAAGCTGTCTGCTGGATTCCTACTTTGGAGCCATTTTTTAAAGCATTCTTTGACATTTACAAGCCGAATTCACTATGCCATTTCACGAGGTTGTGTGCTTTTTTCTGTCTTGACCCAGTTTTCCCAAGACATCCTTGTTCTCTGACCTCCCCTTTTCATTGAGTTGTAATTCTTTACCCTCTACTCTTTGGAATATTTCATCAATCATATCAATATATTTCTGCCAAGTTCCTTATCCCGAAGATTTCCAACTATAATCCATCTGCAAATAGATCGCACTTGCTTATTTCACACCATATCAATTTGTGGTCTGTTTCAGTAAAAAATACCCTGCAATTCCTTAACAATTTCCTAAATTGAAAGTCAGTTGTCATGACGTCAAGAGGCTGGAGTAGGGCAAACTATGAGTTGCGACACATGCTCACCAGGCTCCATGGTTTTCATTACAATGTCGAAAGAAGACTTACCAAAACCCTGCCGAGGACTGCGAATGTGAAAGGTGCAATGAAAAATGTGAATGATATCACGTCATGAAGTGTCATAAACAAGCAGAATCCCTAACAGTGTTTTGCACAGAGGACTGAGAACTTTGTATTGAAAAGCAGTCGTGCTGAAGATTTCATTTACGACTTTGTACTAACTGATTATGTATATTTTGGCCATTGGCTGCTCTCATTACATTATAAATTGAAAGTGAGTAATGATATAGTGTAATATCGACTTGGTATCTGTGAATCTCCTTGTTCTTCGTGAATGAGTTCGCAACAGCTAACCCCATGTTAGCACATAAGTCTAGTAAATATTCTCCATTGGTGTTCGCTTCTCTATCATCACCCCACTTACCCATTACCTGCTCATACCCCTCAGTCCTATTTTCTATTCTAGCATTGAAATCTCCCATCAGTACTACACCATCTTGATTGTTAAACTCTCACTACCATATCACTCAGAGCCTCATAAAATCTGACTACTTCGTCATATTCAGCCCCTTCATATGGAGCGTACACTGAAACAATCCTGCAATTTCCAAATCTATCCACATTAATTGTTCATTTACATACATCACAAAAACTATGTTACGCTCTAAGGTTCTCATGACTCCCCACTTTGCCCTGGCTCGCTTTACACCTGACGGGTCATCATCATCATCATCATCATGTACAGTTTCCAGCACCAGGCTGGGTCTGTTTGGAACATAAGCCTCGCCACTTAGTCCTTTCTGCCCACCACCTCTCCGGTGTCATTCTGGTCCAGTCCTCGCCTCTCTTCTTGACACATTCCTCCACTCCTTTCAGCCATCTATCTCTTTTCTTCTGCATCTGCATCTCATGTATCCCCTTGGGAATCTTCTTCTCATCCATTCTCTTTAAGTGTCCATACCACCTCAGTCTTGATGTCTCAATCCTACCTTGCAAGGGCTCCTCTTTCACCATTTCCCTGACCGTTTCATTCCTCACCCTGTCTCTTCTTGTTACTCCGATCCTTGTTACTCCCGATTCGCAGGAACTTCATTTCAACTGCCTGTATTCTGCTTATGTCTCCTTTCTTCATTGTACACGTTTCTGAAGCATAGGTCAGTATCGGGATATAGTAGCTTCTGTATAACACTCCCTTGCTTTTTTGTGGGACATCTTTATTCCTCCTGACAGGTACACCTTGTAATCTCCTACTTCCTCCTCTCGAGCTCTCTTTATCTGAACTTTACTAATCCCTAGAATATCCAATCCCTTCCCAATTGCTGACTCAGCTAGCTTTACTTTCTTCCTTCCATAAGCCCCGTCGATATTAATAGCACCTCATCGAATACCCAATCTATTGCTTGTTCGTTTCCAAGGAGTCCCTGATCTGTCAGATGGGAGTGGGACTTCATCACTCCGTTAGGTCCGAGGCATGCTCAAGACATTTTTAGCAGGTTTAAGAAGTACACGTGAAGCAGGTTGCTAGCCTTACTTACACAGGGCCCCACGAGTTTCACCTCAGGGAATAAACAAGGGAGTTGGGTAGTTAAGATGCGTAATCACAAGGAGGGCCGTGACTCAGAATATGTCCAAGATGCCCACTCATTCCATAGTAACTGGTATCCAGACTGTCAGGACCCCTTACTAGGCTACTCAGCTGTTGCCTATGGTTCACGAACTAGGACGTGACTACACCGTTAATACAATAATTAACTACTGTTGAATGAAGTATGATACTGGAAGGAATCAGGATGTGCATAAGGAATTATGAAGGAATGATATCGGGACAAAAATAAGTGCATATGCTGTATTAGACATAGTATATATTCTTCTTTTCTATTTTTTAAAGAAATAAAATCCACATAACATTTTCATAAAAAGAGCAATATTGAATTTCATGAAGTCATTTTCCCAGTAGAGAACTGTCATTGAATGGTAGAGCCACGTGCATTGCAAACCTGCAAGAGAAAAATATCAAGTTAACATACCACTCTTAATAATGTTGTTCATTCATTAAGGGGCCTTGCGACATTGTGATCATCTAACCCCATGTAGTTGGTGTGTAATCTGTCTGACAACCTGTGTCATTGTGATGGCTGTAAGTGTATTTGTATTGGAGGCTAGGGTTTGGAAGGAGGTGGCCATGGCCTTAATTTAGGAACCACACCAGCATTTGCCTGGGGTAGAGGTGGGAAAAAGTTTTTAGGTTGGCTAAGATGGAAACTGAACCCATTTCTTCTCAGTTCTGCATCACGAGATTGAGTGTATCTAGTGTCAACCCTCAGACCATATTATATGTCTTGGCATAGCCAAATCATCTGGATCTACACGTACACAGAAGTCAGAAGATGCATTATTTTTAATAATAATACATTCTTCATTGCTCTGGAGGAGTGTAATAGGCCTTACCAGCCACCTCAATGCACCTGAAGCCTTGATTTTAGGTACTCATATTGAATGCCACGAAGTAAAAATATGACTTTTAATTTTTCCACTCACAAAGAAAGAAAATTTCAACAAGAATATTTTCCACCCAAGAAAGGGCAAGACGATCAATACGTATGAAGAAGTACTGGGAGGACCGCAAGGCTCGTACAGTTCCTACAAGTCGACGAACGAATGGTTGGTTAAAGTGATCCTATGTGGTCTCAAAAGGCGAAGAAGTAGAAGAAGAAGAATGCCACGAAGTGGGGAATGCCACTAACTTACATTAGAACA
Organism: Meconema thalassinum; assembly: GCA_946902985.2. Classification (NCBI taxonomy): domain Eukaryota; kingdom Metazoa; phylum Arthropoda; class Insecta; order Orthoptera; family Tettigoniidae; genus Meconema; species Meconema thalassinum. Next base: position 539,798,490 of record OX336392.1, read on the forward strand.
AATAGGCCAACACCATAATTTAATGCAAGCACAATATGCAGAAAGGTCCTTGTGCACCCTGTCTTGCTGTGATATTAGACAGACCACCTTAAAATTATACCGAGGGCATGGTGGTGCAGCGATCAAGCTGTTTGCCTCTTACCAAGGCGGACCGGGTTCGATTCCCGGTCAATGCATGTGAGATTTTCAAAAACAGAAGTACAAGTTTGTTAGGGTCAGATTGAGAATTAATGTTCACAAAAATTCATGTCTCATCCCCTTGCAGTCAACATACAGCTTGATCAAGAGTAACAGGGCTGCTAATATTCACTTCGGCTCTCTGTCAACTGTTATGAGAAGGGGAGCTGTAATATTTTGTAATGCATATTGTGTTCATTTCTATCTGTGTTTGATTGGTTTGTTGTTATATTGATTGAATATGAGGAAGAATGAATAGTTGATTGATTTTTCGATTGAATGTACGAGTGAGTGAAGTAATGTAATCTTTTGTTTTTAGATCCTCGAATGTCTCTTCCATATATATACTGTTTCCCGTTTCTGGAACTTTTTCTTTCTAGCTTTTCATTTACTGTATATTTTTTCCCTTTTGTACACTTTTTCTGTGTCTCCAGGTTTCTGTTTACTGTAGATAGTCTTTAATTTTCTGTAAATAATATTAATGTTTCTTGAACATTTGGGACTGTATGAATGACTGAAATGGAGAGGTAATTTTCTTACAGGATGTTTGAGTATGTTTGTAAGGTTGAGGTTGTTCATAGATAATAGTATCAAGGACCGTGAACATTTCCGTATCACTTCAAAATTTCCATTGGAGCAAGAAGATAAATACAGTACATATTCCAACCACTCCGCAAAGAGCCTTTATTCATCTCATAGACCATATCAAGATGTTTTTAAAGAAAAATATTTTAGACTAATTTACAGGAATATACAAATACTAACTATTTAGAAATATGTAATTTTCACAAAATTACTTTTATATTATACTGGCTATACCCAGCATGCGTTGCAATGCCAATCAAAGACAGATAGAAAGACTGGAAGATAATAATGTTATTGGGTTTACGTCTGTTTTAACTACTGTGGCTTTTAGAGACGCCGGGGTGACAGAATTTTGGCCCGAAGTCTTTAACGTGCTAGTAAATCTACTGACATGGCCCCCTCGCATTTGCGCACCCTCAAATGCCAACTGGCTGCACCAGGATTTGATTCAGCAACTTTGGTCACAGCAGGCGAGAACATTACCGCTGAGCCATGCAGCCAGCCCAAGAAAGAATAAGAATAAGTGTTTGAATGGTAATTTCATTTACTGAAGTGCCGTTGGATAAACAATATTCTTTGTTTTTCTGTCTGGTGCGTATATAAATAAATCCAAAGGTTTTCCGACGCGTGAGCACGCCACACCCAGCTGACCATGTGAGCATTTTCATTTTCATTTCACTCGTGTGCCATCTAATGTAAAATTGATTTACTTATTCAGAAAAATTGGTGGGAGTGTGCACAACAACTCACCAAAGTTTCATCGCAATTGGCGGAATTGTATAAGAACGCTTAGAGGACTCTCCTGAAACGATTCGTTGGCCGACAATCATTTGTTGAAACTACTCGTATGCTACCTACTACCAAATGTTTTTTCTAATTCAGAAACCTTTGCAGCAGTGTGCACATAGGTGCAGTGGCACCATCTTTTTTAAACAACACAGGAGGATTCCATAAGTCGTACGTAATGTGCAGATGTTACCGTCACAGTTTTGGCCTTCTCTTCAGAATGGTAAGAGCCTACAATTCTAAAATCAAGGACAGCGCACCAAACAGTCACATGTTCGCTGTGGAGGTTCTGTCTAGGATTGGTTGCGGACCAGTACCGAAAATTTTGTTCACTAACTTAGCCCGACAAATGAAAGTGCGCTTCATCACTTTCCAGTAGCCTGGAGTCAGCTGCCACAGCTTCCAGGATAGTCTCACAACACGCTCTGCGGTTGGCCCAATCACATTCACCAAGTTCCTGCACACCTACCATTTTATACGGAACTTCATAGCGGTGTGTAAAAGTCTCCGTACGGTGCGATCTGAGAGTCGCAAAGCACTTGCGTGCCTACGTTGAGTAAGGAATTCCTCACTGCACGGATGTTCTCTGACCCCACGAGGCCTACCACATGGATTCGCTTTAACACTTGAACCAGTTCCTTTCAAACACGCCATGCTAGCGACTGACGAGACGAGGCGATGCACGTGTTCTACAAGGCCACACGCACATCGACGTGGCCAATACGGGTGCTAGATATCATAAATGGCAAACATTCCTCTTTTAAACTGCGCAATAAATTTGTAAATTTCATGTTGCGTTGCTGTATTATTTATGTTCGAAATTAGAGATTGGTTGGATCTTAAGTTTTGGGGCTGCGACAACGTGGTCCTATAGCCCCGTGTACTTTGGGTGTGTGTAGAATCTGTCTGATAACCGGTGTTAATTGTGATGACTGTATTAGTGTGTGTTATCTGTTTTTTAAATTAAGTACTGCAACTTAGAATTTTTCAAATAATTCCTACTTTAGCCTCCAAGCGCCACCGTCAACGACTACTAGGCCAAGTTCAGAACTTGGCTACTAGACGCCACCGCAGTCGGCTCTTGGCAACGAACGTAGAAACCTAAGAGCGTTGTTTACATTCTTAACCTACCCAATTTAGTTTCACACAGGTGCAATTAGTGGATGGTTCTTTAACAAGCCATAAATCTATGACATGGGACCGCCGGCTTTACTTCCCCTCCGAAGGAAGGCATACCGAGGGATTTTAAACGCTCTTAAAAATCCGACGACTTTGGCCGTGTTTGAACCCGCTATCTTGGGTATAGAAGCTCAGCATGCTACCGACTACGCCACCGAAGCCGCTTGAAATTAGAGAGTTATTTCTGCTGCACCCTGTACTTGAGCTCTGGCTCATTGGGACCTATGTAAATAAGTGATTAACCCTACAATCATATGTAAAATGTAGGTGTATGGATAATTTAACTGCTTAGAATTCCCTCTATATCTGTCCCCACTCTACCATCTTCCAGCAGTGCTTCTGCTGGTCTATGGTGGCGATGTAAATGCTTTTGTTATTAATGACAATCAGTTCTAGAGGCATAATCATGGGGGAAGGAATTGCCTTGAATTTAACAACATATTGGTTTCTCCATGACAATAACAAAGAGGTAGGGAATTTCATGTAGATATGTCACATCACTTCAGAGGGATTATAAAAACCACCTCATAAAAACCAGAGAAGTATAAGAGGCTGGAGAGATTACATACTGCTTTTTACGTCAAAGTAAACGACTTCTGTATTTCTTGTATTTAAGAACTTGGCATATTATACTTCAAAGACCACAGAGGATTCAGTGTATGTAAATAGTGTTACATACGAAATATATACTAATTTCAACCATTTAACAAATTGGTGTCTTAGCACAAAGTGCGTAATGTACCATACGTAAATTAAATGTATTATTAGTATTAAACATTAATTCAATGATGTTAGTATTCTAGGGTTAAATACATTTAAAAAAGCCTGTCCCATTCATATAGGTTAAGTTGGGCTCTCAGAGTACTTCACCGGACTATTCTAATAATAATCTAGCTAAAAGCTATATTGAATAATTAAGAATACTGCAACGGAATGAAATAATAAAACTCATGAGTATCAAAATCTGCTAATAAACACAAGCACAAATGACCATAAGCACAACATGTTCTTCTGCCATATGACATGTCGAACAGTAAAAGCGAAGGGGAGATTTCTTTTATATTACAAGCGTGTAATATAAAAGAAATCTACAATTTACAAGTTGAGAATTTATCACCATGGACGTTTACAACAGAAACAGAAATCAGTTGGTGACATTGGTATTTTCCTCTCTCTCAGCTCTCAACAGTAGAAGCATAATAAGAAGAAGACAAATCTAGTTTTAGTGATATCAGTACATCGCATCTGATTTGACTGACAGTTGGCGCAATTTTTCATTATATTACTTTATCGACGCTCTTTTGTTTACTCGTTCTATACCCCATGTGAAATAGTACCAAATGAGTGGGGTTGGCATTCCGGACTTAGTGAACAAGATGGCGCCGAAAGACTTCATTTCTGCTATATAAGTCGTGTATCTATTTAGGATGGCTGGGTGGGTTTATGGCAGCGGACGAGTCAACATCTATTATTTTAACATCTCCGGATACCATTACTAAAGGTACTTTGGCAAATTTCATTACCTAATTTTTTTATACCTTTGGTCTCCTGATGTTATTGAGTAGTAATTGTATAGCGGTTACAGCTTCTTCTTCTTCTTCTCCTTCTTCTTAGCGCCATCCCGTAGGAACGGGGTCCGCTTTTTGGATCAATGCACGCCATTTCTTGCGATCTAATGCTTCGCGTGATTTCAAGTTTCTTGATCGTAAATCGGCGTTAATGGTGTCGAGCCACCGCAATTTTGGTCTCCCACGCTGTCTCTGGCCGTCGACCGTTAGATGGTAGGCTGAGCCGATGACTGAACTTTGTGGTGCACGGACAACGTGCCCATACCAACGGAGTCTCCATTCCTGCATTTTCTCATTGATTGGAGCCACGCCAGCTGTATGTCGAATCGTTGTGTTGGGGATATGGTCGAGCAGAGAAATGTATAATGATCTTCGCAGCATCCACATTTCCATGACATGAAGCGAGTGCTCAGCACTTCTAGGTCCTGGCCAACACTCGGTACCATATAATGCAACTGGTCTCACCATTGTGCGGTATATCTTTGATTTTAGGCGGATAGGCATCATCTTATCACAAAGAACACCGGTGACATCTCTGAATCGCATCCAAGTCGCATTGATTCGTGCTCGCACATCTTCATTCACAGAGCTGTCGCCATTCAATCGTGAGCCTAGGTATCGGAATGTATTTACCTTGGTAAGAGGAGCTCCATTAATACCTATAGTTCCAGGGGATGGAATCGTTTCGAGGTATTCAGTCTTGTGGATGTTCAAACGAAGACCAAATCCTTGCAGACGATCATGCCATGTCTGCACTTGGGTTTCAAGATCCTTCCTGGAGTCTGCCGCAAGCATCACATCATCAGCGTATAGCAATGTCCATAGGACACACTTCTGCAGGTCTCGCGTTATGGAATTCATGACGATAACAAAGAGCAGGGGAGACAGAGCTGAGCCTTGATGAACCCCAACTGTCACAGGGAAGCTGTCAGTGAGTCCTGCAGGGCATCGCACGTGGCTTTTGGTGTTGTTGTACAGCATTTTTATCCAGTTTATATACATTTCTGGAACTTGATGATCTCGGAGAGCGTACCAAATCATCTGGTGTGGTACTCGATCAAATGCCTTCTCGAGGTCAAGGAAAGCAAGATGTAGTGGCCTCCTCTTCTCTCGGAATTTCTCCATTAGCTGGCGCACAGCAAAGATTGCGTCTATCGTGCCACATCCCTTGACAAACCCACATTGATTTGCTGAGAGCTGTATGGTGTTCCTCAGCCTATTGTCTAGGATACGTTCGAATATTTTCATAGTGTGGGAGAGAAGTCTAATTGGACGGTTACAGCTGATCTTCCATATAACTCCAGAGTGCGATTTATCGCTTCTGTCTAGAGCTATGAGAGCTGCTGCGTAGAGCTATGAGAGAAAATGGAGTAAGTACCGTTGAGTTGGTAGCACTGCTCCACAGCACCTTCAACTATCTTTCATCATTAGATCTAATTTTATCAGTACTACACATGTCTTTCTGCCATATGACATGTCGAACAGTAATAAAAGCGATGGTCGACGAGATTTCTTTTATATTCCATTTACAAGTTGAGAATTCATCACCATGGACGTTTAAAACAGAAACAGAAATCAGTAGGTGACATTGGTGTTTTCCTTTCTCTTGGCTCTCAACATAGAAGAAAAGAAGAAGACAAATCTAATGTTAATGATAACAGTACATCGCATCGAAGAGTTCGAGTTCGAGGCAAGAAGGAGATGTAAACCATTCGAGTTGGAATTCTCCGTGCGTCTGGACGTGGTGTACTAGTGCTCCCGGTGTTTCGTGCCGCGTGTGTTCGGAGTGTACCTTAGCCTACCTATTTCTTTCTTCCTTATTGTGTGAACATTATCTTTAGTGTCAACCTTTTGTTTTCTTCCCCGGTAATCTAGTGCATGCTGTAATGGCGTCTTCTAGTGACGGTGGGTTGCATGCTCGACCCCCTGATTCTGAACTCCAACATTTTACCACGGATGTAGTCCCTCTTATGGCACCTTTTCAACCTCAAATGGATACCGAAAATTCTGGTCCTTCTCCAACTGCTCCATCGGATCGTCCCAGATCAGACATCTTCATTTGTCCTGATATTTCTGCTGTTTACACTCCTAATCATATGGAACCGTATATTGTACATGTCGAGTCTACTGATCAAAAGAGGTTGGGAAACTTACATCCCATGAGTCTTGGCCGAACCTTTTATGATCGCAAAATTACTGGTATTACCTCTATTCAACGCAAAGGTCGTAATCGAGTAAAATTAAATTTAATTCAGCTACCCATGCAAATGATTTCATGTCGCATTCTATTCTGACAGAACGCAATCTTAAAGCTTTCATACCCTCTTCCAGTATTCAGAGAGTAGGGGTTGTCCGTGGAGTGGATTTAGATCTCTCTCTTGAAGATATTATGAAATTCATTGATACTCCGATACCCATTGCCAAACTTCAACGTATGACTAGGAGAGTGACCAGAGATGGCCGCACTGAATATGTTCCCACGGGGACTGTCAAAATCACCTTTCCTTCTCAAAATTTGCCTAGATCTGTTTCCCTTTTTAATGTTTACCTTGAAGTAGAAATATTTGTATTTCTACCCATCATATGTCAAAGATGTCAACGTTATGGTCATGTTGGCCTCAATTGTCGAGCGAAATCGCCAAGATGCCGCAAATGCGCTCAGTCCTATTTAACGGTTGATTGCACTAGTGTGCTCTCCTATTGTGCCTATTGTCTGCAGAATCATCCTTGTGGTTCTGCTAGATGTGACTTCCATCAACAACAAATAGCAATCAAACGCCAAATGTGTCTCAATAATCAAACTTATGAGGAAGTCACCAAACATCAACCGCTCACAGTCAATCCCCTGTATACTCCGCAGCAGTTCCCTTCATTAGCGGCAACTAATACTCCGTTTGTATCTTCCAAAGCTCTTCCAAATTCTCTACCAACAGAGGGGATCGCTGAAAAACGGAAATTCACTACTGTTCTGTCACGTTCTCCCAAATTACCCAACCCTCCGGGGTATGACCATCAGGCCTATCAGGCGATTTTACATCCTGCCACCCACTCTGCTTCTCGGTCCCTTGCTGGACCGTCTTCATTGAACCACCTCCACCCCCCCCCCTACTTCGTCCGATCCGCTACCGCCTGCCGGTATGCCCACAGAATTGTATGCCGATTATACTCAATTACTCGCGTTAGTAGGTACCAACGCTCAATGGCAAATGTTACTGAAAAAAAAAATATTCAACTTTCTAACCTTTTTACTCCCCACAATCGCATGTTTTCCCCGTTAAATCCTCGGTACCTCCAGAGCCCTATCCCTCTCCATTAGACGCGTCTCCTTCAATGGAATTGTCGGTGCCTGCTCCCCAAAAAGCATGAACTTATTCTACTTGTGCAGGAATTCAATCCTGATATCATATTAATTCAGGAAACTTGGTTACCGTCACATTTCACCTTTTATCTCCCGAATTACCACATTGAACGCAGTGATGTCACTCCCTATGGCGGAGTCATGACCTTGATTAAATATCATATTCCGTACACACTTGTCCCCAACCACTTTACTTTACTATTCCCCGCTTAGATGCCTTCTATGTCACGAATTTTTATTGTCCCCCAGCTATCAAAGGCAATTTTCGTCAATGGTTTTCTTTTTTACAATACCACAGTAGCTTGGGATCCCACATTCTTACCGGTGATTGTAATGCTCACCATTCTGTCTGGGGTTGTGAAAAAACCACTCCCAAGGGTTGTCATATTTATTCGGCGTTTACCAAACTCCATCTTCACCTTTTGAATGATGGTTCCCCCACCAGACTCACAGGACCGACCCAGGCAAAAAGCGCCGTTGATCTTGCTTTCGCCACCATTAATATAGCACACCGTCTTCATTGGCAAACTATTCCTGATCTCCATCAAAGTGACCATTATCCTATTCTTATGTCCTACTCTCTTGTCCGTCCTTCTATACCTCCTTCTCTTCTTTCGCCGCCCACTCGTTTGCTTCGCCACTTTGATCCTTCCTTGTTTGCTGATTATATTCAACATACCCCTCCCTCACCTCATGGGACCTCATCTACTGCTTGTACTCATCTTTTTTCTTCGATCGGTGCTTATTTAGATATTTATCATCCCTTCACAGTTCGCCGCCCCCTTGCTTCCCCCTTCTTCTCATATTTCCTGGTGGGATAATGAATGTGCCTTATTAATTAAACGTCGCAAACACGTTTTTAAATTATATCGGCAGTTTAATACCCCCTTTACTTATCAAAATTATAAAAAAATTACAGCTCAACTTCAAAGAACTTTTAATATGAAACGTCGGGCCGCTTGGCAACGCTTCACAACTTCTATAAGTCGATCCACTCCTATTTCTCGTATTTGGACTGCAATTAAATTTTTGTCTCATAATTTTTCTCCCTATTCCCCATCTTCCATATCTGATGATGTTCTTCGTTCTTTTTATCATCAACTTACGCCGGATTTTGTTCCCCCACTGCTCTCCTTGCCTCCAATTCCCAGTGGTACCAAATTTTCGTGTTTACTTCGTCCCATAACTCTTTCCGAATTTACTAAAGCACTTCATCATCGCAAATCTACCCAACCGGGACTGGACTTTATTACCTATAATATGTTGACTTCCTTACCACTTTCGGCCCAAATAACATTAATAAACTTTTATAACTCTATTCTTCAAACGGGCCTTACTCCGCCTGAGTGGAATGCTTTTCGAATCGTACCCCTCCTTAAACCCGGTAAACATCCCCTGGATCCTCATAATTATAGGGGTATTAGTCTTGGTTCTTGTCTTCGCAAAACCTTTCAAAGAATCCTTTTACAGCGCCTTATGTGGCTCTTAGAATATTATACTCTTTTTCCCGTGAATCAATATGCTTTTACAAAAAAGAAAGGCACCATAGACGCCATCAATATATTTTTAACGGATGTTCTTCTCAACCGATATTGAAAACATCATCTTCTTGCAGTGTTTTTAGATATACAAGGCGCTTATGATAATGTCAACATTTCTCTTTTATTACAGATTCTGGGCCGTTTACAATTTCCTCTCGTTTTTATCTCTATTATTCATAACCTTCTTACCAATCGAAGGTTATCCGTTCTCTCCTCTACCCTTGAGCTCAATGATCGCTATACATCTCTCGGCTTACCTCAAGGTGACATATTAAGTGGTCTTTTATTCAATGTTTACACCCATGAACTTGAGACGATAGTGAATCCTCACGTACGTATTCTGCAATTTGCGGATGACATTCTTCTCTATTGCTCTCACTCCCAGCTATCTGAATGCCCCCGGAACATGACTACGGCTTTAAATCTCAGTCATGATTGGTTGCACCAATCCGGGTTAACTACTGCTCCTTCTAAGAGTGCTGCTCTCATTTTTACTCCCCGCCGTCTTTATGACCGATCTCCTATTCGCTTTCGATCTGGGCATATCTCCCTGAGACGTTCTATTACCTATCTTGGAGTAGCTATTGATGATCGACTCCTGTGGACACAACATCTTCAAAAGCTTTCTGCTACTATCCAACGCAAATTTAATCTTCTTCGTTCCCTCACCCGTCGTAATTGGGGTGCTGATCCTTATATCCTATTACTTCTCTATCGAAATTTCATTCGGGCGGCTCTCGACTATGGATGTAATTTTTTCGATTTAATGTCACCCACCCGCCGTAAAGGGTTGGACACCTTGCAATATACCGCCTTACGTATTATTACAGGCGCTCTTCGCTCCACTTCCACTGGTGCGCTTTTAATTGAAACTGCTGAATTTCCCCTCGTCTTAAGGCGTCAGTATTTATCGCTTAAGTATCTTCTCGGTAAGATGGCTATTACCCAATTTCCACTTATACCTAAATTGCAATTATTACATACCTATACGCAAACTTTTCCTCGTTTTCGGAATTTCCTCCCATCCCTCTTAGTTGCTTATCGTTTTCTGCAACCCTCTCGTTCCTCCATCCTTCAAACACGGAAGCCTCTCTGTTATACGGTTCCTTACCCTATTCTTTATTATTCCCCGAATTCTTACTTGCATTTAGCCAACTCTCCCCTTACCGATCTCCGTCACAATCCTCTTATTACTAACTCCTTAGTACTCACTTTCTTATCTACGCACCCTTATCACATTGTCTTTTATTTAGAGATAAATTAGAATTGTTACTCAATAACATGAGCAAAGTAAATTTCGATATAATAATTTGTGGAGATGTAAATGTGGATTTCTTAAAATTTGATAGAAATTGTGAATTATTAACACAGTTACTAATTTCCTATGGACTGAAACCTACAGTAAATACCCCAACAAGAATAACAAAATTTAGTAAAACCACTCCTGTTCAAATTTTTATAAATACAGATAAATATCGCCATTCAATAGAAGTTTATTGTCCGTGTTTTAGTGACCACCATGGACAAATACTGAGTTTTGATGTATCCGAAACAATCAATAATAAGGATAATGGAGTAAAATCAAAGTGCAGGTCATTCACTGAATCAAATGTTACATATTTCAATGACTTATTAAATAAGGAAACATGGTCAGAAATTTATGAACTAGAAAATGTAAATGATAAATTTAATGCATTTAACAGTACCCTAAAACACTATTTTGAAATAGCATTCCCCTTTAAACGAAGAACTGTTCAAAATAACAAAACTAGCAATTGGATAACAACAGGGATTATAAATTCATGTCAAAGAAAGAAATTTCTACACAAATTATATAAACAATACCACACACCACCTGAATTCAATTTATAAGTTACTACAAAAATACACTAGCATATTAAATAAGGTAATAAGACTAGCAAAGAAAATGCATAATGATAATTTTATGTCCCAATCATCTAATAAAAACAGTGCTATGTGGTCCGTGATAAAGAAAGAAACTGGAAAATCTGCTAAAATACAAAGGAACATTAAACTGACCAGAAATAATAAAGTGATTAATAATCCAGAGGAAATAGCAAACACTTTTAATGACTATTTTCTGGAAATTCCACAAAAATTATTAAATAAATCACAGGTAAATACACTAAATTCTAATAATAAAATAAATATATGCAGTGATTCTTTATTTATAAATCATGTCACAAGTGAAGAGGTAAGAATAGTTATAAAAGAGCTAAAAATAAATTCTGTGCTGGCATTGATGGCATCCCTGATGCAATTTTAAAGAAATGTGCAGAAAATATAATAAATCCACTTACGCACTTAATAAACAGTTCAATTCTCTCCGGAACTTACCCGGATATTTTGAAGTTATCAAAAGTAATTCCAGTGCACAAAAACGGTTCAAAAGATGAATTAGATAACTATCGTCCTATTACCTTACCTCCTGGTATTGCAAAAATTGTGGAAAAAATTATGTATAAGAGACTGATAAGTTTCATAGAAAAAAAAAAATATTATCAAACTCACAACATGGATTCAGAACGGAAAAATCTACACAGACAGCAATTTACGAATGTAGTAATAGTATACTGAAATTAATTGACATTAAGGAACATGTAACTGGCCTATTCTTGGATTTATCGAAAGCATTTGATGTTGTTGACCATAAAATCCTCCTTACCAAACTAAATCAATATGGCATTAGAGGTATAGCTAATAAATGGATAGAGTCTTACTTAACAAGGCGTAAACAAATAGTAAGCTTGAGACACAAGGATGATGGTACCAAATTACTTAATGAAACATTGTCCAATGAGGGAATTATTGAATTTGGAGTACCCCAGGGATCGGTTTTGGGCCCACTACTCTTTCTTCTATATATCAATGATATAACAAAGAACGTTCATTCACATAAGGAAATTTTGTTTACGGACGATACAACACTCGTAATAAAAGGTGAAACTAAACAGGTCATACAGCAGTCTGCTGACTCCGTTACAGGAGAGTTAACCAAATGGTCACAAGATAATCGCCTCATAATAAACTATAAAAAAGCAGTATGTCTAAATTTCCACACTATACAGAATAGGAATCCTGCGAAACCCAATATAACATTAAATGGTCATCAAATAGAAAATATATCAGAAACAAAGCTTTCAGGACTATGGATACAACAAGACTTGAAATGGAATAAACATATACAATATCTGAATACTAAACTGAACTCGATGTGCTTTGCGTTACGTATTTTCAAAACCTGCACTAGCATGCACACATTAAGAAATACTTATTTTGCTTATTTCCATTCATACTTAAGATATGGGATCATATTTTGGGATATGTCGCCTGATGTACTAAGCACGTTTAGGATACAAAAGAGGGCGATTAGAATTATGGCAAATGCAAACTCTAGAGAATCATGTAGACCTCTGTTTAAAGATTTAAACATTCTCCCACTGCCCTGCATATATATCTTTGAAAGTATTATGTTTTTTAAAAAGAATTTAATGAATAAAGATGTTTTTCTTAAAACAAACAATGATGTTCATATGCATAACACAAGACAAAATCAAAACATTCATATTTCACACACACACACACACACACACACACACACACACACACACACACACACACACACACACACACACACACACACACACACACACACACACACACACACACACACACAAGCATATATCAAAAAGGAACTTTTCACACTGGAGTTAAATTATACAATAAACTACCGCAGTATATAAAAATGGCCCCAAAAATAAAAACCTTTGATAGAATGTTGAAAGCTTATCTGCAGTGCCATTGTTTTTACTCAGTAGTTGAATATCTTAGCGTATAGGAGCGATGAAATCAATAATTATGTTTTACTTTTTTAATTTAATTGTAATACCTAGCTGTATGTTGTTGTATTTATAGAATTAAGTTTTTATATTATGATAATAGAGTGAGGTGTAAATAGTTGTGCAATAAGATTGTATCTATTAAGATTTGCTATTATAATATTAGTTATATATACTTGTTAGTTCTTTTATTTTATAGATGTAAATTCTGACGTGTCCTATATCAAAAATGTATTGAATGCATGTATTTGATCAAATGGAATTATTAAAAATCTATCTATCTATCTATTTTATACTGATGGGTCCAAATTTTTCAACCCCCTTCGTGTTGGTGTAGCCGTTTATTCTCCTCAACTAGATCTTTCACTACACTATTGCATATCTTCTTCGCTTTCCATCTTTACGGCTGAAGCCTTTGCCATCCGACAAGCTTTTCTTTATATTAAACAACATCACATTCGCCAGTCTCTGATTTGTACCGATTCACTTAGCGTGCTCAGAGCTCTTTCGAATATCTCCAACACAGATAATTGGTACCTTATGCAAATTCTCCTATTAACTTTCGACCTTGCTAATCTTGATTTTGATGTTATTTTTTTATGGCTCCCTAGTCACTCTCACATTCCTGGTAATGAACTGGTTGATACTATGGCTAAAAATGCTGCCCAAGGACATGGCGATACATATTATTTAGCGATACCGTACGCTGATCTGCTCCCTGATATTCACACCCACTTACGTCAAGAATGCCAACAATGGTGGCATTCCTATTCCCGCTCCAAAGCAACCTTTTATCATCGATTGCAGCCCAAGCCTTGGTTCTCTACCGGACAATTTACTCGTCGTCATATCACAACCATTCTTCGCCTCCGTTTTAATCATGCTTTATCCCCTGTTCATTTAGCCTGCCTCCGTTTCCGACCTTCACCAATGTGCGATTGTGGGAAGTTTTTAGTTACCGTTAATCACATAGTATTTCAATGTTCCCTTTATGATTCTCACCGACCTTCTTTTTTTCACACCTTATTTACTTATGGCTTTCAACTTCCCTTAACCATTGAAACGCTTCTTACAGACGCCACCGCCCCCCCCCCCCCCCCAGTCATTACCTCTCTCCTAACATTTATTGATGCGTGTTACCTTACCTTTTAAATTTCGTACCTTTATGTGTGACCCGGTTGTGTTTACGTTTTAGGAAGTCGTCATTGTGGGTCAATTGACGTGAAGAATAGTTCCCCCGTCTCCTTTGTTTCATTTTCCGTTATTCGTTTTTTGTTAACCCCATTTCTTTAATTTGTAGATGGTCCATCAAACCCTAATTACGCTCCGAACCTAGTTATTGGGTAAATTGCTATAGACCTCGTGCGCATGGCGATATTTTACCTGCTGGCGCTCCTAGCGGCAACTCGCTCAGAACATCCATGTGGCAAGTGTGTGTACTGGCTTGTGCGGGAGAATCAAGTGTGATAGTGAAGAACGCAATTTAAAGCTGAAATGTCGTGGTCCATAGAGGTTCACGTGGGCTTTCAGAAGATTCGGTGGGATACGTCGTATTTTAGAGCTTCTACGCTAAAGAAAGGCAAACAGCTCAATGAAAGTAATCACATATTTCAGGTGAAGGAACGATTGGGAGAATAAATATCCAGCTTCTGTTTCAGAGAAACGAGCATTAATCAACCGCCTTATGCTGTTAAACTCAGGTAATATTTACCTTTCTTTTTGGTCCACAAATCATATGTATATTTATTACCCTATTAATGCAGTCAATGGCCATATACTTTTCTTTTCAGGACGGGTCAGGGAAGGTATATTGGAAGGAAATCGGCCGTGGACCTATTGAAAGGAACCGTCCCGGCATTTGCCTGGTGGTGGAAATGGGAAGCCACAAAAACCATTTTCAGGATTCAAACCCACGCTCTCCCGATGCCAGCGAGGCACGAGGTAGCGCATTTGCACTCTCGGCCACCGCGGCTGGTGAGATACGGAAGAGATAATGAGCAGAGGGCACTTGAGGATTTCAGTTTATGGTCCCAATGTATATTTAGACTATTCATTTTAAACATAACTTTATTATATATATTTCCCGTATCCATTGCCGTTGTTAATTATTTTTTATTAATTAATGCTATTTAAAAAAAAAAAATATTTAACAGATCAATTGCAACAGGAACATTCAGTCAGCCGAGTGTGAATTCAAAGCAGGCCTTTCCAAATGCTTCAAGCACATTGCTGCGCTTTGCACTTATGTTAATACCGAGAGAGATTCTTCGAAGACTTCCTTCCTGCAACAATGGGAGAAACCTAAGAATGTTATCACGGAATATTCTAAAATGGAGAAATGTTCAAGGATAGATTAAATAAGCGGACAGTTTGGAGCTTGTCGGAAAGTGTGGGATTAGAAACATTAACCAACACTGAACTATACGAGTAAATTAAAAATATAGACTGTGCTTTTACAAGCATTTTGAAGGCCGAGTGTGAAGGTGAATCCATAATTATCTCCACTTCTATTGTTGAAGCTATCGTGGATGATGCTGTAGAACAGAGCGAAACAAGACTTTTACTTCAGTGTCTTCAGCAATTAGACCATCAAAACGTTAATAAACTGTTTAGATGCTATGGAATAAATTACTTGCCAAAGTGGCAAAAAATTATGAGTCCATGTTGCCAAGTGACGTCCTGAATTTTTATTTTGACAACGTGAAAGTCACAAAATCGCAGAAGGATGCTATTGCGATTGAGACTAGGGCTCAATCTAAGAATCCTGCTATATACGGTCACAATATCCGTCTGTGTGCTCGCGTCACTGAATGAACCATACTCCATCACACTTCCTTCACCCCCGTCATTTTCAAGCCTCATTTTTCGCCTCTTGTATCTCGCAGTTACTCTACTGCCCTCTCGTTGCTGGTGCTGATCCGATAAATGTGACTTCATGTAGAGCCTCGTTATGTAACCGGGACTGTCAGGGTCTCTTGTCGATGTTCCGTTTATAAAATGCCGACTACAAACACGTGAATTATTTGTAGAATGCCATGGTTTACCATCACTTGTGTCCCGTTTTATTTAAAGCCACAGTCCAAGCGTTCCTTCTATGAATGTGCTGTTTATTGTTTGGGAATACTTCGTCCCAGACGGTCAATTTCTGTAGGAATAGTTACATCCAACCACAGAACAAATTGTTTTACTCTTTGTAAACTTTCTTCCATCTCGAACTTTAATTCGCACCTCAACAAACGCAGCCTGGCAAGCACGTTGCTTCACTTCACTGACAAGCGCCACATGGACTATTCGAACGACTTGCCGCCAGAGCGCAGCAACATCCATGCGCACGAGGTCTATACGTTCTGCCCACAAAAACCCTCTTACAAGAAGGAGAAGAAGAAGAGATGTAAACATCAAAACATGGCAGCAGTATTACGAGTTAAACGAAGATGCGATGAAGAGCCGTTGGAAGCATTTGTTCTGGCTTGCAAACGTCGAAAAACTGACATAGAACAGATTTCAGAAGACGATAATCCATTGACCACAATCGTTCAGTTCGCTGGAACAGTTAAAACTCAGGTAATGTCGTTATATTCTGGAATGCAGTGAATTTCGCAACACTTTTTTAAGTATATACGGAATATACTAAAAATTAAAACTATTAGCATTTTGTAACACTCTTTTTTACTGTGGAGTAGGCTATTTCAACTTTCTTCCTTACTGACATTTTATAATGAAAATGTTCGCTCAGTTTCTCGCCTGTTTCTTTAGACAATAACCTAAAATGATACCATCATATATCTAGGAGTGGATTTCCAGAACGGAATTACGTTTGACGCACACAAACGATGTAGGAACTACGTCTCAAATTGGAGTCGCTGTCATCTCTCTTTCGGACGGACCAAAAGCTCATGGTGTGCCCAACAATAGTCCATAACAGTTCAGAACATACGGAAAACATTACTAAACTACTGATAGGCCTATTGTCCATAAATGCCTTCTGTAATGATTCAAAATACGTGTGGGAAGGACTTAGTTCACTTCTCTGCTGTCTATAACCCACCCACTTTCCCAAATTATATCAGGACCAGTGTAGTAAAATTCCAGTTGTGTCGGACATTATCCGCATGAATTATGCAAAAGTACAGTATTGCCAACCCCACCCATACGGTACTAATTGTATAAGCTGTCGTATCGTTGTGTGAGGGGTTCAAATGAAAGGAATCAGTGGTTTTGAAAATGGTTACAGCCTAACACATCCAATCCAATGGTTTTTTGGACATTGATTAGAGACCAACTCATCCAGATCAATGGTTAAAGCCTAACGTGTCGTTGACAGTGCCCCGCTAGATTCCCGCGGCTGTGGCCGCACCTCAAACCGGCCATTCTAACCTTCGTTTTGTCCAATCCAATGCTTCTAGCCTGCGGGCCGCGTTAGCCATATGTGCACCCCAGGTTTTATCATGCACAGTGGAAATAGTAACGCATAATCTTTCTCTAGTCACGCATATGACCAACCTCATGTGGTGATGTATTTTATATCCTACATGCTGGCAACTCTACCGTGATCTCAACATGTTGTCATGTTAAAACCAAAACTTACAATTTCCGCCTAGTCAATACTATACTTTTTTTTATAAAATATTTCAAGGGTACATGTTTCAGGTCCTAATCTTTCTGGACCCTTCTTCAGCCCATAAAATCACACATGGAGCCCATCAAATCACAAAAACATCGATAAACACAAACTGCACACATACAATAAATAGATAAAACACTTTAAAAACATCTAAGAATCTAAAATCTAAAAATAACATGCAAGTTTTACTGTCTTCAGGAACATGTTTTCACTTGTTCTTCATCTAAATAAATGTCATTTGACGCTGTGAAACACTGGGCGTGCTGTAAGAACTTGCTGTATATCTTGTACTGTTTTTGTGGCTGAAGATGAGTTGGACGTCAATAGCTACATGTTATAAATTCTTGTTTTAAAATTTTATGCATTTGGCAACTTGTCTTAAGATAGTCTTCTGCCATACGGTATGGAAAAGTCAGAGAAGAATGGTTGGCTTGTAGCTACATTTGAAGCCGAAGTCAGACGGAAACAGCCCCGCGGCGACAGGTGGAGGTCAAGCTCCGCTCGGCTAGAGCAACTTACTGATACTCTATAATATCTATAATATGTATAATATCTCTAATGTTGTCATGTCTCCACCCTGGTACTACCCTTTCACGAATGGATTCCTGGCGGTCGAGATGGGAACTATTCTTTGTTTACTTGTGTCACACTGTCAGCCTGCTTCGTTGAAAGGTACATTTGCGCGAGTAGGGCACGAGTCAGCTCCAGTAGCCTCAGACATCGTTTAACTGTCCGTGGTGACATGAGCTCCTGTGCTGCTTGACTTATGTGCAGAATGCACTCTGTCATCGCTGTGCACCCCGCGGGGTAGCTGCTACAATAAACAACAAACGCTGGTAGAGCAACGCTCAGCGGCAATAACATCTTAAATGGGTAATAACCGTCGTTCAATGAGCGGGAAACAAACTCACACTTTTACGTCATTTAGCACATATTTCCAGTGCACTAGTGATAATGGACGGCAATTTCAATTGGTATTGTCCACTGGAAAGGTATGAAAATTTTGTATTGTCTGTCTTAACGTAGTTGCAAGTGTCAAAGGCAGGTTCTCGTCTCCTTAACTATTAAATCTATACAGTAGTACTATATGCGTGAGGTTGGCAATACTGTAGGCTATTTGTCACTAGCGCTTAGAGACAGCCCAGCGGGGCTAACGAAGTGACCCGAATGCTCACGAATATAACAAATCAGCCAACCTCTTCCACGTACTACAGTATATAAGACAGACCAAGCAGGGCATGATCCTTGGGCAGCCATTTTTCTTTCGTTTATCGACGGGCTATTTGTTCTGTGAATAATCGCTTGATTTGTTGTTCTGTGCATTAGTTCTCTGGCACTCACTGGACAACTGAAATAAACTTAAATGCAGCCTCTGAGTCTCCGGCAGGGTGTCCATCCCCTTATCTCCACTAATATCTTCCCTGGCCCTTTCTCAACAGCTTATGAATTGCTTGGAAAATCCGTTTCATGTACCTGAGTTTCTAGTGAACAAATATATTTCATTTGCGAAAAAATATTTTTATTTTACAGTAAGAGACAGGAGATTGTAGTATATATCGCGAGTCCCGGGGTTTAGTGGGATGTTAGTGACCTCCATGACGTCACCTATGACGTATTTGTGTTGACGCTCATTTGTTGCCGATGATACTTGACCTGATTGGTCAGAAGACATTCATTGCCTTGAATTGTGATTGGCCAGCTGATGTGCGCTGTGATTGGTCAGCGCCATTTTGGATTTTAGTCGCCGGGGAGATTTTGAAATGTTCGGTTGCGATACTCACGCGTTGCGTAAATAAATTAAAGTAAGATTTCATTATGGTATAATGTGGATGGTATATTTATAGTGATTGTGGTATTTATGATGGTTGGTAGTGTGTAGGTAAGAAGGCAGTGTCTGTGCATGTAAATTACACCCAATGAAGTTGCTGTTGGACTCCGGTGTCGAATGGGGTAAGTGTTGTATTTCTTCATATGCTTATTAGAGTGCTTCTGGTAGTTGAAGGATCAACATCCCATGGATGTTTTGCTGTGTATCGCGATTGTTTGAAAATGAGGTGAAATGGAAAATTTTCCCCTACGCAGAAAAAGTAAAGATCGCGATACCCGTGACAAATTTGCCATTTCTGCTAATTTTCAAGCAATCGCCTAACGCAGAAAAATAAAAATCGCGATACCCATCACAAATTTGCCATTTCAGCTCTTTTTCAAGCAATAGCGCTACGCAGAAAAAAAGTAAAGAAGCTAGTGGGGCACTGTTCACACCAAACCATTGGTCTGGGCGGTTAGGCTGTAACCATTGTCAAAACCATTGGATAGGACGCAACGAAGGTTAGAAGTCTGTGGGTAGGTGTGCGGCAGCTAGTGGGGCACTGTTCACACTAAACCATTGGTCTGGGCGGTTAGGCTGTAACCATTGGATAGGACGCAAGGAAGGTTAGAAGTCTGTGGTTAGGTGTGCGGCAGCTAGTGGGGCACTGTTCGCACTAAACCATTGGTCTGGGTGGTTAGGCTGTAACCATTGGATAGGACGCAACGAAGGTTAGAAGTCTGTGGGTAGGTGTGCGGCAGCTAGTGGGGCACTGTTCACACCAAACCATTGGTCTGGGCGGTTAGGCTGTAACCATTGTCAAAACCATTGGATAGGACGCAACGAAGGTTAGAAGTCTGTGGGTAGGTGTGCGGCAGCTAGTGGGGCACTGTTCACACTAAACCATTGGTCTGGGCGGTTAGGCTGTAACCATTGGATAGGACGCAAGGAAGGTTAGAAGTCTGTGGTTAGGTGTGCGGCAGCTAGTGGGGCACTGTTCGCACTAAACCATTGGTCTGGGCGGTTAGGCTGTAACCATTGGATAGGACGCAACGAAGGTTAGAAGTCTGTGGGTAGGTGTGCGGCAGCTAGTGGGGCACTGTTCACACTAAACCATTGGTCTGGGCGGCTAGGCTCTAAGCATTGTCAAAACCATTGGATTGGACGCAACGAAGGTTAGAAGTCTGTGGGTAGGTGTGCGGCAGCTAGTGGGGCACTGTTCACACTAAACCATTGGTCTGGGCGGTTAGGCTGTAACCATTGTCAAAACCATTGGATAGGACGCAACGAAGGTTAGAAGTCTGTGGGTAGGTGTGCGGCAGCTAGTGGGGCACTGTTTTCACACTAAACCATTGGTCTGGGCAGTTAGGCTGTAACCATTGTCAAAACCATTGGATAGGACGCAACGAAGGTTAGAAGTCTGAGGGTAGGTGTGCGGCAGCTAGTGGGGCACTGTTCACACTAAACCATTGGTCTGGACGGTTAGGCTGTAACCATTGTCAAAACCATTGGATAGGACGCAACGAAGGTTAGAAGTCTGTGGGTAGGTGTGCGGCAGCTAGTGGGGCACTGTTCACACTAAACCATTGGTCTGGGCGGTTAGGCTGTAACCATTGTCAAAACCATTGGATAGGACGCAACGAAGGTTAGAAGTCTGAGGGTAGGTGTGCGGCAGCTAGTGGGGCACTGTTCACACTAAACCATTGGTCTGGACGGTTAGGCTGTAACCATTGTCAAAACCATTGGATAGGACGCAACGAAGGTTAGAAGTCTGTGGGTAGGTGTGCGGCAGCTAGTGGGGCACTGTTCACACTAAACCATTGGTCTGGACGGTTAGGCTGTAACCATTGTCAAAACCATTGGATAGGACGCAACGAAGGTTAGAAGTCTGTGGGTAGGTGTGTGGCAGCTAGTGGGGCACTGTTCACACTAAACCATTGGTCTGGACGGTTAGGCTGTAACCATTGTCAAAACCATTGGATAGGACGCAACGAAGGTTAGAAGTCTGTGGGTAGGTGTGCGGCAGCTAGTGGGGCACTGTTCACACTAAACCATTGGTCTGGACGGTTAGGCTGTAACCATTGTCAAAACCATTGGATAGGACGCAACGAAGGTTAGAAGTCTGTGGGTAGGTGTGCGGCAGCTAGTGGGGCACTGTTCACACTAAACCATTGGTCTGGACGGTTAGGCTGTAACCATTGTCAAAACCATTGGATAGGACGCAACGAAGGTTAGAAGTCTGTGGGTAGGTGTGCGGCAGCTAGTGGGGCACTGTTCACACTAAACCATTGGTCTGGACGGTTAGGCTGTAACCATTGTCAAAACCATTGGATAGGACGCAACGAAGGTTAGAAGTCTGTGGGTAGGTGTGCGGCAGCTAGTGGGGCACTGTTCACACTAAACTATTGGTCTGGACGGTTAGGCTGTAACCATTGTCAAAACCATTGGATAGGACGCAACGAAGGTTAGAAGTCTGTGGGTAGGTGTGCGGCAGCTAGTGGGGCACTGTTCACACTAAACCATTGGTCTGGGCGGTTAGGCTGTAACCATTGGATAGGACGCAACGAAGGTTAGAAGTCTGTGGGTAGGTGTGCGGCAGCTAGTGGGGCACTGTTCACACTAAACCATTGGTCTGGGCGGTTAGGCTGTAACCATTGTCAAAACCATTGGATAGGACGCAACGAAGGTTAGAAGTCTGTGGGTAGGTGTGCGGCAGCTAGTGGGGCACTGTTCACACTAAACTATTGGTCTGGACGGTTAGGCTGTAACCATTGTCAAAACCATTGGATAGGACGCAACGAAGGTTAGAAGTCTGTGGGTAGGTGTGCGGCAGCTAGTGGGGCACTGTTCACACTAAACTATTGGTCTGGATGGTTAGGCTGTAACCATTGTCAAAAACCATTGGATTGGAAATGTTAGGCTGTAACCATCCCCTTCGAGGCAAAATTCCGGCACCCCGGTGTCTCTAAAAGCGGAGCCGCAGATGTTAAGAGCGATGTAAAACAAATAGCATTATTATTATTATTATTATTATTATTATTAAAGCTAAAGGGTTCGTTTCCACAATCTTGAGTGGCAAGTACTTGATTGTTGTGCCATGCTGTTAACATTGCTGCATATTTATATTGTACATACTGTTCATGGGATTTGAAGAAATGAAGAAGCGACAATTAATGTTGACACTGACGGCTTCGGTGGCGTAGTTGGTAGCGTGCTGAGCTTCTATGCCTAAGGTTCAAACCCGGCCAAAGTCGTCGGATTTTTTAAGAGCGTTAAAAATCCCTCAGTTTGCCTTCCTTCGGAGGGGAAGTAAAACCGGGCGATCCCACATCATAGATTTATGGCATGATAAAGAACCTTCCACTAATTACACTTGTGTGACTCTAAATTATAGGCTATATTTGACTAACGCTCTTAGGTTCCAACATTCGTTGCCAGGAGCCGATTGCGGTGGCATCTAGTAACAAAGTTCAGAACTAGTTGGTCGTTGACGGTGGCGTTTGGTAGCAAAAGTTGGAACTACTTGAAAATCAAATGTCTGCAGTCCTTAATTGAATTAAAAACAGACACACACTAATACAATTAACACCGGTTATCAGGCACCCAAAGTACACGGGGGCTACATGACCGCGTTGTCGCAGCCCCTAAACTGAGGAACCAACCAATGTTGACACTCACCTTTATTTGTCCAATCAACAAATTCAAGAAGAGTCACCTTCTTATCATCTTTGTATTTCCCACTCACTTCCCTCATAACTTCTGTGCTCCTTGATTCAATAGCCGAGCATCGATCTTTGTCGAGCCTGTCAAAGCCCAGTCAGAACTGTGCTCTCAAGAAAGCCATGAGTCAAAGAGATCTAGAAATGGCTTCCAGCAACGGAGCACTTTGAGAGTTCCTGGCGAGGCACCGACAGATCTGACTACACCTGCCATAATATCGTGTTCAATCAGTCGGTTTATATCTGTGACTCATATGTGTGCTCTTTCTTTGCAGAATGAAGATGTCGTGCCTCATATAAACAACCTCAAGAAGGAGGATTTGAAGGCATCGTTGAAGAAACATACAGCAAATTTGGCCAGCAAGTTACGTGTCCGAACAAAGGAGGCACAGGAAGGCAGTAGATATAAGGTATTCTTCTGCTTATTTGGGTGACAATACGAGGAGCAAACTTTCAAAAGGCGTTTTCTCCCTCCTCGAAAAAAAATGAGTTCCGCACGTCACTGTCTTTGTCTTGTCAATAGCTATCATGGTTCAACAATGTTTTCGTTCAAAAGGTGTTTTATCCCGTTAAATCTGGAGGTTGAAAATTACAGTTTCAATCAAAAGGGTTTTACTCCATAGCCTGGTTTCGAACAAATGCCATTTTCTCCCTTCAACCAATCATCTGCTCCCTAGGCTGACATCTGATTGGCCGGCCATTTTGTTTGTTTTGTTTGGAGGTTATGAGGCTTACATATCAAAACAAAGCAAATTTTACACATCCATATCATGAATTTAAGTAATTACGGGTACCTTTGTAAATGAACTACAGCTTTAACCCAATGTCAGCCTCAAGACAGTCACAAGTGTCCTCATCTTCATTTGTATGCTCACTGTAGACTTGATCAGCCACAATTGTTTTATACCAAAAAAAAAACTAAAAAAAACAACTAATAAGTTAAAAGTTTGTAACTCAGTTTGCCAGAATGTTGGTATAATTCAATTAAAAAGAGTTTTCTCCACTTCACTTTCAAACAAAAGGTACCGTATTTACTCGAATACGACCCGCCCCCGAATAAGACCCGCACCCTGATTTTGAAGAACAAAATTAAAATAAAAAAAAAATTACTCAAAATTATGTACAATTGTAACTAAATAAACAGAATAGCATTTATCCAAAATAGTTTCCAACAGTTTTGAAGTCGTCCTAAAATAACACACATCAAACGATTAAAAATACAAATAAAAGTACACAAACACTTCATTCATCGTCATCAGAAGTACCAACTTCGGAACTTTTATCACCATCCCACTAAATGTCGTCATCACTGACATCCATAGCATTCGAAATACTACATTTCTTGAAGCTCTTCCGTATGAGATCTCCCGAGATACGATTCCATGCCGTCAAAATGCACGAACATAGCAGCTGAACTTCCGGGCGCTGAATACGACCGGTTGGAGTCAGTGTGTGCTTATTGGCCGCCATCTGCTCCGTATACAGCTGTTTCAAGGCTGCTTTGAACGGGCGGTTCACGCAGACATCCAGTGGTTGTAGCATAGACGTCATCCCGCTCAATCACGAATACAGGACTCGTCAATATCATACAGTGCACTCTCGTTAATTCGCGGTAATTAATGCACGAACTTCCGCGAATTATCCGCAGTTATTTTTGTTAAGCCTAGGAAAAACAAAACTATTGGTTAAAATATTGAAATAGGCTTGAACACGCGAAATAATAATTTTAACTCCTGATTGTAGTGTCTTACACGACATGCTAGGCTACTGGTAGGCCTATGTGGATTATGCCTACATTAATATATTTAAAAAAAGCCGTCATTACTTTTTGTTTCTTAGATCGTTTATTCTATTTTTCGATTGCACATTTCCAAAGAAAATATTATATGAAAACGAAAATTCATCTCGTTTTTCTATATAAAAGATAAGTGTGACTAGAGACACTAGCTTGACTGTGGGAAAATTTCGGGATTTCCGTTGCATCACTCCCGCACTCGAAATCTACTGGATTTCCGTTTTCCTCACCAACAGTCAAATGCCATGCTATTTCTTCTTTGCTTTTCTGTAGTAAATCATAATCGTCTTTATCGACGTCTAACTTGCCCGTTCGAAATATCGTCGTTACAAAAGTCGGCAAGCGCTTGCTTTTGTACGAGCGGAGTAGCGGTACTTTCCTCCCGACTAGTTGACTGCATGAAGAGCATCGAACAAACACGCTCTCGATGTCGTGCGCGTTTGCGCCATTACGCAATAATCGCTGTTTACAATACGCTGTCCGCACATCCACCCTTCACAACTCACAGATCAGCGACCTTGGAGCGTGGCTGTTGGGAAAGGGAGGGTAGGTTCCGAGTGAAAGTGCATTCCTCTTGTATTGTTTGGGCTTCAAAGACAAAGGAAATCTGTGCTATACCACTCGCGGCAACATGCGCGTAAGTTTCGAAGATTGCGCAATTAGGCCTACTGTTGCATCGCAGAGAAATGCAGTTCAGTCTTCCCTAGTCTCAATGATTTCGTCTTTACGCATTGCGTCGCATCAAAATTCTTTTAAACGACAGAGAGATTGCTTAACTTAGCGTGATGATTAGTTGCTGTGAGAATTCCCAATTTAAAAAATACTCATGGAGACCCGCGAATTAACCGCAAAACGAATTATCCACACGCGAATTATCGGGAGTGCACTGTATTTCCTGCCGGGCACGATTTCCAATAACTTCAGCTTCCCTCACAACTTTCAGCTTCTCACTCACATTAAACGACCGCAAACTCTTCGTACAACTCATGTTTACACTCGGAAAATGTGCGCGACACGTGCGCGAGAAAGTATGACGCCGCCTGCTTATGGTAAAACAAAGTGATAGCCGGAAGAAGGCTAGCACCATCTAGCGAATACTCGCAACACCCGATATCGCGCGTGGCGGGCAATTTAAATCTTTAAAATCAGGATGACTCAAATAAGACCCGCACCCCAAATTTTCACGTCCGATTTTGTTTAAAAATGTGCGGGTGGTATTCGAGTATATACGGTAATTCCTCCACTGCTTTCAATCATAACGTGTTTTCTCCAAAGTTTAGAGTTAAATTACACGAAATACTCCTGTTCTAGATTTGTTTCACCATGTCACAATGTAAATATATGCTAACATAAATCACATGTTAAAAAATTGTACACGTATCATAGTTCTTTCAAGAAATATAAGTTTTTCTCATTTTCTAAAAAAAGTGATTTGGTGGAGAAAACGCCTTTTGAATGTTTGCTCCTCCGACACATAACATAACATAACATAATTACACTAACCTTGTGGCTAAAAGATTGAACATCCCCACAATCCTTGTGGTTTAAAACGTAATATTCAATGTATTGTTGTCGTCGGCTGTAACTCGATTCCAAGTACACATACTTCTTCCTGCATAGAACTCTTCAAACCAGCTTGTGGATGTGTTTCTGATGATTATACAGGCCAATCCTGGCGTGAAACATGCGCCCACATAAATTGCACTGAATGGTCGGGGGAGGGCGGCGTTGCAATTGACGAAGCTTTCTTGTTTGTCGCTTGGCATCTCCATGTCTGCAACGTTCTTCTTCAAATAAGTTGACAGTGGTCGATGTAGTGTTCCGCCACAGTAAACGGTTCGCAGCAGATGTTTCCCATGAGTGGATACTAACAAACCTAGATTATCAACAACATTGTATTGAAAAGAAGGACATTATTAATATTTTTGTTAGTGAATATATTCAAACGGACCCAAAATGGAGAATAATGCTCTAATCATGAGTGGATATGTATACCAGTTGTCTTTGTGATGTGTTTTAGCTGGTCTTTAAAATGCTTCTGAGGGGCCCCAATGACGTCTAGTGCCGAATCAAAGTTCACCATAAAGGAATTGACGTGGAAGCCTGGTATCACTCATACGGTGAACATGGCCTAACCATCTCAGTTGATGAGCCATGATGGTTGCCTCAATTCTATCGAGATGCGCTTTCTCGAGAACTGCAGTGTTGGTCACATAGTCCTCCCACTTAATGTTCAAGATGTATCTCATCTTTTGTTGGTGGAAGTGCTCAAGTTCCTTGATAACACGGCAATAGAGTGTCCAAGTTTCACAGCCATACAGCAGCGTTGAGATGATGACGGCTTTGTACACCATGAGTTTGGTATGCATCGTTAGATCTTTATTCATGAAGACTCTGTGCATTAAGCAGCCAAATGCTGCATGGGCAGCCCACAGTGGGAAGTGAGATTTGTTGAAATGAGTTTTGTTTGAAAAGCCCATAAGTCAGTGACTTATACAGTATTTTCTGCTGCCAAATTTCTCAAGGTATTCTCAGATTAAGCTATTGATAGTCTACAATGATAATGATGAAGAATCACTTAGGTATGACTGAAGAGAAAGAATTACCTTATAATTTTTTTATATTAAGAGCATATCATAATATTAGTATTTATTCAGCTATTATTTCATTCCAG
This sequence comes from Meconema thalassinum, assembly GCA_946902985.2. NCBI lineage: Eukaryota > Metazoa > Arthropoda > Insecta > Orthoptera > Tettigoniidae > Meconema > Meconema thalassinum. The sequence continues at coordinate 539,826,163 of OX336392.1, forward strand.
CAACACTCTCCACTATCATTTCATTTCATCTGTCATTCATTTAATCATTGCCCCAGAGGAGTGCGTCAGGCCTCGGCAGCCGGCACAGTTCCTATCCTCGCCGCTAGATGGGGGCTTCATTCATTCCATTCCTGACCCAGTCGGAGACGGGAAGCAGGCGGTGGATTTTCATTTTCATTCAGCTATTATTAGTATAAGAACATATTATAAGTAATGATATCTTTCCAGAAATTATAAATGTTAAAATAAACAAAATAGTGAGATATGCTGTGTATTTATTAGTTTTTCCATTGAAGAACCCTACTTTTGCAAACATTTTTTGTCAAAACCCCCATAAGTCTTTTTTTTTAAATAATATTGTGGCTAAACCAATGCACTCCAAAGCATATTTAGGTCCCAGGATATTCAAAAGGATTAGTAACCACATTATAAAACAAAAAATATTTTCATTCGATTTATACTAAACTTTAAAATTAGTTTTTTTGCTCTCCTGTAAAATTAACTTTTGGTGACTTATGGGGTTTCTGAAAAAAAAAAACCACGATTCATTTGTCAACATCCTGTTTGCATGTGCACCGTTTAGACAGGATGCTACCAAGATATGAAAAATGATCAACCTGCTCCAGTGTTGAGTCTAAGATGGAGATATTGAACTCAGGAAGAGGTAATCCTGTGGCAGGTTGTGCAAGTACCTTAGTTTTCTTTGCATTGATGGTAAGACCAAAGTGATCACGCGCAGTGCTAAAGCCATTGACCGATTGTTGAAGCTCCGCAGGTGTCGGAGCAGGAGATGCGGTGTCATCGGCATACTGCAGGTTCTTCACCCGGTGCACCGCGTTGTGCTCTTACGTTAAACAAAATAGCAGAGGCGTGAGGAAATACAGTAGAAGTGAAAACAACACCTTAAACAGGATCGCTAAGGAGCGGGGAAAGGATGTCTCTTTCGATGCGTGCTGGGCCCAAGATTCCGGATCGAAAGAAAGATGATTTCCAAAAAAGGAATCGAATGAATTGTTTAAAACAAATCAAAAGCGGAATTGAAATTATCTAATTGATCGAGGAACCCAGAAGCGTGAAGGTCGTGACTGCGTTACAGTACGAAGCCAAGACCGACGAAATCGGACGAGAGATGAGGGAACTTAAAATTACAAATGAAAGAGGACGAAACCAAGTGAACTATTTACTATTGTATTTAAAGTAAACTAAAACAGGTGCGCATAAGAGTAAGGATATATCTAAACACAAAATGAAAGGTAAACGTGAAGAGGTATAAAATCGCTTAATAACAAATAAAATAAAATTAATGATTAAAGATGGTACCTAAGAAAGGAGCACACAAAAACAATCTCAAGAGAAAAGTGTATAAATGAACTTAAGCACTAACAAAGATGAAACAAGATTAATTAAAATGTACTTACAATCAATGTGCAACTAAACCGTAAGCGCGACTCGATAACCAAAATTTAAAATACAAAAACAAAACAAAAACGAAAAAGATAGAGAGTATGGATGAGTCGAATAAGAGAACACCTCTACTTACGAGGATGACCTGGACTAGAATGCCCTTGCCAAGAACAGACTTCCAAAAAGCTCATGATGTTGTGAAATCATGGGGTAAGGGGGGGGGGGGGGGGGGGGGGAGTGGTGGGGATGAGAAGGGTGCGTATGTAGGAAACGGGGGTGGGGGGTGGGAGAGGGGGGATGACACGGAGTTACGTAATATAACGAAGCCAGAGGAAACAACACAAAATTAACACATAAAAATAAAGGAAAATGAGTATTACATTAAATTAATTGACATTACCGGGACAGGAAATGAAAGGAAAGATCGATCAGCTAAGAAATATGCTTTGTAGGAAAATATAGGCTTACGTAGAGGTAGTTATGTCTAAATATAACGACATACGAAGAAACAAAGGAATTAAGGCATGACGAATGGACAGTGACTAACACAAAGACCATCGCTCACACACTTTTCCTAAAACAGAGGGAAGGATCAAATAGGAGGCGAAATGAGACATGGCTCCGTTACTCCAATGATACCTTGACCCAAAAAACAAACTCTGATACGACAATCAAATGAAAGATACCTCGAAAGAGTGCACATCAATTTGTGACGTAATACAGAGCGTTGGTAAGCCTCGCAGAAAAGTAGCATATATTTCAGACCTGAGAGATTTGAGTAAAAATAAAACCGATTACATGAAAGGTAGGGATGACAAATAAACACAGAGGCTTCGCTAAACTAACGTAAACAAAGGCGAAGGGACTTGGGTTCATGGATCGAATTCACATCATCATAAGAAAGGGAAATTGATAAACTGAAATTCAAAAATGATAGCATGCCAGATAAAACCAAGTGATCGAATCGTACTTACGTTTAGTTGCGTTGGGCACGGGCGAAAAGCCCGACACACCTAGGCTGTGACCGTTTCACATGATGGTCAGAAATGGAAGGAAGCCACCTTCTCTAAAAGGAACGCAGTAACGCCGCTCGGGAAAAATAAGTCGTAGAACTCCCCCTCTCCAGAACATAAAGGGGGCCAATGGGAGAAGCAAAGCTTAGTAACAAGTCATGCTTCAACCAATGGTAACACAGTGTCAGTAGGGGTGAAAAGTTTCACCATCTGACGAAACATTTACGCAGAATTACAAAGTTTGAACGCAGTAGGTGAGACAGAGAAACGTATGTCACAATAATGCGACATGAAGGAAATGATGATAATAATAATAATAATAATAATAATAATATGACAAAAAATAATGAACCTGATAAAAACGGTTCAAAATTCCCCTGCTCTCACAGAAAAAAAGGAATTTTCCTGGCCATGGAAATTTCTTTTTTCGTACAAAAAGAGAGGAAAAAAATGTAAAGGGGGAAAAAAATTGAATACTAAAAAAAATTGGGTACTAAGGACCTCTAGGAGAATACAAAAAAAAAATGAACAGTTGACTAATCTGACCGTGAAATGAAGGTGGTACCCCCTTCATTGCTCGTCAACACTAGCCACTAACGTCAAAAGTACTGCGTTCAAAAAGAAATACAGTTAGTTCATATATTAAATAGTGATCATTGTTCTTGCTAGTTCATGATGATGCGGATGTCGAAATCTTCAAGATGGACGTTACCTCGGGACTGCAAATCTCTCCAGCCTCTGATGAGAAAAGATAGACAAAGTTAAATCGTGATCACATTTAAAAAAAAATACATTTGGGACACCCTGTATATAGGACCGTTCGTTGCGTCAACGAGGAATATGCAATAGTGTCATAATGTCTTCGAAAGGGAAAGTACTCTCCTTTTCAGCTGCTGAAAAATAAAGCCATGTATAGACCCAGTGAAGGGTGACTGGTCCGTTAACGAGTTCCGAGAAGACCCTCAGCTGTGTTAGCTCAGGTACACAAAGGTTGTTTGTTGTCACTCGCCAACCCTCTGGATGGTTGCTAGACAATACACGATATGCTGAGAACACTTGACAATTTAAAACCTAACAAAATATATGACTTCACAATAAATATCAAAATCAAGATGACACTAAGGTGCATGATATCTCAAAACCATGACACAAAAAGTCAATTACATGAATAAATGTAAAATAAATACCAAGTTCCTACAAGGTCAAACAGGAAGTGTTGAAGGGTCCTTGTCTGTCGTCGAACAATAGGAGTTAAGCCGAGGGGCAGTGCAAAAGAGGAGTAGGGGTGGTTTGCAAATAGTGACCGACCAGGTATATACTGACGGCCTCAGGCAAAGATATAGTTTGACAGAGATGTCAAGTATACACGACTCACTCGCGTACGAGAAAAAGGCCACGGGTGTCTCCTGTCTTGTCACAGGAATAAATGAAAAGGAAGCACACGAATTAAGATCAGAATAGGCTCACATGCTAGGTTGGCTATTAAGGAGCTCGGGCATCCAATTAGAATAAAAGGAAAACAAAAACACAACATTATAGCGAGGCGAAATTCACAAGATCATTTGACAAATTTTTTCAACTGCGTGACGTGGGCCGAAGTCACTGAATTATCGTGATCATCCACTAACTCGACTGAGACAGGATTTAAAAAGCGTGAAATAGTCTTGGGAGTTGACCAACGTAAGCACAGCTTACTGGAAATTTGTTTGGTAGCGTCACTCAAAGGATGTAAACGACACAAAACTTTGTCCCCAATTTGGAATTTAACATCATGACGGCCTAAGTTGTAGCGCTTCGCTACTCTGGCTTTTGCCTTCTTGAGGTGACCGGTAGCGATGGCCCATTTTTGAGCAACAGAGGTAGTGCGAGAGGGTTCGGAAAGATATTCAATATTCCATTTGAGCAGCAAGGGGTCGACAAGCGATCGGCCTAGGAATAATTCCGCTGGAGTAGTTTGAACGGACGAATGGAAAGAGGTATTGAACCCGAGACTGAAATACTGTAGGTTCGTATCCCAGGAGGTTTGATCGGCATTGTGAAAAGCGGACATACAAGCCTTCAAGTTTTTGTGAAAACGCTCTACGTGATTTCCCTGCGGTCGATACGGTGACAAGAAAATATGTTGGATGCCCCAGTTAAATACCATAGATTCAAAGGCTTTGGAACGGAATACAGAGGCGTTATCTGACACAAGGTACTTGGGAGGACCAAAAACTCCAAATATATATCTAGACAAGAAATGGATAGTAGTCTGAGAAGTGATATTCTTTACTGGGAATAACCAAACAAACTTCGAAAAACCATCAATGACAGTTAAAATGGCTTGATTGCCAGATTTTGATCTCACGACTGGACCAAAGTAATCAATGAAAAGGCGTTCGCCGGGACGAGTGACGATACCAGCTTGGTGGAAGCCTACACGAGTGTTCTGGGCAGGTTTAGAACGCTGGCAGGTTAAACATCTTCTGACATGAGCAAAAGCATCTACTTTAATTGAGGGCCAATAAAATTCACCGGATATCTTACGGAAAGTGCGCTGCATCCCTGCATGAGTTCCCAGTGCAGAATCATGATAATATGTCAAAAGCATATCACGTACTGCTAATGGAGCAAAAATTCTAAATTTAGAAGAGTTAGGAAGAACATAGCCAATAACATCATTTCGAACACAAAAGTTGCTTACTGCCGGATCTTTGTTTGCAATTTTTGCACGGAGGTCAGTGCAAAATGGATCCTCAGACTGGAATTTCCGGATATCCACAAAAGACCAAGGACAATGTTGCAATAGGAAAAGATTTTCTTGAAGTGGTGTACTGGTAGAAACGCTCTCGATTGGAGTCCTAGGGGTCTCTTCAAACATGCGTGACAGGCAGTCAGCCACCGGGTTCTCGCTCCCTTTTACGTGGATGATATCAAACTTAAAAGATGACAACCTCAAAATCCACCTGTTGATGCGTCCAAGCTTTTTTACGTGAGAAAGGCTCCATTTCAAAGCCTCATTGTCGGTAAAAACAGTAAAGTGACGGTGTTCCAAAAAGGTCCTGAATTTTTCACATCCAAATACCACAGCAAGACTTTCCTTCTCGAAAATTGAGTAACGTCGTTCATGTTGATTTAACATACGACTCGCGAAGGCCACTGGTGCAAATTTTCCATCCACACGCTGGCTCAAAACACTAGAAATGGCCAAATCACTGGCGTCACAATGTAAAAAGAAAGCTGATTCGAAATCAGGCGTGTGCAGTACTGGTGCTGACATAAGGGCTTCTTTCAAAACATTGAAAGCTTTGTCCTGTTCTGGCCCCCACACAAATTTCACATTCTTCTTTTTGAGAGCATTTAGAGGTGCCGAAATGTCAGAGAAGTTTTTGATAAAACGAGAATAGAACGTGAACATACCCATTACTCTTCTCAAGGCCCTAACTGTGGTGGGTACAGGTAACTGCTGAATGCAATCTGCGCGCTCGGGTATGACACGGATACCATCGGCTGACAGAATGTGACCCAGAAATTTAATTTGAGTACAGCCCAAAGAGGTCTTTTTTGGATTGATAGTGAGGCCGGCCTTCCTGAGGCGGGAGAAAACTTCCCTAAGATGAACGACATGCTCCTCAAAAGATCTGCTGTATACGACTAAATCGTCAAGATAATTAAATACAAAATTGAACTTCAGGTCTCCCAAGATGTCGTCTAGCACGCGACTGAGGACTTGTGCACCAACAGCTACACCCATCGGAAGACGTTTGAAATTATATAACCCGAAAGGGGTGTTAAAAGCAGTGAAGTCGCGACTCTCAGCATCCAAAGGAATCTGATAATAGGCACTATTTAGATCAATCATCGAATACACATTGGCCCCGTGGAAATGTTGAAAAGCACTCTCAATAGTAGGCAGTGGGAAATTATCAAAGACTACCTTCTTGTTCAATTTTCGGTAGTCTACGACTAGCCGGTACTCGCCCTCTTCTTTCTTGGGAATTAAGAAAGTAGGAGACTCATAAGCTGATTTGGAAGGAACCACTACTCCCCGATCTTGCAAATCATTGATATACTTTTTCATGGCCAAGAGCTTGGGTGGATTACAAGGAAACGGAGGACTTCGAACAGGTACATTGTCGCTCAAGTCAATGTGGCATTCGTGATTTACAGCAGAACCTAAATCTTCTGTGAGGACATCAGAAAATTCCTCAACTAAACCGTTCAGAGTATCACGTTGCTCGGACATCAAAGTTAATGGAAGATGTACGGAAAATACAGGAGACACATCAACGTAGTTAGAAGTACATTCTTCAAAGGGGAACATTTTATCTGAGCGAAATTTGAAACAAAATGAATCGTTAATAAAATCCAACTGCATACCAGTTTTATGCATAAAGTCAATTCCTAAAATACATTGAGTGGAGAGATTGTTAACCACATGAAAAACATGTTTCCAAGAAAATCCGTGAATTTTAATGCGACATAGAATAGTTTCGGCAACGTCGATAACTGACGATCCCGCAGAGAGGAACTGACATTTATTCTGTACGGGGTGTTTTTGCGAAGATCGAATGCTATCTGCCACTGAACGGTGGATGAAACTTCTGGTGGCGCCTGTATCCAAAATAGCAGGTGCCGAGACATTATCGAAATTTACTGAGACTCCTGGTTGTAACACAACATCGAAATTAGATGCATTGTCAAGTTTGGATGGAGGACTGCTCCGGGAGTCGAACTCAGAACACCTCCCTATGAGTTTTCCTGGTTGGAATTACAATTTGGACAGGAACGAGTCGTGACCTCATTCATCCCACAGCCAAAACAGAATTTTCGGCGTTTTAAAGAACACATTTTAAAATGATGTCCAAGTTCATTACAGTTCCAACAAGTTATGCGACCAGAAGAAACATTGCGTGTGATTGTTGTTGGGGTGTTTGTAGTCCTTTCACGGGAAACAGCAGAAGAATTACGAGCCACAGAAGGGCTTGGGTTAGAATTCCTAGAAAGGGACTCAGCACGGCGAGCAGACGGCTTAAACCGTAAGGTGTCGTCTTTTGTTCGGTCGACAGCTGGGCTAGACAGTGTTGTCTGGGGGGAGTAGGCTAACTCGGGGAAAATCGTATTATCGGCTCTTGGAGGTGGAGTATAGTTCGAACAGGCTCGTGCATTTAATTCATACTCACGGCCTTGCGATATGATGTCCTCGATGGAAAAAATGGATGTACGCCGAATGAAGTATTTATAAGTGGGATTTAAATTCCTGTATATAATTTCCAACAGATCCCTGGGATGAAAGGGTTGGGGGAGGTTCGCTGCTAACAGCCGAACTGAGGTTACATAATCGTCGATCATCTCCCCAGGAGCCTGAGTACGGGAGTATATTTCTTGTTTGAGAGCGAAATCGAAATCTTGTGGCGTGAAACGGTCCTTAATGCACCCAACAAATTCGTCCCATGACTTATAAAAATTCGGAGTAGTGCGATGCCACATCAGCGCTTTTCCAGACAAAAGAATAGGTAAGCAACGTACAATATTGTCGGGATTAATATCGTGACAATAACACAATTCCTCCACACGTTGGATAAAACAAAAAACTGATGAGGTATTGTTTTCTCCGGAAAAAGTCAAACCCCACCTACTCACTACTGATGCAACATTTTCGTTGTGGCGAGCCCTATTAACAATGCCTACAGGGGCGATGGAGCAATCTAAAAGGGGAGGGTCTATCATTAGCAGGTCCTGTGTCGTATCTTGCAATAGTGGCGTGGGCATTGTTAAAGATTCAAAGCCCATAAAATTTAACTCCTTTTTGACGGGTGGGAATTCTGACTTAGACATGACAATAGACAAGGAGAAAAGTAAAACACTTTAACTTAGTAAAATAAAGGTCACAATACCGTAATGCGTCCTATTCCAGCGTTGCGAAGTACTCACTAACTTGTTGCACTCTTCACCTCGGAACTAGATTCTTTGGATGTCTTGTTCACTCGAGAAATGCTTTCACACTCCGCACTTTCTTCGGGGATGGGGGAACAATTCAGTACAGGTATCTTAAACTCAGAAAGACAACATTGTAATAATTGCAAAAATAATATAAGTTTGGTAATTTAAAGGGAACGATTTCACGAAAAACCACGCTCTGATATACCATTTGCACCGCGTTGTGGTCTTACGTTAAACAAAATAGCAGAGGCGTGAGGAAATACAGTAGAAGTGAAAACAACACCTTAAACAGGATCGCTAAGGAGCGGGGAAAGGATGTCTCTTTCGATGCGTGCTGGGCCCAAGATTCCGGATCGAAAGAAAGATGATTTCCAAAAAAGGAATCGAATGAATTGTTTAAAACAAATCAAAAGCGGAATTGAAATTATCTAATTGATCGAGGAACCCAGAAGCGTGAAGGTCGTGACTGCGTTACAGTACGAAGCCAAGACCGACGAAATCGGACGAGAGATGAGGGAACTTAAAATTACAAATGAAAGAGGACGAAACCAAGTGAACTATTTACTATTGTATTTAAAGTAAACTAAAACAGGTGCGCATAAGAGTAAGGATATATCTAAACACAAAATGAAAGGTAAACGTGAAGAGGTATAAAATCGCTTAATAACAAATAAAATAAAATTAATGATTAAAGATGGTACCTAAGAAAGGAGCACACAAAAACAATCTCAAGAGAAAAGTGTATAAATGAACTTAAGCACTAACAAAGATGAAACAAGATTAATTAAAATGTACTTACAATCAATGTGCAACTAAACCGTAAGCGCGACTCGATAACCAAAATTTAAAATACAAAAACAAAACAAAAACGAAAAAGATAGAGAGTATGGATGAGTCGAATAAGAGAACACCTCTACTTACGAGGATGACCTGGACTAGAATGCCCTTGCCAAGAACAGACTTCCAAAAAGCTCATGATGTTGTGAAATCATGGGGTAAGGGGGGGGGGGGGGGGAGTGGTGGGGATGAGAAGGGTGCGTATGTAGGAAACGGGGGTGGGGGGTGGGAGAGGGGGGATGACACGGAGTTACGTAATATAACGAAGCCAGAGGAAACAACACAAAATTAACACATAAAAATAAAGGAAAATGAGTATTACATTAAATTAATTGACATTACCGGGACAGGAAATGAAAGGAAAGATCGATCAGCTAAGAAATATGCTTTGTAGGAAAATATAGGCTTACGTAGAGGTAGTTATGTCTAAATATAACGACATACGAAGAAACAAAGGAATTAAGGCATGACGAATGGACAGTGACTAACACAAAGACCATCGCTCACACACTTTTCCTAAAACAGAGGGAAGGATCAAATAGGAGGCGAAATGAGACATGGCTCCGTTACTCCAATGATACCTTGACCCAAAAAACAAACTCTGATACGACAATCAAATGAAAGATACCTCGAAAGAGTGCACATCAATTTGTGACGTAATACAGAGCGTTGGTAAGCCTCGCAGAAAAGTAGCATATATTTCAGACCTGAGAGATTTGAGTAAAAATAAAACCGATTACATGAAAGGTAGGGATGACAAATAAACACAGAGGCTTCGCTAAACTAACGTAAACAAAGGCGAAGGGACTTGGGTTCATGGATCGAATTCACATCATCATAAGAAAGGGAAATTGATAAACTGAAATTCAAAAATGATAGCATGCCAGATAAAACCAAGTGATCGAATCGTACTTACGTTTAGTTGCGTTGGGCACGGGCGAAAAGCCCGACACACCTAGGCTGTGACCGTTTCACATGATGGTCAGAAATGGAAGGAAGCCACCTTCTCTAAAAGGAACGCAGTAACGCCGCTCGGGAAAAATAAGTCGTAGAACTCCCCCTCTCCAGAACATAAAGGGGGCCAATGGGAGAAGCAAAGCTTAGTAACAAGTCATGCTTCAACCAATGGTAACACAGTGTCAGTAGGGGTGAAAAGTTTCACCATCTGACGAAACATTTACGCAGAATTACAAAGTTTGAACGCAGTAGGTGAGACAGAGAAACGTATGTCACAATAATGCGACATGAAGGAAATGATGATAATAATAATAATAATAATAATAATAATATGACAAAAAATAATGAACCTGATAAAAACGGTTCACCGGGTAACTTGGGTATGTCTCTGTGAAGGAAGTCTTGCCAGATTGAAAAGGCCTCCATCGAAGGGAAACTATCTCTATGCCTGGTTTGTTGGAAGATGATTCATACATCATGGCAGCCATGTACAATGCAAAGAGTGTTGGAGCAAGCACACAGCCCTGTTTCAAACAGTGAGTGATTGGAAATGGATCGGATACAGAGTTACTGTGAAGAACATTCCCTTGACATTCCATTATGAAGAGTTTGAACTAATTCCACATAGCAGATCTTGGTACTGAATCGAAGGCTTTTCCCAGGTCTTAGAACACTAAATATAAAGGCTCCTGTTGTTCTCTGCACTTTTCCTGGAGTTGTCTGGCGGAGGATATCATTTCTGTTGTGCCCCTGGAGGTTCGAAAACCACATTGAGGCTCGGGCAAAATCCTCTCCGAGATACTTTGTGGAGTCGGCTCAGTAGAATTCTTGCGAGAACATTACCTGCAATGGATAATAGTGATATACCACGGTAGTTCCCACACACACTACGATCGCCTTTCTTGCCGCCAGGCACTTCTCGAGTTTCCCAAATTAAGAGGATAAGTGTAAAAAGTCGAGTTTTCAATGCCATACCTCCACTTTGTAACAACTCCAGAGGAATGTTATCAGGACCAGGAGCCTTTCTCGGCTTAAGTTGATTGAGCGCTTTTGTGAAATCTCGGAATGTCTGCAAAACCGCCATCCATGGTTGTTGTGGCTGCTGAGGAACGTTGCGAAGGAAGTCCTCGGCAACATTGGAGGCATGATTTAGTAGTGCAGAGAAATGTTCCTTTCAACGCTCCGAAATTTGTCCTTGATCAGTTAAAATGGCAGAATTGTCAGCAGTTTTCAATGTACCTGATGAAGATCGGATTGGGCCATATACCTTCTTTATGCCTGCATAGAAGTTTTGCAGGTCACGGGCATCAGATAGTCTTTGCAGTTCTTCAGCTTCTTGCTGCCACCAGTTGTTTTTATTTCCCTGATTTGTGCCTGACATTTCCCCCTTAAGTTGCACGAAATGTGATTTTTTCACACTGGAAGATGGATCTTGAAAAAAGGATAGATGGGCTTGCCGTTTGGCATTGATCAGATACATTATTTCATCATTATTTTCATCAGACCAGTCTTGTCTTTTGTTCTCCACAAAACCAATTGTTTCCTCAGCTGACTCAGTGATGACCTTCTGAAGCGTGGCCCATTCCTGTACTATACTATTTGTGCTAACTGGATGACTAGCCAGCTTATTTGCGATTTAATTTCCGTAATCTGTAGCAATTGATATAACTTGGAGTTTAGAAGTGTCAAATTTCCGTCTGGACAGGTTGTGGATGGATCGCTTCGGTTTGTGGCAGATTGAGATCCCCAAACGGCAAAAAATCCTCTCCGAGATACTTTGTGGAGTCGGCTCAGTAGAATTCTTGCGAGAACATTACCTGCAATGGATAATAGTGATATACCACGGTAGTTCCCACACACACTACGGCAAACAGTCATCGACATTTCTTGCGGTTCTGGTGACAAGGATGTCCTTTTTATCACACTGCCTGGTGATGATATAGTCAAGGATGTGCCAGTGATTCGAGTGAAGATGCATCCAAGTGGTTTTGTAGCGTTTCGGCAGGCGGAACTGAGTGTTTGTAATAAAGAGTTCATGTTCAGCACATAGACCAAGGAGTAATAGACCATTGGCATTGCAGTTGCCAAGTCCTTGTTTTCCTATCACATTCCTCCATAATTGATGATCTTTACCAACTCTGGCATTGAAATCGCCAAGCATCTAGTTGGTACTTTGGTGATGATTACGCTCAGCAGGTTGTAGAATTGGTCTTTAACTTCTATATCAGCATCCAAGGTGGGAGCATATGCAGAGATAAGAGTCATAAAGTTACCCCCGGAGAGTGGGATTCGGAGGGTCATAATTCTTTCGCTGACAGCAGTAGGAGTTAGCTGGTGATCATTCACCAGTGTAGTCTTTATAGCGAAACCGACACCATGAATACAGCGATCTCCCTCATCTTTTCCCTTCCAGAATATTGAGAAACCTGAACTGAACTCTGTATATCAATCCACTAAAGAACTCTAGAAATTACAATTTAACACTTAGCGTAAACTCATTCGTACTGTGACCGATCCAGTCAGGGTCAATTACCGGCCCCGGATGATTGGAGATACGACGAGACCGGAGGGTCAGTATGACGTCATAGCATGACGCAGCGAGGTAACCGCTAGGGTAGGAGAATGCTCCAGAAGATTCCAACCCCTTCCCTTTTATTTTCTCGAGAGGACACACAGTTCCGGAATGTTCAGTTAGTCAGCGTGGCACGGACGAGTAGCCTATGTCATGTGGACTGAAATTTGCATCGGGAACTTGAACGGTTTACGTGAGTGGTCAGTGCTCGTGGCCATTTGATACGAGGAGTATGTGGGGGTGGATGGAAATAATTTGTGAAGTGCGTTGGAACAGTGTTCAGTAAGGTGTCGCTAGAACGATAATCATGAATTTCAAGACGATATCGGACTCGCTAGTATGTGAGGAAATAATCATAACTGATAAACGAAGGTCCGTTAAAACATGCACATGCTGCTATTGATATGTGAAGACGCGTGGAATATTATACAGCACTTCACCATTTTGATTACGAAGATTAATGCACGTGGTCCGGTTAAGTTAGCGGATAGTAAGGTATTGAAGGCATGTACTGTGGTAATAGCAAGACAAAATTGTGCGCATTTGAACGTCCGAGTGGAGGCCGGAATGAAAAACTGAATTATTATGCCGACAATTTATGTTAATTAAAGGTGAATATCAGGAGGTGTTGAACATTACGAGTATCGGGGAAAGAACAGTAATGATAGTCGAGGCGAAGCATTATCACGAGACCCTATATTGTGACAGACATTCATTCGAAAATATCATAGCAGGGCTGGCATTAAAGGGACACAGTGAGTATGTGACGGAAGACTACATCTGCTTTAATCTTGTGTGGTGGGACTGCAGGCTGCAGGCTACTTCATATGTCGGTCAAAGCCAGGTCGAAATAGCTTCACGTAGAAGGAAGTGTGTCACTGGTTGAGAAAAGTGAGTACATATAATTCAAGTGAACCAGGAGTTGGACGCTATAGTGCATGGGCGTGAAAGTCCTCTGATATAGTGAAATGTAATATTGCTACACGGCAGCATGAACCTTATAACCATGGACTCAAATATTCTGGGAATGAACATGCATATTAATACGCAAATTATGCTGCACTGAACCTCTAAAGGGGCCACAATGGGATGAACGGTCGCGACGAGATGGACGAGTGGACCATGGTTGGGACGTCAGGAGACGCCGTCGCTGACGGTGACCAGGGGCAACCAGTGGGCGGACATGGGCGTCGCCAGGAGATTGAGAGGAGCCGGGGGCGCATACCTCTACCAGTACGCTGGGAGACCACATCGCGGAGACGCTGGAGGAACGACGCTGCCCAAATGCCGCAGACGACGCCGAGGGTTTCCGAGGACACCGGATATAAAGTAAGACGTTTCATTTCCGTTCTTGTTCATCAGGAAGAAGAGAACTTCTACCTCGGATAGCCATGCCATGAGATGACCTGAGATCGTGTAACTTAACGCCATTCATAATCGTTTATTCCAGATTGAACAAGAGCATCATTTTCTCATAGGGTTGTACAGATATTTTTTTCTTTCTTTTCGGGTCGTTTTGACTTGCATAAATTAATAGTATCAATGGTAGGAGTAAGACATTCATTTATTCTCTGAGACCTGATAATAATAATAATAAGTTGGAATTTGGTAACGATGATATGAGATGCCCATTTTGCTGGGAGATTCTAGCATTTCGATTTCCGAGGTCATTATACGAATTTATTTCTGAAAGGTTTGTCATGTATTGCATAGATTTTAATAGCCAAAGGATAGCAAAATGGATATGGTTGGAGATTGTCGAGTAAGGTTCCTTGGATAGGATGCCATATTATCATACGACCTCGTGGTCCCGATAAAGTTGACACGCACTGTTAAGTGTGGGTTCTTGAGACATGCTAATAATGCATGATTTTTGTAATGATGTTGTGTAAAGTTAATGTGATAATTAAATATGGTATTATTCCGTCAAGTGTGACGAGGTTATTCACGGGGCGACGTATGACCGTTGAATTGAATTTGTGAGGACAGGGTCCTTTACTCTTGACGAACGTGTTACGTTTATCGATGAGTTGTATATTGAATAGCGCAGGGTTGTAATTGATAGTGCGCTCTACAGTCAGATTGTTCGGATCCTCACACAGAGTGTTCGACTGAAGGGTTGCGATTAAATGTTCGTTGTGAGAATAAAATACACTAGGGTGCCTTATTACGAGGTTCTTAACCTTTCCTAAACGTTAGACAATGCTATAATTTAATTACAATAACAAATATGACAGTTTGGATCAAGGTTGTTGGAACGGCGAATATAAATCAGTAATAATAATAAGAATTAGTAGTGTAAATAAGCCTCCGTGGCTTAGACGGCAGTACGTCGGCCTTTCACCGCTGGGTCCGTGGTTCAAATCCCGGTCACTCCATGAGAGATCTGTGCTGGACAAAACGGAGGCAGACAGGCTTTTCTCCGGGTACTCCGGTTTTCCCTGTCAAAATTTCATTCCAGGAACACACTCCACTATCATTCCATTTCATCTGTCATTCATGTAATCATTGCCCCAGAGGAGTGCGACAGGCTTCGGCAGCCGGCACAGTTCATATCCTTGCCGCTAGATTGGGGCTTCATTCATTCCATTCCTGACCCGGTCGGACACTGGAAGCAGGCTGTGGATTTTCATTGTCAGTAGTGTAAATATGTGATCATAATCTGTGTGTGTTAATAATTTATGATAAGTTATAATTCATTGTTGAAATGTCATATTATGTGAGGCTGAGTTGATGTTTGAGTATTATTTGATGTGATATGATGCTCTTTAGTTATTAATTTGCAGTTCGATAAAGGAGATCTGTCCATTGCTGTATAAGGGTAGACAGTTGTGATATACACAGATATTCGATATTTTCTTCGAGTTTTTGCCGCAGGTGAACTTTGTGATAAGTGGCCAGTGATGTTTACATGCGTGTGCACCGATAAATTAAGGGTTAATTTAGTTTTTGAAAGGCAATCTCCTTGTCGGAACTTTAAGAGAGGACACCCACGAGTTAGAATAAGTATAATTAATTTTTGTTTAGGGCTATGAATTTTATTTTTTTAAATTTCGGACTTTGTCCCACCCTAACTCTGATACTCGTGCGTGTTAGGCAGGTTGCATGTTTATTTATCCTTTGGCCAATAAACGAGCAGTGTGATTTTACGAGGGCTTTCTTTTCTTTTCTGTTTGTTAATTCAAGTTAGGGAGTTTGCTTTTGAATCCTGGTTCAGTTTATTTGCCATCCCAACCCGTAAACGACCCGAGACCCTTTGTCTCTGGCTCGCTGGAGCATTTCTTTTAGTCTTTGTCTGTTTGAACCAAGATTCACGCCCTAGTCTTTTTACCCACTCCCTTGGCCGTTTCTTCCGATGGGGCCGGGATGTTGGCCGGGTGATCGCCTGTCCCATTGGAGAAACGGGCACAGTACGCAGCATGGTTCCAACATTTTTCGTGGTTCCAAAGGTCGCCAGTAAAACAGATAGATCTCAGATAGATAATACAGGACAGTCCGTAGATCTCCGATATGGAAAGTTCGTGTGTTCTGTCCTGCTGGCAATCTTTGGAATTCCAAAAGATGTTGAACCAATGCTGTGAAGTAATGACTATGTGCTACATAATTACAGTATAATTTTTAATTCCTGACTTTTTACTGGACTAGTACACATTCAATATTAAGTTTTAGACCAAGAGGAATATTAAATTTACCAACCACTACATTAGAATAATATGCAAGAATGTTTTGTATCAAAAATTTCATTTTATGAACCTGTGTTTTAAAAAAATTATTGGAATATCCAATATCGGTAGCCTTGTTGGGCTAAATGTAAATAAAGGGAGCATTGCTCTCATAGTACATTGGCGCTGCTCTTGCCATCATAGAAGCCGTGCAGTAGCCTTCCCAGTATGTACTAGCCAAGCGTCTTGGTGAGGTGTACCATACCAACTGACGAGTCCAATGGTACACTGGTGCAACACGCTGGCAATACTGAATTGAGCTAACTGGAAATATTCAGAATATTTGAAATTTGATAATGTGATACTATTTAAAAGTGAAAATTTGGTATTAATGAATTGTTTTAAAATAAGTTCTTTTTAAAGACAGTACGTGTATGTATATATATAAAAAAAAGTTATGAACTTGTTCAATCAGCTGAAGAAAACTAATGGTGTTTTATTAGAACAAAAAGACATAGTATTGACAGGGCCAAAAGAGAATTATGCTTATTCAATTTTGAATAAATTGTCAGTATTCCAAAGAGTGGATGGTAAAGAATTGCAGGACATAGAAACGGAGTGGTCAGGATACAGGGATGCAGTACTCGAAGTAGCAAAGACCTGTCTTGGAACAACAGTGTGTAAAGACAGGAAAGAGCACACATCCTGGTGGAATGACACAGTGAAGTCTGCTTCTAAAAGTAAAAAGAATTAAAAGATACAGTCAGTCTGAGAGACTAGACTTTATATCATTTCAAATGACGCATGCTACAAATGCTACACATGTTAGAAAGGCTCAGGACTCTTTCAACAGACTCCATTACCCTTTAACTTAGGCTTCCCACAGGGGAACGGAGAGTGGGAGGTGCACTCTGCTGCATGACGTCACGCACTCGCCATCTCCGTATCGCATAACGCCCAACCCCAGGAGTAAACTCAGACTCAACAGACTCCATTACCCTTTAACTTAGGCTTCCCGCGCGGGGAACGGAGAGTGGGAGGTGCACTCTGCTGCATGACGTCACGCACTCGCCGTCTCCGTATCGCATAACGCCCGACCCCAGGAGTAAACTCAGACTCAACAGACTCCATTACCCTTTAACTTAGGCTTCCCGCGCGGGGAACGGAGAGTGGGAGGTGCACTCTGCTGCATGACGTCACGCACTCGCCGTCTCCGTATCGCATAACGCCCAACCCCAGGAGTAAACTCAGACTCAACAGACTCCATTACCCTTTAACTTAGGCTTCCCGCGCGGGGAACGGAGAGTGGGAGGTGCACTCTGCTGCATGACGTCACGCACTCGCCGTCTCCGTATCGCATGGCGCCAGACACCAGGAGTAAACTCAGACTCGGTGCATATGCACTGAACAACATGATGACGTCATACATGCCGTAACGGTAGACCAAAGCATAACGATGAAGTAGACGACAAGGTCATTTGAAATGATAAAAGAAGGCTAACGAGAAATTGAAAGGTACCCTCTGACAGGATCATCATCATCAAGTAACAGCTCCAGTTTCCCGGATGCTGGTGACGAGCGTCTATCCTTATACTGCTCCTCCTCTTGGATTCTATCCCACTTGAGACCACTTACGGAGATGTCCTTCTTAACCACATCGATCCATCTCCTCGTTGGGCTTCCAACAGGTCTTTTCCTAATCACAACCATTTCGGTGTGCTTTTTAGCAATTCTTGTTCCTTCCATCCGCTGTACATCACCATACGAACTTAGCCTACCGGTACTTCACCGTAATTTTTCCAACACACTAAATTTCAAACTGAATTGGATAAATTGGATAAAAGCAGTAATCGCCCTAATTTATAAGCAAAGATAAATATTCCAGCCACATGTGTTCTCCAAAATTACCCCCGTGGGACTCACATCTAGTGGGACGTGGGTTGGCGACCACGGGACCCCAGTTGAGTACGGCATTGCTTCCCCTTACTTGTGCCGGGCTTCTCTCTGCCTTCTTTCCTGTCGACCTCCCTTGCTCAACTCGTGTTCTCTTCCGACCCCGATGGTATTAGGGTATCCGAGGCCTAGGGAGTCTCTTCCTTTCCTGCCTTAATTGGTCCCAGTCTCATCTTTCCTGATACCCTCCTTCTGGTCAGGCTTCTTTTTCTTTTCATGTTATATCCTGCCTTCTGTTCAATGCCCTCAAGGAGGCTGGGTGTATGTATCCCCACCACTTCTGGTGCACCCTGGATATTGCTACATCCTCAAGGGGTCACGGCTGGTGAGTTTGGGAGTTGGCAACCCCGAGGGATTCTTGATCTGGGTCCGTTTTGTCCCCTTTTTACTCTGATATGGGGCGGGCCCTCTCCTATTTCCCTTTCATATCTGCCTTTCTTGGCTCTCTTTCCTTCCAAGTCCCTCAATCCTCATTCTTCGAGTGTTGAGGGCTCTTCTTTTCCTCCTGTCCTTTATTTGCCTTATCCTTTATTTGTTTACCATCTCTTCTTCTAGGATGTAAGTTTGTAGTTAGTATTATAGTTTTCATTCTCATCTCATCTTTCACTATCACCCAAACCATTAGGGGCTGATAACCTAGATGTTAGCCCCCTTAAAACAACAAAAATTATTATCATCATCATCTCCAAAATTACATTCCCCCCTCCTCCCCTCCTCAGGGAGGGTAGACAAGGGATGTTGGACAGCGGAATGTACCAACCGGTACAGTCCCATCGCCTTGCACCATGGCATGCAAAGCTCTCCTGTTTGGTGAAGCAACAACTAAATGTACATTTTGTTTAATGATGCTCTCTTTATTTCAGGTGGTGAATTATTTCAGGCAGTTGCAAGATGCTGAGAAGTTACAGGCTGAGGAAGAGAAAGCCCTGGAAGGAAAGGAAGGTGATCAAGTGATCCATGTCGTCGACATCGTGAGCACTTTGAAAGAAGGAGAAAATGGCATGGACAAAATATCTGAATCAGATGGGAAGGTATGAATTGTGTTTACCATTGCTGTGTGATGAACCATTTTGATACCCTCTTGGTCTTTTGTGGGGCTTTATTTACAATTCCCCAAAGTTGCAATTTTTTCTCGAAGAACATTTTTAAACATATTAGTGATCATTTGATCTTTTTCTTGGAGACTTGACTGAAGTTTGTTCAATTGTGTTGTTAACACATACTAAAATGTCAAAATCACAAATCTCCCATATTCTGCATATTCAAATTCAACAATAGATTCCCCTTTTCCTCAGTTTAATGTTTGTATTTTGTCTTCGTATCAACCACTCGCTTCTGCTATTTGTCATCTTATTTCACTGTAATGAATAATCTTCTCATTCTGAAGCAAGACACAAAGCGATTCCCTGTGCTACAAACGTTGAGAAGGAATGAAATTCAGTACTTTTATGTTATGGCAACCTTCAAAACACTCTTTAACTTTTCAGATTTAGCACAAAGATTTTCTTGGTGCAGTGATACTGCATTGCAGAAATACTCCCAATTTATCTGTCTCTGCTTGCAAAACCGTATTTCCTGGTATAATAGTCGCATATTTTAAGCCTAATATTGTTGCTGTTGTTTGAGTCTTCAGTCTTTTGACTGGTTTGATGCAGCACTCCATGCCTCCCTGTCCTGAGCTAATTGTTTCACCTCTACATCCACACCCTACATCCGAGGCAATCCGTTTAGCATTTTCTAAACTTGGTCTACCCCTACAGTTCTTGTCCTCGACCCTTCCTTCCATAACTAAGCTTGCTATTCCTGGGTGTCTTAGTATGTGTCCTACCAATCTATCTCTTCTCTTCATAAGCAGTCGCCAGAAACATCTCTCCTCTCCCACTCGTCTTAATACCTCTTCGTTTGTAACCCTATCTACCCATCTGATCTTCTTCATTTCAAACGCTTCAATTCTCCTCTTTTCTGCTGCTCCAACAGTCCAAGTTTCACTTCCATAGAGCGCCACGTTCCAGACAAAGGCTTTCAAAAATGACTTCCTAATACCTGAATCTATATTTGATGTCAACAGATTCCTTTTTTGTAGAAATGCTTTCCTTGCCTGGGACAAGGTACTTTTTATATCCTCTTTGCTTCGTCCATCTCTGGTTATTTTGCTTCCTAAGTAACAGAAGTCTCCTACTTCCTTTAGTTTTTCACCTGCCAATTTGATGTCCATAGAGGTAGAAGAAAAGCAGGGAGCGATGATTATGCCAAGAATATTGCAAGTTCAAAATTACAAAACACGATCTTTTTTAAATATATTATTTACATAATTCGTTACCCTGCATATTTCACTTTCATCTTCAAGCTTGCGATATAATTCATGTATTTTCATGGGTCTCTGTAGCGATGGCTCCATGGAAGTGGCTGATACTAGAATGACACGGCCTGTCACATTTTGAAGAGTAACTGAGGTACTTCTTACTTAAGTTTTCTACAAATAGCAGTTGGGCCTGTTTTCACCTGGGTGAACTGGGGATAGCAGTGCTTCTTACAGCAGCGTGTTGAAGCTTGTCGTTCCCAAGCCAGCTCGCAGACGCGACGGGTCATATAAATTTAACTTTTCTGGGCTGGCACCGACCACGGCTCTAGGCTAGTGTGCCAGCTGCTTGTATAGCGTGATTCATAGCCTGCAGGTACAGGGGAGACTCCTTTCTTCTGTCAATGTCAGCCATTTTTTAACAACAATTTTACATCCGCGTTAGTCAATACATAAACTAAAGGAAATATAATTAGAAAGGAAAAACAAAAACCATAATAAAAGGAACCGAGGGGTTTTTGTTTTTCCTTTGCTTCTTTTTAGGTTATGCATTGAGCTAACCTCATTGCTATATGAAGTTCTTCCTTCCACGTTCGTTTCGTTTGTATACAGGCATTTGATTTGACTTATGGACCTGTTAAGCATAAGGCTTCTTCATTGGTTGTGTACATATGGTGAAGTATTGTGGTCTCATTTTTGCCAATTCAAGCTTTGACTTGTGTTTTGGAGCGGATATGTGAATGAACTGTCCACAGGTTCTCTAAGTATATCTTCGTTTGATGGCTGAATATCATCACCGTCTCATATTTTTTAGTTTTACTCTATGCTATAAAATATTTTTCTGTGACCTACTTATATGGTGCACCATATTAAGTCTTAATAGCCATTTGTTTCTTTGAGTGCATGCTATTTTATAATTTTCTTCAGGTATTAATATTGACTGATGAAGGAGATAACATCAATTAATCCCTGAAACATGTACCAGGAGCAAATCTAATTATATTTCCTTTAGTTTATGTATTGACCAAGGCGGTTGTGTTAATTGTTGTTAGAAACTATTTAGTACGTCAATACGGAACCATCATGGAAAGTAATTTAAATAATAGCCAGGTTACAAAACCGCCAGGACGACTTCACTAAGAATAACACCAGAGATTTTTTCCAAACCTTCAAGGACAAGCTTAGAGGATACCAAATTCCAAGTATAAGTTTCAAAAACGAAGAAGGAAAAATTGGACTGAACAGTCAAGAAAACTGCAATATATTAGCCAGATACTTTGAGAAACTCCTCAACTGCCCGCCTCCATCCTATAAACTCAGAAGATGATATGCCACCAACAAAAGAAGAAATAAAGGAAGCCCTGAAAAGTCTCAAGAACAACAAGGCAAGCGGGGAAGACTCCATATCAGCAGAAATGTTGAAGTGGGCAGAACCGGAAATCCTAGACGACCTGCACCATATCTTCCAACAAATATGGGAGACGGAAAAGCTACCAGATGAATGGAAAACAGCGCTGATCCACCCACTCCATAAGAAAGGGAACAAACAAGATGTTAACAACTACAGAGGCGTGTCGCTACTCCCAGTCACTTACAAAATCCTCTCAAGGATACTTCTGAATAGAATAGAAGGAATCCTAGATAAGCAACTTGGAGAATACCAAGGTGGATTCCGGAAAGGCCGCTCCTGTGCCAAACAAATCCTAAATTTGAAATCAATAATTCGCCACAGAGCGCTGAACGGCAAAAGTATAGTGGTTTCATTCATTGACTTCAAAAAAGCCTTCGACTCGGTGGACAGAGGGACCCTAGATAAGATCATTAGAGAATTTGGAGTCAAAACCAAACTGGCCAATATTATCAGAGAAACCTTAACAGCCACAACTTCTAAGGTGAAGTTCATGGGAGAATTGTCTCAGTCATTTGAAATCAAGACAGGTGTGCGACAGGGTGATGGATTATCACCATTACTATTCAACTGTGTCCTCGAGAGGATTGTGAGAATTTGGAATTCCGAACTTGAAAATCAAGAGATAGCCCCGATCTGCCTAGGACGAAAAACGGGAGGAATCAAAGTCAATTGCTTGGCTTTCACTGATGATTTTGCGATACTTTCAGAGAACCTAGAAGAAGCGGCCATACAGATCAACCTCTTAGAAAAGATCGCTAGCAAGACAGGACTTAGGATCTCGAAAGAGAAGACCAAGTTCATGATGAATGACAAACATGGACCACAATTCCTTGAAACAGAGATTGGACGGATTCAGAGGGTGAAAAAGTTCAAATACCTCGGTGAAACCATACAAGAGGACGGCCTAGAGAAAGCTGCTGTAGAAGATCGTATCTCAAAAATGGAAAGAACTTATGGGCTAACTAAAACATCTACAACAAGAAATGCATCTCATGGAATGCCAAACTAAAACATTACAACACGGTAGTAAAAACAGAATGCCTGTATGCCAGCGAATGCCTCTCGATGAATTACAAGTTGGAGAAGCTAGAGATCCTAGAAAGAAGAATACTACGGAAAATCATGGGCCCAGTCCAGACTGAAACCGGCTGGAAACTTCGGAGCAACAATGAAGTCTATAAAAATGTGGAGAGAATCTCAGAGACCATGAAGGAGAGGAGGTTAGCGTTTCTCGGACACTTGTACAGAATGGACAGAACTAGACTAACCAAACAGTTATTCGACTACCTGTGGAACAAGAAGACAACAACGACATGGATTAAGGAAGTTCGAAAAGATCTCGAAAATTCCAACATCCAGGAAGTTCAGATGTCAAACAGGGAAACATTTCGGTACATAATTCAAAATTTGGAAGGGTTTCACGTCACAAGAACCACAAAGAAGGGAA
Source organism: Meconema thalassinum (assembly GCA_946902985.2). Classification (NCBI taxonomy): domain Eukaryota; kingdom Metazoa; phylum Arthropoda; class Insecta; order Orthoptera; family Tettigoniidae; genus Meconema; species Meconema thalassinum. The sequence continues at coordinate 539,849,640 of OX336392.1, forward strand.
GAGCCTGGACGGATGAGCAGAAGAAACAGCATAGCGCCCATATGAAGGAGTACTGGAGGAAGAGGAAACTTCAGGCAAAGAAAAAATGAAATTGTAGCGTGATCCGAAGTGGTTGATTCGCAAATAAAAAAAAAATAGCCAGGTTATAAGCATGTGGCAGTGTATGCAGCAGACTGGCGCACAAATACGAATGCTAAGTAATGATTCCGCCATGAAATTGTATAAACCAATTTTGGATTTGGAAAGTAGGGTGCGACGATAATGGCTTGGTGGTTAATATGCCAGGGAATATGGTAATTTAACTGATCCATCTCATTTTCCTACACTTGCAGGAGGTGGAGTTGTTACACCAGTTAGATTCAATATTTCAAGCCAAGATTGTTCAGTGTTTCAGTGACACCCTCTGACCACCTCGTGTAGTGGCCAGCATTCTTGGCTGTTCGATTCCCAGCTCTGCCGAGAAATTCTGGTGTGAGGGCTGCGATGGGGTACACTTCTTTTCAGGACGGGTCAGGATTTTGGAAGGAAATTGGCCGATGATCTATTGAAAGGAACCATCGTGGCATTTTCCTGGTGGTGTAAATGGGAAACCACGAAAACCATTTTCAGGACGTCCGAAGTGGGATTCAAACCCACGCTCTCCTGATGCCAGCGAGCCACGAGTTGGGGCAATAGCTTAAGTTTCGTAAATTATAGAAGCCATGCTTTTAGCTTTTCTTAAAATTAACTCGTGAATTGTTTCAGAAGGATGCCATCTTACTGGGAAGTCATAATTACCGATACCGGTAGTTAAATATTCTTGCACATAATTTTTATCGTAATGGCGGTGGAGAATGATTGTATTATGGGGTGGAACACTACCCTAATTTAGTAACAATGTCTGAAAAGGAACATATTTTCTCTCGGCAAGTTGATGAACCAGTGTTGTAGACGAGCCTCATCGTGTAACTTTGGACACAGTGCTCGAGGTGTGTTGATGTGGGAATGTTCTAGTAACATAAGACCATTTTGATTTTTTGTTTCTATATTATTGTCTGGAATGACTAAAATGTTTGGATTTTCAGTGTAGGGCTTGTAATTGTTCCTCTATACTTTATCACAATGTAGGTCGGGTATAGGGGCAGATGACCTCATAGTTCTGCCCCTTAAAACCTCAATAACTAGCTAGTCGGGTACTACAAGTTGTTTAATACATCACGTGAATTTTTTTAAATAGGCGGGGATGTTTTGAAATGGATTAGACTAGTAGAATATATGGAAATGAAACTATTTAGTTCTTCATGGAACTACGTACCTAACCCTTTCCCACACACATTTTGAGATCATTTATCCCAAGATTTCAACCCTATTCTACTTTTCCAGATTTCTCCTGCTTGAAAGCTGAATAGTACATCACCTCCTAACATAGTGTTGCGTGTTGCCGTGGGCCAGCAGGAGGCTCCCGGGGGGAGGGGCAGTGTGACAGTCTAGTGGCCTTGGCCAAACCCCGCAGGGGGAGGGAGAGAGTGCCCACACCCTCTCGGTTCCTCCCACGGCCATACATTAACAAAGCACCTGTGAGTCGGTGCGAGCCGGCCAGAGAATACGCGAAGATTCTGGATGTGGAACCAACCAGAACAGACTCAATGCGGCAATGGGTTGTGACATTTCGAACTTTCCAGGTCAGGGACTGATCCCATATAAACCAGCAAGCCGCGGCGAGGAGGCAGTGTGTATTGCAGTGTATTGGACAGTATTGGTCAGTGCTAGGGTGTATTGAAGTGTGGGCAGTGAGTGAGTGCGCAGCAGTACAGTGATTATTATTGGATGTCTACGGTAACAGAGTGTAAGCCTGTCTGCCAGGGTGCAACTTTGAGTCAGGACTGTTAGTGCTTGGAGGTGTCGCGGTGCTTCGTGGAAGTCGTGGTCGTGGGATCGACACGGGACGAGCAACAGCGCACAAGGAGCAGCAAGAGGACTCTGGAAGTAAGTGTAGTGGCAGGGACAAGGCTGTAGAGAACCTGTGTAGACTGTACGTGTGAGTGTAAGCTGGAACACTGTAACGCCTCACGGACAGAGAGAACATAAATGTGGAAACTAATAGTGACCAGTAGTGTTTTCTGAATTAGACTCAGTGTGTGTGTATGTGTGTGCACTGTGTATGTTTGTGGGCTGCAATAAAATTATATTTCTTTAAAGGAACAATTGTGTTTGTGCTTTTAGCCCAGTTAACGTAAGTGCCACTAAGAGGGTGGCACGTAACAACTGGTGTCAGAAGCCGGATTACGAACCCAAGCAAGCACAACACCTGAAGGTCCTAGGTTCAAAATCGTGCAGGTCTTTGTATCACAGTTCATTATTCTCCTGCGAGTGCATGCCCGTCACAAGTCAGACAAATAAAATGGATGCGCAAATACAACTCCTGCTAGAAAAGTTAACTTCCAAGATAGAGGATGTGGAAAAGAAAATGACAGAACATTTCGAAAAAGTGGGTAAGAAAATGACGGAGCATTTTGAAAACCTGGGAAAGAAAATGGTGATATATTCGGAAAATTTGGAAAAGAAAATTGGGGAAAGTTCCGAAAATTCTGAAAAGAAAATGGAGCAGGGAACTAGTCAGGACGAGCTGAAATATGACCTGAAATCAAGACTGGAGTATAACAAGCTTGGAGGTGATATGGAAAGTGGGGCGGCCGAGGACGCTGATGGCCAAGACACACAGTTCGTGGAGTCCGGAGTTTGGAATGCTCAGCGAGTCAGGGCCGAGACTTAGCAGCTCTGACGACAGGAACAGCGTCACTAGTGTGAGGACGCCGCACGTCGATGAGGCTTCATCATGGCAGATATTCGGGACCGGGTTCGACACTGTGGCGAACCATGCCAGCTGCACGCTGGAGGACGGAGCCGTTCAGCTCATCACAGGACTTCGCCTGGCGAATGTGCTACACTACGTCCGGACGGGGACTGGGTACAACGGGATCGTCGCGACGCTGGAGGAGCATCGTGGGGACTACCAGCTACCTGCCATGTACCACCTATGCCTGGAAGGGAGGAACGGGCACGCGAGTAAGTCAATTGAAGAGCTCGCGCTGGCTGGCTCGCCTCGCCTCCCGAGCACATGCACCAAGAGGCGGCGTACATCTTCGTGGATGGGCATTGCGACGCCATGGTACGTGAGTATTCGATGCTCGGGGGAAAGCGCTACCCAAGGCAGGTAAAGACCATCGTGTTGGGAATGACGGTGGCGAAGAGGACAGAATAGGTGACGCCACCGAGGAGGAGTAACGCCGCCGGAGACGAAGAGGCGGTGGAGGTTGGCTACCCTCCACCAAGGCAGCGTAAACCACCACTGGGACGCCGTTGCAGCAGGAAAGTCACCTGTTGGCTACGGAGTGAAAGAGGCCATCTAATTAGCAGCTGTCGGCGAGGAACAGCCTCACGGTTAGAAAAGCGAGTGACGGCCAGCCTAAACAGGGGCTTGTCAGCGCCGTCAATGCCACCCCCTCAGACCTTGGACAGTCTTTATGATGAACTACTCGAGGCGAGTTGCTTTAAGGAGGGGAGCAGTGTTGCGTGTTGCTGCGGGTAGCAGGAGGCTCCCGGGGGGAGGGGCAGTGTGACAGTCTAGTGGCCTTGGCCAAACCCCGCAGGGGGAGGGAGAGAGTGCCCACACCCTCTCGGTTCCTCCCATGGCCATACATTAACAAAGCACCTGTGAGTCGGTGCGAGCCGGCCAGAGAATACGCGAAGATTCTGGATGTGGAACCAACCAGAACAGACTCAATGCGGCAATGGGTTGTGACATTTCGAACTTTCCAGGTCAGGGACTGATCCCATATAAACCAGCGAGCCGCGGCGAGGAGGCAGTGTGTATTGCAGTGTATTGGACAGTATTGGTCAGTGCTAGGTGGTGCATTCTTGGAATACACGGTACCTGAGATTATAATTTTCAATGTTTTTGCATGTTCTTTCCTTCCTCTTTGTCAGACACCAACAGTGATCTTCTGTTCTCTCTTAGGGGTTCAGGTCGCTTATATTTTGTATGAGTCTGTTCCAGATATATATTCTGTGACCCACCTAGCGTCATATAACAGCGAATCTCTGAAGCTCCTCAATTCTTCCTGGTGCAAGAGGAATTCCTTCTCCATCTGGCTACCAGATTTTACTGCCATCGCCAGCTATTATCTCCATGAGCAAGAGGACTACGTCCACTTCTTTACTCACCATGCTGCGCTAGTATCAACTGTTATCAACTCTTTGAAGGCCAGCTCAGCAAGAGATCATTTTTTTGTTACAATATTGGCAATACTTATATGTTCTCCTTTTGTCTCCTACCCCCCACTCTTTTCCCCTTCTTGGTCCCTCCGTGCTTCGTTGAGCAAGTCTCACTTCTCAGTCGGCAGTTGAATCAATCAGTTAAGGCTCAACCAGAGCTAGCCTCCTGACCTAACGAGGCATTTTTTAAATTCCACGCCATGTTGGAACTCTAGGCATCAGTGAGGAACTTCACTTCGACATGCAACAAAGATAAGTACCTTCTTCAAGTTTTAACCTCATCTTCATGGTTTTAACTTCCACGTGTTTTCAATGATACTTTTATAGACAGTGTGAAAGTATTTATTTTGGGGCAAAAATCATTCTTCGTGGGATTTGCCATGTTAAGCTTTCGCTTGTATAAGCCGACCTTACTATAAAGAGCTTTTCTTAAGCTTTTCAAATGAGAAATCCTCTCACTACGTGGGATATTATCTAATTACCCGCTGTCTATAATTCAACAAGCTAGTTCCTCCGCTGGATTTACATTAGCCCCATTTTACTGCTAAGATTGTTCTGGAACCTTCCAGATTCTGTACTCAATCTACAAGTCCTGCCGTCATGTATTTCTCACGTACTTGTGAGAATTCTATTTAAAATTGAATTATCTTATTTCTAAATTACTACATAGTGAAGTTTCGTCCACCGCGGGAATTTTCTATAGCGCATTTAATTGTAATTTACAACTTTCTCAAGAAATAGACTCTCACTTATCTAGTGAAACCAGTTATTTTCATCATTGCAATAACTTTCTTTTCCATAAACTTTGTGTCTCCACAGTGAACTTTTCATATATTTCAATGAACTATAGTGAAAACCAGTGCTTGCTCAACTTTTCTACCGCGTCGCGATCGTCCGCTTATATTCAAATAAGGCCATGAACATTTTCCTTAACTCCCATTTCTCTTTCCTAAACCTATTACTAACAATCTGCAATAAACTTTTAATCTAGGTCTGTTCCAATAAGGTGTCATTCCAAGAAGTGCCCTTCCATTTTGTTGGTTTATCATTAAGTATCTCTGTATAATTACGTGTCTAGCACACGTTTCAAACTTACATTGTTCCTCCCTTCAAAAGCAGGGAAAACAATTCTCTTAACTCTTGAGTGAGTTATTTTTTGGTCTCGCTAAATGAAAACTGCCTCATTTAACTTGTGAGTCCTATTTAAAGTATAGGAGGTCTAGAACCTTCCTTTTGATTAACTTTTCAGGTTCACAGTAAGTGACCTGCTCTCTTTGTATAATTCTCACAAAGTAATTCTGTTTAAATATAAGAAGTTGTAGGAACTTCCTTTTTATTCTTTAAGTTTTCTATTTTGTTAGCTTCGAAGTTGTTATTCTCGTTAGAATGTTCTTTCAGAGGTTTCTTATAGTACACTGCTTGTACTCCTGTAAATGTTAAAACTTTAATTATTCCATTTTGCCTATTTTATTAAATCTTACCAAGATTTTAATACAAGGTTTAAAAAACCTTAAAAATCGTCATTTGCCCGGAGCAATTTCTGAACGTTGTTGGAGGTCCGCGACCCCAAATTGTTAACTACATAGAACATATTTATTTGTTAAAGTTACGCTTCTTTGAATTGTTAAATAAATTAAATATTTGTTTTTGGATTCTCATTTTTCTAATACAACGGTTAAGCAAGGTCCTGTACTCCTTGGCTCTCCCTACTCGATGCCCTTAAATCTATTGATAGGGATTTCACCACTCGTTGCATTTGAGCAAAAACTCTTAGTGGTAATATTGTCAAAGCTTCTCTTAGCTTTAATAGCTAATTCTAATTGGCCAGTAAGGCAAGTAAAGCTCGCTACGCCAGCTACCTGCTTGTGGAGATCCTCTCCGAAAACTTATGGTCAATTTCCCAAAAGATAAGTGTTTCTTTTTTGTCTAAGCTTTTAGCCGGCCTCTCGCTGAGTAAGGGCTTAGCCATTTCCAAATGCAACCATTGGGTCACTTACCAAAATTACTTTCCAAGTTATAATTTTTTCGTCACTCCCCTTCCTTGAAGCACTTAGTCGCTCTTTTCAGAAATTCTATAACTTCAAAAAATTGAAAATACCAAGCTTGATTAACTATTGGCATTCTTCGAATCATTTCGAAAAAAACTAATTTCTTTGAGATGACATACAATAAATCGTTTGCTCTCTGTCTGGCCAGACCATCACCCTTCCCTATAGTACTTTTATTCGTGCTTGGGAGGAAATACACTAAAGCCTCTCTCTGGCAAACTGCCCAAGTCTTAGCTGCGGTTCCCGTCAGCTTCGACCAAGCTCGTACCCACTTTAGGTATCCGAACAAGGATTTGCGGTGGCAACCACCTTTAAATGTACTGAAAGTCAAATTCATAATTTTTGTGGAACTCTCATCCTATTTTTCTATCCTTTTTCTCCAGTCCGAAACCCATTTCCTTTTCTTAATCATCTTCCCTTGGTGGGTGGGTTATTCCCTAGCCTATAATCTACCCACTAGGGTGTATTGAAGTGTGGGCAGTGAGTGAGTGCGCAGCAGTACAGTGATTATTACTGGACGTCTACGGTAACAGAGTGTAAGCCTGTCTGCCAGGGTGCAACTTTGAGTCAGGACTGTTAGTGCTTGGAGGTGTCGCGGTGCTTCGTGGAAGTCGTGGTCGTGGGATCGACACGGGACGAGCAACAGTGCACAAGGAGCAGCAAGAGGACTCTGGAAGTAAGTGTAGTGGCAGGGACAAGGCTGTAGAGTACCTGTGTAGACTGTACGTGTGAGTGTAAGCTGGAACACTGTAACGCCTCACGGACAGAGAGAACATAAATGTGGAAACTAATAGTGACCAGTAGTGTTTTCTGAATTAGACTCAGTGTGTGTGTATGTGTGTGCACTGTGTATGTTTGTGGGCTGCAATAAAATTATATTTCTTTGAAGGAACAATTGTGTTTGTGCTTTTCGCCCAGTTAACGTAAGTGCCACTAAGGGGGTGGCACGTAACAATATAAATATAATAATCTATTTCTTTTGATCCACTTTCCAAATCATGTACAGGTTCAACATCCACTATAAAATTAGTAGGAGTTGTGAAATGAAATGTCTGAGGTACCTGAATGACCGGGGCATCATCATTGGGCCCAAATTCTTGGTCTTCATTTTCACTCTCATCGCCATTATCACTATAATTAACTTCGTCAATATCTCTTACATCCACCAAAACATCACTTCCACCACTACTTAACGATTCTGTATCGCTTCCGGCGTTTATATCAATCTCAGTTTCAATGTCCGCAATACTCAAACCAGCCCTGATCACAAGAGTGCACAGCTCATCCAGACCTGTCAATGTTTACATGGAATTATGCTCTTCATTTGTTTATTTCCTAAGCCTTCTTGATTCTACAACATGCTCATCCAAGCATAATGATATCTTGACTATTACCCCACCAGACGTTAGGATAGAAACCATCAGAGAGCAGATAACAACAGGGAATGCAGTCGGGCACTTTCGGGCGCTCAGGACTGGAGCTGAAATACAACTTACGGGCGCTATGGGTCGGAAAGGGCTAATTTAGCAAATTATAGGTCATTAAATTCCTTGCCCTACTTATAACATTATTCTGATCACACATGTGTTGTAGAAGGAAGCTGGAGACCAGGAGATGAAGGATGATCCCTCCTATGTGTACGACTTATATTACGGAGTGGCCGAAGACTTCATGATGCTGGATCATCTGACGGACATTCATCCTCTGCCACAGCCTGTGGATTTCAGTACGCTGAGAGCTCCTGGTGAGGATGGCTCTGCGGACGATGAAGACGAGGAAGAGGATGAGGATTCAAATGATGAGAACAACTGGCGCAATGACTATCCTGATTCAGATCACAGGTATAGTTAGCTTCAAGGTTCTTGTTAGGTTGCATTCACTGGCTCTGTGGTGTTATGGTCGTGCACCTGTCTCACTCGGAAGGCCCCGGGTTTGATTCCCAACTCTGTCAGAGTGAGGGCAATTGGGTGGCTGTCTGACAGTGAGGCAGAAAACCAAGATTAATGACCGGGGAGACCTTACGCGCTGACCACATGTGCCACTTTTTTGCCATCTGCAGGACAAATGGCTGTGGGCAGCAGTCGCTTGGTAGGCCAAGGCTGTGGTGCCATAGGGTTTGGTTGCATTCACTCATGTTTCATTCACTGTATTTGTAGACACTAAAACTGGCAGTTATAATGTACCGTATATACCCGAATTTAAGACGACCCCGAATATAAGACAAGGCCTAGTTATCAACTGCCTCTTCCAGATTTAAAAAAAAAAAAAAAAAACTCGCTAACTCATAACTTGCCCTTAAGGTCGTGCTTTCATTTTTAGAACGTCTCGTGTTATCGGAAATCCCTCTGCCCGCTTTTCCAAGACATACTCTATAATTTCTTTGTTCAAGAATGGGAGACGTTATTAAATTAAGATACGTTGATCACTCAATTACTGCTCGTTAAACTGACTGGTTGTTCTTGTAAAGATTGTTTTAAAACATATTTCCGTATGCTTTTGAACATATAATTTATCCGCTTAAAATGACGTGTATGCGTAAATCCTTACCTCAAAAGGTACGCTATTTGTATAAGCATGGTAATTAAACATAACAAACCATATTTTAATCTTCATTAACGCATTGATTTGTTGCGAATTACAAGATGCCAACACCACATACTACTTTGCAAATAATAATAATAACAATATATATTGTTACGTGCCACCCCCTAGTGGCACCTTTGTTAACTGGATTACGGTGGGTATAAAGCACAACACCAATTACTGCTTAAAGAAATAATTAACTTTATTGCAGCCAGAAGGATACAGCACTCTTCAGTAAATACAAGCAATTATTACCTTACTCCAGTTTCCTTACGGCGAGAACACTTCCCCTTTCACTTGTCAACAGACCACAGTTAATCCTCTTCGCTAATGAGTCCGGTCCCGTACGCTAGCTGGAAATAGCTGCACCCAGCCTGTCACCGTACTACACACTGTTCCACAATGTAGCACAATCACTTCTGTCGCACTGGAAATAAACACACTCGCTCAAGACACAGTTCCTCTGTAGGAGTCTCACTTCCCCGCTCCACTAGGGGTTTCGCAAGTCACCACACATCTGTCGCTCAGGATAATCGCTCACACTAGCTCGTAAAACACAACAACAACAACTGCTAGACAGGTCGCACTTATATAGCAGGCCGGTGACTCAATAAATGCTTCTAGATCCATCCAGGGTTCACGGCTTCTCGAGGTTTCCATCGCTGGTCCAGTCACGAATATTCTGGACCATCCCTTTGTCCTAGTAGCCCTGTTGCATAAGGAGCACGCAATACAGGAGGCAGGGCACAGCCCAACCCTGGGGCAGTTGTGACTCATGCGGCGAGCGATGACACAAACTCGCAGCCATAACAATATATATTTTTTTTAAACCCTGAATATAAAACGACCCCAAATTTTTATAACACAAAAAGTGGGAAAAAACCTCTTCTTACATTCGGGTATATACGTAAGTTAAATGATGGCTGCATTTGCAGATGATCACTCTTTAGCTGAAACTAGTACATTAAAGAGCTTCTAGTATTTAATTTATTGACTTCTGGTAGATCGCTCTGTGTATTTATTGGTATGTTTGTCAATCTTCTTCTTCTCCAGCATGATTAATCCCACTTATGTGGGGTCGCTGATGCAGATATTCCTCCTCCACGTTGTTCTATCCCGGACCATTTCCTCCACAAGCCCCCGCTGTTTCATGCTTTCTTGAATGCTGTCCATCCATCGCCTTTTTGGTCGTCCTCGACTCCTTTTCCCTGGTGGAAGCATTTCCATCATCCTATTGCCCACATAATCTTGATCTCTTCTCTGAACATGGCCATACCATTTGAGGCCAGCTTCTCTGACTTTCTCAGAAACTTGCACCACTCTAAGTCAATAAGGACCAATATTGAATTAAATATGATTAATTTCATCATCATCATCATCATCATCATCGAATAGAAGAAAGATATCCGTCTAATCAATGGCTAAAAATATTTACAGATGGCTCACAAGACAAAGAAAATAGAACTGGAGCAGGAATACATTCATCTCTCTTCTCACTCTACTTCCCAGTAGGCCAAAACAAACTTTGATGCTGAGATAAGAGCAATTTCACATGCACTCCATCAGTTATTAGGCAGAAACATTGATTATCAAAAATGTGTTATCATTACTGATTCAAAAGCAGCCATCCAAGCCGTCTTGTCAAATTATTAGCCTCAAAATAAAGAACTGAAAGAAATTTTTTGTATGATAAAAACCCTTCAAAGACTCCACAAACAGATCTCATTTCAGTGGATCCCTTCTCATGTTGGAATAGCAGGTAATGAAGAGGCAGACAGATTAGCAAAAAAAGGTAGGCCTACCACACTACAACAACCTGTCAGTCAGACTGATTTTATGTCAGCAAAAAGGATCTTGAAAAATAGTATCAAAAACAGGTATGAAGAAATGGCAAAGAAAACAGCAGAAACCAAATTATGGAAGGACATTGATGCTAAATGGGATCAATATAAATTAAGAAGAGAAGCTGTAGCCTTCTGCAGACTTGACACTGGCCATGACTGCCTTGCAGCTCATCTGAAACGAATTAACATCTTGAGATCCGAAGAATGCACACTTTGTCACGAACCTGGAAGTAAAATGGATAAGGGACACCTGCTACATTGCAACAAACTTGATGTGACTGCTAGAGCTTCAGGAAACCGCACACAACTCTATTGGAACGCAAGAAAGCTGATGGATTGGAATCCGGGCTAGCCATAGGAAACAACAACAAGTCCCATTCCAGTCACCCGGGTGTGGTTTACAAGCCTCCTCCAATCCTTTCTGTCCTTCCACTTTTCCTGTTCCATCACTTCATATTAATACATTAATTACTGCTAGTAGACAAACGGCCAAAGAAATTGGAAGAATTAAAAGAGACCATCAAAAAGAAACACTAAATACCATAGACGAAGAAGCATTTCATCAGCATAAAACAAGAGATTATTACCAAACATTTAAAGAACATCACCTCATCATCATCATCATCATCATCATCATCGGCTTTAACTCGAATCCAAGTATAAATCTTCTTCCTTCAGTCCAGTTTGTGGATGTGTTTACGGTGACTGAAGAGTCCAATCCTGGCATGGAACAAGCGTCCACACAAGTCACATAGTATTGCTGGAGGAGGACGTGGTTGGGCTGCTCGAAGTTTCCTAGCTTGACGCTTGGCCTCTTCATGTGTGCGTCGATCCCTTTCAAACGTCTTGACAGTATCCGAGATGGAATGGCGCCAAATTGAGCGGTCTTCAGCCAGCAAGTCCCAGGTTTGTGAATCAAGACCTGTCAATTTCAAGGTCTGCTTGAATTGGTCCTAGTAGCCCCATGTACTTTGAGTGTGTGTAGAATCTGTCTGATAACCAGTGTTAATTGTGATGACTGTATTAGTGTGTTTTCTGTAATTCAGGTAAGGACTGCAGACATTCAATTTTCAAGTAGTTCCTACTTTTGCTACCAAATGCTACCATCCACGACAACTGGTTGTGAATTTGGTTACTAGATACCACCGTAGTCGGCTCCTGGCGACGAACGTTCGAACTTAAGAGCGTTAGTCGAATCTAACCTATAATTAAGCTTCACACAAGTGTAATTAGTGGACGGTTCTTTTACATGCCATAAATCTGTGATATGGGCCCGCCGGCTTTACTTCGCCCCCGAAGGAAAGCTTACTGAGGGATTTTTAACACTCTTACAAAATCCGACGACCTCGGCAGAGTTTGAACCCACGACGTTAGGCATAGAAGCTCTTCAAAGAGATCCAGCATGATTTAGAAGAATTAAATTTAACGATGCTCCAAATTAAAGACAAAGAAAAGTATTCTAAGGAATAAATACTTATGATTCACATTAACAACATTTGAATGGAAAAACTATACCATTACAGACGAACAAAGGGCAGCCAGGTCAGACAGGATGAAGAAATTTTGGGTGCAGAAGAAGAAGCTGCAAAGCTATCTCTAAATACCATTATTTGACTTAATTGTATATGGATTGATTCAAGTGCTCCAATATAGGCGTAGACCAGGACTGCCCAACCTACGGCCAGCGAGACTATTTTGTCCGGGCCGCGCCGTGTCGACAAAACTTTGAAACAAGTTCCAGTCGTCGCACTAAACTAAATTATCATGAACTTTATTTCATAATTTGATTATTAATTGTGTCAAATGAACAGAAATACTCACTCTCTGTCATTCGTGCTGTAGGAGTGTGTTGAATATCATCGTACTTCTATTTTAAAGGGATTTATTAAAAATATTTAGATTTATTTTTAGTGTTTTACTTTTTTATCCACTACAACTAAATGTAGGAAATGGCAACAATACTAAGGAAACTAAGCTCAGACAGCCACAAAACTCACCATATTTCAGCTAACTTATATTTTTTAAATTCCAAAGCCCTCAACCCCCCCCCCCCCGAAGTGTCATTGGCCCGCAATGTCCCCCAACTATTTACAATGTGGGCCTTAGTTTAAAAAGGTTGGGCACCCCTGGCGTAGACTATGTAAAAAAAAATAAAAAAACATTAATTGAATGTGTTGTAAATTTATCGGAAAGTGCCGAATTACGGCTTACTGAAACGAGCAGCTAGGCTGTTGACTAATTCTGCAATACAGAAGTTTCCATAATTGCCAGCTATTCTGGGAAGTTGTGTGAGCTTGGTAATGAAGGGTTGTGTGTCTTTGACTTGTCTGGAGGTCACTGGTTCGTCTCTCCAGATGTCGTTCCCAATCCTACCTGATGGCTTATAAATTCAGGAAACTTAAGCTGAATTTCCTCACTGTTGTAATACTTGTTTAAGTGAGAATCAGTTATAAATAAACTGCCTCTGACACATGAAATGGTCATCTACTTTCACTCGTGGGTCCTTTGGAATAAATTATGTCTCCCTCTGACTGAAAACGTAATGTATAGGGGGCATGGTGGCGCAGAGGTCAAGCTGTTGGCCTCTCACCAAAGTGGACCGGGCTTGATTCCCGGTCAATACATGTGAGATTTTCAAAGTGAAATGACATGTCCTGTGGTTCGGATTCCACGTAAAAAGGAGGTCCTGTGTCTCATGATCGCATGATTAATGGTCAAAAGCTTCCTTTCCTTTCAAACAGTATTTACAAAAATGTAATGTTGTTACTGTTACCATTGCTTTATCATTTGTTGCACGTGAGTGACATTATTGTGATCTCTGCTTTCATGTTGCTGTTCCGAGCTGTTTTAATATGCTTTTTCTCCTCCATAGTATGAACGGGGAAGACAAGGAACTGGCTCTGGAGATTGGAGGCATTCAGATTGGTAAAGTATCTCATCACATCGTGAATTGTTTGCTTAATAGACCTAACGTTTTGCTCACGTATTGCATGCATTTCAATTTTTTAGAATAAAAAAAAAGGAGCCAGGTAAACATACAATTAACCAACAGACTGGAAAGGAAGGAGCTTGCAGCTTTAATCTCTCTATCATAAGCCACAGGGTCTCCTTATTTTGTGGAATTCAAACTATTGAACATGACATTTCACCTTGAAAATCCTGTGTGGATTAACTGGGAGAAGAATAAACGCATCCGAATGACAAGGACGAGTCTTCATAGGTGAACATTTAGGCATTCAGTCCACGCAATAGCCCTGGATGAGCTAGCATCAGCAACCAGCTCTTCTGTAAATAATTACAGTATAACCTGTAATATCCGGACTAATGTGGCGACCGGCCGATCCGGATATGGAAAAATCCGGATATCACAAGGCTATTTTTACAAATAGCTAGGTGACCAGAAATAATTCACGAGTTTGTTGTTGATTAATTTTGATGTTTTTAACGGTTTAGTATCATTTTGTTAACTGTATACTGTACATAGGCTAAGAAATAGAATTGCTTTAAACTAAATTAAAATAATTAAATTATATTACAGTAATATGCTTTACAGTACATGTACTTACATAAATACACTGTGCATTCTGCTTCTACATAATTTTTTGAAAATGTTTGTCATTTTCTGTTGCTTCACGCACTTCACTTAGGCCTACTGTTCCTACATTAGTTTTTGAAAAAGTTTATGATTTTCTGTTGCTTCACGCACTGTACACGCTTTTTGGATGCCATGTCCCTCAATCTTCTTAAAAGCATCACTTCAGTCACACTCGTTTCATCTTGATTTTCTACATAAGTGATTAAAGATTCTATGGTCTTGAATGCCTCAGAGTGACTCATTATAGGGGCGTTGTCCTCCTCTTCGGCTTCAAAGATTTTTTTTCCTCATCATTGCACACCATTTCTATAATGTCACTGTCTGTAATTTCGTTGACTTCGTCTTCATTTACTAACCAATTTATGGCTTCCTCGTTGTTGATTTTTTCACAACCAGGCAGGCATTGCACAAGCTCAGCAATCTGACGATTTTCTTCATTGCAGGCATAAGTTTCATTGACGTCTTCTGTTTTCTCCCCCTGTCCATTTATCAGCAGCTTTGTGATCTAAGAGCTTCCTCCATGACCTTACCAGCGTCAACGGTTTTATTTCATCCCATGCCTGGGATACCCACATTACCACGTCTAACATGTCCACCTTCTTTAACGTCTCTGGAACACTTTCTTTTTCGTCCATTCCAGCAATCAACACTGAAAGTAACCTACAGCGATAGGTTTGCTTTAGTGACTCAAGCACGCCTTGATCCATAGGTTGACAAAGTGGTGTCACGTTTGGTGGTAAGAACACACCCTTTATATCTCCATCTTTAAGTTCGTCTTCACTTGGATGTGAGGGTGCATTGTCAAGTAGGAGCACTGCTTTTCTTGGCAAGTTATTTTTCAACAAATGTTTTTCCACTTGTGGCACAAACTGCTTGTGAAACCAATCACTAAATATTTCGCAGTTCATCCATGCGCTGCGCTGGTTTCTGTACCAAACTGGTAGGCCAGACAAGTCTTTAAAGTTCTTGAAAGCCGTTGGCTTTTTGGATTTTCCAATGAATCCTAATGGAAGCTTGTGATCTCCTGTAGCGTTGCTGCAGGCTAAAATGGTGACCCTCTCCTTTTTCTTCTTATACCCCGGTGCACTGTCTTCTTTCTTGGAAGCCAAAGTGTAGGTGGGAAGCATTTTATAGTTGAGCCCAGTCTCGTTGCAATTATAGAGCTGCTCTCCAGTAATCCCATGTTGATCAATTAGACTGTGTAAAAATATTTTAAATTTTTCAACATCTTCTTGGTTAGCCGATAGCTTTTCACCACTGATCTGTAGTTTCTGCACACCATGACGATTTTTCCAGCTTTCCAACCACCCCTCACTTGCTTTAAACTGTTCATCCCCTCCAATTTCCTTATTAAAGTGTAGTGCCTTTTCTTTTAGTAAAGGACCTGAGATAGGTAACCCTTGCTCTCTTCTTTGGGTAAACCAAAGAAACAATGCCTCATTAACTTGGTTGTTAGCTGCCTTTTTCATCATTTTAAGTTTTTTAACACCACTTGTTGACGCTTGTGACGAGCATCACTTTTCAATATCACTCCGAGCCTGTTTCCAGTCACTCACAGTACTTGTTCCTACTCTCATATCCGTGGCAATCTTCTTGGCTGTTTCACCAGCATCTAACCTTTTTAGAGCACGGAACTTTTCTTCCATCGTAACAGCAGTTTTTTTTCCCTTTTTTGGACATTTTAGCAAAAAAAAAACAAGGTTAAAAGATAACAATAACGATAACAACGGTAAACAATATCAGTAACAACAGAAACACACTCGTAAAACAAACTGTCGCTTCAAGACTCACGCACAGACTGAAGGGTAGAAAGAGAGGCAGCCTCGTGTTGACGTTGGTGGCAGGCAGGCAGAAGCCGTGAATGGAATATCGCTTTCTCACACAAGGGATGAGTTTCCGGGACGATGTCGTTGACCGAGTCAGGCCACAACCCCTCGCGGTCAAACACGCACACAGGCTTCCAGCACTGCAACTTTCACTCGTCCTCCCTGGCTAGCACACTAATGTATCCTCACTCTCAACTACGACTTAAAAATTCATTCGGAGATGTGTCCGGATATGGGAGGGTTCGGATATCACAGGTCCGGATGTGACAGGTTGTACTGTAAATAATAAATAAATTCAAAGTGAATAAAACATTTCAGCCTGCTCAACTCTACTTAAATAGTAAAAGTCAATTCAAGGAACATGTTTTGACTGTTAATAGTACTCTTTACTAAAAAAAAAAAACACAATTGTGTGAACATAAAAATTAACATAAGAAAAAGATAAAAAAAACACATGTCATCATTTATGAAACTATAGTCATTGTCCAGTCGCAAGTCTGGAATGAGAAAGGAGGAAGGTTGGCTGGATTGACAAACAGTTGTAAAATGGGTACATCGAGTGACTCCCTGTATAAGGAATCCCCCTCTACCCAGTGCCAACAGTCTCCTTAGAGAGCGGATGAGCAGGTAGCGGTCCAAGACTCTTTCAAGCTTTTGAGACAGGAAACTTCCCCTAAAGGGGGATGAGCCACTAGTTGGCCAATGGCATAGGATGAAGAAGGCAAAGGGAAACCACTCCATCAAAGATTTATTAGGATATCCCAAGTATCAACAGCTCAGGATAATGTTAGCTTTTACAATAAATTCTTCCAGAGGTAAAATAATCCCCCATTCGGATCTCCCGAGGGGGACAGATAAAGAAGCCAATTTAAGAAATAAGCAGAGAAGAATCGGTACCTGGAATGCACGGACCTTACTCCAGACTGGAAAGTTAAAGAATTTGATCATGGAGATGGAAAGGATGGATTTACATGTATTGGGTATAGCAGAAATGAGATGGCCACAAGCAGGAGACTTTTGGATTGGAAATTATCGGATAATTAATTCTGGTACAGCAAACACTAAACCAGGATATGGTGGAGTTGGCATTATTTTACATAAAAAACTAGGAAACAGAGTAAAGGGATTCGTGCAATTTAATGAACGATTGATTTTAGTACGGATCAAAACTAAACCAAAGGATACTGTGATAGTCCAAGTTTATGTGCCGAGAGATGCAGAAATGTTATGAAGACCTAAGTGAACTTGGAACTAAAATGGGGAAGAAAACCTTATTTTACTTGGTGACTGGAATGCAATTGTCGGAGAAGGAACTGAAGGAAATGTTGGTGAATACGGATTGGGGAGAAGAAATGAGAGAGGCAAGAGACTTGTAGAGTTTTGTGTACAGCATAAATTAGTTATAACGAATAATATATTCCAACTAGAGATACAGGAAAATCGCAATTGCCATAAATGCGAATTTTACTTTCTTCTCCTTTTTTCAACTACCTGGTAACTAATATGACTATGTATACCCAAAATTTGCGAAACTGAATGTGCGACAAAGTGCGATAACTAAGGTTGTTGCGAATTATTCCCATAAATGCGAAAAGTGCCGAATTTACCGATTAATGTTGAATATTATGTTTTATTATATTTTCGCGCCGCAACTTTGAAATTTGCGAGTTCCCTGCAAGGAAAATATCGGCTATATAATCTATACGAGTAATAATCGATATGTACGAACATCGATTATTGTCGTGAAAAGAATCGATTACGGTTAAAATCAATTTGAAAATGGTGCTGTTATTGCCGCATAATATTCAGTTTATCGCCAGTAAAACGATGATTTTGGAGAAATTATTTCGTAGTTTCATTTGGTTGTGCTAATAAAAGGAATATTCCAATCGTTTGTGCCGATTCTTTTTAAAAATTAGAGCAATAAGGTTATGCTTATATAGGTTTATATCGTGACGGCCCTCATTTCTTGTATTTGAAATGAAAATGAAAACTCTAAAGTACGTATCGTGATATGAATAGACAATGTTTGTTAGGCGTTCTCTTTGCTTTGGGGAATGTTGTATAATATGAGGAAAGTATTCTCTACCATGTGTGAGTTATAGGTTATGTTACATGTCGTCCGACGATTTCTCCGTGAATTCAGATACTGTTTTACAGATTGTCAGTCAAGAGTCGCAAAAAGGTATACCAGTAATTGCGTGTTTGCTTATTCTGTTTAACTTAAGAAAACCTTTGAGACTGATAAGATGTAATCATTTAAATCTTTGGAGTAGATATGAAAGGTGCACAATAAAGTTCACAGGATTGTGTCAGCATTCGTCTATACAAGTTGCATTGGCAGCAGTGTTAAGTCTCCTGTTGTGTGTGTGGTTTTTATTTTTACTAAGGGAGTGTTAGAAGTATTAAAATCCTAATATCAGTATTAAAGAAATATAGAAACTTGACACCATACATTTTTCAGAAATGAGAGATCTCTGAAAATAAAGGCATCAGCCTGGCTAATTGGCAAGATTGTGTTCAAGTACTGTCGGTTGGTTGTATGACGTGAGGCGAGGGTACCTAAGCTATGCTCAAAAGATCCAAAGGTCATGTTCTCATTATGCAATCAACAATATCAGGTGTTGTGTAGCAACTCAAATATTGAGGGCTGGCGGAGAGTTGAATTAGTTCACTGGTACCAAGGTGCCAATTGTTAGAATAAAGCGAGCTGTGGTCAGGCGACAATGCTTGTCTTACGAAGTTTACTGTGTGGCAGGTGGAATGACGACAATACCGGGCTGTCCTGGACTCGATGGACGAATCGGTTCAAATTCTGAGGATGTCTATGAAATCCTTTTGTGTGGTTTTCCTACTAACTCCTTGCCAAGTTCCATTAATTTCTTTTAATAACTTATCTTATGAGGTAGGATTCAAGAAGTGCCATTTCACCATTAAAGCACCGGCAAATAGAAATGCAATGCCCCTTATCCATGGCCCTCATTGAAAGGGAAATAATGAGGGAGTACACGTACATTTTGTTATTTAGTTAATTGTCCATTGTATGTTATTTACCTAAAGTTAAGTAAATGTATGATTCACATTATTATATTAAATGCTTATGCCGTTTATCAGAAACACCCATATTTACAATCCTGCACATGTTTGAATTAGTTTCCGTGCGTATTATTTCGAACCTGTTAAAGTTTTATTGTACCTGGTGACGAACTTTTAAATGCTACAAAATGCTAATTTTTAAATTTCAAAATGCTCCCCCCCCCCCCAGGGGCTCACATCTAGTGGGACGTGGGTTGGCGACCACGGGACCCCAGCTGAGTCCGACATTGCTTCCACCTACTTGTGCCGGGCTCCTCTCCGTCTTCTTTCCTGTCGACCGCCCTTGGTCAACTCTTGTTCTCTTCCGACCCCGACGGTACTAGGTTATCCGAGGCCTAGGGAGTCTCTTCCTTTCCCGCCTTAATTGGCCCTTGTCTCATCTTTCCTGACACCCTCCTTCTGTGAGGGGTCAGCCTTCTTTTTCTTTTCCTTTTACCTCCTGCCTTGTGCTCAAGGCCCTCAAGGAGGCCGGGTGTATGTAGCCCCACCACTTCTGGTGCACCCTAGATAATGCTACACCCTCAGGGGCTCACGGCTGGTGAGTTCGGGAGTTGGTGACCCCGAGGGATTCCTGAGCTGGGTCCGTTTTCCCCTTTTGTCCCTTACCTTTGGGGCGGACCCTCTCCTCTCTCCCCTCTCCTCTCCCCTTTTCATTATATTCCCTTTTCTCTTAAAGATTCCCGCACTGTTTTTGTTACTTGGTTCACTGTGTATCTAAATTCCATTTTAGCGTTTTTTTAAGGCATTTTTAATCTACGTTGCCTTTGTAAATTTTTTCGATCTAAATTACATCTCGCGAATATTTTCAACCTCATTTGCATTTTGTAAAAATTGACAATCTAAATTGCTTTTTGGTAAGTCTTTCAATGCAGGTGTCGGGCATTTTAGTGAGTATTTTGAATTTCAATTGCATTTTGTAAGTATTTTGAATTTCAATTGCATTTTGTAAGTATTTTGAATTTCAATTGTACTTTGTGAATAATTTGGATTGGAACTGGGATATTTCAATCTGAATTGCATTGTGTTTTCGATTTCAATTGCATTTTGTAAGTATTTTGAACCTCAACTGCATTTTGTGCATATTTTCGATCTCATTTGCATTTTGTAAGTATTTTGAATTTCAGTTGCATTTCGACTCTACATTGCATTTTGTGAGTATTTTGAATCTAGCCTAAGTTTTGTGGGTCTTTTTCAATCTCTTCTTTTTGTGACTCTTTTTGTTCTAAATTCCCTTTTGTAAGACCATATTGTGAGTTGTTTCCATCTGAGTTCCTTTTTGTATGTATTTTCTGTCTCACATAATTTTCGTTCTGGTTTCCATTCCATTATCATTTTCGCTATCGCCAAGATCATTAGGGGCCGATAACCTCAATGTTAGGCCCCTTAAAACAACAATTATTATCATCATCATCATCAAAATGCTCCAAAATGCTATTTTTCAAAATAAAAGTGCTACAAAATCAATTTCAAAATGCTATTTTCTCGTATCTTTAATCCCAACACCATCCAAGTAGGAGGTACACTTGGAAAGCTCCGGGAGACCTAAGAATGGCCCAGATAGACTACATATTAGTAAAGGAAAGATTTTAGAACCAGTGCGCAAATGCGAGGGAGCCTTGTCAGTACATTTACTGGCACGTTAAAGATTCCCTTCGGGGCAAAATTCCGGCACCCCTGCGTCTCTAAAAGCCAGTGTAGTTAAAAGGGACGTAAATCATCATCATCATCATCATTTCCCCTTATCCAGCTCCTGCCGGGTCGGGGTATTTATGGCACTTCTCCACTTTCCTCTTTCCTTCCACCATTCTTCTTTCACGATCTTGTCCCAGTCCAGATTTCTTTTTCTTACGCTTTTCTTCTTCACTGAATCAATCCACGTTGTTCTAGGTGTTCCTCTTGCTCTCTTACCCTTGCACTTGGCCTCCAGCATCTGTCTTTGTATTCTATTTTCCTCCATCCTCTTTACATGTCCAAACCACCTTAGTTTATTCTTCTCAATTCTCTCATTTAGTTTTCCCATCCCAACTTCCTTCCTAACATCTTCATTCCTCACTCTGTCTTTCCTTGTCTTTCCTATCATACTTCTTAGGAATTTCATTTCACTGGCTTGGATTCTACTCTCTTGCCTGCTTGTCAGGGTCCAAGTCTCAGCTGCATAAGTTAATATGGGAACATAGTACACTTTATACATTACCTCCTTGCTTTTCCTTGGTACTTCCTTATCCCAAACAAGTTTTCTTACACTTTGATAGAATGCATTGCTCTGCTGTACCCTCCTGCCAATCTCCATGTCCAACCTACCAGTTTGCATCAATTCACTTCCTAGGTACCGTATTTGAACGTGTCCACAATTTCCAAACTCTGACTTCCAATTTTTACAGTGCCCTTTCCTTGTCTTTCCCCTCTTGTCATCACCATGGTCTTGCTTTTCTCTATACTGATTTTCAGGCCGTACTTTTGAATATTTTCGTTCAGTGCATCTAGTTGTTTTTGCACATCTTCGGTGTTCCTTCCCCAGACCACAATATCGTCTGCAAATAATAGTAACTTCATTTCTTTATGTCCATATGCTTCCTTTGTTTCCTTTACAATTTCATCCATCACCATTATGAACAAGAGAGGTGACAGCACACTCCCCTATCTTAGTCCAGTCTTGTTTGTAAACCAATCTGTCTTTCCAACTGGGGTCAGTACCCTGCTAACACAGTTGTTGTACATTGCTTGCACCATTTCCAACATTTCTCTTCCCAGTCTCTTCTTAACCATGGTTTCCCATACCTTCTCTCTGGGGACACTATGAAAGTCATGATCAAATCCTCTCCATATTCCCAGTTCTTTTCCATCACCTGCCTCAAGCTAAAGATTAGGTCCACTGTGGATCTTCCACTCCTGAAGCCATAAACCAATAACATTATTATATTATTATATTATATATTATATTATTATATTATATTATTATATTTTAGAACCAGGTGAAAGATAGTAGAAGTTATCCTGGAGCTGATGTTGGACTACCAACCTCAAGCTTGCAGGTTCGCTCCTCCCTTCTTATGAAGCGCACGTGCGCCTCGAACCGCGAAAGCCAAAAGCTCAAGCAGCCTTTCACCTCCATATAAAGGCTTCCAAAAAGATGGTATATTGGCTTGCACAGTTAGAAGCTCACGTGCGCTTCATAAGAGAGGAGGTAGCGCACAGTTCGCTACTCCTGTGGGGCTCCGGGTGGGGAGCACCAAGAGTCCGCTGATGAGCCAGCTTGGTGTTCCTAGGCGAAACCCCACATAAGAAATGGCATAAACCTAGAAAAATTTGCCGAGTTTTATTTCATGTGCCGTGAAAGCCAATATACCATCAGTGTATCTTTGTTTGAAATAATACTATCAACAATGCAATCTACAGCCCCCTTCCTCACAATCTGAACAATACACACTTTTGTGTGCACAGCCCATTCGAATGAACCTCTCTTCCTTGTAGCTATTTCAGTATTTCATTGTCATTTCCTTTTCCTTTAACATTAAGAATTCATGATGAAAATTAATAAATGTAAAACAAAAATATTGGAATGCAGCCGAAATAAATCAGAAACCTCTATGGACATCAAATTGGCAGGTGAAACGCTACGGGAAATAGGAGACTTCTGTTACTTAGGAAGCAAAATAACCAGTGATGGATGAAGCAAAGAGGATATAAAAAGCAGGTTGGCTCAGGCAAGGAAAGCATTTCTACAGAAAAGGAATCTGTTGACATCGAATATACATTTAGGTATTAGGAAGTCATTTTTGAAAGCCTTTGTCTGGAGCGTGGCGCTCTATGGAAGTGAAACTTGTACTATTGGTGCAGCAGAAAAGAGGAGAATTGAAGCATTTGAAGTGTGGTGTTACAGAAGAATGATGAAGATCAGATGGGTAGATAGGGTTACTAACGAAGAGGTATTAAGAAGAGTGGGAGTGGAGAGATGTTTCTGGCGATTGCTAATGAAGAGAAGAGATAGGTTGGTAGGACACATACTAAGACACCCAGGAATAGCAAGCTTAGTTATGGAAGGGTCGAGGACAAGCACTGTAGGGGTAGACCAAGGTTAGAATATGTTAAACAGATGGCCTCGGATGTAGGGTGTGCTTAGGATTTGCTCAGGACAGGGAGGCATGGAGAGCTGCATCAAACCAGTCAAAACACTGAAGTCTCAAACAACAATGAACAACATGATTCATCCTTATCAGCTAACATTACAGACATCAGTAACACAACAGAGACTGTATTGCATTCTCAGCTAGTTGAATGTGATGTCACCGCAGTAAGTTTACTTCACCCATTTACTGACCCACCATTCATCTCATAATTTGAAACGCTGTAACGTGAAGTGAAAAACAATGTAACAGCGTCTTTCAATTTTGGCATCCTAGCTTTGTAGAGGACCTGTGTTCTACACAATCTAATATCCCCAGGTACTTATGTGGTTTATAAGCTTGTGATCGTAAGCTACAAGACCTATTTATGTGGAATCTAAATCACTGGATGCAAATTTTTACTTAAAAAATCTCTAGCATGTGTCGGCCCCGTGGTGTTGGAGTAGCGTGCCTGCCTCTCATCCAGAGGTCCCGGGTTCGATTTTTGGCTCCGTCAGGGATTTTAGAAACTGGCATGAGGGCTGGAACGGGGTGCACTCAGCCTCGTGAAGACAATTGACAATTGAGTAGCTGTCTGACAGTGAAGCAGCACCCAGGTCACGAAAACCAAGATTAACGGCCGAGGGGACCCGATGCGCTGACCAAGCGTCACCCCAATATCTACAGGCCAAAAGGCCGGGCAGCGGTCGCTTGGTAGGCCTAGGCCCTTCATGGGCTGTAGAGCCAGGGCTTATTATTATCTTGCATGTAAATGAACCAGGAAACAAATTTGGTTCACCGTGGTGAGAGATAAGCAGCTTGACCACTCAGCCATCATGGCTGCAGGAAGTCATGTATTATGACTGCAAGGAGAAACTGTAAGTACAGAGATTAAAGATTTGAATCCTGGTGCTGACAGCAACCATTCCCAAATTTTTCACACTCCTTCCATGCAAATGCCAGGATGGTACATTATTTCAACTCCTGGGGCACTACCCCTAGACTGGATTAGCTTCTGTATAGGAACCTGATTGCATGCTGACCCCTATTATAGGGTTACCACATAGGAAAGATTGTTTTAATGCGCATGCGTACCAAAGTAGGGGAGAGTGTTTCCATCACTCTTGTCTGTGTACTGCTAGTCTTTCTTCTGGGCATGTGCAACAGGTAGGGGAAGTATTTATTTAGATCGTAGACTTTCGCGGTCGGTGTCTAGTTTATCATCTTGGCTTACAGAATTGAGCCGCGTCGCATATCGGGTATTATTTCCCAACGTTTCGGCTGACATTGCAGCAGCCATAATCATGGGTAGGTTCAAGTTGGTTTCCTTACTCAAACTAACGGTTATTGCCCGTCAGATGTGCTTGCTTGCCATGCATTGTTGTCACGCTGCTCGCTGATTGGTCCCCGCCCATGGCAGTCGCGCGCTAGTAGAACTTTCCAAATGTTGCTAAGTTTGAAACCATCATCACGATTGAAATTATTGGGATGCTCACGACCTCTATTGCCTCTCTAATCAACCTGTTTTGATATCCGGGAATTTTAGCAACAGTTTCGGCCTTATCAAATTCGATGGCATGCCTCGTGCCGTCAGCATGTTCAGCTATTGCAGATCTGTAGTTTATCTGTTTTGTGTCTCGAATGTGCTCTGAAATCCTAATGGAAACGCATCTTTTAGTTTGTCCAATGTAAACCTGTCCACAGGAGCAAGGCACTTTGTAAACTCCTGCGTCCTGGTTTGGCCGCTTTATCTCGGTTGATTTACGCACCACTTGCGTCAGCGTGTTTATTGGGTGCATCACAGTTGTCACATCGTGTCTCTCTCTCTTTCTCGCTGCTACTGGTTTCCTTCTCGTTGTCGTTGGACCTTGTGAAGTCGTGTATGGAGAGGGACGCTCTTCAGCAGCAACGTACGGCGAGTCCCGCCTCCAACCTTCTCTTCTACCTGGTACCCCTATAATTACGGTTATACACACGATAACAGTCATCGACTGGCTGCGTGGCTCAGTGATAACGTTGTTGTCTGCTGTGCCCAAGGTTGCAGGATCGAATCCTGGCGCAGTCAGCTGGCATTTGAGGGAGCTGTGTCAGTAGATTTACTGGCACATTAAAGATCCTCTTTGGGGCAAAATTCCGGCACCCCAGCGTCTCTAAAAGCTAGAGTAGTTAAAAGGGGCGTAAAACCAATAACATTATTATTATTACGATAACAGTCGCCACAGATACACGGGCTATCGTGGAAATTCAGCGCACACTCAAGTCACTTTGTGTAGACTGAGGATAGGTCTTGCAAGACCCACCCACTCGTACCTAATGAGAAGGGAAGACCCCCACTTTGTACCTGTGGAGCCGTTTCCACCGTGGCCCACATTTTAACTGAGTGTGTGGATCTTTCTGACTAACGAAGAAACCTTGGTTTGCAGATGACACTAAAACATATATTAGCCGATGACGGGATGGCTGCTGATCGCGTTATCCGCTTTATAAGTGAGAGTGGGTTAGGGCCAACAATCTATATTTTCCAGTGTACATTGATTCAAGGACTTGTTTTCTTTTTTTAATTCTGTTTTTTGTCTGTAATTTGTTCTATTTCTTCTTCTGCTTTTACGGCCTCATTGGACCACTTCAGTTAACCATTTCTTGGTCCTCTTCTTCAGTAAGTTTCCTTTCCGAGTTGCCCAGTAGCTTTTCATTCGCTCTGATCTTCTCAGGCGTTCCTCATCTGTAAATACCCTTTTTACTGTATTACGTTTGTCTATTTTAGCCTGAAATCTTATTTTTATATCTCTCAGTTTTTTTTAATTTTTTGTTTTGTTTTCGCAAGTCATCCAAGGTTATTTCTAATTCTTTCATATCTTCTCTAATTTCCTTAATCCATCCTACTTGTTGTTTCATATTCCAAAGTTTCACTACAATTTTTCTAGATAACCTGGTTTCTGGTGTCCTCATGATGTGACCAAAAAAAGGAATCCGTTTCTTCCGAATAGTATCAGTGATGGGCTCCAGTTCTCTGTATACCACTTCATTTGGTACTATCCGCCACTGTCCATCTATCTGATATTTTTTATTTATGCATGTTCTAGCTATTCTTCTTTCTACTTTTAAAATTTTGTAGATTCTGTTTTTCTGAGTAACTTTAAAAAGAGTTTCACTTCCATAGGTCACCTCTGGTTGAACCACCGTCTTGTAATGTTTTAATTTTGTTGCGATTGATAGACATTTTCTTTTATATGTAGACCATGTTAATTTTTGGGCTTTTATCATTTTATTAGTTCTTTCTTGCCATGCAGGTTTCTCATCCAAGTTGTAAGTTGTAATTTCTCCAAAGTATTTAAATTGCTTCACTATTTTAACTTTCTTGTTATTTACTGTTATGTGATTGATTACAAGTGGATTTGCTACCATTATCTCAGTCTTTTCAAACGATATCTGAAGTCCAATTTTTTGTGCTATATTTTGTAGGCTTATTATTTGATTTCTGGCTTCTTGAATATTATTAGCCAGTAACGCTAAGTCATCTGTGAATCCCAAGCAATTTGTGTCTATTTTATCTTTCTTGGTTCCAATTCTTATGCTCCTAGGATTTTCCCTGTACCATTCCCTCATTACATATTCCAAGGCACAATTGAAAAGTAGAGGCGATAAACCATCTCCTTGTCTTAGTCCTGTTTTAATCATAAACGGTTCAGATATTTCTCCTCTAAATTTATTTATTAATTTATTTATTTTTATAATTATTAGTTTTATTTAATTTGTTGTTTTATTAATTTTTGGTCTTTTCTAAATTTTAAATTCCATTCCAAACTTTTATACTTTGATCTGTGTTAAGAGGGGCAGATGACCTCGTAGTTCCACCCCTTAAAACAACAATAACTAACTCAAGTTCAATGGGGTGATGTCCAAGATATCCTGTTCGTAACTAATCAATGTTTCAGATGATGAGAATGAACTCTCAAGTGACGACGAAGATGAGAGGTACCTATATGAGGTTGATGCCGATCCTGTGGATATTCAGTTGTATGGAGAAAGTTATGCTCGTTACAAACACCAAAAGAAAAAGGAACTCTATGAGGATGAAGTGGATCATTCTGATGAGGAAGATGGATATGATGATGATTCAGAGGATGAGCCCGTGGAAGGTGCTAGAGGAGATGGTGATGATGATGAGGAAGATCCTGAATTAAGGTTCATGTAAACATTTGTATATACTGTATGTAAACAGGGTGTCTACTGGAATCGAAAGTAATGAAAGTTGCGATAAGGTAGCTAATTTTACAAACAGGTAACAAAAGTCTATCATCTCGGCTTACATGATGGAGCTGCGTCGTGTATCGGTGATTGTTTCCCAACGTTTCGGCTGCCATTGCAGCAGCCTTAATCATGTAAGCCTAGATGATAAACTAGACACCGGCCGCGAAAGCCTATGATCTAAATAGGCAACAAAAGTACAGTATTTGCTCGCGTATACCTCGCACTTTCTTGACCGAAAATATGTGCGAAAATTTTCGGTGCGAGATATACGCGGGGAATGACCGTATTCTCGAAAAAACACAAAATTTGCGATGTAACAGTAGGCCTACTTGCGCAACTTGTTGTGGCACGCTAATCGCTAATTCGAACGTGTTTCAAGGCGGTGAATTTAGCCAACCGCGGCCGAAGACGCGGCGAACGATGTACAGAGCTTGCACGCGGCCGAGCTCTGATACGACGCAATGCGCAAAGACTAAATCATTGAGATTCGAGAAGACTGAACTGCGTTTCTCTGCGATGTAACAGTAGGCCTACTTGAGCAACTGTTGTGGCGTGCTAATCGCTAATTCGAACGTGTCTCAAGGCGGAGAATTCAACCAACTGGGGCCGAAGACGCGGCGAACGATGTACAGCGTGCTAACACACACGCTGCGCCGTATTCTTGCACGCGGCCGAGCTCTGATGCGACGCAATGCGTAAAGACGAAATCATTGAGATTCGAGGAGACTGAACTGCGTTTCTCTGCGATGTAACAGTAGGCCTACTTCCGCAACTGACGTGGTGCGCTAATCACTAATTCGAACGTGTCTCAAGGCGGGGAATTTAGCCAGACGCAGCAAACGATGTACAGCGTGCTAACACTCACGCTGCGCCGTATGCTTGCACGCGGCCGAGCTCTGATGCGACGCAATGCGCAAAGACGAAATCATTGAGATTCGAGAAGACTGAACTGCGTTTCTCTGCGATGTAACAGTGGGCCTACTTGCGCATTTTACGTGGCGCGCTAATCGCTAATTCGAACGTGTCTCAAGGAGGCGAATTTAGCCAACCGCGGCCGAAGACTTACGATGTACAGCGTGTTAACACTCACGCTGCGCCGTATGCTTGCACGCGGCGCCTCGATTCCTAATCGGCTCGTATCGAAGTTCGGATCAACTCGTTGTTGCTCGCTCTTCCTGTTAGTAACGCTTCGGGTAAGTTCCTGGACAATGACGACTGTTGTGGCACGCTAAATCGAACGTGTTTCTATCTCAAGGTTATTACGGTCATTTATATGATGGCGTCAGTAATGAATGCGAGATATATGCGAGTACTTTTTTTCCCCTGAAATTTCAAGTAAAAAAATGGGGTGCGAGATATACGCAGGGGCGAGATATACGCGAGCAAATACGGTAGCTAATTTTTATGTCTGGATAGTTGGAGGTAACGAAAATTTTCTGAGGTTGGTTTAAATCATATAAACTCGCTTCGTTAAACTCACAGATTGCAATGGACATTGATTGCATATATTTTTCTGTTCCCAGCCTCAAGGAAATACATACTGAGGATAGAGATGTAGCCAAAACGTGCCGCGCGGCTAGTGTACACTTGGTCTCTCGTGTGGCACAGTGAGCGGTATACATCGGTCCAACGTATATCATATTTACTTGGCTATAGGATCTTTTCTAAATATTTTGTTCCGAAATTGGGGGGGACTATGCAAAAATCTGCCATAACCTCACTTATCCACCACTATTCTGTACTGCTCAAATCCAGTATGTCATACTTTTGTGTGCCATTTTGAAATTCGAATAGGAAGAAAATAGGTGATATAGACAAAGAGTCACCTACCTTGTTCTTATTAGCTTTGGATGGAGTTGATGAAGAGGGGTTGTTGATGGTGGGAAAAGAGGTATCCAATGGGAATGAATGAAAATTACATGAGATTTTTTCCCCGTGATTAGGGTATAACCCAACTCTTTTGGGTACATTTATGTTGACTGACTGAAGAGCACCGAACTTTTGTTTACTAGGTCAACACTGAAAAATGGCTTCAAACCCAATAACGAAAATTACATGTAATTAAGTTTTATATACAGGGTGTCTCAAAAAAAATGTACTAACACTTTGAATGACTATAAAATTATTATTTATGAACATAGAGACAAATTTAAGGGCTTCAATTATAGAGGAGACATGTAATTAAAGACTCATGTTCGCTAATGTTCAAATTGATGACCGTCAGTGTCCAGACAAAGCTGATAATGTGAAGCAATGGATTACGTTTCGACAAAGTTCATTTGGAATTTCGTGACATTGTCTGTCAATTTCCAATTTCGTGTTGGAATGTAGGATTTACAGCGCAGACGCTTCATGATGCGATGGACGCTACCTTTTGAGATGTGTCTCTCGAGCCGTTTGTCATAGTGATTTCGGTGGGGATCGAGTGAGGGCTTCCTGCACCTGCCATTCTTTTCTAGGACTGGTGGATGTCCGTGGTCGTCCAGAACGTTTCTTGTTGACGTTGTGAACGGTTCCATCTGCTTCAAATTTATTTCTGATGCGAGCAATGGTCCGGTGCATTGGTGGAGGGGCCGAAGACGCGGCGAACGATGTACAGCGTGCTAACACACACGCTGCGCCGTATTCTTGCACGCGGCCGAGCTCTGATGCGACGCAATGCGTAAAGACGAAATCATTGAGATTCGAGGAGACTGAACTGCGTTTCTCTGCAATGTAACAGTAGGCCTACTTCCGCAACTGACGTGGTGCGCTAATCACTAATTCGAACGTGTCTCAAGGCGGGGAATTTAGCCAGACGCGGCGAACGATGTACAGCGTGCTAACACTCACGCTGCGTCGTATGCTTGCACGCGGCCGAGCTCTGATGCGACGCAATGCGCAAAGACGAAATCATTGAGATTCGAGAAGACTGAACTGCGTTTCTCTGCGATGTAACAGTAGGCCTACTTGCGCATTTTACGTGGCGCGCTAATCGCTAATTCGAACGTGTCTCAAGGCGGCGAATTTAGCCAACCGCGGCCGAAGACTAACGATGTACAGCGTGCTAACACTCACGCTGCGCCGTATGCTTGCACGCGGCGCCTCGATTCCTAATCGGCTCGTATCGAAGTTCGGATCAACTCGTTGTTGCTCGCTCTTCCTGTTAGTAACGCTTCGGGTAAGTTCCTGGACAATGACGACTGTTGTGGCACGCTAAATTGAACGTGTTTCTACCTCAAGGTTATTACGGTCATTTATATGATGGCGTCAGTAATGAATGCGAGATATATGCGAGTACTTTTTTTCCCCTGAAATTTCAAATAAAAAAATGGGGTGCGAGATATACGCAGGGGCGAGATATACGCGAGCAAATACGGTAGCTAATTTTTATGTCTGGATAGTTGGAGGTAACGAAAATTTGCTGAGGTTGGTTTAAATCATATAAACTCGCTTCGTTAAACTCACAGATTGCAATGGACATTGATTGCATATATTTTTCTGTTCCCAGCCTCAAGGAAATACATACTGAGGATAGAGATGTAGCCAAAACGTGCCGCGCGGCTAGTGTACACTTGGTCTCTCGTGTGGCACAGTGAGCGGTATACATCGGTCCAACGTATATCATATTTACTTGGCTATAGGATCTTTTCTAAATATTTTGTTCCGAAATTGGGGGGGACTATGCAAAAATCTGCCATAACCTCACTTATCCACCACTATTCTGTGAGTGACACTGATGGTATAAATCATGATATTTTTCCGTGTTCTGCCGTTGAGACCACGGGAATCTAGCCAAACGACTGAGAGCAGCACCGATCGTGTAACATCTCGATCTTGACCGCCGGGAAGACAGAATTCGGCGACTATCACGTAACGTTGCATATGTTTCTACGTGCTATACCGCGGGGCCAAAAGAAATCTTGTCAAATGGCCAAAAGCAGAGGAACCTCTTGGTAATCATAACAACTTCTTGTACACATGATGGCATAATAGCTGGGACAACTCATTTGATATTAAATATCTATTATTTAATTTTTATTTAGTTATTCATAATTTTTTTTGTGTATTATTTACCTATTAATTTCTTACTTTCATTGTTAACTTATAATTTAATTATGTAGATAGCTCAGTATTATTCATCTTTCTAAAATGGTCCATTAATGTTCTCTTTCAAAATTATGTTCAGAATAAAGTGCATTTTCAAGTCTGATCATTAAATATGATCAGAATTATTGTGGGTTACAACACCGTAAGTGAATTTTATTTTCCCCTTTAAACACAGTTCATTGTTGCACTTTTCACTGCACATTCTATGCTTGCAGACTGCTGATATATTTTGAACAAAAAGGTAACTAACTGAAAGGTAACTAAAACGTAGCTAATTTTTACTTTTACTTACAGTAGACACCCTGGTAAAGATGTAAAATCTTGTAAATGCCAAAACATGTACAAAGTAAAATGTTCACTTTTTAGAGTAAATGTATATTTTTAGCTGTTCTCATTCTCAGGGTGTAATTTATTTGATATTCTGCTTTTTAAGTAAACTTTTAAAATCATTCATGTGACATTTATTTTATCCTTTTCACCTCAATTCATTGAATCAATTCCTTGTTCCAGCAAAGAGGAAACAAACGAATATCTCCCACTCATTTCTACATCAAAGATAGCCGATGGGTAGCACCCTGCGTGGATAAACAAAACGTTATCCACATCCGCAAGACTTTTTTCCACATTCACACGTTTGTTATCTGAATCTACTGGCATTATTAATTATATAAGGCATAAATTACTAAGGCAACATATTTAGACATTTCAGGAAAAAGGAAGAAGGAAAGAACCACAATGGGAATAACAATTGGTGGGGAACAGCTGAAGAAAGTGGAGAGTTTCAAGTATCTGGGAAGCCTGATACAAGATAATGGAAGAAACGATAGAGGAATAAATGGGCGGGGGAGACAGGCAGAAGCATTTCGGAGGAGTGTGAGAAGCATGTTATGGAGCAAGGATGTCCCTCAGAACAGCAAAAAGATCATATATCGGACGTACTGTGTCCCTATCCTGACGTATGCCTTGGAGACCTGGGTTATGAAAGGAAGGGAGAAGAGCAAAATACAGGCCAGTGATATGAGGTTCTTGAGAAGCAGAATTGGAGCTACAAAGAGGGACAGAATAAGAATTGAGAGGACCAGAGGATTAATGAAGGAGGAACCATTACAGGATGGTATAGAGATGGTATGGACATGTAAAACGAATGGAGGAGAAGAGGATACCCAGGAGGATACACGAGACGAAGTGGGAAGGAAAGAGACCGAGAGACAGGTGGCTGAAGGGGGTGGAAGAAGCGTGAAGAAGAGAGGAGAAGACTGGACAAGGGTGGAGGCTGAGAGATGGTGGGAAGACAGAAGACGTTGGAGAGGCTTGTGTTCCAAACAGACCCGGCCAGTGGCTGGAAACTGTGCAAGATGATGATTATGATGATGATGAGGAAAAGTCGTTCCCTTTGTTTTTTTATATTAGGTGCTGTTTAAAATGAATTTAATACAGCCAGAATTGCAACCCTTTCCTGTTTGGAGTGTTAATTATACTTAATGACATAATTTGATTGATTTTAACTTAAATCATCATCTTATATTTGTCATGGAAAAAAATATAACGGAAAAATATGTCATAAACATCTGGGTCTTAGTAATGATATTAATCAAGTTCGGATTGTATTCTAAAAACTATCCGCAAATTAACTCCAAAGATTATCTGCAGCTAATCTGCCCAGTCATGTAAACTATATCCACTTGGTGAAAAATGTTGTGGATATTTGCATCCGCACAGGGTTTTACCAATTGGATACCCCTCCTCAAATTCGTTCATTACGACACCAATCCACCTTCCTCTTGGTGTCCTTCCAACTTCCATCTCCATTTGCTTAACATTTCTGAACCATTTTATCCTTAATCTAGATATTTTTTCTTCTTCTTTATTTCCACTTTTGAGCTAAAGACATACTACTGAAGTCTAAAGAAGTGATGTACAAGACCTATTACTTACCAATAATATCGAGTGGAGTAGAAACTTGGCCGATGACTAGGAGAAATGAAAGTAGAATACAGGCAGCCGAAATGAAATTCCTGAGGAGTATGGTACAGCAGACTAGGAGAGAGAGAGAAATGAAGTGAAGGTGCAGAAGCTGAATGATAAGCTGGAGCAGAACAGATTGAGATGTTATGGACATGTGAAAAGGATGAAAAACGACCTTGCTCAGATAGAAAGGGTAAAGGCCATATACATGAAAAAGATTCTCTGTCTAGAAAAAATGCACCGTCAAGGACGACCTATGAACTAACGAGACAACCATTTTACGTATAAGAATGCTACTGCCATCTACAAAGCAATATCAGTTATTACTGCAAGAACTTCAAGAGAAGAAAGCCAACATCTGGAGGGATTTCTACCAGACAGATGCCATGATGATATCAGAGTGGAGGAATTCTATGTATGAACTTCGCCATTTCATGACACGTTTGGCTGTTCATGATTTTCATTTCAAGCTGTGCTGCAAGAAGGTATACCATAACCCAGACGAGAACTGTAGGTGTGAATTGTGTGGAAAGTCGTGTGAAAGATATCGTGCAAAAGTTTGTAGTAAGAGAACAGTAACATTAACAGAATTCTGTACATGACGTCATTGTGCGCAATTTTAATTATTATTGTATTTGACCATTGGTTGCAATAAATATCATTAAATATGAAAAAGGATGAATGATGAAACAAGTGATAGAGAGACGGATGACTGGAAAGAGAGACGAGGAAGACCTAGAGTGCGGTGGATGGATTTGGTGAAGGTCAGTGTGAGGGAGTGGAGTTCAGTGGTTGAGGAAGGATGGTGGGACAGAGTAAAGTAGAAGTGTGTCATTTGCTCCGACCTGGCTTATTGATGTTGATTTCTGCTTGTTTTGTATGACCTCATTCCTTATTTCGTCCATCTTGGAAAGGAGAAATTTCATTGTGTACATGGTTCCTACTCGCCATGCATGATGCGGTGAATTGACATGAAAGTGCTAGCTTGTATCCCCTGCTAAATTGTGTGTATAGTAGAACCCCCCTCTTGCGCCCTCGGCTGGTCCGTCGCTTGGGTTGATCCAACCGTGCTCGAGCTGAACTAGCCCTGACTCGTAGGGGTGACTCACTAGCGCCATTGTCGGTTTTAGTGCACCGTCATTTCTCGTATCGTTTCTGTCGTCCGTGTTTTTTACAGTACGTACAAAACAGGTTTATAACAAAAAAATGCCTCTCTTGGAATTGTAAAATTCAACATTATAAAACAGTAGTCTTACCTGCAGCCAAGACACTTAATCTAGGCCGAAGCCGTCGGACTTTTTAAGAGCGTTAAAAATCCCTCAGTATGCCTTCCTTCGGAGGGGAAGTAAAGCCGGCGGTCCCATGTCATAGATTTATGGCATGTTAAAAAACCTTCCACTAATTACACCTGTGTGAAGCTAAATTGGATAGGTTAAGAATGTAAACAACGCTCTTAGGTTTCTACGTTCGTTGCCAAGAGCTGACTTCGGTGGCGTCTAGTAGCTAAGTTCTGAACTAGGTCTAGTAGTCATTGACGGTGGCATTTGGCAGCAAAAGTAGGAACTATTTGAAAAATTCTAAGTTGCAGACTGTACTTAAATTAAAAAACAGATACACACAGTCATCACAATTAACACCGGTTATCAGACAGATTCTACAAACACCCAAAGTACACGGGGCTACATGACCGCGTTGTCGCAGCCCCTAAACTAAGGAACCAACCAACCAGGTTGTCAGACAACTTCTACACACACCCAAAGGACACGGGGCTACATGACCACGTTGTCTCAGCCCCTAAACTGAGGAACCAACTAAGCAACACTTAATCTACGACATGAAACACTGAGAAATCAATTGGAGATTAAGGAACGCAAAATCATGCGAAGAATTTTGGGACCAAGAATCAAAGATGGAATTCACCTTCCAAAACCTAATGCTGACGTCTATTTGAAAATTATTATTAAAATCACAGACACAATCCGCATGAGAAGGATCCAGGGACATTTGGACAGAATGGACCCAACTAGGTTAACACATAAAATCTATACGCTTTTGCCGAAAAAGGCAACAAGGTCCAATTGGTACAGGCGGAAAAGGATTTGGCTGAATTAGGTTTTCCCAATCTCAAGGATTGAGAGGAAATTAGGAAAATTACTCATACACGGGGTTTTGAGGGAGAAGAGAGAAGACCCACCAACATGTCTGGTCGGAGCAACGAACACTCGCTCAATCGTTGCGCATGAAGAGTTATTGGGCAAACATCAAGGCCAATACGTGTTGATTCCTAAGAGACCCATTCGCACAGAAGGAGAAGTACGTACTGCACTGTGTAGCTTTTAGTGTTTACTGTTCGTTGGTTTTATGACATTGTTTTACAGTACTGTACAGTTGTGTGTGTTCTTCCAACATGTCGGGAGTGAAACGTAAACACGTTACTCTTTCATTAAATGAAAAATTAGCAGTGCTACGAAGACTGGACAAAGGGGAATCACTCCAAAAAATTGCCAAGTTACTCTATGTAGGCGTTATGACCATAAAAGATTGGAGAATAAATCGGAAGGACATTGAATTATGTACAATGATGATAAAAGGTGATAACCCTCTTAAGAATCGCAAAACATTGATAAAGCCTAAACTTGAACTGCTTGACCACGCATTGTGAATGTGGCTCTACTAAGAAAGGATTGTTCAGGGATTGTTTATTTCAATGTAAATCCGTATTTTTCTGTACTTTCTGATAATCTGACCTTTTTTTTGCATTCCGACCAAACCCTCAGTCCCAAAGGTGACGGATTACAGGGGTTGTACTGTATATAATTTCCATTTGCCTTTACGAATTAATTCATTTTTTAAAATAGCTTGACAAGTACTGGCAAGCACACCCTGTTTCTGGGTCTTACCTCATGCTGGTTGGTTCTTCAGTTTAGGGGCTGCGACAACGCGGTCCTTTAGCCCCGTGTACTTAGGGTGTGTGTAGAATCTGTCTGATAACCGGTGTTAATTGTGATGACTGTATTAGTGTGTGTTATCTGTTTTTTAATTTAAGGACTGCATCTTAGAATTTTTCAAATAGTTCCTACTTTTGTCGCCACCGTCAACGACTACTAGGCCAAGTTCAGAACTTAGCTACTAGACGTCACTGCAGTCGCCTCTTGGCAACGAACGTTGAAACCTAAGAGCGTTGTTTACATTCTTAACCTATCCAATTTAGCTTCACACAGGTGCAATTAGTGGAAGGTTCTTTAACATGCCATAAATCTATGACATGGGACCGCCGGCTTTACTTCCCCTCTGAAGGAAGGCATACAGAGGGATTTTTAACACTCTTAAAAAATGTGACGGCTTCGGCCGTGTTTGAACCCGCGATCTTGGACATAGAAGCTCAGCATGCTACCGACTACGCCACTGAAGCCGCCTTTACCTCATGCTGCTGAGACTTAGGGCTGTTCTGATCTTGGGGTGAGCCTGCACTTCCACGTCCTCCAGCTAGACATCGTCAACAATAAGTAAAACCTGAATTTCCCGCCGAATCAATACTTTACTTATAGAAAACTCTATGGGTACATGTTTCGGAGACCCTCTGTCTCCTTTCTCAGCCCTCTTTTAGTACTACAAACATCGTATAACACATTCGAAATCCCCTAAAAATAACATAAAACACGCATCATAAATTACAAAGCCACAACATATTAAAAAACTACGAGCTTAAAATACACTAATTACAATTCAACAACAACCATAAATAAAGTATGTAATGCTCCTCGCATTTTCAGTCATTCAGTTCTTGTTTAGTTTGTGTCTTTGGACACATTAAAATATTGTTTATGCACAACCATTTATTTTGTTCACAGTGTCTTCAAACTCTAAAATAAATGTAATCAATCTATGGAGATACTTGTGTACGTAGGGCTTGTTGAATTGAAAACATCTAGAATTTGCCTATTGTCGATGGACACTTGTTGTTTGAGGTAGGACAACAAATATTATGGTGTTCCCTATCTAGAATACTTAACAACATGCTGTAGTGAAGCGACTGTTGTTTATGAATAACAGTCCAATTAGATAGCTAGTAGAGAATTGAAGACGGTCAATTCAGGTAGATGATGGTTAGCTGACGGTCGGCGGCATCGATTATAAATATTCATTACTATTGTTTTGGTCGAGGAACATTAACAAGTTGACACCTCGTCTTATTCGTCATGGAATGCTGAATATTTCCAAATATTCAGACATATGTGACCTTGTCAATATCACAACCCTCATAGAGGTCAACTTCAACTGAACAACGCCTGAGACATAACATAGCTGCTCGCTTGCAGTGAATCGGCCTGAATGCTGTACCTAATAAGACATCGTCAAGGCAAGCTAGACTAATCATATTGAAATTGTCGTATTTGTTACTAAATTTGGCACTCCTGTTGCAGGAGAGTCATGCATGGCCCATGGTCCCATGATATCGATATGCTGGCCTTGATAACATAGCATGTTTAGCGGGTTGTATAAAACACACTTGCAAGCTTCCGTGGTGGGTCAGTGGTACTGTTTGACTTGTGGTACCATGAGCATGAGTTTCATTAGGTGCATTAGGAGGGACAGACCAAGGGAAAATCCGAAGAGGAAGAAGAAGGTTTCAGATGCTGGATTCCATCAAGATTGATAAATGTTATGAGCTGATTAAATGTGCTGCTGAAGACCGGATAAGGTGGAGAGACCGACCATGAGGAAACCTGCCATCAGCCAGATAAACTGATGATGATGGGGTACTTGGTATGGCTTGAGGGTGGTGCTCACAGCCTCAACAGGTTGAGAATGCATGATCTAGTTAATACTTATACTTCTTCTTCTGCGTGAATGGGTCTCTTAGGACCACGCGGAATCAACACTTCTTGGCCTTGATATTTGCCCAATAACACTTCATGCGCAACGATTGAGCGAGTCTTCGTTGCTGCGACCAGACGTGTCTGGTAGGTCTTCTTCCTTCTGCCTCAAAACCCCGTGTATGAGTAATTTTCCTAATTTCCTCTCGATCCTTGAGATTGGGAAAACCTAATTCAGCCAAGTCCTTTTCCGCCTGTATGTACCAATTGGACCTTGTTGCCTTTTTCTGTAAAAACGTATAGATTTTATTTGTTAACCTAGTTGGGTCCATTCTGTCCAAATGTCCCATGAATTGGATCCTTCTCATACGGATTGTGTCTGTGATTTTAGTAATTTTTAAATAGATGTCAACATTAGGTTTCGGAAGGTGAATTCCATCTTTGATTCTTGGTCCCAAAATTTTTCGCATGATTTTGCATTCCTTAATCTCCATTTGATTTCTCAGTTTTTTATGTTGTAGATTAAGTGTTTCGGCTGCATAAAGGGCTGCAGTTAAGACTACTGTTTTATATTGTTGAATTTTACAATTCCAAGAGAGGCATTTTTTGTTATAAACTTGTTTTGTCAAATGGAAAGCAGTTTCCATTTTCTGTAGTGTTGCTTCTATAGCTTTTCTTTCGTTGCCAGTTTCATTGATCCGTTCACCTAAATACTTGAAGTCTTTCATTTGGGAGACCTTACAATTACCGATGCGGAGTGTCAATACTTATACATTATATTATATTGATATATTTCATTGGTAAGCCCCTGAAAGAGAACTACCGGTATGTTGAGAACTAAAGTGAGTACAAATCCAGGGGACAAATGCTCTATAGAAATTTTACAAGCAATTTTTCAGTGTTGCCTTAGTAATCTACTGAAATATGTTTTTCTGTCGGCCAACACGTTAATGTCCATAGGGGACCTAGATTCTTGCTATGCCTGGATATGGCAATTCTCTTTTTTTCTCTTAAATCTGATTCTTTCCGGAAGCTGTGAAACATCACATTATCCTCCTTTTTCGAAGAATGCAGCAGAGCACATAACGAAGGCGGTCATCTTCGTAAAACTCTAGAATTGTAACCGTAGGTACTCCATTCGTTTTACTATCAGCAAACCCTACTAAACCTGGTATCTGGTGACCACCTCTTGAAGCACACATGTCTATTTCTTCTTGGGAAAAAACTTCAATTTCCTGGCCTTATATGTATCTCTTAAGCATTCGTAGCCTACATCCGCAGTACGGTGAAACATTTCAAGAGAAGGCTTCACTCTTTGAAGGGGAGGATCGGCATTGTACGTCTACTGGAAGTTACAAGTTCTTTGCGGGTGGCAGACTCGCGGCCTACTTGACGTTTAACTGAATTTTGGAATAGGAAGCAATTTATTTATTTATTTATTGTATGGCTTTTAGTGCCGGGAGTGTCCCAAGGACATGTTCGGCTCGCCAGAGGCTGTAGCTGCTTCAAGCGGACACCACTAGGGTGAGCTACAAGTTCCATTCAATTTCAAGTAGTTCCAACTTTCACTACCAGATATCTAGGTTACCTAGTGGTGAACGTTGGAACTTTGATAGAAATCGAAATCTAACCTAGAAATTTAGTTCCACACAAGTTTAGTCTGTGGAAGGATCTTGTACATGCCATAAATCTATGACGTGGGACCGCCGGCTTTACTTCCCCTCCGAAGGAAGGCATACTGAAGGATTTTAATGCTCTTAAAAAATCGACGACTTTGGCCGGGTTTGAACCCGCTATCTTGGGCACAGCAGTTCAGCATACTACTAACTACGCCACCGAAGCAAAGGAAGCAATGCTATTTTCAGTCATCCTGTGTTGCCTATGGTGTTCCTGCACGTGCCTTTGACTAGCTGGGACAGCACCCGTAAAGTGAGATGACTTTGAACACATTAAAAATATTTTTGCAAATTAAACCAAAACCTCTCAAGATATTGACAGTAAAACCTTTTGGGAAGTTGCAAGAGGGGTTAGTGAATATGACAAAGCAAGTTATATATTTCTATCCCCCACAAATATCTTTTAACTCTTTATTTTTCACTGCCAAAGTCACCCCACTGGTCGGGGTCATTTTGGACATAGAAACATTTGCCTATTCTGTGCGAGTCATATCATTTACTCTTCAATGACATCCCTGTCATATAAAAGAGCCTAGTGGTTTTGGAAAGTCACTTATTTAAAATATTTGATGTTTATTTACGAGTTTCCTTCAATAACCTGAAAACTACCGACAGCAGTAATAATAATAATAATATCGTATGGCCTTGGGTGCTGGATGCAAGCTTTGTAATTTGACACCCAGAGGGCAGCTTGCATGTCGAACTTCGTTGTTCCTTGAATCACTATGAAAGTTAAGGAGGTTAGATATCTAATCTCCTTGACCACTATAGCGCTTTCTAGTAGAGAAATGAGAAACTTTGTGTTGGCAGAAACTCCCAAGATTGATTTTGCCATTATGAACACGGCCTACTGAATTCAAATGGGTTCTTTGACATGCCAACATCGTATGACATGCGTATCGTAATTTTGCCGCCTTTCAAAAATCACTTACCACGGCCAGGAGCGAACCTGCAAACTTGGGGTTAGTAGACCGACACGCTATCCACTCACCCACCGCGGTAAGCTACCGACAGCAGTCATGGGGCCAAGCTCTCTGCTGACTCGGTAGACGCATGGGTTCGTGGCTGTCCTTGAAATGGTTTTCCGTGGTTTCCCATTTTAAACACCAGGCAAATGCTGGGACGGTACCTTCTGACAGGCCACGGCTGCTTCCTTCCACATCCTTGCCCAGTTTCATTCCATCTTTCACCCCGACGCGCAGGTCGCCCATGGGCATCGACTAGAAAGACCTGAACTCGGCCTCTTAGGAGGCCCCACGAAAAGAAAGGAAAAAAAAAGCTGAAAACTTTTGATACGATTATGGCTAAATTTTGCTAGGAATAGAAATGGGTGATAGCCCACTTATGAAATGAGAAAACTATATAAAACCGGCCTTTTCAGAACAATTTGAACATCTTTAATCAACCTAATAGAGTAAAAGATACCACATTTTAAAGAATAAACCATCGTAAACACGCTACAGCTGAGGGAAGTCGCTGGTAATAATAATAATATCGTATGGCCTCGGGTGCTTGGTGCAAGCTTT
Organism: Meconema thalassinum; assembly: GCA_946902985.2. Lineage (NCBI taxonomy): Eukaryota > Metazoa > Arthropoda > Insecta > Orthoptera > Tettigoniidae > Meconema > Meconema thalassinum. The sequence continues at coordinate 539,891,313 of OX336392.1, forward strand.
GTTAATTGACACCCAGAGGGCAGCTTGCATGTCGAATTTCGTCGTTCCTTTGAACGCTATGAAAGTCAAGGAGGTTAGATATCTAAACTCCTTGACACTACAGCGCTTTCAAGTAGAGAATGGAGGAACTTTGTGTTGGCGGAAAATCCCGAGATTAATTTTGCCATTGGTAAATAGGGTGCTTTCTAGAAGGCGTCATAATCTTTAAATGTAATCCCAAAATGAAACCTTCCCCTTCTATCTTCGGTTTAGGCAGAATCCTACAAATATCTTTCCCAAAACTCGACACATCAGGGACATGAGGCCATACAAAAAACACTTTGATTCCAGCTTGGAATGCCATTTTCTCAAAAATGCTATTTCTTCGTCACCTACAAGTTGACCAACATAATACTTTACACATTTCTTTATAGGAGACCATCGGCACAGCCGTGCTCCATAAATCGTGCACCATGGCCACGAGGGCAGCTGCAGGACGTCCGTAGATCACAGGTTTGAATCTTGGTGCTGACAGTGGCTGTCCTGAGTGTGAATTTTCTCAGAGTTTTTCCACTCACATCAGGCTAATGCTGGGATAGTATCTTATTTCAAGTCCCTCATCCCTGTCCCTATTATAGTTACACACACTTCTTCCAGGCTAATGCTGGGATAGTACCTTAATTCAAGTCCCGGGATGCCTCATCCCTCTCCCTAATATAGTTACACACACTTCTTCCAGGCTAATGCTGGGATAGTACCTTCAAGTCCTGGGGTGCCTCATCCCTGTCCCTAATCCAGTTACACTCACACACTCCCATCAGGCTAATGCTGGGATAGTACCTTATTTCAAGTACCTCATCCATGTCCCTATTATAGTTACACATACTTCTTCCAGGCTAATGTTGGGATAGTACCTTATTTCAAGTCCCGGGGCACCTACCGCATCCCTGTCCCTTTCTTCTTCTTCTTTTGAGACCACAAAGGATCACTTTACCCAACCATTAGTTCGTCGACTTGTAGGAACTGTACGAGCCTTGTGGTCCTCCCAGTACTTCTTCATGCGTATTGATCGTCTTGCCCGTTCTTCGGCGGAAAATATTCTTGTAGGAATTTTCTTCTTTGTGAGTGGAAAATGAAACGTCATATTTTTAAGTGCTGTAGTTAAACTTTTCTTATTTGCAGCATCTTCTGTTGTTAGGCCAATTTCTTTTAAGTCCTCTCTGATTTCTTTTAACCATCGGCATCCAGTTGTTGTGTTTTTTGAAGCAAGATTGTACTGCACTAGTTGTTTTAGAAGACGTGAATCTGGCATTCTCATGATGTGCCCAAAGAATCCTAGTCTTTTCTTTCGCATGGTATCAGTAAAGGGTTCTAGATTGTTATAGACCATATTGTTAGGTATTATTCGCCATTGCCCATCTTTTTTATATCCTTTACTGATACAAGTTCTTCCAATTCGCCTTTTGATCTTCTGTAATCTGTCGGTTTTAGAATGTTCATTTAGATGGAATAATGTTTCTGCTGCATATGTGGCTTCCGGTTTTATGACTGTATTGTAATGTTTAATTTTTGCATTAATTGATAAGCATTTCTTTTTGTAAGGTTCCCATGTAATTTTTGTGCCCTAGATAACTTGTTGGTTCTTATTTGAATTGACGCTTTCTCATTTAAATTGTTTGTTATTAGCTCTCCTAGATATTTGAATCGTGTTACAATTTTAATTTTTGTATCATTAATTTGTATTTCCTTTAATGGTGTTAGTTTTTGTGGCATGATTTCTGTTTTTTCGAATGATATCTTAAGGCCAATTTTATTTGCAATTGTCTGAAGCTCTGATATCTGTGTTTTGGCTTCCTCTAAATCTTTCGCCAATAATGCCATGTCGTCTGCAAAACCAAGACAGTTTGTTTGAATTTTTCTCCCTATTTTTATATTTGGAGGGCATTTCTTAGACCATTCTCGCATTACCATTTCCAATGCACAATTAAATAGTAATGGTGATAAGCCATCACCCTGTCGTAAACCGGTTGTGACCTCAAATGGGTCAGAGAATTCACCTCTGAATTTAACTTTTGATTTGGTGCCTGTAAGAGTTAGTTTTATGAGATTTGTCAATTTGGGGTGTAATCCCATGTGTCTTAGAATTTTTAATAAAGATTCTCTATGAATACAATCATATGCTTTTTTAAAGTCGATAAATGTTATCACCATATCTCTATTCCTTTTTCTATTATAATCCATTATCAATTTTAGGCTCATAATTTGATCTGGGCAACTTCTCCAGGGCCTGAAACCTCCTTGATATTCTCCTAATTCATTTTCAAGTTGTACTTTAATTCTATTGAGAAGAATTCGAGAACATTTTTTATAGGTAACATCCAGGAGTGAAATCCCTCGGTAATTGTTAGGGTCTGTCTTATCCCCTTTTTTTTATGTAGTGGATGGATGATAGCTGATCTCCAATGTTCAGGGAATTTTCCTGTAATCCAGATGTTGACTAGTTGTTGGTGAAGAGCGATTTTTGCCGAATTTCCAGCATACTTCCAAATCTCTGCAAAAGTCTGGTCTTCTCCAGGGGCTTTGAAATTCTTCATCTCATTCAGTGCTATGTAAACGTCTTCTAATGTGGGCGGGTTAATGTTCTCCGGTGGTGTTGTTATTGGAGTGTCAACATCCAATTGGAGAAATTCTATGGGTTCTTCACAGTTTAGGAGTGTCTTAAAATATTTAGCCATAATTTGTGCATTATCCTGGTTGTTGTGGGCCAATTTACCATTTTCATCTTTTAACAATAAGGTAGGTGCTTCATATTTTTTCAGATGTTGTTTAAAGATTTTGTAATAATTCTGCGATTGTGAAATTTTGAATTCCTCTTCAATTGTTTGTAGGGTGTCAGTATGATATTGCCGTTTTATTCTTCTTAAAGTTTTAGTTGTTTCTTTTCGTTGTGTAACTAAATTTTGAAAAGATGTTTCAGATTTTTGGGATTGGTGTAATAACCACGCTCGGTGTCATTTTTCAATCATCTCATCACATTCATTATTCCACCATTGATGTTTTTTCCGCGGTTTAATTGGAGCCAGGTCTTCTGCTCTTCGTTGTAGGTTGTGAACCAAGTTTTCGAGTTTATCAGTTATTTTAATGTTTCCAGTTGCTTTTTGGTACTGTTCACTGTTGATTAACTGGATAGGATCTATTGTTCGTTTAGTTTTGGGGGTTTTCCTTTGTTGTCTCTTCTGGGGCGTGAGTTTAATTTTAATTTTGACTACGTAGTGATCAGAACCTGTGTCAATTCCGCGGAGGACTTTGACGTTATAGATCTCTTTATGGTGGTGTTTATCCATGCACACGTGGTCCAGTTGCCATTCTCCCTTAGTGTAATCAGGGTGATTCCATGTTTTAAGTTTTTGAGGTTTTCGTTTAAAACATGTAGATTTTGAGATTAAGTTATGATTTCGACACAGGTCAACTAGTCGCTCTCCATTTTTATTTGTTCTATTGTGTGCTGGCCATTTTCCGATGATGTCACGGTATTTTCTTTCTCTACCTAGCTGAGCGTTAAAGTCGCCAATTAATAATTTAACATGGTGTTTGGGGATGTTATCTATGGTTTGATCCAGTAGGTCCCAAAATTCTTCCGTTTCTTCACGGTCTTTGGGGGAAGTGTTTTTATCATTAGTGGGAGCATGGGCATTTGTGATAGTATAAATAATACAGTTAAAACACCTCCTCCAGGCTAATGCTGGGATAGTACTGTGCCTGAATCTCGCATAGCCACCACCTATATCCGCTGAGATGGAAAGGATTGTAAAGGACGTTGATACCCAGCTAGATACATCAACACTTCCCTACTAGGTGTATAACTAGGAAACTCGGCGCATACCGGTCATGCAATAATGCTACTAATTAGTTACACATTTACTAGCAAACACACATCTAAAACTAGATGGTAGGACGAGAATCTCGGATATGAAGCGTGAGCGGTGAAGTTGAGACTAAGTGAGTCGATTGCGAAATGAAAAGATGTTCAGTTTCTATAAAAATGGGCAGGCAAACTAAGCAGTGCCTGTAAATTTATAAAAATAAATATTTACATGCTATAAAAACTCCCTATCACCAATAAAAAAATATTTAAGATCAAAAATAAAAATATTAACATCAGTAGATAGTCCTTCTAACTATTATCAACTTTCCATGTAAAGTTCTCGTTACACAAAAATTATTCGCAAATAAAAATAATTAAAATTATAATTTATAACAAACAATACCCTATATGATACACTCTAAAAATATTAACGTTATATGAATAAGAATTATTAAATTATTTAAGTATTTACATAAGTTGAATTATCATGTCCAGCACGATATTCTAATAACATATATACAAGATCATGCGTGATCAAACAATCTTACTACGTTTCCGTCTACTGAAACATTTCTTTAATACTTGTTCACAAACAATGTTTTACCTGTATTTAATGGTTTCTGTCAAAATCAATAGAACCTTCGTAACAAACAATTAAGTTAATTACGGCTCTGTAATGTCAATATCAATTAATAATTGCGATATACCTGAAGAACGATGCGGGACTAATCTATTACCTTAATAACTTTCGTGGATCTCAGAATTACACTTTTCTGACATGTACAACACAAATGAATAATCTGATGTCAGTTAACTTCTTCGACATCCTGTATCCAACAATTTGCTCTTATAGGCAATACACTTATCAACCTTCCTATTCGGTGAACAACTTATAATAGTGCGTTTACTACACGCTTACATTTCTCAACACATTCCTTTCCTTTCGACAATAATAATGCACGGTATTCTTTCATTAAAAACCCATCTTAATACATTCCAAACATGTATAAGAATCAGTGACCCTACTAGGTAATCACGAACCTTGAAATACCGTTCATGGTGCACTCTAACAAACTCCTCTCCATGAACTAGGCTAATTACCTTCGTTCTCTTTAAACTTCAATGACATTTTTGTTCACTTCGTTGCATTCTTGTACAATATTCCACTTCACTCCAATTGACGAATTCCGTTAATAAACTTTCATGACATAATATCCACGTTACAATAAAAATATCAACATTAATAGACTTTAGTCCGCTCGTCTTCGCATTTAATAATAATAATAAACTTCCTCCCTTTCTGATATTCCTTAATGAATTAATTATTCATTTACAAATGTGTTTCGATTTTAAATAAACCTCAGGTTGATCTGCAAATCACCTGGTCTATGGTTTCGTAATCACCTGAACCCTTGCAAAGAAGCTTATGAGACTCAGTTTCGGGGGGTGTACCGGTTCATATCGTAAGTTGTTGTCAGGGCGCTTCATTAACTTGCAGGGTAACATATAACAAAATAACATGCAGGAAAGAGTGAAGCCAGGGTTAAACAAATGAATTTAATAACAAATCACCATATTTACACTTAACAATAAACAACAAAAACTCCCATCTGACTCCCACTTAATAAAATGCCAAAAAAACTAGGCCAAAATCTCTGGAGAGATTAATTACCTGGACCAAGTGTCCCTAAGATAAAATACAAAAGTGACCATATAAAGTGCGTATGCCGTTCTACATGCATCACGATGTGTACAATGAATGCGTGATTCGTTATCATCCAGAATAATCCTTCAGACAACGAATCCACATTTCTTAGAGCTAGACCGACACGGGGGAACACAACTACAATACATAAAATTAAACCGACACTTCCTAAATCTAATATAAACAAACACAAAATTTCCGTATGAAATTGGAATCAAATTGCCGTAGCAACATTTACTGCCTAAAAACTTAGGACTTCTCACACAAATCAACACAAGTACATTAACACGTGACCAATAAAAATACACGAATGACCGCCGTCAAAATTTACAAGTACTCTACCGCTACACCGAACAGGTATGACACACAAAAAATTACATGAATCGAGTCATAAACAAAGCAATAGGCATACAGCCAACATTTACGTTAATAATACAATATTTTACCCATACAACGTACAACAAGCCGTTACACACATGGCGAACTCCCCAATTAATTATGGCTTAAAAAATAACCATCACAATGAACAGGTTTGCTACATGAAAGCTTACAGGGGTCAGTCGGACAATCAGGACTGCCTATCAAAATAAGTCACCAGGCAAAACGGGCGGTTTGTGGAACTCTGCATGTCTGTCAACCCACGTGTCAAATATCTCGACCTCCCAGGACATGGGATCGAATCTCGAAGAAGTGTGCCCCAAAGCACGATAATACGTGTGTGTGTCAGAATAAATATGGACAAGAAACAGCGGTCTCCCAAGAGCACCCTGTCTTTCCATCGAAAATACAACAGCAGCAAAAAAATATGAGGGCGGTAGGACCTCTACCCCTTCCTCACGTAGAATCAACACACACTTGACACAGTAACACACACAGAATCACACGTATGGGTTTTGACAGACCCTGAAATAAAAAAACACAAATAATTTCCACATGCTGGCGCCACCGTTCTATGCCGTGACTAGTCAACCTGAAAAGGACTAAAAAAAATCTATCAAAATTAGAACGAAGGTGTTCTACAAATTACTTTTAAGTTGGTGTGCTTGGCAACCCTAATATGAATAATAACCTGTTCAGCAAATATCTTACAGTAATTACCTCCCATTCCTATTTCAAAATATTAACGTTAATAAAGCACCATTTATCGAATGTAACGGGTTCCGCATTTGCAAGGATAAAAATCACGCACGCACGCCGCGCACATTACATATGACTCAAGGAAAAACAAATATCAAACAAACACTTTGGCCACGCGCCAACGGACATTTAAAACATTTAGTGTCGGTGCAAGAAAAACTCTAAACAACAGGAAAAGAAACATGACTATTTACAAAGGTTCCCCGGCCAAATCTAACTACATAATTGAAATAATCCAATTTTTGTACATCACCGATCTGCTTGTAGAACTAAGGACATCCTTCTCAGCCCATTGCCCTATGGACAAATTAGCACTCCATCGTAGTCGTCTGCGTTGAATTGTTGAAGTTCATCCCAACTCCAAACCACGTGCTGATCATCTTGGTATCGACTCCTTGGCAGAAAAGTTCAATGTTAATTATTTGACCTATCTATAATCGCTTGCAGGTTACTCAGTTCGCCCACAATTGTCCTAATGCGATTAATTGCGAAGACTGGCCCTAGATATCTCGCACACACGCACAATAAAACACTGCAATTTGTACATAAAATATACACCTCGAGACCACGTCACTGGCTCGTTAACAAGTTTAAGATCTTGGCTGCACTGGCAGTCGCTATCTTGCTCGGTATTTCCGTCCTCACTGTTGACCTTCGCTCCGGTGAGCGCTAATTAGGGTGTTACAAGACTTGCCCCTCAGAGCTGAAATGGTCGTCTTTAAGTAAATGTTACAAGTTACCACGCACTGGCGTGAAATATTTAGCTCACAAAATAAAGTTGATTTCAGAATAGTACAAGAGCTTTAAAATTCGATATTGCACTGATGTGACTTTAGCTCCTCAGAGCTCACAAAATAAAATAACTTAACCAATTCAGAGCGTTAAAATCACGATGCAAACTGGCGTGAAGTAAGCCTCTCAAGGCTCCAAAACGATTGACTTAGAGTAGCGTCATGCTAAACTATTTATTAGAAACTGACAGGGGGCGGAGGAGTGGGGTGGAGTCGGATAAAAACTTCCAGAGTTTTTGTCTCACAAAGATGCATACCTGCCAACTTTTACGGTTTATCCGTAAAATTTACGGAAATTGCAGCATTTTACGGTTTTACGGATGAACGGTGTCATTTTACGATTTCGCGGACAAAAATTTGAAACGATAATTTACATTCGATAATACCGCCCACTTCCGTACAATCGATTGTTTGCGTGGGTCGAAGGCAAGTCCACGATAGTCGAGAACTCGTTCTTTGATATGATTCGTACTTTTAACCGTGTGATGGTTGTGTCGTCATTTGTAATTGAATTTGAAGCCGGGATAACCGTTCTTGCATGTGAATCTTAGGTGTTGACAGGCTCTGCTTCGCATATTCTTTGTTCCGCTCCGTTCGCTCGTTGCGATGTAAACCATATTCTTTGACGACGTTAGTTGTTCATTGTTCGCGAAGTTGGTGTTCCTTGAATGTTTTCGTCTTTTAAGGTTATGGCATATTTTAATGAAGCGTTCGAGTTTTTGTGCTATAACTTCGTGCTTCGCAGTTTCCTCTATTCCTTGGACTATTTACATTCGTTCCACGTGTGTGTGTGTGTTTTTTTCTACCATGTGCATATTCTTTCTTCACGAGGTTGGCGTCGTGTTCATTTAATGGTTGGTGTGTTTTGACATGTTTTAATGAAGTGTTGGCTGTCTTAATTGTTTTATGTTATAATTTTATGTGACGTTCAGTGATCCAGGTTCCTTTCGATGTTTTAGTAGATATCGAGAATGAACAAATCCAACAAGAAACAGTACTTCCAGACATTTAAAGAATCATACTCGGTTGATTTTCCGTGCATACTAAAATCAAGAAAGGGAGAAAAATTTGCCTTTTGCACGGTATGTGGGTGTGATATTAATATTGCATATGGTGGAAAAAACGATTTAAGTAATCATGTGAAGTGCGGTAAACACATTAGTTATGTTAAATCGAAGAAGATAGCAAGAAAATCAACACCTTTTTTGCTAAGTCTGGAAACGTTTACAGTGACGTAATTAGGGCCGAGTGTCTGTTTACTTCCTTTTTGGTGGAACACAATGTGCCCTTAAGTGCGGCTGATCATGCTGGTGCTTTATTTAAGAAGATGTTTCCCACATCAGAAGTTGCAAAGAAATATAGTTGTGGTCGCACGAAAACGACATGTATTGTAAATAAAATGGCAAAAAATGCGTCATCTGAAGTTGTTAAGTGCCTTCAGAACGGACCGGATACAGATAAATTCCTTTTCTTTTCATCAGTGAGAAACTACTTTTATACTGCCTGTGACTACATCATCAACAAGTTTCCACTCAAGGATGACGTGTTAAAGAATGCTCAAGTTGCTAGGTTAGACAAAATTGAAGATGCACAGTTATCTTCCATTCGTTTTTTCTTGGAAAAGTTTCCTGTCATGTTATGCAAGGAAGAGAATGAAACTACAGATGAGGTGGTGAATGAGCTTCAGAGGCAGTTCACAGCTCTTCAGGTAGATGACACTTTGGCTGCACATCAAGATGCTGCAAGTGATTCCAGTTGGGCACAAATATCAAGAATTCGTGGAGCCGATGGACTTCTTAAGTATAACCGAATTTCTAGAGTATTGCTCTCTATTCTCACCATACCCCATAGCTATGCAGAATGTGAATGTTTTTTTTAGCTTTGTGAAGAAAAATAGAACACAGTTCAGGTCATCCATGTCCAATGAATCTCTGGAGTCTATTTCTATTTTGAAGACCAGGAGTTCTGGTCCCTGTTATGACAAAACATTTTCTCAAGACTTTTTGCAGGAAGCTAAAAAGGCCACAACCATGACTTAAAAGTCGAACTAGCATGTGATTTGCAGTGTGTATTATATTATTTCTTGCCTGTGTTACGTTAAACAAGTTTTATTGTTTAAAGCCTTTTTCAATTATCGTATATCAGCTTAATCTATCAAGGAAGTCCTGTTATGTCTGCTCCAAACCAATATTCACCACGCCTGCTGCTGATTAACATGGATTTCTTCTTGATTGTTATGTTCATCTACAAATCATGTAAGTAGATATGATTTCATTGAAGTATCCTGTTTAAAGCATGAATTATTGTATTTTGTAGCCCAGAAGTATTATTATTTTCGTCAAGCCGGGGTATGTCGAAAATCGTTAGATTTTTTTTTTGTCGCGCGTGAGTTTTACTGATAGCCCTTTTCAAAAGTTGGCAGGTATGAAGATGGGACTAGTGTCATTCTTCTTCAAATAAATCAAACGTCTCAATGCACTCGTGCGGAGATTAATCCGTTCGGCGGTTCTTTAGATACTCAATTCCGCGGGCTTTTTACTACAGACGCTATCCACCGCGCGGTCATGGCTTGGTCTCTTGTGATTGGCTGATTCAATCGTATGTTCGTTGCAAGTGACTCGTGATCCTTCCTTTATGCTTCCAATTCTGGTACAGTAGTTGCTCAATTTGGCCTTGAACCCGACTAATTCTAGCCGTCCCCCAAGAATAGCTACCAGCTCAGCTCCTGTTGCAATCATTACGAAATGCTGGCCTCCCTTTATCCATGTCGACTTCCTCAAGTACTGCCTGGGCCGTAGTAATAATAATAATAAATATGAATACTTATTTATCGAAGATCAATAAGGGTTCACACCAATTACTTCAATACAATTTTATCTAACTTTAGGCATCATCTTGACTCTTGTCTGGCAACGTTATGATCCTATTTTCATTTATTACTCCGTTATATTAGTCACCAATGACTATAACAATGACATGTTTTAATAACATTCCGATATTGGAATTGTTATACTTCTAAAATATTTTATAACAAATACTTTAGCATATTTCACTTATGCTTTCCCTATTTAACGATGCGATCTAATCATATTGACGCATACTGTAAGTTGTTACGCAATTCATCGAAGCATTCCATTTATAAGACAGTTTCGTTTCAAAGTGAGTATAATTTAAACGTCTGCTTAAAAATTCAAATATAAACATTAAAAATCCAAGCAATAGTGAAAATACGTCAAAAACGACACACGCTGACGTAGCATAAAATTTACAATTAAATTTATAAAATTGACAACATAATAACATGTGTTATGAGTAAAGAAAAATCTACATATAAGTTGGTCACATCTGAAATACCCTCAAAATACAACAAACTACTGAGATATTAGAACAATCATTCGTCTACCTTCGTGATGATCCGCTGTTGCGATACTTGGCCTGATATTCAAGATGTTTCTCCCTTGGGTTGGCACGCGTCCGTCGTGCGCTCGAGAACGGGTTCCTGCTTGCCTGCTGGAAATCAGCTGGGCGGCCCTCTCCACTGCGTGAACACCTGGCTGTACGGACTCGCACCTCACTAACGGATCTTCAGGCTTCTCGATATAAAATCTGGAAATTCGTAACCGGGACGAACGAACTCCTCTGTCGGCTGGCCTCTGGTAGTATCTCTTCATCATCGTAGATTGAAAGTCTATTGTTGAAATCTCCCAAGTTGGTAATGGAAATCTGTGTATTGTCATTGTTGGTGAATTCAGATTACTGCTAGATAGAATTGCAGTCGTAGAATCATGAACTCGTCGTTGTCTGGTCCACTCTGAATTCCCACTCCGTGAATGTAGATTAACCTCCCTCCATTGAACTTAGTGCTTCATTACAATCTTCTTAACAATTGCAAATTGGGAACTTCCCCCCTGACTTGAAGACTTTATCATCATGGTTGTTTGATAAATATGCTGTATAATAAATGCTTCTTTGTAGCAGTCGATGAATACTATGCTACTCGTAATGTTGTAATAGTATTATGGTTTAATAATGAAGACTTCTTCTTATGTGCGATGAATTATAAACTGTCGATTCTAGTTGCAAGTTACTGCTTTTCATTTAGTGCCGGCATCTCCTGTTGTTCCTCGGCAAGTGTGGCGTCTCCCTCCGGTCAAATCTAAGTCTCCTTGCCGTACCTCGCTTATCATGTGATCTCCACTGGGACGCTCGGTGACACAGGCCCACTCTGTAATCGTCGCTATGAAGGAATGAATTCTGCGCTCTTCATTGCCGCGATCGTGACTGTCTGAAATGGCGGTCTAGCCTCGCACACAGTCCTAATTACTGTAATTCGCTCAAATCTTTTCTTCTATCCATAAATATTTAATTCTGTTTTGATAAGAAAATGTCATTTCGTCTTCGCTACGTGTAGAAGTGCTTATATCGCTTTATATGTTAAAGTTTAATATAATAGCGATTCCCTCAATATTTTTGTGATTCATTCTGATTGGCTCCTGAGTTATCAAGAACAACTCATTGTTCTAGCCTCTTATCAAAGTGTCGTGTGCACGATTTTGTTATTGTCGACTTGGCCTACAAAATCCGGTCCTAGGCTTGCTAACTTGAAGCCTTGGTCATATTCCAGTGTCTGAAGATTGGATTCTCCCTTGGTTAAAATAATATTCACTGACATATTTCCAAATTTAATTATTTAAAAATGCTTCAAATTTTTCCAAAAACTCGTCAATATATTCCATTCACCTCATAAAATAGTTATGTGAATAAAATATTGTTCAATTCCTAATTTCCATTTCTTACATCATTTAGGTGCGCAAGTCGGTTCGACCCTCGGCTCTGTCAATACCTTAAGTTAAGCTGAATTCGAGTTCAGTACCTTACTTCAGGTCCTGGGGCACCTATCTAATCCCTGTCCCTAATACAGTCACACACTTCCTCCAGGCTAATGCTGGGATAGTGCCTTACTTCAAGTCCTGAGGAACCTACCTCATCCCTGTCCCTAATACAGTTACCCTTACTTCCTCCAGGTTAATGCTGGGATAGTACCTTACTTTCAAGTCCTGGGGCACCTATCTCATCCCTGTCCCTAATACAGTTACACACACCCTTCCTCCAGGCTAATGCTGGGATAGTACCTTACTTCAAGTCCTGGGGCACCTATCTCATCCCTGTCCCTAATACAGTTACACACACACTTCCTCCAGGCTAATGCTGGGATAGTACCTTACTTCAAGTCTTGAGGCACCTATCTCCTCCTTGTCCCTAATACAGTTACACACTTCCTCCAGGCTAATGCTGGGATAGTACCTTACTTCAAGTCCTGGGGAACCTACCTCATCCCTGTCCCTAATACAGTTACACCACTGATCTCTATACATGGATCGCTGATGGCAGCTCTCCGCTGCACGAGAAAGTACGCCAGGTTGATCGCGCGGTCCGCCATGTTGCTGTACCCATTCTCGAGCCCTCCTTATGGGTAAGCAATGATAATCTAGTCAATTTTAAATCGTAATTAATGGTTCCTTGGTACAAATAAAAATATAGAGATATGTTCACTCATAGCATAAGGGCATTGGGATCACTGACACGTCACTCCGAGGTCAGTAAATCTTCGGAATAGCAATAAAAATGAATGTATAATAACGGGTGACAAATATCAACTTAGGTGCTGAGTACACGCAATTAGCGATCAGTAACAGAGTAACGAGTGAAAAACAATTTCTGGAAACATTCTTGTATATATGCCACGAAATTATGCATTCTTCAAATGATGTACCGGTACCTATAAACGTAGCTCACTATACAGGCCTAGATTCGACATATCGTAATCGGTGCTTGGTAATGAATTCCTGTTTCCATGAAATAACCAACACTTCCCCCAAGTAATCCCAGCACTCTTCATCAAATACTACAGCTTTTAATCACGCTAGCAGCACATTGAACTTAATAATAACGGGAAGTAGATCAAAGCCAAAAATGCACTTTAAGCCAAACCAATTTCACTCCTCAGCTCCACATAAAACTTAAGACAACTAAAAACCTACTCAAAATATACTCTCCCCACCGTTTTACAACTATTAATCGAACTATTCGCACCCAGAACCGAAAAACCCTGAAATGGGATCAAATTAAAAACGCAATAGCCTAGCCCGATCACGTCTGGTTCAGCACCACCGCATATGTATACTTAACTTCACAATAACTTCAAAATTACGGCTAAGTGACCTATCTGCCTGAGAAGTAAAGGTATTACCGGCTTGCCTGGGATGATGGGTCTCCAAACCGGTACTTAAAACTAAGATTTTACGCTTTAAATAACCAAATTCAGCCCATTTTACAACTACAAGAAATACAAAATATTTACTGCCAGTATAAATACATGTATAAAATCAAACTACCAGTAACCAATCACAGAGCCGGAATCGCAATATTGCACCATGCGCTCGCTGCCATCTTGCTTTACCTGTCATCGTCTATTCGGCTTACTGCTGCCTTAGCTACCAGCCATCGATGTATAGAGATCAGTGAGTTACACACACTTCCTACAAACTAATGCTGGGATAGTACCTTACTTCAAGTCCTGGGGAACCTACCTCATCCCTGTCCCTAATACAGTTACACGCACTTCCTCCAGGCTAATGCTGGGATAGTACCTTACTTCAAGTCCCGGGGAATCCATCCCATCCCTGTCCCTAATGTAGTTAAACACACTTCCTCCAGGCTAATGCTGGGATAGTACCTTACTTCAAGTCCTGGGGAACCTACCTCATCCCTGTCCCTAATACAGCTTCACAGATTTATAGATTTATGGCATGTAAAAGAACCTACCACTACAATTGGTAGTGTGTAGCTAAATTTGTAGGTTATCTGGTTAGAAAGGCTCTTTCAAGTTTCAACGTTCGCTGCTAGGTGTCAGTGACAGTGGCATCTCTGGTAGCCAAAGTTGGAACTACTTGAACTTGATAGGAACCGTCGAGCGTTCAATTCAAATACCCTGCTATGGCCATTGGCGGCAATTCAAATATAATTAATACACACTACTACAGTCATCACATAAATACAGGTTATCAGACACCCAACTACATGGGGCTGATGACCAATATGTCCCAAGCCCATTTAATGAATCAACAACAAAGAAATCTCTCCAGGAAACTTGACTACTGTCGACCAAAATATTATGTGTACTCGAGTTTGAAGGTTGTTTGTGGAGTAACCAATAGACCTACATAAAATCCAATACCATCATCATTTGCGTCGTTCTATTTTACGTTAGTTCATGTAGGTTTGATATTTTTAATTTATATTTTAATATTTTTTATCGCCGTTGGAACACAAAAAGTGTACGTTTTTAAGCGTGTTTCAACCATGCGTCACATTTAAGAATTATCTCAAAAACCCGTCATCAGATCGAATCCAACTTTTAACACAATATACATTGGAATTTTGTATAACTAGTTTATTAATTTCAAAATTTTGGGTGTCCAAAAAACAAAGTTGTTATCATTTTTGTAAAGTAACTTTCTCTCGGCTCGGGGTGGTTGGAAAATGTAGTTCTTGGTCGCGTTGCAATCCTTATAAATCGGAAAGTTATGCTGTATGACTGTGAAATACGTAAATTAATTCACTTATTTTATATCAGTTTGTATTTGTAGGGGGAAAAAGACATGGTTCACCAGCTAGCCTCTCCGGTGCAAGCTGTACAGCGTTGCCGAAATGGAGCCCACACGCATCATGGCGCGCCTCGCTCGGAAGTGATGGGCTCCATCTCAGCAACGCTGTACAGCTTTTCGCGGAGCGGCTAGCTGGTGAACCATGTGTTATTTCCCCGTACAAATACAAACCGATATAAAATAAGTGAGTTAATTTACGTATTTCACAGTCATACAGCTTAACTTTTCGATTTATAAGGATTACAACGCGACCAAGAACTACATTTTCCAACCACCCCGAGCCGAGAGAAAGTTACTTTACAAAAATGATAACAACTTTGTTTTTTGGACACCCAAAATTTTGAAATTAATAAACTAGTTATACAACATTCCAATGTATATTGTGTTAAAATTTGGATTCGATCTGATGACAGGTTTTTGAGATAATAAATCTTAAATGTGACGTATGGTTGAAACACGCTTAAAAACGTGTATTTTTGTGTTCGATCTGCGATAAAAAATATCAAAATATGAATTTAAAAATACAAACCTACATGAACTAACGTAAAATAGAACGACGCAAATGATGATGGTATTGGATTTTATGTAGGTCTATTGGTTACTCCACAAACAACCTTCAAACTCGAGTGCACATAATACTTTGGTTGACAGTAGAACATACTTTTTCATGAGCCGTCACTGATCAGTTGATATAAAGAACATCGACGTCGCTGTTCAAAGTCTCCCCTCAAAAGACAAACCTTAAGTTCCTTTTAATGTCACCAAAGAATAAAATTAAAATATCAGCAACGAAGAATTTCCGCATCCGCCAATACCAGCTGTGGATCCAGTGCTTTGTCCAGCACCAACCGTCACAGCTACTGAAGTGGAGACCGCCATCAAGAAAATGTAAAATGGAAAGGCAACTGGTCTGTATACCATCGGAGGTGTGGAAGTTGCTTGCTCCTGAATAAGCTCAGTTCCTGGCAGATATCTGTATCAAGGTCACAGATGAAAACGAAGCTTCTGTGAGGGTCCTGGCGGGGACACCAAGAGCCCGCTGATGAGACAGCTTGGTGTTCTAGGCGAAACCCCACACAAGACACGGCACAAGCTGACTCCTTTATCTTGGCTTACCAATAACGGAGATGTTCCCGACTGTTCAAATTATCGACCAATTCGCCTGCTTTGTCACACAATGAAGATCTTCGAGTGCGTCATAGATGCACGTCTGCGTGACGTAGAAAAGATTTCCCCAAATCAGTGTGGTTTCGTGAGATGTCCGGGGAAAATTGATGCTATACACGCTACCCGTCTTCTGATGGAAAGCCAGTTTGAGAAAAGAAAGCCACTCCATATACACACATCAAAAAAAGTTTTGCATCACCTCGGTTCCCAGATCTCCGGCATATAGACGTTGACTGTGTATATTGTATCCAAGATACAGTCCCTTTGACTGTTCATAGATGTCACTAAAACTGCTCAAAGATGTAAACAACCATGCATGAGCAGGGCCTATTAGACGGAGGGGGTACGACAGCCGATCAGTTCCAGTCATTCCACCAGGACGAAGGTACGCTGCTCATGTTGTCTGTAGTTCTACCATGCCTAGAAGGTCAATACCGCAGTTCGATCGCGTCCGCATTGTTACTTTGTGTCAAGAAGGGCTCTCAACAAGGGAAGTTTCCAGGCGTCTCAGAGTGAACCAAAGCGATGTTGTTCGGACATGGAGGAGGTACAGAGATACAGGAACTGTCGATGACAGGCCTCGCTCAGGCCGCCCAAGGGCTACTACTGTAGTGGATGACCGCTACTTACGGATTGCCGCTCGGAGGAACCCTGACAGCAATGCCACCATGTTGAATAATGCGTTTCGTTCAGCCACAGGACGTCGTGTTTCAACTCAAACTGTGCGCAATAGGCTGCATGATGCGCAACTTCACTCCCGACGTCCATGGCGAGGTCCAGCTTTGCAACCCCGACACCATGCAGCGCGGTACAGATGGGCCCAACAACATGCTGAATGGACCCCACGGAATTGGCATCACGTTCTCTTCACCGATGAGTGTCGCATATGCCTTCAACCAGACAATCGTCGGAGACGTGTTTGGAGGCAACCTGGTCAGGCTGAACGTCTTAGACACACTGTCCAGCGAGTGCAGCAAGGTGGTGGTTCCCTGATGTTTTGGGGTGGCATTATGTGGGGCCGACGTACGCCACTGGTGGTCATGGAAGGCTCCGAAACGGCTTTACGATACCTGAATGACATCCTCCGACCCATAGTGCAACCATATCGGCAGAATATTGGAGAGGCATTTGTCTTCATGGACGACAATTCTCGACCTCATCGTGCACATCTTGTGAATGCGTTCCTTCAAGATAACGACATCGCTCGACTACAGTGGCCAGCATGTTCGCCAGACATGAACCCTATCGAACATGCCTGGGATATGTTGAAAAGGGCTGTTTATGGACGTCTTGACCCACCAACCACTCTGAGAGATTTACGCCGAATTGTCGTTGAGGAGTGGGACAATTTGGACCAACAGTGTCTTGATGAACTTGTGGATAGTATGCCACGACGAATACAGGCATGCATCAATGCAAGAGGACGTGCTACTGGGTATTAGAGGTAGTGGTGTGTACTGCAATCTGGACCACAAATGCTGAAAGTCTAGCTGTATGATGGTACAACATGCAATGTGTGGGTCTCATGAGCAATAAAACGAGCTGAAATGTTGTTTGTGTTGATCTCTATTCCCTTTGTATTTAAAGGTTCCGGAACTCTTGGAACCGAGGTGATGCAAAACTTTTTTTGATGTGTGTAGCATTCCTGGAACTTGAAAAAGCTTTTGACGTGATCTTATCTGGTATGCACTAAGGCAGAATGAGGCACTGGAAGTACAGGGTGCCAGGGAATGTTCCCCGCAGCACCTATATGCTGCTGCAAGAGGTATCATCAGCAGTTACGTTGGCAGCACCGCTGCCGCTTCTATCAAGTGGTAACTTTATAAGGGAACAACTGAAGCTTGTCTCTTACAGCTTTATGATGTGCTGTCCACTTAGAGATTCCTGTTTCTTAAGCTAATTTACATGTTGATTTTCTTGGGCTTCTCAGCATTATATCAGAGGTTTCATGAAGTTTTTCGTCAGTTAAAATCGTAGGCCTGCCAATTCCCAGTACATCGTAAACTGAGCCGGTCACACGAAATTTACTTAGCAAATCCCGAACGGTATCCCGGTTTGGACACTTTGAATTAGAAAACTGTGCCTGAAATTTTTGTTTTACATTTTCTGTAAACCGATCGCCTTCGCGAAAAACTAATATCAAGATTCCTGAAGGAATACGAATCAAAAATATAAATATTCCATACAATTTTTTAAAATATATCCGTGCCATTCAGCTTTCTATAATATGTTTAGTATCCAAGATAGACTACAACTTCCGTGGAATTGATAGTAGTTCTAGTAATCATGTCACTCATGTACTTGTTTTAGTAATAGATCATATTATAATTACATAAAAATTGTAGCCCTTTTTAACGTACTATAATGTGTTTTCTTTTAATAGATATAATACATTAGGTATGTTATTTATTTAATTATTATATTCTAATTCGCTATATTCATCTTGTATGAAATTACTGCTAATTGGCTTGTTTAGTTATAAGTATATTTTATATTTTGTTTTTCTTAGTTGTAAAGCTAGGTTTAGTTTCTTATTACATAACTTCAAGCCAGACCATTGTATATGCTACATAAAGGGGCTCTTTAGCCTCAGTGGCAGTTATCTCTGAATAGATTGAAATTCAAATTCTTCAGTTCACACACCCAAAGTACACGGGGCTAAATGACCGCGTTGTCGTAGCCCCTAAACTGAGGAACCAACCAATCTCTTCAGTAGTAAATATTACCTCCTGTACACTGTTGCACTGTTCTAATCTTCTATCTGAACGCTCACTAACTGTAATACACACTGACGATTTCGACAGCCCACACGTGTGTCCTTCACTGTACCGCTACCCTGTCCAGAACACCGTGCTGCCAACTAAACTGCTGATGCTAGCAGCTCCCCCAGGGGCTCACATCTAGTGGGACGTGGGTTGGCGACCACGGGGCCCCAGCTGAGTCCGGCATTGTTTCCACTTACTTGTGCCGGGCTCCTCTCTGTCTTCTTTCCTGTCGACCTCACTTGGTCAACTCTTGTTCTCTTCCGACCCCGACGGTATTAGGGTATCCGAGGTCTAGGGAGTCCCTTCCTTTCCCGTCTTAATTGGCCCTTGTCTCATCTTTTCTGATACCCTCCTTCTGCAAGGGGTCAGCCTTCTTTTTCTTTTCATGTTATCTCCTGCCTTCTGCTCAAGGCCCTCAAGGAAACAGGGTATATGTAGCCCCTCCACTTCTGGAGCACCCTGGATATTGCTACACCCTCAGGGGCTCACGACTGGTGAGTTTGGGAGTTGGCGACCCCGAGGGATTCCTGAACTGGGTCCGTTTTCCCCTTTTGTCCCTTACCTTCGGGGAAGACCGCATTCTTCGAGGGTTGAGGGCATTTCTTTTCCTCCTGTCCATTATTTGCTTTATTCTCCTTTAGTTTTCCATTTCTTTTTCTAGTATGTAGGTTAGTAGTTAGTTTTAGTTTTAAGTTTGCATTTCATTTTCATCTTCACGATCACCCTAACCATTAGGGGCCGATCTTAAAACAACAATTATCATCATCATCATCATCATCTCACAGCAACACGTAGTCGCTGCGGAGAACTTTCCCTGGCGCCCTGTATATTGTACCCATATGACGTCATGTGGAGAACATATGTTCACATCCCGACTGGCTCTGTCCTTTCAGGGTGTGGTGCGTCTCCCCACAGTGCAAACACATATTCAGGATCCGAATACTACCAGGTATTACTCTACAAGAAAAGGGTAAACAACTTCCTAAAAATAATATTTAATTTTAAATCATGGCTTATCATACAACAATAAACATCCAATTACATTTAAATTACCCCACAAACAACAAAATACACTTTGGATCACACAGATGATAATGGCAAAGGGACAATGAATGCTACTCTACATCATCTGTGGTCCGCAGCTGAGATCGCAATCTGACCTCACCAGGCATACTGCCACATCTCTTCTCGTCTCAATACACCCTACTCTACACTTCACTAAACAGTTCATTTATGGTAACGCACTTTTTGTCTTTTGACACTCTTAAACAATAAAAATAATAATCAAAACAAATCAAATAAACATGACATCAATATTTTTACACAAATAGCACTTCAATGTTATTTACGTTACAGTAATTATTGCTTGGCTATCCATAGTGCTTATGGAATATTTACTTTACTTCATGGTTCAACAATGCGTTAGCCATTGTTGCGATAGGTTACTTGTACAACAATGTACTGTAATTCTGTGTATTGTGTCCTTTCTCCGCTTTCCCCACGAACGCTAACAATAGTACATTCCTAGTCTACATAAACAATGCTAGTCTGCTATAACGATACAACATGTCTCTAAGTCGTTCAAAATATAAGTCGATTTATAGTTAGTTTGCATCAAATACACATTCACGGTACCCGTATGCAAATATTCATCTCAAACTGGGTTTTAAACTTCAAATAATGTGTCAGTCGCTTTTAGCGCAGTTAATGTCCAGAACAGCTAACTTTGCTAAATATTACTAGATTTCAACAATTAAAAGACGGATATGACATCCTTATAATGCTAAGAATTGATTTCTGTAGCCAAAATAAACAATTTCTTATTAATTAATGTGCCAGACCATGATAGCGCAGTCTCCAGTACATCTTACAGTAGGGTCAGTCATAAAACTACCACCCTCAGTGAATACAATAGCTTAATGGTTGGGTCGCTCGGAGCCCAAGATGCCTGGCCCGACCCTTGTCGTCCAGCCTTCCCAGCTGTGTCATTACTTATTCATACAACCCAGTCAGATTTTACAATTTCACTCTGATTCTATGTTTAGTTTAAGGCGAAACTATTCATCACATGAACTGGATATCCAAATATTTAACCTCCTATCGATAGGGAAACAGTAATTGGCTCAATGTAGCTCAATAACATAGTATAGCAAAGGAATGGGTTATACTAGGCACAAAAGTCTTGAGGAACTGCATACGGCTTTTAATGGCGTGGTTTAGTGGACTTATTGCTTGCCACTTTTACGCACGAAGTCTCGGTAAGGCGTCCTCGACCCTTCCGTACAAATAGATTCTCGCATCACAGTGCGGATGATTACAATGGAGTAGCTAATTGAGTTGGCAAACGTTAAACCTCAATTGCCCTCATGAAGCTGGTATGTTAGCTCAGACACCTGTCTGTCTCCATCCGCTATCAATACAGCGGTATGCCCCATGGCTATACATCAATACAAACCTTCGTAGAATAGTCTGTATGGTCCTGACAATGTCCTAGAAACGTTCCTTGCATTAATTAAGTTAATCATCTTGATTCTACTCTTAAATTGCTCGAATATCAGCTGCACAAATACTAGCTCTGTCGGTATACCGCAGATCATATGACATTTCTAGTTTCCCTTCTACCTGGCGTGTTTACTGATTTCCATATCATTACTTATCCTTACTGGTATTTGTTTACTGGCATTACTACTGGGTTTACATTACAACAGTTTCACTTATTACATTTTAACATATATAACTTTAATTGCTGACACATTATGATATCATTCTTACATATAATCTTTACTTTGTAATTACCTGGGATCTGATGCAACTTTCATCTCTTCATGCAAACATGCTGAATATTTCATTACTTCGACTCTCTTGCTTATAAAGTTATTGTTTAACTTTAATATTAGACTTATTTTGGTCTTACGCAAAACAGCTGTAAGCCAAATCATTCTCAAATTGCAAATACTTCTACATCAAACAACGAGGAATGCAATCTCGTATGAATATTATTTCAAAATACCTATTTTGACATGATTTTCGACTTAGACGTATCGTATCGCTAGCTTCTACATGATATCATTGTAATTTGCACTCACATTGTTCTGGCGGTCGACCCTTATGATGCCACCTTTTACCCACCATCGTGGTGCTTACTGATGCATCATGATGGATATGTTATATTCCTTTTGTTGACACAATACACTTTTCATTTCGGTAAGACACATTTTCAATTTACCGTATTTACACATCTTCCCATTACATTTCATCACACAACACATTATTTTTAACACTGACATACATTAAAATTTATATTACAGACACTTTTCACACTATTTGTTTCATACACTTCACAATTTCGTAATAACAGAGCTGCAGGTGACGCGATTTCCGACATCAACTCCACTGGAAGTCTCTGTCAACCGCGATCCTGGATAATCCTCGTTCAACTGCTGCTAGTGTGAATATTCCTCCAACTTCTACTCAGTGTCTTTGTCTGTAGTGGTATAATATCACAATAGCTGTGGCCTGATTCCCCTCCCATGATCTATATTACTGGATATAGTGTGACCATTGTTGATTTCTAGATCATGACTTGCGCGCTTTATCATATTACCCCTGTGACGGTGTAATTTACTGTTCAATACCACTTTATTCTATCTACTGCGCGGCTTGATAACTATAAGCTCTACTTGGTTTTTATTATTTCTTACGGCGTCTACGCACTCGTAATCTCTTCCAATCAGTCTAATACTGAAAAACATCTTCGTAACGGAAATCTTCCTTAGACTTTACACACCAAAAATGTTTCTGTACGCACTTGTACATTACTTATAATTGCGCGGTCTAAGTTCTTCATGTTGACTTTGTATAATACTTCATACTTGTAGTTGCGCGGTCTTTGTTACAATTCCTGAGCGGACGGACAGCACCTCCCCCGTCTGAGTGCTCCAAGTTGACTGACTTCTTTATGGCTCCATGCTCTGTTTAAGGCTTTCTTCTCGAAAAATAGTTCTCTCAAATTCACGGACCGACCTTTCCTTTAAAACTGCAGTTCGCAGGGCTGTAACTGCCCTCATCAGGTCCAATTTCTCACGGAGGTTACTTTTCCAGTCTCGTGCCTGTGATTTGATCGTTCAATTAATTAATATTAATTGATCTTGGTGATGGCGTGGGCACGCTACCTCCGGGGATTTCCCTTCTGTGTATTACGCTAATGGTCTGACATCCGCGTTTCTACGTCCTCCGTCCATGTAATGCTTAATCTGCTCCAATAAGCATACTTCTTGGGCTCATAATTATTCTCTCCGGATTTTATTCATCTCGGTGTTGATTTCAACTCTCTGGGATGCCTGGTTTTGATATAATCAATTATTTTCATGCGGCGTTCTTCCCTTTCCACTCTTCCTTCCTTATGTCTCGGTGAATCCCACAGCAATTAGTCTCTGTCTGGGTTCCCCCTTGCAGACGTAAAAAGTTCCTAGGCGCCAGCTGACACGCCTCCTTTGACTTTGCTAATTTGTCAAATGTCAGTCTTGCCTCGAATCTGTACTTGATTAGCTCAAATACTGTATCTTACAGTGGTATGGAGATCTTTTATTTTACAATATTGCTTATAATTCCTGTACACAATCTAGAATTAAGCTGAAATTTCATGAATAGTCTTATATCATGTGGTTCTTGGTTACCACGATGTTTTTCCCCCTCAAAGACGTTTGGTTCGATACCCCGAAAAATCCTATGCGTGATTTTTCTTCTCTGGAGCATCAGGTTCGACGCCAGTCAGCACAAGTACCATGGGTACAATATAATGGATCCAACTTTTATATCGAAATGTTTCCAATTATGTCCTCTGTGTAGCAGGAACATTCGCAACTTTTCCATAAAATTTGGTGTTCATCAGAGATCGGCTTTGTCTCCTCTCCTGTTCATCCTTCGTCTCGACACTATTGCCGAAGAACTGCTAACACACATCCTTGGACTCTGCTATATGCTGACGATATCATAGTCGCTTGCGAGTCTCGGCAGGAATTAGTACAGCTTGTTCAAAAATCTCCGGACAAATACTGCTTGCGACTTAACATCATCCGTACATGGATTGTGGGGAGCCAAGTGATGGGGCAGTTACCAACGATGGCGTTGAACTCAGTAAAACGTCTGACAAGGGAAGTATCAGGTAAGACAAGTCGAAACCTATCTTGAAACTTTGTGGACGCAATCGCTGTGCTATAAGAGCACAACGTGCGGGGAAATCTTACCTGATACTTCCCTTGTGAGTACAAATATCTGGGGACATTAATCCGCTCGGATGGTTTCACGCTCCCAGACGCCTGAAATAGAATCAACGCCGCTTGGGTGAAGGGGCGCGAAGTCCTTTTCGATCGGAAGGTGTCATTGTACTTGAAATCGAAGGTATACAAACCTATCGTTAGACCGGGGGTACTTTATGGAACTGAATATTGGCCAGTCACGAAGAGACATGAACAACTGCATGTCATGGGAATGAAGATGATTCGCTAGACTACACCGCATCAGGGATGAGGACGTTCGGGCAACATTTGGTTAGCTCCAATAACTGATAAAATATGGCCGAGAGTCGTTTGAGATGATATTATGTTGTGTTACGCAGCAACAATTCATCAGTTGCGAAAACTGCACTAGATTTGTGTTCTGAAGGCCGTGAGAACCGCGAGGACGACCAAGGAAGTGCTGGCTCGACACCTTACGGCAGGCCTGTCCAGCCATGCCACTGCACAGTGAGTCAAAATCGAAATCTAGGGGGACAAAATTATTTTTACGTTTTAATAAATCACGTGGCGTCAGGAAGGGCATCCGGCCTTAAATCCCCGGCCAAAACCAAAATTGGCCTGGTTGGCTCCGGCGACCCCAATTAATTGGGAAAAGCCGAAGGAAGGAAGGAAGGAAGGAAGGAAGGAAGGAGAATCATGAATTTAGAATGGAAGCAACGTATATAATTTGTTTATTTCATAATAAACATCAGTTAAGGCCTTTTTTAAGCTACGTCTACACATGCAAGAAATTGTCTATGGTTAGGAGTTGGATAGAGCATTCAGTTATCTCTTCAGAACAATTTTCTACCCCTAATTTACTTTTAACAAAGTCGCAAAGTCCCACTTTTGACATAATCGTCGAACCCAGTGCTTTAAGGCTGTGCTACGGGTTCTGCTGTCAATTGCTGGACAAGAGATAGCAGCACTGCTGCATATCGCCTGCTACAGCCAGTGCACTACACTTCCCCTACTCCCCTCCACTAAGCCTCATTCGCGCACTTTGCACAACACCCTCCCCTCCGCCGTTGTATACCTCGGTTCCGAGTCACACAGATCTGCTTTCCGAGTCGTACGCTTATTTTCAGCCTTGTGCCTTGCCATCGTCCAGCCGAATAAAAGAGGCCGGCGTGTTACTCTATGATTATAAGAATTACAACTCAAAATAAGTGTTTCTATGGATCATAAACAATTTTATTGTGCGTTGACAAAACTTCAAAACTGTCTCTATGAAATGTAAAACATTAAAAAATAATTAAAAAAACGACAATAATGTACCGACTCAACAGATGGTGATTTATATCAACAAAACGGCTGTTCATTCAGTAATGAAATTCAAAGTTTACGTATGCAAAATTTTATAAGTATAATGAATGTTTAACATTCTGTAAACCAAAACCACACTTATAGTATAATGAGCAAAAATACAATTTATTGCTATAAATGTAAACTTCTTGTTCTGTGTGGAGGTGTCCGATGGCTTCCTCTTCTTTCGTTTGTTGGTATCTGCGGCCTTATTTTGTCGTTGAACCATGAAGAATAGAAGGAGAAAGTGAGGAGACTCCTGAAGTTCAAGCGCGCCTCGCCAGGCAGCGCTAGAGTGGGCAAGTTCCACACTGCCGGGGTCAGCTGGTCTTAGGGATGGTGCTAAGGGAAACGAATTACTTTGTAACTAATACTCTTTTAAAAAGTAATTAGCGGTTACAATTAAAATAGCACGGCAGGGCACAATGGAAAATATAATTCACGGAAATAAGAACTACGGTCTTCATTGCATGTTACGGAACGCACAGATTCCTGGAGTATACAGTCGGAGAAAGCCCATATCTTTCTCGTAATATCTGCAGGATTAAGGATGTGAGATTGTAGAGAGCTTGTCTTGCCACTGACTCCTAACGAATTCCTGGCCTTTGTATTTGATTGACTACCATCACAAGTAAAGCCAGCCACCCTCGCCCCAGCCTCTTCTAACTGCAAAATCACCTAGATTATATTAGAATTTTTGCGAGAAAAACCCCTGGAGTAGCATTTTTGCTTGCATACACAACAACTGGCTGCACCCAATTATGCACGAAAGGTACGAACTTGAACACTAGAGCGTGATTTGCAAGTACGTTCTTCTGGAGGTCAGGTGTGTGTCCACCTAAATCAACTAATCCATCTCCTTTATCAGAAAAGCTATTTAACTCGATTTCTTCTCTTAGCTTCTCTTCTTCGAAAATTACAACACCGTAACGTGAATTATCATTCTTTTCTTCCTTAAAATTGTCTTAAATAGCATTTATACGATGCGTATTAACTCCATAAGGGCACTTAAGTCCTTTACAAAGTTTTCTCAAGTGACTTTCTGAAGGCACAGGCAAGAGATTATGTCGCCGACAATGACGGGATCCTTTCGGTGATTTTATTCTCAACAATGAACACTCTAAAATGAATTCATTGCTGTACCTCATTCCATTGGGTGATTTTTCCTGGCATTTCTTGCTAAGGTGTTCGTTATCAGGGGCGGATCCAGGGGAGGGCGAGGAGGGCGACCGCCCAGGGCTCCGCGGTCCTAGGGGCCCCGCGCCATGGATTTTTCTACATTTAATTAATTAATTAATTAAGTATACTTTTCAAACTAATTTATAATTCATCTTCCTTTCTTCAGTGCAGCTATGACCTCTCGAGACCGTTTAGCAAGTTAAGATTTCAGTGAAATAATACAAGTCTTCAGCCGGGAAAATAGTCGCAAAGTAATATTTTAATATTTCATTGTTTACATAATCTTATTCAAGGGGACTTAAAGGTTTCTTTCATATTATTAAAATAATGTACTGTAGTGTATTCAAAATATTGTAACTATTCTTTATATTATTATTATTATTATTATTATTACCAAACTATTTTCCATTTTACTCGATAATTTTTTTTCTATTGTTGTGGGCCCCACCTTATCATATCGCCCAGGGCATCGCAAGGCCTGGATCCGCCACTGTAATCGTTATCTTTGTAATTAAATGCCTATGAAATTCGAACCTGCTTCTCCAGCAAATTAATTCTCGATTTTGCTGAGTTGAGGCGGGATCTAACGCGAATTAAATTACGGTTAGCATTCTTTAGGCGCCTTTTGAGCAATATTATAGTCTTTTCAGCATCAGTAAGTACACTAGAATGACCCAAATTCTTATCAACATTGGACTGACCTTTTACTGCCTCATTCGTTGCTCCACTCCCATCTTCAATCTTCTTTTTCTGGTGGTGTCGAGATTCTTTTTCCTGTTGGGAGCTTTACGGGACTTATTCTTACTACTTCGGTAAATTAGGGGGAAAATGAGGCACTGCTCCAGGACGTAACTTCCACCACACACGAGAGATTTCCACTTCTTCACCATTCACTATAAAATTATCTGATTTTACTATCAAATCAGCAGAGAAATGAATTTGACAAATTCTACTACTACGCGTTAACTTCGTATCCTTTCGTGGAATAGCTCTGGCCCATTTTTCAAATTGATTTGTATCCTTCGGTGGTGAAAAAAATCGTATATCAACTACTCGACCATACCCTGACTTACAGCCAGGTACAAAACAATAAGGCATGTTGAACTATTAAATGAACCAAGCCACATAAGAAATATGTTTGAAGTACACAAAACACAAAACGCTGATGTACACAAGACACAATGAACTGAATTTAAGAACTGAAAGCAAAGAAAATTCAATTTAATTCACACAAATATCTCACACAGTAACTTCTCGCGCACTTTTTACGACCCGGCTCGACGGAAACACAGCACGTGTTGGACATAATCGCTTACAGTGCTTGTAGCGGCGGGACCAGAAACTACCGTGCTAAAATGGCGGAGTCCTCACACTAGGTCCTTCTATTCGTCATGGTTGAACCTCTAGCGCAAAGGAGGGACCTTGGATTTTTATGCCTCGTACCTCGAACAACTCAACTGACTAAAAGTTTTGACAAAATGCATTCCTTATAAAATCGTACCAGTTTTCGAAGCATTTTTGTTTGCCATAACAATCCATCCTTTTCTATCCTTTCAACGAAGATTTCTCCATTCTTAGTATATACTACAAAATTGCACCTTTTTCTCCTGTTGATATTCAATCGACTTTGAATCTGGAGGAAGTAGCTGTGGCTTCGCTTCAATTGCAATTTTATTCCTGGCATTGTTTTTAGTCACCTCTTCTCTGAAATACGATTCAGTGACGGAGGCAAGGTATTTGATTTCTACAACGCCATTGCAAGCAACCAAACCATCACGACTGGCTCATAAGAATGAATGTCTTGATCCAAGAAGAATCCACTCTCGGAGACAATATTGCCAGTACTGTGTTAATACATTTCCACAACAGCGTCCTTATTTCTCTTCCAAATGTGACGGCAACTGAGGTGAAATTTTTATCCTACATTTCACATTTTGCAAACATGAGGAAAAAGTAGACTTATGAGATCGATCCGGGCAAATGTGTGTCTGTATGTCTCCCCGCTATCAACTCCTAATCGGTTGCAGCAATCGAAACCAAATTAGATATGAGTAAAGACCTATACCAGAATATCTCAAGCCCATATTTGAAAATTATGTCAGTGCTACCAATTGCTGAAAAACCACAATTGAAATTTGAGCTCCATGTTTGATATTATGGAAAGTATGCATAGGAGCTATTTCATAATTGGCACACATATAGATAATAATAATTCAGTTTAATTTCAAGGAGACCACGTATGGCAGTGTTGCCAAAATGATTCTAAGCCTGCTGATAGGTCCAATTTTTAATGCATATAACTTCTACACTATCAATTGTATTTCAACCAAATTTCGTATACAAGAGTTTAGTGCTTTTCAGTCGGTCAACACGAATGTACCCAAAAGAGATGGGTTATGCCCTAATCCTGAAATAAATTACATGAGATTAATAAAACACTAGGATGACCAGTTTCGATCGTCAAGCGATCATCATCAGATCCAATACACTTAGGCTATAAAATCTATGTTTGAAATACAGGTGAAAATATTTACAATATGTACAATTATTTACAACAAATTTCGTATGTATTATGTGTAAGTAAACGGATATAACGGAGCATATTCTTAAGAGCCACCAGGGCTGCCAACTGTTATTAAATTCTCTCTCTATTTATTTTATCCAAATACCAATATATCAGAAAGTATGCAAACCGACTGCCTTAAACTATGCACACGTATAGTATCTGGCATTCTAGAATAATTTGGTGTAACTAATATACGTCAGTTCTACCAACATGATTCTAAGCCTGCTGATAGGACCAATGTTTAATTACATGTAACTTCTATACTATCAATTGGATTTCAACCAAATTTCATATGTGCTATGTGTACTATAACAGATATGACTATGCGTATGCTCAAGAGCAACCAGGGCTGCCAACTGTTAATAAATGCTGTCTCTATTTTTTACCCTAATATCAATGTATCAGAAAGTATGCAAGCCAACTTCTCTAAACTTTGCACACGTATAGTACCAGACATTCTAGATTAATTTGGAGTAACTAATATACGTCAGTGCTGCCAGCATGATTATAAGTCAGCTGATAGGTCCAATCTTGAAATATATGTAACTTCTTTACTAACAAATGGATTTCATCCAAAATTGGCACAATTAGTGATCATAATATTTCAGATTATTTCTGACCACACATGCTTGACATTGTTGCCAACATGAATTTAACGCGCGGTGATAGATCCAATGTCCAACTGCATGTAACGTCCTTGCTATCCATTGGACTTCAACGAAATTGTGTATTCTGTACATTAAGTTATGGAACTAAGAATATATTCAGTCTCCAGGGCTGCTAACTGTAGAGCTCTATTAGGCTACACTATACCAGGTATATTTCGAACAAATTAGAAATTTCGATATTACCAACATAATTTCGTCATTGTTCTAGATAGGTTCATATAGATTAATCATTGGCATGAATCTTAAATTTTAAGAAAAGTAGGCTCTTTAGTTCGTCTCGGAACTTCTTGTTAGGATGCGAAATTGGTTTGACAAGATTGTAGCAAGGAGTATGAGGTAAACGTTCAACGAAGGGACCAATCCTGGAAGCTGTCAAGTGATTCACTCTATTGTTCCTTAATTTCAGTGATTCTTTCTAACACTCCATAAAGGCTTTACTGCCACTTGACCTAACTATTCTAATTTATCTCCAAATTCCTACCGTGATATTTTTTACTCTATTATTTCTTTGGTCCTGTTCGTTTCGATTATATAAGTAGTTCTCTTCTCCAGGATTACTCGCTAGGAGCCATTTTTTGTAAGCCTTCTTTTAGTTTCACAAGCAGACATCACTATGTCATTCCATCAGTATTTTCACTTGTTCCTGTCTTTACACACGGTTGTCCCAACACATAGGACTACCTTTGCTACTTATAGTACTGCATCCCTGTATCTTGACTAGTCTGTCTAATGTCCTGCAATTCTTTACCATCTACTCTTTGGAATTAATCCATATTATATTTTTGCCTAAGTTCCTTATCCTGGAAATTTTAAACCCTAATCCGTCTGCAAAGAGCCCTCACTTTCTGCACTTTAGGTCTTACTATGCTCAGTTCACAGTAGAACGGTTTGTGGTCTGTTTCATTGAAGAAAAAAAACCGGAATATCCTTCAGTTACTTATCAATTTACCAAATTCAAAGTCAGTAATGATATAGTCTATTACTCACCTGGTTCCTCTACCCTCCCTTGTGTATCTGTGAATCTCCTTATGCTTCGAGAATGAGTTCGCCACAGACAGCATCATGCTAGCACAGAAGTCCAATAAACATTTTCCATTGGTGTTTGCTTCCCTATCCTCACTCCACTTACCCATAACCTTTTCATACTCCTCAATTCCATTTATATGCTAGCATTGAAATCCCCCATCAGTACTACACTACCCTTACTGTTAACTCTCACTACTACATCACTCAGTGCCTTATAAAGTCTATTTCATCCTGATTCGTCCCTTCACATGGAGTGTACACTGAAACAATCCTGACCGATTTCCTGACATTTCCAAATCTATCCACATTAATCGTTCATTTACGTACGTACCGGTACCTTACATAAATTATGCGAATCTCAAAGGTTTTCTGGACATACAGCCTTACTCCCCACTTTGTCCTGCATCGTTTTACACCTGACAGGTGTTCCTTGGATCTCCTCTCTCCCTTTCTGAACTTCACTAATCCCTAGAATATTCAATCCCATCCTACTTGCTGACTCAGTTAGCTCTGCTTTCCTCTTTCCATAACCACCCTCGATATTAAAAGCACCCTATCGAATACCAGTTCGATTGCCTGTTCGTTTCCAAGGAGTCCCTAATCTATCAGATGAGAGTGGGACTCCATCTCTCCCATAGGTTCGAGGCTTAATCAAGACCTTTTTGGCACGTTTAGAGATTACAATTGAAGCGAGTTGCTAGCATAACTTACGCAGGGCCCCTGAGTTTCACCCCAGGAAACAAGCAAGTAAGTTGTTGATCATAAGGAGGGCCACGACACAAAATATGCCCAAGATACCGACTCCTTTTCGATAGTAACTGGTATCCTGTCAGAACCACTTACCAGACCACTTAGCCATTGCCCATGGTTCACGAAATAGGACGTGACTACACCATAAGCCATATAAAAGAACAACAGAATATGTAGCATTTTTTGTCCAATCGATTGATGTACTATTGAATAAAATCGAATCATACATTAAAAGATTGTAGGTATTTATCTAAATTTAACGGGGGGAAAATAAGTACTATGTAACAGTTATTTTACTCATATTTTATTCAGAATAACTAAACATATAGACAGCAAATAAAGGGCTTAAGACCCATCTTTATGGGAACTTATTTCTTCATTTTGACACAGAATAATTTCCCTAAGTTTGGCTAGACCATTTTGAAGCACCCTATGTACAGTATGTTAATTTACTATAAATTTTGAAGGATGGTGTTTTCGTGGCATTGTTGAATATTGTGTGAATATTAAAAAATGATACAGGATATCTTTTGTCGGAATAAACTGCTGCTCTTTCAATCACAAAACACAAACACAGAATTAGGAAACGGGCAAGGGGGCGAGATGTCTTCTTCTAGCACTTTCTCAAGACTAGTCTACTGCAGTCTGGCTGGAAGAGTCATCGACTCGGCGCGCATGAGAGATTTTCCTTTGCGTTGCACGGTAAGTAGAATGGAATGCTGCGTAAGGGAAGGAGAACTCAGAATGGGAGGGGCGATGCTGGGTATTAGGGAGGGGGAATGAGGCTCGGTGCTTGTGCGTGCAACTGTCAGTGCGGGTAGCCTATCGTGTAGCCTGCGTAGCTACCGTTTTGTCGATTTGAAAAGTACATACGTCACGGTTATATCAATAAACCGTTTCTTTCATCAAACATTCGAACTGCTCAGAATTAGGGCCTCTACAAATTGAATAAGTTTGAAGTTAATATAGATATTTTTTTAAAATAAAAAAGGCTATTGAAAGATGATCCTTCTATGAAAAATGTTGAATTTCGAAATACAAATAGTTTACAATGAAGCTACTATTACAAGGGTTATTGCACAGAAATTTAGAAATTCTCCGGTTATTAGTTTTGTCGTGACGTATGTACCTTTAACCCTCAAAGTAGACACTTTGAAGCCATGCCCTGAACAAACGAACAGTCCATATTTTACAAAAGTGGCATATAACAAGTCCCAAAGACCTATATAACAGATTAAGAAGAAAAAATTAAATAAAATCAATATTCTATTTTTCGGTAGCACAGCCTTAAACAGTTGTAAGCGTGTGAGAACTGGTTGCGTGGCATCGTCTAAAACATAAAATAACTAAGTAAGTTGCAAAAAGATGCAAAAAATCTTATAACAGGCGTAAACTACAAGACTTTATCTACATTTTAACATCAGGTAGAAAGTGACGCAGAGTGACGCGACATACTAAAAATCTAAGTGAGAATATAATTTTAAAAATCATACTAATATATAAAAATGAGATGGTGTGTGTCTGTCTTTCTGTCTGTCTGTCTGTCTGTCTGTTACCTAATAACGCAAGAACTACTGGTCCGATTTAAATGAAATTTTGCATGGATGTAGCTGAAATACCAGGTTTACATATAGGATACTTTTAATTTCGATATTTTGCACTATTAAGAAATGGCGACCATTTTAGTGACGTCGCTACACCATTTGGTTTCAAAATTTCATATTTCCATATCAAATAAAAAGAGAACGGTAGGAAATAGCAAACTTTTGATGGCACATACGATCTTCAAAATTTAATTTTCTATCCGAAAGGTTCTTATCACTTTTCGTGTATCTCCAACGGTTAGCGAGTAAAACCTACTTTTGTGACGTCACTACACCCTTTGGTTTCAAAATTTCATATTTCCATTTCAAATAAAAAGAGAACGCTAAGAAATAGCAAACTTTTGATGGTATACACGAGCTTTAGCATTTAATTTTCTATCCAAAAGGTTCTTATCACTTTTCGTGTATCTCGGACGGTTAGCGAGTAAAACCTAAATTTGTGCAATAAAACACGGTCACATCGAGCGGTGCAGTATATCTCTACATATATAAAAAAGAAAATTTGTCTGTTTTTTTTTCTGAATTTCTACGGAAATTTGAGTTATTTACACGTTTCAGACTGTTTTATGATATATGCGCGCGAAAATAATGTTTTGGTCTGTCTGTCTGTTTGCTTGATTGTCTGTGGACAAATTTGTTCCCTTATAACTCGAGAACGGCTGGGTGTATCAACGTAAAATTTGGTACAGATATCCATCAGAGGCACGACACTAATCATTGATGTAACTCTTCTCTATACCTCTCATAAAAGGGGGCATACCCCCTTAAATTACATGCTGAAATAGGAGTAGAAGGACGAGACAAAGCTCATTTTCAGCCCCTCAATGTGAGAGACAAAACTCAGGGGCCCTAACCGTTTTTGAGATATTCCCAGAAAACTAATTTAATTTAATAAACTATGAACGAATGCAAGCCGATAACCATGGCAACAGATTCTCAGAGATCCATCTATTGCTGTAAGACGCAATACAATTCCATTAATTACATTAGTGTGAAAGTTTGCAAACGGTTAGATGGTTATTATGGAACCAAATTAAGCTGTAAATTTCATCAATACGTAAAATGCGCTTAAGAGGGTCAAGGGGTAGTCTAGATTTTTTTCACGCGATTTACATCTGCGGGTGTGGTATGGCAGGTCTATTATATTCCTATCCCTATGTTATATTATTATTATTAGTATTATATTATGGCGTACAACGACGAGACAAAGCCCCTCGGTGCCAGAAATAAAACTCGAGGGTCTTCGAAAACTACATTATAAGGCTCTAAAACCAACAGTTTCTGAAACATTCCCAGAAAACTAATTAAGTTTAATTTAACAAACTAATGAAGGAATGCAAATCTGTAACCATGACAACATTATCTCGAGGGGTGGCATCCAACTTTCCATCTATTTCAGTAAGAAGCAATTTATTACATTTATTAAATTTCTGTGAAAGTTTGCAAATATAAGGTTATCACGGAACCAACGTAGACTGTATAATTCATCAATGCAATTAAGGGGGTCAAGGGGTAGCCTAGGATTTTTTCATGCAATTTTCACGTGCGACTTATAGTGCAGAAGGTCTATTATATCTCCAAACAACAACATTATTTTCAAAAATTCCTGAATTGAATCAGCATTTTTTGCGGCTTTTAGGAATTTGGGCCATTTGAGACTAAAGAACCTGAATTTTCATGCACCACAAGCTTTTATAATATATGAAAGAGGTCTTCCTGTGTATGGGGACCCAACACAACGTAGAGGGTCAGTTTTTATGTGACGTGTATTGCGTTTCATCTACAAGGCTTTCAATTCTATTTCATGTCAGGAAGTACACGTCAGGTGAATTTAGTTTGAGAGCACATTTCAACTAATCTTTTTTTTTTTTTGTCGACATACGGGTTCATCGTAAGGATGATTTTCTTTGATACTGTGTGGTAGATATACCCATATTTGGATTTCTGGGTGATATGTTGTAGACAATAGTATTGTCTGTCTGTCTGTCTTTCTGTGTATCCTTATGTACGCCTATAACTCATGTTCGGATGCTTGGTGCATCGTAAAATTAGGTATGGTAAACATGAGTCAATACACCAATCATTTATAAAACTCTTCACCGTTCATTTCATACAGTAGAAGGGTGGATATAGGGAAAAACTTCTCAAAATACATGCTAAAATAGGCGAAATATAAAAATTATCCTACAAGGACGACCAAAGCATATGTTGCACTTCTCAATGTGAGACACAAAATTCGCGAGTCTATAAAGGGTCTCCGAAAACCACATTATAAGGCCCTTAAATTAACAGTGTGTGTGATATTCCCAGAAAACTAACTTCGTTTTGATAAACTTATGAAGGAATGACAAGCCGCTAACCATTACAACAGTAGCTCAATTGATAATGTCTGGTGCGTCTCTAAAAGCAACAGTACTTAGAAGGGATGTAACACCAATAACATTGTTATTATTATTATTATAATGTCTGGTGTTAACACCGAACACCGTTCGAAGAACGGGTACTTCTGCTAGTAATAGATAAATATTATATAATGCAAATATAGATAAAATTACGTAACAATTTCGCCCATTAATAACTGAAACACGTTACAAAGATCATACCTTCAGCTGCATGGTCCATCTTAAAGCATCACACTAAACACAAAGACAACCAAACCACAGCTAATTACATTCACCCTCCAATTCAGACTGCTCGAACAGTGGTGACAGATTTACACTAAGATGCGTTTATATCGCAGAATAGTGAGCGGCAATTATATGAGAATGCTGTAGAAGTAATACATTTTGATTTTTTAATTATGAAAATAAATAGTTTTGTCCTCCTAGATTTCGATTTTGACCCCCTGTGTATTGGTGGCTGTGGTGCCACGGCTTGTCACGAGACTCGCTCCGTGGCAGACTAATCCCCGCTCCACCGCCATTCCCGCCAGCTTCTCCTCTCACTACCTTCTCTTGCTAGAGAGAAGACGGACTTGTCCCCTTCCTTATAACTCAATTTTAAAGGACAGGTTTTATAATTTTAACGGCGATATTATCAGTAGGGCACGGATTTCTAGGTGCTAAATATCGGGAAAATATTTATTTTTATGTAACTTATTAAAAATACCTGAAATATGTGACAAAAAAAGTAAAGATATTTTATTAGAATTTAGTTTATGTGAATATAAACAATATGCAGTACTCACGAATGTAATTTATGCTATGTCTCACTGACTGCTGAAGCATTACAATACACAACGAGATACATCTTCAGGTTGTCCATCACAAATGACCGACGATTATCGCGAAACACTTATTCTAAAGGCGCGAAACTGCAGGAATATGTTTCTTGCCCTTGAGGTGTTGTGTAACTTGAGATCGCTCTTCAGCCTTGATTGCTTTCCCACATGCTTGGCAGAATAGAACGCGCCCATCAGAAGTAAAATTATCTTTAAATTCTGCAACAGACGATAACTTGTAGTTGTTTTTACTTTAGGCATCGTAGAACTGCCTTACACTTCACAGTGCCAGAAATGATCTGCATGTGAGTGATACTGGTTCCAGGTAGCTGGAGGAGGGGGTCTATCACCTGGTGCAATATCGCTATGGACAAGGAAATCCCCGGCTTCCACAGTGAGTGGCACGAGGCGACAAGTTAAGAATAGCACAGTTGCAAGCTGATATACGCTCTGCATGAAGATTAGATAGCTCACAGGTTGAAGTAACACAGAAGAAAAAGGCAATGAACTGAGAGATCCAGCATACTGATTTAAAA
Organism: Meconema thalassinum; assembly: GCA_946902985.2. NCBI lineage: Eukaryota > Metazoa > Arthropoda > Insecta > Orthoptera > Tettigoniidae > Meconema > Meconema thalassinum. The sequence goes on from OX336392.1 coordinate 539,928,519, forward strand.
ATGTAAATATTATGCCTTTTTATGTGCTAATAAGTGAAAAGCAGGAATTTATGTATTTATAGAAAAAATGCTTAAAATATGTATTTACATAAAAATATATTTATTTACCTAAAAATCTGAGCCCTAATTATCAGTTTCTACAAAGTCGTGAGTAAACGAGAATTCCGCACGCATAGTCTCGCCCTGCAATTTACCACTATGGTTGGCAGCTATTTTCATTAATGAACTTGAACAAAATGTAAGTCAACTTTAACAGAAGCGTCACTCGGCAAATGCAATGCAACTGAATATTACAAATTTAGTTCCTTTGAAAACATGAACTACGTCAAGATGGCCTGGCCATGTTGAAACACCGGACCCCATGAGCAGCATTGGGCGTGGTTGGAACTCGGATGGTTTGCCGGTTCTAGGTACTTTGGCTCAGGATAACCTCTTCAGAGGCTCGGACATGCCTTCGGGCAGAATATCAATTAAATTTAAACGTCAAGATGTGACCTGTTGTAAATAGTTTTATAAAGTTTTTTTTAGCGTATGGCTTTTAGTGCCGGGAGTGTCCGAGGACATGTTCGGCTCGCCAGTTTTGTAGCTGCTTCGAGACGGACACCCAACGGGTGAGCTACAAGTACCGTTGGGAGGAAAGTTGGAATGGAAGGTCGAGGAGTTGGAAGGTAGCGGCTGTGGCCTATAGTTAGGGACCAACCCCGGCATTTGCCTGGAAGGAAGATGGGAAACCTCAGAAGACCATCTTCAAGGTTGCCGGCGGGGGGATTCGAACCTCCTCGCCTCCCGGATGTGAGCGACTGCCAGCAGTCATGCCGTAACGACCACGTCTAACTCACCCGGTTATAAAGTAATAAAGCAGGCAGTATGGTTCAAAGGATTTGTTATAGCTACTGATTATTGGTTACTAATGTCCCATTCAACGTCACGCACAACGTTGTCCGTCCTTCCGCTAGCTCGCTACCTTCCCCAGGGGCTCACATCTAGTGGGACGTGGGTTGGCGACCACGGGGCCCCAGCTGAGTCCGGCATTGCTTCCACTTACTTGTGCCGGCCTCCTCTCTGTCTTATTTCCTTTCGACCTCACTCGGTCAACTCTTGTTCTTTTCCGACCCCGACGGTATTAGGGTATCCGAGGCCTAGGGAGTCTCTTCCTTGTCTCATCTTTTCTGATACCCTCCTTCTGCGAGGGGTCAGCCTTCTTTTTCTTTTCCTGTTATCTCCTGCCTTCTGCTCAAGGCCCTTCAGGAGGCGAGGTGTATGTAACCCCACCACTTCTGGTGCACTCTAGATATTGCTACACCCTCAGGGGCTCACGGCTGGTGAGTTTGGGAGTTGGCGACCCCGAGGGATTCCTGAGCTTGGTCCGTTTTCCCATTTTGTCCCTTACCTGTGTGGACGACCCTCTCCTCTTTCACTTTCCTATCTGCCTTTCATGGCTCTCTTTCTTTCCAAGTCCCTCAATCCGCATTCTTCGGGGGTTGAGGTCATTTCTTTTCCTCCTGATCACTTTTGTGATACTTTCAATGTTTAGCTTGGCCCATTTGTCGGTCAAATTTTATTTATTGTTACTGAGATCCCCGAATGGTAATTATTTATTTACAAATGTTAATTGCTTAAACCATATGCATAATCTTGTTATCAATCACTTATTCATAGATATTATAGTTCTCACCTCGAGTGTTTCAGTCTCGCTATCTCAGGCGTCCTCACTCTTGACATACCAGACATCTACTGGTTGATCCACTGTCTGCTGAGTAGTGTCGACTGTCGTCACCCTGACTTTCGTTCGACCAATGGCAGGACTTTGTCTGGTCGGGCGATCTCCAAACTTCGAGAGAGTTCTATGGTCCCTATTTAAGACGCCGCTTGCTGGCGTTCTTCATCACTTCGGATCAACCGCCACTTCTGAACCACTTCAACACTTCTGATTCACCACTGCTGATTACTTCAACCCGCTGGTCACCGCTACCTCTCAGGACACCATCGCTGATATCTACGCTAGCGAGCAGTTACGTCACAAGATTTGCACCATGACGTATTGCTCAAGATGGCAAGAATAATTGCCAGCCGCTGTACTCTTCAACTTCACCTTAGAGGGGATACTTGGAATCGTCCTTCGAAACATCTCTGGGTCAGCTCTTGGAAACCATAAATGTCATTCCTGCGCAAGAAAAGAAAGTTGACATTTTATCGATGGTGCACATAACTCTAGGCCATGTACGCCTTCTTCCAAGAAAACCGTGAAGACTTTTAACTCAACGTGTGCTAGCTGGAACTTTTTAAGGAGCTGGCTCTTCAACTCTCTTCAACTCTCTTCAAAGATAAGTTTAATTTTATAAAGAGCTTATATCATACCAGTTATTGCACTCTTAATTATTTGTTATGGTTCTCTCTTTTTATAAACTGCATTTTTATATATATTAAGCTCAACTTTTCTCCAATCAAGCAAGCTTTTCATGGACCTTTCTATAATCTGGGTTCTGTAATCAGGCCCTCACACTTTGCTACATTTATAATTGTTAATTTCTGTAATAAGCACTTAAGTGTAATTTGTTTGTTCATTATAAATTTATTATTAGGAATAAAAATTGTTAATGCATTGCTCCCTATATTGGTTTTCTAGTCACGTATTTCATGCCCAATACCCCCGCACCGTTTCAGTCTAATTTTCTTGACCACAGTAGTTATTTTGGCCAGGCTTTCGCCTGATGCGTTTCGTTCTCCCGTATGGGGAAGTTTTAGGAAAGAATTTATACTTCTCCATAGTTTTGGTGCCTCACCCCCGGGAAACATATCTGTTGCACCCTGGATCCCTATATAAGTTTAATATTGCGAATTTTGCATTAACAATTTTTGTTCATTGTGTTTCAACACTAATTCACATTGTGCGTTTCAGCTTAAGGCGCATGTGCGGCAGAGGAGAGAAACGTAAGCTGAGCCGGTTTTTTCCGCATCAGACTAAACCTTACTACATAGCAAGCTGTCATCCTCTGACTTCCAGTACTCGAAGTCACAATATTGACGTGAGTAACAAACAACTTGTAATATGCCTAACCTTGATGAAAAACTTAGCAACTCCAGAGCCTCTTGTAAGGGCAAGCTCACACGGTTTCGTACTTTCTTAACGGAACTCGAACCCCAAGAGCATAATCTTGACATAATTTCGCAGAGGCTTAAGAATTATGAACAAGCCTTTGAGAAATATGATGAGATACAATGCAGTATAGAAACTCAGCATCCGGACCAGCAAAGTGATAGGTTGGAGGTTGAAAAATTATACTATCAGGGATTTGCTGAAGCTAAACAGCTTATTAGGGCTTTAACTTTAAAAGAAAAACAAGAAGATCAAACTTCTGCAGCATCTTCTACATCTTCTTCACGCATTATATTACCCAAATTAGAAATACCCAAATTTACTGGTAAAGACATAGAATGGGAACCATTTTTTGAATTATTCAATTCTTTAGTACATGAGAATACTTCTATACCAGTAATACAAAAATTTCACTACTTGCGTCTGGCAGTTCAAGGCAACGCACTTAACCTGATTCAAGCACTTTCTTTGACCAGTGATAATTATGAAGTTGCTCTGAATCTTCTTAAGGATAGATATGGGAACATTCGTTTATCTATTCAACGCCATATACAAAGCTTATTCGAGTTACCTAACGTGCAAGCAGATAACAGTTTATCACTTCGTAAGTTGATTGACACCGCAGAGTTACACGTCAGAGCATTGTCCAATTTAAACCAACCTGTAAATCACTGGGATTTATTTCTAGTTCACCTCATTTCTGCAAGATTGGATGCAAATACATTAAAAGCCTGGGAAACAGAACTTTCCCAGAATTTGCAATGTACTTATGAGGCGATTATTAACTTTTTGAAGGCCAGAAGCCAAGTCTTTTCCGCCATAGCTAATCAAAAAACTTGTAGTTCAGATTCAAAAGCCTTCTCAAAACATAAGGTTAGCAGTTCTAATCAAAGAATTTTAAGATCACAGGCTCTTCCTGTTGATGCTCGGTCACCTAACCAAATGCAAACGTGCGGTCTGTGTCAGCAATCGCATAATTTATACAATTGTGATGAATTTAAATCTTTATCAGTAGATGAAAGACGAAAGTTCATTACGAACAAAAAACATTGTTTCAACTGTTTGTCAGGAACGCATATGTTAAACAATTGCCGTTCACAACGTTTATGCTTTCATTGTAGGGCAAGACACCATTCACTTTTGCACAGGCATGAAAGACCACGGTTATCAGGACCAAGCAGTTCCAATACCAAGTCTAACTCGGAGACTTCTCAAAATAGTGCGCAGTCGTATGCTCAAAGTTCTACCTCGCTTGGCAAAGTCCAGGTTTTATTATCTACCGTGCAGGTTCTATTGAAAAATTCTCATGGAAAATGGGTATCTGTAAGGGGATTATTGGATAATGCCGCTACCAACAATTTTATTAATGAATCGTTGGTACAAAAGTTAGGCCTTCCAAAACATCCTACCTCAATAGAGGTTACAGGAATAAACTGCTCTAAATCACAATCCTTAAGCTTTGCTAAAGTGGATCTTAAGGACTCTAATAATCTTGGTACGCAGTTGCAATTAGATTGTTTGATTATCAAGTCTATAGGCAACAATATTCCTGGCACTTCTTATCCTATTCAAAGTTGGAATATCCCGAATTTTGTCCAGCTAGCTGACCCTCATTTCAACAGAGCTTCACCCGTAGAGCTTCTTTTCAGCTCAAGCGTATTTTGGCAATGTCTTCATTCCAATAAAGTAAAAATTGCTCCTAATGTTTTCTTCCGCGAAACTGATTTTGGTTGGATTGCTACTGGCCAAATATACCGTAATCCTATTCAAACTGTATCGAATTGTTATTTTGTTGGTACCGATTTGAGCCAAGAGCTAACCAAGTTCTGGGATCTTGAGAATGTTCAGGCTACTTCTTCTTCTTCTTCTAACGAAATTTGTGAAAAGTTATATAAGGAAACCACTGTCCGTAATACTGAAGGAAGATTTATAGTAACTCTTCCACGTATTCCCAATCCTCCTGCCATTACGGGCTCGCATTCCAGAGCACTTAGGGCACTATTTGCTATTGAAAATCGGTTCAGACAAGATGCTTCTGTCAAAACTCAGTATGCTTCCTTTATGGAGGAATACGAATCATCCAATCACATGGAGGTAATTTCTAAATCAGAAGAAATTGACCATCCTTTAAATGAAATAGTTTATTTAAATCATCATCCGGTATGGAAAAATTCCTTAACACAAGACAATATAAGAGTAGTTTTCAATGGCTCATCACCAGATTCCAATGGAATCTCTTTAAATGATACCTTGCAATGTGGTCCCGCGATTCAAACAGATCTCACCTCTGTTTTGCTTAATTTTCGAAGGTTTCCTATTGCTGTAATCTCAGATATTAAGCAGATGTATCGGCAGATTCTCGTAAATTCTGAGCAGCAAGATCTGCAAAGAATATTGTGGCGCGATGAGAGTTCCAAACCCATAAAGATACACACATCAAAAAAAGTTTTGCATCACCTCGGTTCCCAGATCTCCGGCATATAGACGTTGACTGTGTATATTGTATCAAAGATACAGTCCCTTTGACTGTTCATAGATGTCACTAAAACTGCTCAAAGATGTAAACAACCATGCATGAGCAGGGCCTATTAGACGAAGGGGGTACGACAGCCGATCAGTTCCAGTCATTCCACCAGGACGAAGGTACGCTGCTCATGTTGTCTGTAGTTCTACCATGCCTAGAAGGTCAATACCGCAGTTCGATCGCGTCCGCATTGTTACATTGTGTCAAGAAGGGCTCTCAACAAGGGAAGTTTCCAGGCGTCTCAGAGTGAACCAAAGCGATGTTGTTCGGACATGGAGGAGGTACAGAGATACAGGAACTGTCGATGACAGGCCTCGCTCAGGCCGCCCAAGGGCTACTACTGTAGTGGATGACCGCTACTTACGGATTGCCGCTCGGAGGAACCCTGACAGCAATGCCACCATGTTGAATAATGCGTTTCGTTCAGCCACAGGACGTCGTGTTTCAACTCAAACTGTGCGCAATAGGCTGCATGATGCGCAACTTCACTCCCGACGTCCATGGCGAGGTCCAGCTTTGCAACCCCGACACCACGCAGCGCGGTACAGATGGGCCCAACAACATGCTGAATGGACCCCACAGAATTGGCATCACGTTCTCTTCGCCGATGAGTGTCGCATATGCCTTCAACCAGACAATCGTCGGAGACGTGTTTGGAGGCACCCTGGTCAGGCTGAACGTCTTAGACACACTGTCCAGCGAGTGCAGCAAGGTGGTGGTTCCCTGATGTTTTGGGGTGGCATTATGTGGGGCCGACGTACGCCACTGGTGGTCATGGAAGGCTCCGAAACGGCTTTACGATACCTGAATGACATCCTCCGACCCATAGTGCAACCATATCGGCAGAATATTGGAGAGGCATTTGTCTTCATGGACGACAATTCTCGACCTCATCGTGCACATCTTGTGAATGCGTTCCTTCAAGATAACGACATCGCTCGACTACAGTGGCCAGCATGTTCGCCAGACATGAACCCTATCGAACATGCCTGGGATATGTTGAAAAGGGCTGTTTATGGACGTCTTGACCCACCAACCACTCTGAGAGATTTACGCCGAATTGTCGTTGAGGAGTGGGACAATTTGGACCAACAGTGTCTTGATGAACTTGTGGATAGTATTCCACGACGAATACAGGCATGCATCAATGCAAGAGGACGTGCTACTGGGTATTAGAGGTAGTGGTGTGTACTGCAATCTGGACCACAAATGCTGAAAGTCTAGCTGTATGATGGTACAACATGCAATGTGTGGGTCTCATGAGCAATAAAACGAGCTGAAATGTTGTTTGTGTTGATCTCTATTCCCTTTGTATTTAAAGGTTCCGGAACTCTTGGAACCGAGGTGATGCAAAACTTTTTTTGATGTGTGTATTTAGATTGAAGACTGTGACATATGGCCTGAAGCCTTCAGCCTTTCTTGCGATTCGGTCTCTCCACATGTTAGCCGAGCAAGATGGTCATCTGTATCATCCTTTGGCCTCTGAGTCATTAAAAACGGCATTTTTTGTCGACGATTTCTTGTGCTTTTTCCCTAATATTTCTGGAGCGCTCCTTGTGTGCGAAGATTTGAAATCCCTGCTCCTAGGAGGTGGTTTTCCGCTCCATAAATGGACTTCAAATTCCACTGAATTTATATCAAAATTTTCATCAGAGGTCCCAGTTGATGAATTTGTTGCCATTCCTACTGATGAAGCAGCCGTAAAAGCATTGGGTGTTTTTTGGTGTCCTTCTTCTGATACCTTCTCTTATCAGGTACATCTGTCAGAATCTCCCCCTGTAACTAAGAGACAAGTTCTGTCAGAAATCGCAAAGATCTTTGATCCTTTGCAATATATTGCTCCTATAGTTATTGCTGCAAAAATGTTCTTGCAAAAGCTTTGGTCATTAAAATCAGACTGGGATGAAAATCTCCCCCTTCCTCTTGTAGAAGAATGGTCAGAGTATCGCAGCAGTTTGCTGGATCTCTCCAAGGTTTTTATACCCCGCCCTTTAATTTCTAATCCCTTATACCAGCAGTATGACCTGCATGTATTTTCTGATAGTTCAGAACGGGCTTATGGCTGTTGTGCATACATAGTAGGACGTTCCTCAGCCACTTTCCCTGGATTTTCTAATTTAGTGTGCGCTAAATCAAAGGTTGCTCCACTTAAGACAGTATCATTGCCGAGATTAGAATTATGCTCTGCTTTAATGGCAACAGAATTAGCTACTAAACTAAATGTCAGTTTAAAGTTAAAATTTTCCCGCACATTTTTTTGGAGCGATTCTTCTATTGTATTAGCTTGGATTTCCAAGCCTTCTTCTCATTGAAATACCTTCGTGGCAAATCGCGTTTCTAAGATTCATGAAGTCTCTCATTCTGAACAATGGAGACATGTTCCTAGCCGTGAAAACCCCGCGGATATAATATCACGTGGTTGCACGCCTAAAAAATTGATTTCTTCAGACCTGTACTGGAATGGTCCTCCTTGGCTAAGTCAGGAATCATCTTGCTGGCCTCGCTTAGCTAATCAATTTGCAGAAGAAATACCTGATGCCCGTAATGACCCTGTCACGTCGCATCTTACTTCTACTTCTACTAGCCTTTTTCATAGATACTCTTCATTTGATAAATTGATTCGTGTAGTGTCTTATATCTTCCGATGGAAATATTTAGTAATTGATCAACCATTGAAGCCTCAACCCTTTCTTTCCAGAGTAGAGTTAGAATTTGCTACTTGCAAGATTTTGTTACTTGTTCAGCAGGAAGTATTTGCTCCTGAAAAGCAAGCTCTTATAAGTGGTAAAGATTTACCCAAGTCTAGCAGGCTTTCACCACTCACTCCTTTTCTAGACCAGGACGGCATAATACGTGTGGGTGGAAGATTAGCTATGTCTAGTTGTGAGGATGGGAAAAAGCATCCCATCATCCTTCCTTCAAAGCATCCTATCACTACCCTTATAATAAAAAAGATTCATTATAAACACCTTCATGCTGGCACTCGCACCTTGCTCTGTCTAATTCGTGAACTCTACTGGATCATCAATGGCGTTCATGAGGTATCTTCTGTTGTCAAAAAGTGTATACCTTGCTTTAAGGTTAAACCAAGGCCCGCCACGCAGATTATGGGTAATTTACCTCCATTTCGTTCAGAACCTAGTAAGCCCTTTGCTCTTACTGGGATCGATTACGCAGGTCCTTACATATATCAGACCAATCCCTCTTCATCTAAGCGCAAAAGCTTAGGTAAACTCTACATCTCGTTATTTGTATGTATGGTGACGGGAGCTATCCACCTTGAGTTGGTTACTAACGCTTCTGTATCCTACTTTCTGGCCGCCTTTTCTAGATTTGCTGCTAGAAGGGGTGTTCCATCTGAAGTTTTTTCAGATAATGCAAAAATTTTTGTAAGCGCTTCTGATCTCTGGAAAAAAGTGTTAAGCTCCCCTTCTGCTAAAGAAAAAATTTCCAACTTTTCATATTCTAAAGGTTTCAAATGGCATTTCACCCCGCCTTATGCTCCCCATCATGGGGGCCGATGGGAGTCCTGCATCAAACTTACTAAAAGACAGCTTAAGAAAACTCTTGGTCCTACCATACTTTCTTATGAGGAATTCAACTCTTTGATTATTCAAATTGAAGGTATTGTAAATTCCAGACCTCTGACCCCTCTTTCAAACGATCCTAAGGATCTTTTACCTTTAACACCCAGTCACTTCCTGATTGGCTGTTCGCTTGCTGCTACTCCGCCTTTGCTGGTTCGACGCTGTGATTCTAACTTACCTATCTTTTGGAGAAAAGTAGAATCTTTGCGCTGTTCTTTTTGGCGCCGATGGAAGTTAGAATATCTCGGCTTGCTAAATAGGCGTGAGAAATGGCGGCTTCCTCAACCAGATGTACGAGTGGGGGACATGGTTCTTCTTCGAGACCCATCTCCGCCTCTCGTGTGGAACCTAGGTAGAGTTATTCACTGCCACTTTGGCCGTGATAAACGCGTCAGAGTTGTTGATGTTTTAACTAGTAAAGGTCGTTATACTAGACCCATCTCTGCTATTTCTGTTTTGCCTTTCGAGTCTTAGTTTCTCCTCGTCTGTTATCCATGTTTTGCTTTGACTGATTCTTTTGTTTGTTTTCATTCGGAGTTCTCGGAGCATGATCACTTTTGTGATACTTTCAATGTTTAGCTTGGCCCATTTGTCGGTCAAATTTTATTTATTGTTACTGAGATCCCCGAATGGTAATTATTTATTTACAAATGTTAATTGCTTAAACCATATGCATAATCTTGTTATCAATCACTTATTCATAGATATTATAGTTCTCACCTCGAGTGTTTCAGTCTCGCTATCTCAGGCGTCCTCGCTCTAGACATACCAGACATCTACTGGTTGATCCACTGTCTGCTGAGTAGTGTCGACTGACGTCACCCTGACTTTCGTTCGACCAATGGCAGGACTTTGTCTGGTCGGGCGATCTCCAAACTTCGAGAGAGTTCTATGGTCCCTATTTAAGACGCCGCTTGCTGGCGTTCTTCATCACTTCGGATCAACCGCCACTTCTGAACCACTTCAACACTTCTGATTCACCACTGCTGATTACTTCAACCCGCTGGTCACCGCTACCTCTCAGGACACCATCGCTGATATCTACGCTAGCGAGCAGTTACGTCACAAGATCTGCACCATGACGTATTGCTCAAGATGGCAAGAATAATTGCCAGCCGCTGTACTCTTCAACTTCACCTTAGAGGGGATACTTGGAATCGTCCTTCGAAACATCTCTGGGTCAGCTCTTGGAAACCATAAATGTCATTCCTGCGCAAGAAAAGAAAGTTGACATTTTATCGATGGTGCACATAACTCTAGGCCATGTACGCCTCCTTCCAAGAAAACCGTGAAGACTTTTAACTCAACGTGTGCTAGCTGGAACTTTTTAAGGAGCTGGCTCTTCAACTCTCTTCAACTCTCTTCAAAGATAAGTTTAATTTTATAAAGAGCTTATATCATACCAGTTATTGCACTCTTAATTATTTGTTATGGTTCTCTCTTTTTATAAACTGCATTTTTATATATATTAAGCTCAACTTTTCTCCAATCAAGCAAGCTTTTCATGGACCTTTCTATAATCTGGGTTCTGTAATCAGGCCCTCACACTTTGCTACATTTATAATTGTTAATTTCTGTAATAAGCACTTAAGTGTAATTTGTTTGTTCATTATAAATTTATTATTAGGAATAAAAATTGTTAATGCATTGCTCCCTATATTGGTTTTCTAGTCACGTATTTCATGCCCAATACCCCCGCACCGTTTCAGTCTAATTTTCTTGACCACAGTAGTTATTTTGGCCAGGCTTTCGCCTGATGCGTTTCGTTCTCCCGTATGGGGAAGTTTTAGGAAATAATTTATACTTCTCCACCTCCTGTCCTTTATTTGCCTTATTCTCCTTTTGTTTTCCATTTCTTCTTCGAGTATATAAGTCAGTAGTTAGTTTTAGTTGTAAGTTTACATTTCATTTTCATCTTCACCATCACCCAAACCATTAGGGGCCGATAACCTAGATGTTAGGCCCCTTAAAACAACAATTATCATCATCATCAGCTCGCTACCGCAACATCCTTCTCGCTTGCAGCCACAGATTACCTTACGAATACATGAACAAAGCGACCAGCGAATTAAGCGACCATCACGAAATACGCGAACTAAGCGGCCAAGCTATCCTGACTCATGGAATACCTGAACAAAGCGACCATCGAATTAAGCGACCAGCACGAAATACGCGAACAAAGCGGCCAAACTACCCTGACTCATGGAATACATGAACAAAGCGACCAGCGAATTAAGCGACCATCACGAAATACGCGAACTAAGCGGCCAAACTACCCTGACTCATGGAATACCTGAACAAAGCGACCATCGAATTAAGCGACCAGCACGAAATACGCGAACTAAGCGGCCAAACTACCCTGACTCATGGAATACATGAACAAAGCGACCAGCGAATTAAGCGACCATCACGAAATACGCGAACTAAGCGGCCAAACTACCCTGACTCATGGAATACCTGAACAAAGCGACCATCGAATTAAGCGACCAGCACGAAATACGCGAACTAAGCGGCCAAACTACCCTGACTCATGGAATACATGAACAAAGCGACCAGCGAATTAAGCGACCAGCACGGAATACGCGAACTAAGCGGCCAAACTACCCTGACTCATGGAATACCTGAACAAAGCGACCATCGAATTAAGCGACCAGCACGAAATACGCGAACTAAGCGGCCAAACTACCCTGACTCATGGAATACCTGAACAAAGCGACCATCGAATTAAGCGACCAGCACGAAATACGCGAACTAAGCGGCCAAACTACCCTGACTCATGGAATACATGAACAAAGCGACCAGCGAATTAAGCGACCAGCACGGAATACGCGAACTAAGCGGCCAAACTACCCTGACTCATGGAATACCTGAACAAAGCGACCATCGAATTAAGCGACCAGCACGAAATACGCGAACTAAGCGGCCAAACTACCCTGACTCATGGAATACATGAACAAAGCGACCAGCGAATTAAGCGACCATCACGAAATACGCGAACTAAGCGGCCAAACTACCCTGACTCATGGAATACCTGAACAAAGCGACCATCGAATTAAGCGACCAGCACGAAATACGCGAACTAAGCGGCCAAACTACCCTGACTCATGGAATACATGAACAAAGCGACCAGCGAATTAAGCGACCAGCACGGAATACGCGAACTAAGCGGCCAAACTACCCTGACTCATGGAATACCTGAACAAAGCGACCATCGAATTAAGCGACCAGCACGGAATACGCGAACTAAGCGGCCAAACTACCCTGACTCATGGAATACCTGAACAAAGCGACCATCGAATTAAGCGACCAGCACGGAATACGCGAACTAAGCGGCCAAGCTACCCTGACTCATGGAATACCTGAACAAAGCGACCATCGAATTAAGCGACCAGCAAGAAATACGCGAACTAAGCGGCCAAGCTACCCTGACTCATGGAATACATGAACAAAGCGACCAGCGAATTAAGCGACCAGCACGGAATACGCGAACTAAGCGGCCAAACTACCCTGACTCATGGAATACCTGAACAAAGCGACCATCGAATTAAGCGACCAGCACGAAATACGCGAACTAAGCGGCCAAGCTACCCTGACTCATGGAATACATGAACAAAGCGACCAGCGAATTAAGCGACCAGCACGGAATACGCGAACTAAGCGGCCAAGCTACCCTGACTCATGGAATACATGAACAAAGCGACCAGCGAATTAAGCGACCAGCACGAAATACGCGAACTAAGCGGCCAAGCTACCCTGACTCATGGAATACATGAACAAAGCGACCAGCGATTTAAGCGACCAGCACGGAATACGCGAACTAAGCGGCCAAGCTACCCTGACTCATGGAATACATGAACAAAGCGACCAGCGAATTAAGCGACCAGCACGAAATACGCGAACTAAGCGGCCAAGCTACCCTGACTCATGGAATACATGAACAAAGCGACCAGCGAATTAAGCGACCAGCACGAAATACGCGAACTAAGCGGCCAAGCTACCCTGACTCATGGAATACCTGAACAAAGCGACCATCGAATTAAACGACCAGCACGGAATATGCGAACTAAGCGGCCAAGCTACCCTGACTCATGGAATACATGAACAAAGCGACCATCGAATTAAGCGACCAGCACGGAATATGCGAACTAAGCGGCCAAACTACCCTGACTCATGGAATACCTGAACAAAGCGACCAGCGAATTAAACGACCAGAATGGAATATGCGAACTAAGCGGCCAAGCTACCCTGACTCATGGAATACATGAACAAAGCGACCAGCGAATTAAGCGACCAGCACGAAATACGCGAACTAAGCGGCCAAACTACCCTGACTCATGGAATACCTGAACAAAGCGACCATCGAATTAAGCGACCAGCACGAAATACGCGAACTAAGCGGCCAAGCTACCCTGACTCATGGAATACATGAACAAAGCGACCATCGAATTAAGCGACCAGCACGGAATACGCGAACTAAGCGGCCAAACTACCCTGACTCATGGAATACCTGAACAAAGCGACCAGCGAATTAAGCGACCAGCACGAAATACGCGAACTAAGCGGCCAAGCTACCCTGACTCATGGAATACATGAACAAAGCGACCATCGAATTAAGCGACCAGCACGGAATACGCGAACTAAGCGGCCAAACTACCCTGACTCATGGAATACCTGAACAAAGCGACCAGCGAATTAAGCGACCAGCACGGAATACGCGAACTAAGCGGCCAAACTACCCTGACTCATGGAATACCTGAACAAAGCGACCAGCGAATTAAGCGACCAGCACGGAATACGCGAACTAAGCGGCCAAGCTACCCTGACTCATGGAATACCTGAACAAAGCGACCATCGAATTAAGCGACCAGCACGGAATACGCGAACTAAGCGGCCAAACTACCCTGACTCATGGAATACCTGAACAAAGCGACCAGCGAATTAAGCGACCAGCACGGAATACGCGAACTAAGCGGCCAAACTACCCTGACTCATGGAATACCTGAACAAAGCGACCATCGAATTAAGCGACCATCACGAAATACGCGAACTAAGCGGCCAAACTACCCTGACTCATGGAATACATGAACAAAGCGACCAGCGAATTAAGCGACCAGCACGAAATACGCGAACTAAGCGGCCAAACTACCCTGACTCATGGAATACATGAACAAAGCGACCAGCGAATTAAGCGACCAGCACGAAATACGCGAACTAAGCGGCCAAACTACCCTGACTCATGGAATACCTGAACAAAGCGACCATCGAATTAAGCGACCAGCACGGAATACGCGAACTAAGCGGCCAAACTACCCTGACTCATGGAATACATGAACAAAGCGACCAGCGAATTAAGCGACCAGCACGAAATACGCGAACTAAGCGGCCAAGCTACCCTGACTCATGGAATACATGAACAAAGCGACCATCGAATTAAGCGACCAGCACGAAATACGCGAACTAAGCGGCCAAACTACCCTGACTCATGGAATACAGGAACAAAGCGACCAGCGAATTAAGCGACCAGCACGGAATACGCGAACTAAGCGGCCAAGCTACCCTGACTCATGGAATACCTGAACAAAGCGACCATCGAATTAAGCGACCAGCACGAAATACGCGAACTAAGCGGCCAAACTACCCTGACTCATGGAATACATGAACAAAGCGACCAGCGAATTAAGCGACCAGCACGGAATACGCGAACTAAGCGGCCAAGCTACCCTGACTCATGGAATACATGAACAAAGCGACCAGCGAATTAAGCGACCATCACGAAATACGCGAACTAAGCGGCCAAACTACCCTGACTCATGGAATACCTGAACAAAGCGACCATCGAATTAAGCGACCAGCACGAAATACGCGAACTAAGCGGCCAAACTACCCTGACTCATGGAATACATGAACAAAGCGACCAGCGAATTAAGCGACCAGCACGGAATACGCGAACTAAGCGGCCAAACTACCCTGACTCATTGAATACATGAACAAAGCGACCAGCGAATTAAGCGACCATCACGAAATACGCGAACTAAGCGGCCAAACTACCCTGACTCATGGAATACCTGAACAAAGCGACCAGCGAATTAAGCGACCATCACGAATTACGCGAACTAAGCGGCCAAACTACCCTGACTCATGGAATACATGAACAAAGCGACCAGCGAATTAAGCGACCATCACGAAATACGCGAACTAAGCGGCCAAACTACCCTGACTCATGGAATACCTGAACAAAGCGACCAGCGAATTAAACGACCAGCACGGAATACGCGAACTAAGCGGCCAAACTACCCTGACTCATGGAATACCTGAACAAAGCGACCATCGAATTAAGCGACCAGCACGAAATACGCGAACTAAGCGGCCAAGCTACCCTGACTCATGGAATACCTGAACAAAGCGACCATCGAATTAAGCGACCAGCACGGAATACGCGAACTAAGCGGCCAAACTACCCTGACTCATGGAATACCTGAACAAAGCGACCATCGAATTAAGCGACCAGCACGGAATACGCGAACTAAGCGGCCAAACTACCCTGACTCATGGAATACATGAACAAAGCGACCAGCGAATTAAGCGACCAGCACGGAATACGCGAACTAAGCGGCCAATCTACCCTGACTCAAGCCCATCACATCGCCCGAAGACATTCAACCGGGTTATTCCTAACCGGTTTATAGCTAGACCTGCCCCTAATTCTGGCATTGTATCACTCTCACTATAACTGTTATATCCGTCGTAACCTGAAGATCGTGTGATTTAGTTAATTAGTTGTGTCAGTGTTTTGTTGGTTTGTGCTATCAGTTTTTTATCAGTTCGCTATTATGGAACGTACTACAACTAAAAAGGTAAAGAGTGCGCGCTCTATGACGGTTACTCTTATAACTTCAAGCGACAAAATGTGGAAAGGACGATATTCTGGCGATGTTCAAAGGAGAGGTCAAAAAGGTGTCGAGGTACCATGAAAAGTAAAACTGGCGAGATCTTGAGTATGAGTGAACATCAGAGTGGAGCTCCAAATGAAGCACGGTTGGAGGTCAGGAAAACTCTTCAACAGGCGAAGAAGCGGGCCAGGGAAGAACATACGGCTGTCTCGAAAATCTAAAATCAGGAATTAGGTGAAGTTCACAACAAAGGGTACGAATTCGTAACGGAGATGCCAGCTGAACTTACGACAAAGGTGCACATCTCAAGGAAATCAAGCAGAGTTAGAGAAGCGCGATGATGTGCTTCTTGACGAAGAAATTCTGAAGATGAAAGACGGCAGCAGTTTCCTCCTGGCGGATGACAAATCAGGTGAAAGAATTTTAATTTTTAGTGGAACTTTGGGCAAAAAGGGCTTGGCGTCATGTGAAGACTTTTTTATGGATGGAGCC
The DNA here is from genome assembly GCA_946902985.2 of Meconema thalassinum. Classification (NCBI taxonomy): domain Eukaryota; kingdom Metazoa; phylum Arthropoda; class Insecta; order Orthoptera; family Tettigoniidae; genus Meconema; species Meconema thalassinum. The sequence continues at coordinate 539,945,109 of OX336392.1, forward strand.
TTCAAAAACTCCAGTAAACAATTTGCTCAGATTTACTCCATCCATGCTGACTATGGAAGCTCGACAGAGGAAACAAATATATATCCAGTGGCTTTTGCTCTTTTGCCGAATAAAAAGAAAGAAACGTACGTCAGGCTTTTTCAGCTGATACGTAAAGCTATACCTAACTGGACACCAAGGCGAGTAAATGTAGATTTTCAAGTGGCAGCAATATTGGCTTCGAAAGAGGTTTTCGCGACAGTAGAAGTAAAGGGATGTTACTTCCATATTATTATTATTTATCGTGTCAGAAGTACAAAGTAAACATAGAAAAATGAAACAATAGAAATATTAAACACTGGTTGACCAATAATTTGCCACGACGAGTGCATTTGAAGTAGCTCCCATTAAGTCTTTAATGGTGCAAGTGTCTGGAGAAGAAGGACACAGTAGAAGATGATCATTGGTCTGCTCAGTACCACACTCGCAGTAAACTGATTCCACAGGAAGGCCCCATTTCTGCTGGTTAGTCTTGCATCTCGTGGTACTGGAGCGTAGCCGATTAAGAGCCTTCCATGTTGTCCACTTTTCTGAATGTCCAGGGGGAAGCTCTTCCTTTGGGACCATCCATTCTCTTAAATATTGGCATTTTCCCCGCCACATTGAGATTCTTGCTTGCTGTGATGTTCCTTTAAGAGCTTCAGTGGTTTTCAAGAAGCTCTTTCTTGATTTCAGCCTAGGATGTGCTGGCTGACAAGCATATAATGGGTGAGTTTCCAAAGTCATAGCCTTGCTTTTCTCATATCTAGCAGCAACCTCGCGTCGGATTTCAGGTGGTGCAATTCCAGCGAGACAGTGAAGTTTATCTATGGGTGTAGGTCTTAAACAGCCCGTGATAATACGGCAGGTGTCATTTAATGCCACATCTATGTTTCTGGTATGGCTGGACTTGTGCCACACCGAGCATGCATATTCAGCAGTGGAGTAACACAGTGCTAGCGCGCTTGTTCTCAGAGTACATGGATGAGCTCCCCAGGTGGTGCCTCTCAGTTTCCGCACTATGTTGTTTCTGGCAGACACTTTTTGCTTCACGTTTAGACAGTGCTTCTTAAATGTAAGCGTACGATCCAGAGTTACTCCCAGATATTTTGGAGTCGGACAATGCTGAAGAGGGATTCCTTCCCAAGTGATTTGTAGGGTTTTAGCTGCTTGTTTGTTATTGAGGTGAAATACACAACTCTGAGTTTTGGCAGGATTTGGCTTCAGGTGATTGTCACTGTAGTAGCTAGTAAATTCTTTCAGGGCCTTAGTCAAAGTCTGTTCTACATTTACAAAGCAGTTGGCCTGAGCAGTGACTGCACAGTCATCAGCATAGACAAAACTCTGGGTACCTTCAGGTAAAGGCTGATCATTGGTATAGATGTTGAATAACAGTGGTGCGAGCACACTGCCTTGCGGTAACCCATTCTTCTGTGTTCTCCATCTGCTTCTTTGTCCCTGGAATTCCACAAAAAATCTACGGTTTTGGAGAATATTTCTAATGTTGCACACTAGGTGGAAGTCTTTGGTGATGTCATACAATTTTGCTAGAAGAAGCCGATGATTGATTGTGTCGTAAGCTGCAGAGAGATCAATGAAAACAGCGCCTGTAATGAGCCGCTTTTCGAATCCATCCTCAATGTACTGTGTC